>OZ018321.1:181412809-182012809 GCA_963969495.1 Ceratothoa steindachneri
ACAGTTTAGTGCCACCCTCATTTCTTCGTTACGCTTTGCTCCCCTTATTTCGGTTTTTACCCTTCTCCTCAGATTGAAATAATTCTTCTTGTTAGTGTCTGAACTGTTCAGTTTAAACATCTTATAAGCATTTTTTCTTCTATTGATGTCTCTTTTTATTTCACTTGTTAACCATTTGGGATTTTGTTTTTTTCCTAATTTAGTGATTGCTAAAGGAATGAATTGAGCTTGTTGCCTTAGAAGATTGTCTCTAAACTTGTTCCACACTTCATTTATATCTGTACCGTTTATATTAAAGTTCCTGAGACTATTTCTTAACCCTCTAAAATTTGCCTTTCGGAAGTCAAATTTTGTAATACTACGTATATTCCTTACTTGGGGTAAGCTTAATTCAAATTCTATTTGATTATGATCACTACCGCTAAGTTGGTCGCCGACGTAAACTCTTGAAATAAGTTCGTCATCCGAAGTTAAAATTAAGTCTAATATATTTCCTCCTCTTGTTGGCTCGGTGACCCACTGAGTTAACAAATTATCGTTTATAAAATTTAGTAATCTTTGGCCTTCCGAATCCGAGTTCTTTGTCAGCCAATTTATTTGGGGGCAATTAAAGTCGCCAATAATGAGACAGAATTTGTCTTTACTTACGTTCGTCAGAGTTTCATATAATCTTTGATCCGCTTCATATGAACAGTGGAGCTTTCTATAGACTAAGAAGATATGCAAACACTTTTTTATATTTAATGTTACTCCTATTAATTCAAAATCTGTGTCTATATTACAGTTAATAGGGTGAAGCTCCTCATTTATATACAAAAGAACTCCACCTCCTTCTTTATATATTCTATCCTTGCAAAATAATTTGTAGCCTTGCAAATGATATTCACTAATATAGTCTCTCGTATGACTATGTATCCAAGTTTCAGTAATGCCTATTATGTCATACTTATTTAATGCTACCAACGTTTGGAATTCTGAAAATTTGTTTCGGAGTGATCTAGCGTTAAATAGGGTAGCTTTAAGAGAATTTCTCAAATTTTTACAAGAAATGTTTTTTATTCTTTTATCGCGCGGAACCTCTGTAGTATCTGAAAATTTGCGATTGCTTCTGTAAATAGTCTCGACAACCGAGTAGAGCCCATGTTATTGAGGTGAAGGCCGTCTGGGAGAAAAGGTTCACTTTTGTTATAGAAGTCATCCCAAAGGTTCACAAATTCAACACTCTCATTCCTGCAAATTGTTTCAAGACAATTATTAGTATAGTGGGCTCTACTGTAGAAACTGTCCCTGCCCTTACTACGCGGAAGAATTCCTGAAATGATGAAATTATTAGTTTTAGATTTAAAAGCTCGAATCATCTTCTTGTATTTGTCGAGTAGTTCTTCCGATCGAGTGGTCAGCACATTATTTGTTCCCACATGTACAACCATGACTGTTTCCTTCTTTACGTCCTGAAAGAGAGGGTCAATCGAGTTAGTAATGTCGTCGACGGAGGCACCTGGTAGACAGAATCTTTTTCGTTTCGTTGGATTTAACCTGCAAAATGAGTCAAGTTGGCCCCTTATTATGGAATCCCCCACAATTGCACATTCGACTTCTGATTCCTCCTTTCGATCTGCTAATGCTTGAAAAGAATTATGAGTCTTAATCGGGAGAAACATCTTTTGCTGTGGTCTTGCTCCTTTTTTTACCTGCTGAAAAGAGTTATTTTTATTGATAGGAATGTTTACTTTACTGCTAGCTGGCCGAGATGGTACTCCCTTCCCTTTTGTGGTAATTTGGTTTTCTTTTGTCGTTTTAGTCTTGGGATTATTAACTGCAACATTTCTTTCTATGAACTCCTGCAAAGAAGAGACCTTTTTTTCTAAGTTAGTAAATACTTCTAGCGAAACACTGGTAGGAGTAACGGGCGCATTTGTAGGGTGTTGGGTTCTAAGCTCGGCTATTTCCTTTCTAAGCGCGCATATAGTTTCGTTCAGTTCGTCTGTTTCCCTTTTATGTTCGTTTCTAATCTCACAAAAAAGGCATATAGATGAGTCGGTTATGGCAGCATAGCTCGCTTCTTTAAAATCTATAACCCAGCGTGTACAATCGCATTTAGGACAAACAGTTTTTAAACGTTCAGGCCCCGGCATGTTAACAAAGTGCGAATTAGATTACTGTATACAAATATATATATATATATATATATATATATATATATATATATATATATATATATATATATATATATATATATATATATACTTATAAATATATATATATATATATATATATATATATATATATATATATATATATATATATATATATATATATATATTATATATATATAAATATATATATATATATATATATATATATATATATATATATATATATATATATATATATATATATAGATATATATATATATATAGATATATATATATATATATATATATATATATATATATATATATATATATATATATATAAAGTGGATTAAAGGGAGAGGAGAAAGAAAGGATGTGTTAAATCTCGAGCTTCCTGCTAATTTCGAAAAGCCGGATAAAGACAATAAAACTGTCAAAGTAGCGTTTTAAGATCTCCCTTGGGTGAAGTCAATTATAAGAAAATACAGCGGTATGAAAATAACTGAATTGAAAGATAGAATATGTGAATAAGAACCAGTCAAAAAATAATATTAATGATAATGACAATAATAATAAGAAGGAAAACAAAAACTTAGCTTTCTTCAGGAGACGGGAGGATGAATAAAGAAGCCAAAATGATCTGAAAATTTCACAAAACTCGGAGAATAAAGGTTCTGTATATAACTAAGTCTGAGGGATAAATAAGGTCACAAGGGGAATGAAACAAAAGTATGGGTAAACGATAAGAACAAATGAAAAATGGAAACAAATAGAAACAACACTAATTATGAGTAGATCACTTCTGAATTAAATAAGATTGGGCGAGCGCTCTTTAAAACACGTCAAGCTTTGAGGAGGGATCAAAGACGACTGGAGAGAGAGAGAGAGAGAGTAACAACAAGGAGTAACAACAAGGAAAGAAGGTACCCTAGGAAACCTTACGGTCCATTCAAAGAGGGTACCATTGGACTTGCAATCGAGCGGGCACAAGGCTGCTCAATTGTTTTTCGTCCCTAAACGGCCACTTTTCAAGACCTTGTCTAGTCTTGACTTGAACTGGTCAACAGATTCACTCTTGAAAACTTCCACTGAAAGTGCGTTCCACTTACCGCAGATACTGTAGGTGAAAAAATTTCCACACAGATTGCGGTTGTAACGCTTCAGTTCAAGTTTGAAGCCGTGATTGCGCGTTCTGTTCTCACTCAGTGTGAAAATATCCCGGTAGTCAACATTGTCGAACCCTCGAAGTATTTTGAAAACTTCGATGAGCTGACCACGCAGTCTGCGGGTTTCCAGCGAGAACAGATCTAATTCCCTTAGTCTATCCTCATAACTTTTATGTCGGATAGAGGGAATCAGCTTGGTTGCCCTGACTTGTACGCATTCCAATCTCGCGATGTCCTTTCGCAATGAAGGACTCCAAAATTGTACGGCATACTCCAGGTGAGGTCGGACAAGTGAGTTGTACAGGCACAGTACAATCTCCTGGTTCCGATAACCAAACTGGCGCTTAATATAGCCTAGCATCCTTTGGGCCTTTTTCTCCGCCTCAATGCACTGTTTCGAGAACTTGAGGTCACTAGTGATTGTTACACCCAAGTCCTTCTCAGTGTCACTCGATTCAAGAGCAGTGCCCTTAAGAATATACTGAGATTGGGGGTTTCTGTGGCTGATATGCATCACTTTGCATTTCCCCACGTTAAAAGGCATTTGCCACGTGTCCGACCACTCCCCAATCTTCCTGCAGGCGGGCAGTATTTCCCTCCTTTGCAACGTTCATACCAAGCTTGGTATCGTCGGCAAATTTGGAAATCTTGGCAACCATGTCACCGTCCATGTCGTTGACGTAGATGATGAATAGTAGTGGTCCCAGGACAGAACCTTGAGGCACCCCGCTTGTAACGGGCACCCACATAGAAGACTGTCCATTCACCACCACCCGTTGCCGTCTGCCACTTAGCCAGTTCTCGATCCAGCCGGCTACCTTTCCGTCTATGCCTAGCGCTCGCACTTTCCGGAGAAGGCGACGGTGTGGTACCTTATCAAAGGCTTTCTGAAAGTCTAGGTAGACCACATCCACCGCCTTGTCCCGATCGTGCTCACTGAAAACGAAGTGGAAGAATTCCACAAGGTTCGTCAGGCATGACCGTTGCCTTCGGAAGCCGTGCTGGGAACTCCTCAGTAGCAGGTTTGACTCTAAATACGAGAGAGAGAGAGAGAGAGAGAGAGAGAGAGAGAGAGAGAGAGAGAGAGAGAGAGAGAGTGTGTGTTACAAGGAGTTACAAGGAAAGATAGTACCTCAGAAGACTAAGTTAGTCCATACCGAGGAGGTACTCATTTAATATTGATATTCAATCTACTCGTCATAGAAATAGTATAGTTAAGTTCAAGGCTCTCCCCTCCCACCTCTCCCGCCCGATCTTTCGGGCAATGAAAGTTTAAAAGATACCCGCTGTGCTAGAAAAATGTACACAAACAGGAATTTCGACAGGAAAGCAGAAATGCATTTCTACATTATTATTTTTCTTTTAATATTCTTAATCTAATTATTTTCAGTGTAATCTTATGTTTTTAGTATGTAAGCGTATTTATGATTTTATCTAACCTCCTTTTAAACGCCTCGACACTGGGGCTCGAAACGACCTCTTCCGTTAACTGATTCCAAATATTTACTATTTTATACGAAAAGAAATTACCGCATACATTCAATTTGTATTTTGGAGGGATTAGCTTCATACTGTTATTCCTTGTTACATTTCTGTTGAACTCGAACCAGATTGAGTAATCCACATTATCAATTCTATTTAGTATTTTATATACTTGAATCAACTGGCCTCGTACACGTCTAGTTTCCAACTTGTAAAGGTTTAGCTTGTCTATTCGTGTTTCATAACTATAATTTCTTAACGAAGGTATCATTTTAGTAGCTGTGACCTGAACTCTTTCTAATCTTTCAATGTCTTTTCTGAAGGAGGGTGACCAAGCCTGCGCACAGTATTCCAAATGGGGTCTCACTAAGGCGTTATACAGGTTGATTACAGTGAGAAAGAGAGAGAGAGAGAGAGAGAGAGAGAGTGTTACAAGGAAGCTAAGTACTTCAAAAGACCATTCAATCCATTTCGTTGGAAGTACTCATGTCATTATCTAAATTAAATATCTACAATCCTAATGATAAGGAATAGGATAGCAAAGATGAAGTCTCTCCCCACCCACCTCTCCCACCCAATGACGGGTTTGATAAAAGGAAAATATGTACCTGGAAGTGTTTGAACAAAAGACACATCCTGGAATTTTTATAGGAAAGCAGAAACAACTTAATATGTACATACTTAATTTATACATCAATTTTTAATTTTATATTTCGTCTTAGAACTGCCTTTGAAGGCAATATTTTACATCAAAATCTTAAACTAATGATAACCTATGAGAAAATTATTTGCATATTATACAGTGTCTTTTACACATCTATGCTTACAGCATGCTGTTTTTATCCTAATTTTAGCAACATATAATGTTTTGTCACTCGTTATTTCATCGATAAAATTATTTTGTCAAGCTTATTTTTAAAAGTTTCTAATGAATTGCTGGCCACTACTTCTTCAGGCAACTGATTCCAATAATTGACAATTTTATAGGAAAAAAAGTTTCCGCATATATTCGTTCTGAAACGCTTTAGGACGATTTTTAAACTGTTATTTCGTGTATTATTTGTGCAAAGTTGAAACCAAGTTGAAGAGTTAACATTATTGACTCCTTTCATTATTTTAAATACTTCTATCAGTTGACCTCTCAGACGTCTTTTCTCTAGGGTAAAGAGAGAGAGAGAGAGAGAGAGAGAGAGAGAGAGTAACAACAAGGAGTAACAACAAGGAAAGAAGGTACCCTAGGAGACCTTACGGTCCATTCAAAGAGGGTACCATTGGACTTGCAATCGAGCGGGCACAAGGCTGCTCAATTGTTTTGCGTCCCTAAACGGCCACTTTTCAAGACCTTGTCTAGTCTTGACTTGAACTGGTCAACAGATTCACTGTTGACAACTTCCACTGGAAGTGCGTACCACTTACCGCAGATACTGTAGGTGAAAAAATTTCCACACAGATTGCGGTTGTAACGCTTCAGTTTAAGTTTGAAGCCGTGATTGCGCGTTCTGTTCTCACTCAGTGTGAAAATATCCCGGTAGTCAACATTGTCGAACCCTCGAAGTATTTTGAAAACTTCGATGAGCTGACCACGCAGTCTACGGGTTTCCAGCGAGAACAGATCTAATTCCCTTAGTCTATCCTCATAACTTTTATGTCGGATAGAGGGAATCAGCTTGGTTGCACTGGCTTGTACGCGTTCCAATTTCGCGATGTCTTTTCGCAATGAAGGACTCCAAAATTGTACGGCATACTCCAGGTGCGGTCGGACAAGTGAGTTGTACAGGCACAGTACAATCTCCTGGTTCCGATAACCAAACTGGCGCTTAATATAGCCTAGAATCCTTTGGGCCTTTTTCTCCGCCTCAATGCACTGTTTCGAGAACTTGAGGTCACTAGTGATAGTAACACCCAAGTCCTTCTCAGTGTCACTCGATTCAAGAGCAGTGCCCTTAAGGATATACTGATATTGGGGGTTTCTGTGGCCGATATGCATCACTTTGCATTTGCCCACGTTAAAAGGCATTTGCCACGTGTCCGACCACTCCCCAATCTTCCCAAGATCTTCCTGCAGGCGGGCAGTATTTCCATCTTTTGCAACGTTCATACCAAGCTTGGTATCATCGGCAAATTTGGAAATCTTTGCAACCATGTCACCGTCCATGTTGTTGACGTAGATGATGAATAGTAGTGGTCCCAGGACAGAACCTTGAGGCACCCCGCTAGTAACGGGCACCCACTCAGAAGACTGTCCATTTACCACCACCCGTTGCCGTCTGCCACTTAGCCAGTTCTCGATCCAGCCGGCTACCTTTCCGTCTATGCCAAGCGCTCGCACTTTCCGGAGAAGGCGGCGGTGTGGTACCTTATCAAAGGCTTTCTGAAAGTCTAGGTAGACCACATCCACCGCCTTGTCCCGATCGTGCTCACTGAAAACGAAGTGGAAGAATTCTACAAGGTTCGTCAGGCATGACCGTTGCCTTCGGAAGCCGTGCTGGGAACTCCTCAGTAGCAGGTTTGACTCTAAATACGACGTCACTTTGTCCACCATGATGCTTTCCATGAGTTTACCGACTATCGAAGTCAGACTGATAGGTCGGTAGTTCGACGGTTGGTTACGGTCTCCTTTCTTGAAGATAGGAGTCACCTCCGCCTCACGCCAGTCTCTAGGAACGCATTTGGTCCGGATTGACATGTTAAAGATAGCGCACAGATGTCGTGATACTTCATCGCACACTTCCTTCAACACTTTAGGTAGAAACCCGTCTGATCCAGGGGACTTATTCGTCTTTAGGTCAGCGATCTTTTTCTTTATTTCTCCTTCGGTGAAGTCCATTGCCTCTAGCTTTTCCCCCGAGTAGGAATCCGTGGGCTGGGGAATGGGACCACACTCTTCAGTAAACACTGAAGAGAAGTAGTCGTTGAGGAGGTTAGCATTTTCTGCATCTGAATGCTTTAATGTCCCCTCCTCATTTCTCAAATGGCCAATCGTTCGACGGATTGGTTTACGGCTGTTCACATATCCAAAAAACTCCTTGGGATTCTCTTTACAGAGAGAGAGAGAGAGAGAGAGAGAGAGAGAGAGAGAGAGAGAGAGAGAGAGAGAGAGAGTTACAAGGAGTTACAAGGAAAGATACTACCTCAGAAGACTAAGTTAGTCCATACCGAGGGGGGGGAGAGAGAGAGAGAGAGAGAGAGAGAGAGAGAGAGAGAGAGAGAGAGAGAGAGAGAGAGAGAGAGAGAGAGAGAGAGAGAGAGAGAGAGAGAGAGATTTACAGTTACATAGAGTTACAGTTACATAGATACACAGATCACACGGGCCTTACGGCCCAGACTAAGGTGATCTGGCCTTAAATCTACTGCCACTTACACATAGAATAGTAGAAGTAAAGGATAGAAAAGTTTTAGGCTCTCCCCACCCTCCACTCCCTCCGGCAAAAGCCGTACATGAAATAATTTGGGAAAAGTATTTTGCAGGTGTAACAACAAGGAGTAACAACAAGGAAAGAAGGTACCCTAGGAGACCTTGCGGTCCATTCAAAGAGGGTACCTTTGGACTTGCAATCGAGCGGGCACAAGGCTGCTCAATTGTTTTGCGTCCCTAAACGGCCACTTTTCAAGACCTTTTCTAGTCTTGACTTGAACTGGTCAACAGATTCACTGTTGACAACTTCCACTGGAAGTGCGTTCCACTTACCGCAGATACTGTAGGTGAAAAAATTTCCACACAGATTGCGGTTGTAACGCTTCAGTTCAAGTTTGAAGCCGTGATTGCGCGTTCTGTTCTCACTCAGTGGGAAAATATCCCGGTAGTCAACATTGTCGAACCCTCGAAGTATTTTGAAAACTTCGATGAGCTGACCACGCAGTCTACGGGTTTCCAGCGAGAACAGATCTAATTCCCTTAGTCTATCCTCATAACTTTTATGTCGGATAGAGGGAATCAGCTTGGTTGCCCTGGCTTGTACGCGTTCCAATCTCGCGATGTCTTTTCGCAATGAAGGACTCCAAAATTGTACGGCATACTCCAGGTGCGGTCGGACAAGTGAGTTGTACAGGCACAGTACAATCTCCTGGTTCCGATAACCAAACTGGCGCTTAATATAGCCTAGCATCCTTTGGGCCTTTTTCTCCGCCTCAATGCACTGTTTCGAGAACTTGAGGTCACTAGTGATAGTAACACCCAAGTCCTTCTCAGTGTCACTCGATTCAAGAGCAGTGCCCTTAAGGATATACTGAGATTGGGGGTTTCTGTGGCCGATATGCATCACTTTACATTTCCCCACGTTAAAAGGCATTTGCCACGTGTCCGACCACTCCCCAATCTTCCCAAGATCTTCCTGCAGGCGGGCAGTATTTCCATCTTTTGCAACGTTCATACCGAGCTTGGTATCGTCGGCAAATTTGGAAATCTTGGCAACCATGTCACCGTCCATGTCGTTAACGTAGATGATGAATAGTAGTGGTCCTAGGACAGAACCTTGAGGCACCCCGCTAGTAACGGGCACCCACTCAGAAGACTGTCCATTTACCACCACCCGTTGCCGTCTGCCACTTAGCCAGTTCTCGATCCAGCCGGCTACCTTTCCGTCTATGCCAAGCGCTCGCACTTTCCGGAGAAGGCGGCGGTGTGGTAAATTATCAAAGGCTTTCTGAAAGTCTAGGTAGACCACATCCACCGCCTTGTCCCGATCGTGCTCACTGAAAACGAAGTGGAAGAATTCTACAAGGTTCGTCAGGCATGACCGTTGCCTTCGGAAGCCGTGCTGGGAACTCCTCAGTAGCAGGTTTGACTCTAAATACGACGTCACTTTGTCCACCATGATGCTTTCCATGAGTTTACCGACTATCGAAGTCAGACTGATAGGTCGGTAGTTCGACGGTTGGTTGCGGTCTCCTTTCTTGAAGATAGGAGTCACCTCCGCCACGCGCCAGTCTCTAGGAACGCATCCAGTCCGGATTGACATGTTAAAGATAGCGCACAGATGTCGTGATACTTCATCGCACACTTCCTTCAACACTTTAGGTAGAAACCCGTCCGGTCCAGGGGACTTATTCGTCTTTAGGTCAGCGATCTTTTTCTTTATTTCTCCTTCGGTGAAGTCCATTGCCTCCAGCTTTTCCCCCGAGTAGGAATCCGTGGGCTGGGGAATGGGACCACACTCTTCAGTAAACACTGAAGAGAAGTAGTCGTTGAGGAGGTTAGCATTTTCTGCATCTGAATGCTTTAATGTCCCCTCCTCATTCCTCAAAGGGCCAATCGTTCGACGGATTGGTTTACGGCTGTTCACATATCCAAAAAACTCCTTGGGATTCTCTTTACAGAGTCTCGCCACTCGGAGTTCCTCAGACCGCTTAGCCGCCCTTATGCTGGACTTCACTCTCCTGGCTAGCCTCCGGTATTCGTCAAAGTCACCCGAGATCTTCGATTGCCGGTACACATTTCTCTTCTCCCTAAGCAGTTGCCCGATTTCTCGATTAAACCACTTTGGTTGAACAGAAGACCGACGGGGGCATTTCAGAGGGATAAAACGCGATTGAAGACTCATAAATGTGGTTTTGAAACTGTTCCAAGAGGCTTCAACAGCATCGCACTCTTCTAGCCTCGCGTCAGTCAGTCCCGCGCGTAAGAAGACAGTACCTGAAGGAAATTTGCATTGAATAGTAATTAAATGAAATGAATATGAAAACCACTTACATAAACCTGAAAGAGTTATATTTTTGTAATATTATTTTATTTTGTAGCTTATTCTAAACAATTCCAATATTTGTTAAGTGTTTGTCTAATCTCATTTTAAATGAATCTATAGTTCTGCTGTCCACTACTGCGTTTGGCAAATTATTCCAATCATTAATAATCGAGTAAGTGAAGAAGTTTTTTATCACATCCATAGTGGCTCTTTTACCCTGAAGTTTTGAATCATGTCCACGGGTGGGACACTCCCCTGTCAGTGTGAACAAGTTATTGGCATTAACGTTGTTAAATCCTTTAAGTATTTTGAAGCACTCGATAAGCTGCCCCCTCAGTCTTCGTTTTCTTACGGAAAATAGATTGAGTTTTTTTAGCCTCTCGTGGTAAGGTTTGTTACGTACTGACGGGATAAGTTTTGTCGCTCTGTGTTGTACAGCTTCTAATTTATCTATGTCTTTTATTAAGTAAGGGGCCCAGAACTGTACAGCGTATTCGAGATGGGGCCTGACAATACTTTTATATAGTGGCATAATTATCTCCACGCTTTTATAAGTAAAGTTTCTTTTTATAAATCCTAGTGCTGTGTTAGCTTTGTTTGCAGCAGCTGCGCATTGGTTTGATGTTTTTAAGTTTTCTGTAATTATTACTCCTAAATCTTTAACCTGCGGGGTTGTGTTTATTAAGCCGCCTTGCATTGTATAGGTGTATTTTTTGTTTTTTGTTCCGCACTGAAGGATTTGGCATTTGTCGATATTAAATGGCATTTGCAATTTCCTTAGACCATTCGGTAATTTTATTTATATCAGCCTGCAGGCTAGCCCTGTCATCTTCGCATAGTACTGAGTTACCTATTTTCGTGTCATCTGCAAATTTAGATATGATATTATTTATTCCAACGTCTATGTCATTGATGTATATAGTAAATAAAATAGGCCCCAGGACTGATCCCTGGGGAACACCGCTGGTAACAGATACCCAGTCCGATTCCACGCCATTTATTATCACTCTCTGCTTCCTGTTTTCTAACCAGCTACTAATCCATCCGTATATATTACCGTCAATTCCTAGCGTACGCACTTTGTTCATGAGTTTAGGACTTTATCCAGGCGCCTTTTGAACTGCTCCACAGAGTCGCTGTTCACGACTTCTGGCGGAAGCGCGTTCCACTCGTTGCAGATACTGTAACTGAAGAAGTTCCCGCATCTGTCCCGGTGATAACGTGGCAGCTCAATTTTGTAGCCGTGGTTTCTCGTTACGCCCTCGCTTAGTTGGAACATGTCCCCGTTGCCTACGTGGTCAATACCTCGGAGGATTTTGAAGACCTCGATTAATTGACCGCGCCGTCTTCGGGTTTCCAGTGAGAAGAGGTTTAGTTCTTTTAGGCGGGCTTCGTAACTTTTGTGCCTGATCGAGGGGATCAGTTTGGTCGCCCTGGCTTGTACTCGCTCCAGTCGGGCGATGTCCTTCCGAAGGGATGGACTCCAAAACTGGACTGCGTACTCCAGGTGAGGTCGGACAAGGGAATTAAAGAGAGTGAGAACGATTTTCCTGTTCCGATACCCAAACTGTCGCTTGATATACCCCAAGATTCTCTGGGCTTTCTTCTCCGCCTCGATGCACTGCTTGGAAAACTTGAGGTCGCTGGTGATCACGACTCCCAAGTCTTTTTCCATGTCTGTGCTCTCGAGCGCCGAGTTTTTGAGGCTGTAGACGGCTTGGGGATTTCTGTGGCCGATGTGCATCACCTTGCACTTTTCGACATAAAGAGAGAGAGAGAGAGAGAGAGAGAGAAAAAGAGTAACAACAAGGAGTAACAACAAGGAAAGAAGGTACCCTAGGAGACCTTACGGTCCATTCAAAGAGGGTACCATTGGACTTGCAATCGAGCGGGCACAAGGCTGCTCAATTGTTTTGCGTCCCTAAACGGCCACTTTTCAAGACCTTGTCTAGTCTTGACTTGAACTGGTCAACAGATTCACTGTTGACAACTTCCACTGGAAGTGCGTACCACTTACCGCAGATACTGTAGGTGAAAAAATTTCCACACAGATTGCGGTTGTAACGCTTCAGTTTAAGTTTGAAGCCGTGATTGCGCGTTCTGTTCTCACTCAGTGTGAAAATATCCCGGTAGTCAACATTGTCGAACCCTCGAAGTATTTTGAAAACTTCGATGAGCTGACCACGCAGTCTACGGGTTTCCAGCGAGAACAGATCTAATTCCCTTAGTCTATCCTCATAACTTTTATGTCGGATAGAGGGAATCAGCTTGGTTGCACTGGCTTGTACGCGTTCCAATCTCGCGATGTCTTTTCGCAATGAAGGACTCCAAAATTGTACGGCATACTCCAGGTGCGGTCGGACAAGTGAGTTGTACAGGCACAGTACAATCTCCTGGTTCCGATAACCAAACTGGCGCTTAATATAGCCTAGCATCCTTTGGGCCTTTTTCTCCGCCTCAATGCACTGTTTCGAGAACTTGAGGTCACTAGTGATAGTAACACCCAAATCCTTCTCAGTGTCACTCGATTCAAGAGCAGTGCCCTTAAGGATATACTGATATTGGGGGTTTCTGTGGCCGATATGCATCACTTTGCATTTGCCCACGTTAAGAGGCATTTGCCACGTGTCCGACCACTCCCCAATCTTCCCAAGATCTTCCTGCAGGCGGGCAGTATTTCCATCTTTTGCAACGTTCATACCAAGCTTGGTATCATCGGCAAATTTGGAAATCTTTGCAACCATGTCACCGTCCATGTCGTTGACGTAGATGATGAATAGTAGTGGTCCCAGGACAGAACCTTGAGGCACCCCGCTAGTAACGGGCACCCACTCAGAAGACTGTCCATTTACCACCACCCGTTGCCGTCTGCCACTTAGCCAGTTCTCGATCCAGCCGGCTACCTTTCCGTCTATGCCAAGCGCTCGCACTTTCCGGAGAAGGCGGCGGTGTGGTACCTTATCAAAGGCTTTCTGAAAGTCTAGGTAGACCACATCCACCGCCTTGTCCCGATCGTGCTCACTGAAAACGAAGTGGAAGAATTCTACAAGGTTCGTCAGGCATGACCGTTGCCTTCGGAAGCCGTGCTGGGAACTCCTCAGTAGCAGGTTTGACTCTAAATACGACGTCACTTTGTCCACCATGATGCTTTCCATGAGTTTACCGACTATCGAAGTCAGACTGATAGGTCGGTAGTTCGACGGTTGGTTACGGTCTCCTTTCTTGAAGATAGGAGTCACCTCCGCCTCACGCCAGTCTCTAGGAACGCATTTGGTCCGGATTGACATGTTAAAGATAGCGCACAGATGTCGTGATACTTCATCGCACACTTCCTTCAACACTTTAGGTAGAAACCCGTCTGATCCAGGGGACTTATTCGTCTTTAGGTCAGCGATCTTTTTCTTTATTTCTCCTTCGGTGAAGTCCATTGCCTCCAGCTTTTCCCCCGAGTAGGAATCCGTGGGCTGGGGAATGGGACCACACTCTTCAGTAAACACTGAAGAGAAGTAGTCGTTGAGGAGGTTAGCATTTTCTGCATCTGAATGCTTTAATGTCCCTTCCTCATTTCTCAAATGGCCAATCGTTCGACGGATTGGTTTACGGCTGTTCACATATCCAAAAAACTCCTTGGGATTCTCTTTACAGAGTCTCGCCACTCGGAGTTCCTCAGACCGCTTAGCCGCCCTTATGCTGGACTTCACTCTCCTGGCTAGCCTCCGGTATTCGTCAAAGTCACCCAAGATCTTCGATTGCCGGTACACATTTCTCTTCTCCCTAAGCAGTTGCCCGATTTCTCGATTAAACCACTTTGGTTGAACAGAAGAACGACGGGGGCATTTCAGAGGGATAAAACGCGATTGAAGACTCATGAATGTGGTTTTGAAACTGTTCCAAGAGTCTTCAACAGCATCGCACTCCTCTAGCCTCGCGTCAGTCAGTCCCGCGCGTAGACCTGCAAAGTCTGCTCTTCTCAAATCCAGTTTCCTTGATTTACTAGTCACAGGCTCTGCCTTGGGGACTTTGACTACAAATCTAATTAGTCGGTGGTCACTGCCACCGAGCTCTTCGCCAACAGAGAGGTCCTCAACGATGTCATCCTCAGAGGTGAAAACCAAGTCGAGGATATTGTCTCCTCTCGTTGGCTCTCTCACCCATTGAGTGAGGAACTCGTTGTTCGTGAATTCCAGGAGTAGTGCGTTCTCGCCACAGGGTTCTCTGGTTTCCCAGTCAACTTGTGTGTTGAAATCACCCATGACGATACACACTCTGTCTTTCACAAGTTCTCCTAGTAGCTGGTACAGATCTCTGTCCTTTTCAACGAGTTGGGCAGGAGGTCTATAAAGCACCAGGGTCCTGTATTTGGCAGGACCTATCTCTAGGTCAACACCTAGTAGTTCATGGTCGGATATGATGTTGCAATCCGTCGAGTTGAGAGTATCCTTGACATACAACATCACACCGCCACCCTCTCTGTCTGGCCTATCTTTCAAGAAGAGCTGGTAACCGGGAATCGTGAATTCACCTTCGAAATCTCGGCTTGAGGTTTTTATCCACGACTCCGTTATGGCCACCATCTCCGGTTCTTCTGTTGCTACGAGGCCACGAAGTTCTAGAAACTTGTTTCTGATAGACCTCGCATTAAACAGAAGAACTTTTAGGGAGTCCCCGACTGTAGGACTCCCTACGCTCTTCCGTTTCCCGCTTTCTTTCTCTGTGTCGGGATCACTCCACTCTTTGTGACTTCAGAAAAGGTCGTTCCTGGAGTAACACGGGTGTACTGGCGTACGTCCTCCTTTACTCGGGGTCTGACACTTCTTTGGGTGAGAGAGAGATAGAGAGAGAGAGAGAGAGAGAGAGAGAGAGAGAGAGAGAGAGAAAGAGAGAGAGAGAGAGAGAGAGAGAGAGAGTGAGAGAGAGAGAGAGAGAGAGAGAGTGTGTTACAAGAAGTTACAAGGAAAGAAGGTACCCTAGGAGACCTTACGGTCCATTCAAAGAGGGTACCTTTGGACTAGCAATCGAGCGGGCACATGGCTGCTCAATTGTTTTGCGTCCCTAAATGGCCACTTTTCAAGACTTTGTCTAGTCTTGACTTGAACTGGTCAACAGATTCACTGTTGACAACTTCCACTCGAAGTGCGTTCCACATACGGCAGATACTGTAAGTGAAAAAATTTCCACACAGATTGCGGTTGTAACGCTTCAGTTTAAGTTTGAAGCCGTGATTGCGCGTTCTGTTCTCACTCAGTGTGAAAATATCCCGGTAGTCAACATTGTCGAACCCTCGAAGTATTTTGAAAACTTCGATGAGCTGACCACGCAGTCTATGGGTTTCCAACGAGAACAGATCTAATTCCCTTAGTCTATCCTCATAACTTTTATGTCGGATAGAGGGAATCAGTTTGGTTGCCCTAGCTTGTACGCGTTCCCACTTGCGATGTCCTTTCGAAACGAAGGACTCCAAAATTGTACAGCATACTCCAGGTACGGCCGAACCAGGGAGTTGTACAGACAAAGTACTATCTCCCTGTTACGGTATCCAAACTGGCGCTTTATGTAGAGGGAGAGGTGACGCCCCCTTGTCGCGGGAAGAAAGCTTGTGTGTCCCTTTGACTTTTCGAGCTATGTCGGCGGGGGTACCTCTTCTGGGTACCCCTGGTAGGGCTTCCCTTGTCGATTTGGTCGAAAACGAGATTCCAGACTAAGTGCGTCATTCCTTCTTTTTTTTTACTCTATCCTTCTCCTTTTTTACTTTTATTCTATCTCTCCCACTTTTACAAAAAGAAAAAAACAAAAAAAAAGCCTACTCCTATCATGTCCCTGTTTCCCTTTTCTTCCTCTATCTACATATAAGGACCTGGCAGCTACCTCATGCGTCAGAAGAGAGGCTTTGGAACCTCTATAAACAACGCCAATCGATGCTCACTGGTTGCGAGAGACTAGGACTAGAGGTGTCCTAGGCGTTGGGGCACGATGAATGGGATGAGGGTAGTGCCCCGTTAACCCCTTCCCTGGCGCGTAATTATTGACCGTTCCCAGTGCCCGTTGACGGGTGCCTCTGGTAGCATCGGTCCGAGGTGACGGCCCTTTGTTCCCAGGTTGGTTGCCAGGCCAATAAAAAGCCTTGGGTCGAGTCTCTTGGTGGGGCGGGATATCCATTGAACGCTGCTCCGAGATCCTGGCCGTTGTGAAGGGACCTAGTAGGAGTTTAATAAGGGGCGTGCTTCGTTGTTGTTCACCTGGTGACAAATCGATGGCCCCTTCGGGGACCGTCTGTGCTGCTTGGTTGGGAGCCACGGCACGCCGAGGCTTGACGACTCGGTCGGACGAACAGCAGCACATGGAGCGTGCCTTCTGAAAGATCCGAAATGTCTCCGATCGATAGGCGGGAGTGACTCACGCGGGGAGAACTCACCAACCCCCTTTTTCTATTGATTGGTCACGAAGTTTTGAAAGAGAGAAAGTGTTTAAAATGACAGGGAAAAAAGGTCCAGCTGCACTTAAATATACATGTGCGATATGCCAGAAGGACAAGTGGTGCGTGGACTTCCCGGAAGGATGTTTTTCGAAATGCCACCCGGGAAGTATATGCACCGACTGCATCCTTAAAGGAGAGATCCGAGAGGCAGTAGCATGCTGCAACGAACTCAAGGATCTCTTCACAACCTCTGAAGAAAAATCTAGGGCGCTGGAAAATAAAATACAGACCCTAGAAACGCAGTACGCGCTTCAGATTCGGTGTCTCGAGGAAAAAAACCTAGAGCTAGCCTCTAAACTAGAGGCCCAGTCGGCTCAAGCTCGAGACGAAAGTCCCACTGACTTGGGTGGTTCCGCCGATGCGACTCCAGCCCAAGGAGGTGAAACTGCCTTGGCAGCCCCACTTCTGCCATGCGGAGCCAATGAGAAGAAAAAAAAGAAAAAGAAGAAAAAGGACCTTAATGCTGCTCACCCCAGTATAGAGGATTCGAGCGTTACTGGTGCGCAAGGGAAAGTGGAAAGAAAAGAAGAGAAAAGAGAAACGGAAGAAGAGAAAACAAATAAAGACAAGAAAAATAAGATGAAGAAGAAAAAAAGAAAAATGTAGAGATACAAGAGGAAAGCGGCAAGTCGCTTCCGAGGGGGAAGAATAAGTCGCCTGCTGACAAATGTGCAAGAGTCACCCTTATTGGTGATTCTCAAGCACGGGGCCTGCAGTCCCTGCTAGCGGCCCGCCTTCACACTAGTGTGAAGGTAAGCTGCCTGCCAGGATGTGGTAACCACCACATCAGAGTAGAGGCTGAGAAATCACAGATTTCTGAGAGCTCAGTCGTTGCTCTGATGGTCAGTGGAAACGACCTCTACCTGAGAGGAGGTAGGGTAGGCCCTACAGATAAAATCCTCCACACGGTCATGGGTGCCGTGGACGACTGTGGGCTGAAAACCCGCAAGCGTGTGGTAGTCGGGATGCTCCCGAGGAGAGGTCCAACACGGACCGCTCACTCGATGAATGTGTCTTTAAACCGGCGCCTGGCAGATTTGTGTACGGCAGAGGGGGTCTTTTTTGTGGACCCGTACCGCACCTTTTATGGTAGAAATGATCTCTACCAAAGGGATGGGGTACATCTTTCCTTTAAAGGAAAGGCCTTTCTGTCGAACATGATCCAGGATGTCGTAGAGAGGACCGAAAGGAGTATCCGGCCCAGAGTGAGGGCGGACGTACGCCAGTACGCCCGTGTCACTCCAGAAACGACCTTCTCAGAGGTCGCAAAAAGGAGTGCCTCGCCAACAAACAAGCCGGGAAACGGAAGAGCGTAGGGAGTTCTACAGTCGGGGACTCCCTGAAAGTTCTTCTGTTTAATGCGAGGTCAATCAGGAACAAGTTTCCTGAGCTCCGTGGCCTCGTAGCGACGGAAGAACCCGAAATGGTAGCCATAACAGAATCGTAGATAAAAACGTCAAACCGAGACTTTGAAGGCGAATTCACGGTTCCTGGCTACCAACTCTTCCACAAAGATAGGCCAGACAGAGAGGGTGGCGGTGTAATGTTGTATGTCAAGGATACAATCAAATCTTCGAACTCCAACATTATATCCGATCACGAGCTCCTAGGCGTTGACCTAGAGATAGGTCCTGTCAGATACAGGACCCTGGTGCTTTACAGACCCCCTTCCCAACCCGTTGAGAAGGACAGGGAACTGTACCAGCTGCTGGGTGAGCTTGTTCAAGGCAGAGTGTGCATCGTTATGGGCGACTTCAACAGACAAGTTGACTGGGAAACCAGAGCAGCCTGTGGCGAGAGCGCGCTACTCCTGGAGTTCGCCAACAACGAGTTCCTCACTCAATGGGTCAGAGAACCGACGAGAGGAGACAATATCCTCGACTTGGTCTTCACCTCTGAGGATGATATCGTTGAGGATGTCTCTGTAGGCGAAGAGCTCGGTGGCAGTGATCACCAGCTAGTTAGATTTACCGTCAAGATCCCGAAGGTAAGGTCTGTTGCCAGTCAATCAAAGAAACTTGACTTGAGAAGAGCAGACTTTGCAAGCCTTCGAGCTGGGCTGACTGATGTAAGGCTAGCGGTAAGCGAAGAGGTTGAGGATTCGTGGAACAATTTCAAAAATAAATTCATGAGTCTTCAATCAAGTTGCATCCCTCTGAAATGCCTCCGTCGGTCTTCTGTTCAACCAAAGTGGTTTAATCGAGAAATCGGCCAACTGCTTAGGGAGAAGAGAAATGCGTACCGGCGATCGAAGATCTCGCGTGCCTTTGACGAGTACCGAAGGCTAGCCAGGAGAGTGAAGTCCAGCATAAGGGCGGCTAAGCGTACTGAGGAACTCCGTGTGGCGAGACTCTGCAAGGAGAATCCCAAGGAGTTCTTCTGCTATGTAAATAGCCGTAAACCAATCCATCGTAGGATTGGGCCCTTAGTGGACGAGGAGGGTGCATTAACTTAGTCAGATGCAGAAAATGCTAACCTTCTCAATGACTACTTCTCCTCAATGTTTACTAAAGAGTGTGGTCCCATCCCCCAGCCCACGGATTCCTACTCGGGGGAAAAGCTGGAGGCAATGGACTTCACCGAAGGAGAAATAAAGAAAAAGATCGCTGACCTAAAGACGAATAAGTCCCCTGGATCAGACGGGTTTCTACCCAAGGTGTTGAAGGAAGTGTGCGATGAAGTATCACGACATCTGTGCGCTAGCTTTAACATGTCAATCCGGACTGGATGCGTTCCTAGAACTGGCGTGAGGCGGAGGTGACTCCGATCTTCAAGAAAGGAGCCCCCAGCCATCCGTCAAACTACCGACCTATCAGTCTGACTTCGATAGTCGGTAAACTCATGGAAAGCATGATGGTGGAGAAAATAACGTCGTATTTAGAGTCAAACCTGCTACTGAGGAGTTCCCAGCACGGCTTCCGAAGGCAACGGTCATGCCTGACGAACCTTGTGGAATTCTTCCACTTTGTGTTCAGTGAGCACGATCGGGACAAGGCGGTGGATGTGGTTTACTTAGACTTTCAGAAAGCCTTTGATAAGGTACCACACCGCCGCCTTCTCCGGAAAGTGCGAGCGCTGGGCATAGACGGAAAAGTAGCCGGCTGGATCGAGAACTGGCTAAGTGGCAGACGGCAACGGGTGGTGGTGAATGGACAGGCTTCTGAGTGGGTGCCCGTTACTAGCGGAGTGCCTCAAGGTTCTGTCCTGGGACCACTACTATTCATCATCTACGTCAACGACATGGACGGTGACATGGTTGCCAAGATTTCCAAATTTGCCAACGATACCAAGCTTGGTATGAACGTTGCAAAGGATGGAAATACTGCCCGCCTGCAGGAAGATCTTTTGAAGAGAGAGAGAGAGAGAGAGAGAGAGAGAGAGAGAGAGAGAGAGAGAGAGAGAGAGAGAGAGAGAGAGAGTTACAAGGAGTTACAAGGATAGTAAGTACCTCAAAAGAACATTCGTTCCATTTCAATGGAGGTACTTATTTTTTTGTATTTATTTGCTACATTTAAACTTTTTATTTTGCTACTTGTGCTACAAATGCAAGAGTTAACTCTTTTTTGTCAATTTGCTGTTCTCTCATAACTTACTTATTCCATATAATATTTTACATGCTAATATATATATATACATTCAACTTAGATTAGGGTTTCTCGTCCAATATTAGAACATAAACACGTTCTTTGTCTTTGGTTAATGATTCTGAGCTATAAGGAATATTTACAACATATTCATGTCAAAAAGCATTTTATTATGATTGCATACAATAAATATATTTTATAATAAATACAATTAATATTTTGTAAATCTTAAAATTAGCATACAAATTTTATTTTAACTTATTAGTCACGTCACATATTATGTTAGATTTCTTAAAATTTTGTCTAATTTCTTTTTAAAATTTTCTACTGTATTACATTTCACTACATCCTCTGGTAATTGATTCCACTTGTTCACAATTTTATACGCAAATGAGTTCCCACATATATTTGTGCGGAAATTCTTGGGTTTTATTTTCATTCCGTTTGATCGCGTAGTAGATGTGCTAAACTGAAACCAAATATTAGAGTCGACATTTTCTATTCCTTTTAGTATTTTAAACATTTCTATTAATTGTCCTCTCAATCTTCTTGTTTCAAGGCTGAATAAATTTAATCTTTCTAATCTTGTTTCATAATTATAATTCCTTAGTTCTGGAATCAATTTCGTGGCTCTGGCTTGTACTTTTTCTAACTTCTCAATATCTTTTCTTAAGTAAGGAGACCAGGCTTGGGAACAATATTCTAATTGTGGCCTTACTAGTGCATTGTACATATTCAGAATTGTAATCTTATTTTTGAAAGTGATTTGGCGTTTTATATATCCAAGAATCCTTTGCGCTTTCTTTTCGACTTCGATGCACTGCCGTGAAAACTTTAGATCGTTTGTAATGTAGACACCTAGGTCTTTTTGATTTTCAGTTTCTTTGATCTCATTGTCGAACAGTTTGTATTCTCTCCTTGGATTATTATTACCAATATGCATTATTTTGCACTTTTCAAGATTTAAGGGCAATTCCCATTTTTCCGTCCATCTTACTATTTTATCAATATCATTTTGAAATTCTTGAACGTCCTGTTCAGTAATTATCCCTTTCCCTAATTTACAATCATCAGCAAACTTAGAAATTTTCGATAGTAGGCCATCATCTATATCATTAACGTACATAATGAATAGTAACGGGCCAAGGACAGAGCCTTGCGGGACGCCACTACAAACGGAAACCCATTCTGACGCTTGTCCGTTTATAACTACTCGCTGTTTTCTATCCGTAAGCCAATTTTCTATCCATTTTGCAATTTCGCTTTTTATTCCAAAGGCTCTTACTTTACACATCAACTTCTTATGCGGAACTTTATCAAATGCCTTTCGGAAGTCTAGATACAAAATGTCAACCGATCTATTATTGTCGTACAAGGTATTTATATAGTGAAAAAACTCTAGTAAATTTGTGAGGCAAGATCTCTTTCTCCTGAAGCCATGCTGAGAATCATTTAGGAGTTTATTCTTTTCTAAATGCTCTACAATTGTATTGGAAATGTGAGTTTCAAGGAGTTTCCCAACTACGGAAGTTAAACTTATAGGGCGAAAATTGCTGGCAGTCTCTTTACATCCATTCTTAAATATTGGCGTTACATTTGCCATCTTCCAGTCTTGAGGAACAATTCCACTCTCTAGGGATAAATTGAAAATTTGCGTAAGATGTTCTGCTACTTGATTTATGACTTCTTTTAAAACTCTTGGGTATATTTTATCCGGTCCCGGGGATTTAAATTTATTCATCTTCTCTATTAGTTTCTTTGAGTTGTCGACACTACATCGAACCGATTCGAGTGGTATAATATTAGCCATTTCACGTGTTTCTGTATAGTCATACGAGTTACACTCTTTTGTGAAAACAGATACAAAATATTCGTTGAGAGTGTTTGTTATTCCAATATCATCGAACTGCAAATTATTGTACTTATCTCTTATTGGGCCAATATTGTTCTTTATGGGTTTTCTGCTGTTTACTAAGGCAAAGAACTCTTTAGGATTATTTTTGCAATTTTGAGCTGCTCTTATTTCTTCATTTTTTATCCTAAAAGTGCTCAAACTCTTTCTTAGTTCAGCATAATTTGCCCTTTTGAAATTAAGTTTAGCGGTGGTGTCATTTTGTAGGACACGTGGTATATTAATTTCAAAATCTACTGCGTTATGATCACTATTTCCTATTCTGTCTCCAACATTTAAATTTGAAATCAATTCATCGTCTGATGTTAACACTAAATCCAATATGTTTCCATCTCTTGTTGGTTCTTTCACCCACTGAGTCAGGAAATTATCCTCAATAAAATTTATCAATCTTTGTCCTTCTGAGTCTGCAGTTTTGTTAGGCCAGTTTATTTTAGCACAATTAAAATCTCCAATGATCACTGATAACTTGTCTTTACAAATGTTCGTTAAGTATTCATAAAATTGGTCATCTGTCTCCCGGAGCTGATGTAGACTCCTATAAACTAAAATAACATATAGGTTCTTTTTTTGGTTTATTTTAACCGTTACCATTTCAAAAACAGAGTCAGTGTTACATTCTACGGGGTGCAAATCTTCGCGTACATATAAAAGAACACCTCCACCTTCTCTCTGTAATCTATCTTTATGAAATAACTTGTATCCTTTTAACTGGAATTCTGAAATAATATCACGTGACTCTGTATGTATCCATGTCTCAGTTATTCCTATGATGTCGTACTTTTTGGTCAATACCAGCGCTCTGAACTCCGTAAATTTGTTTCTAATTGATCTTGCGTTAAAGAATAGAGTTTTTAATGTGTTTAACTGATTTCTTCTGAATTGGGGCTTCGATCGTTTCCCTGTGGTTCTTGACTTGGTGCTTTATTTTTCATTAAATTTCGTAGGTTAGTTTGTAGCAATTCTCCATATTTCATTTTACCTTTTGTGGAGAGATGGATGCCATCCTGAGAAAATAAGTCTTTGTTGTGGATGAAAAGTAGCCAGGGGTCAATAAATTTAACATTCTCCTTCTTGCAAAGATCTTCTAGACGATGATTTATCCCAATTGCTCGACTTAGATTTTCGTATCTCTCGTAAATTCTTGGTAGCACCCCAACAACAATTGCATTATCCGTTTTGGTCTTGATTGTTTTTATCATTTTCTTGTAGTCATTCATTATGCTTTCCGAACCTTGATAGTTTTTTTCCGTTGAACACATCGTTGCTTCCAACATTCGCTATGATTTGACTCTCTTTGCTTTTCATCTCAAAGTTGTTTAATTGTTCTGTTAATTGCTCAATCTTTATTCCTGGATAGCATCGGAATTTGCGCTTTTTGATGTTCCAACTTCCAAAGTGATCGATTTGATTCCGAATTATTGAGTCACCAGCTAAATACGTTTCTTCCTCTTCTTCGTTGGACAATATATCATATCTATTTTTGGTTGAGATTGTTGCTTTTTTCTGAATGATTGGTTTGAATGGGCGCTTATTTCTGACTTGGATGAAATTGTCCTCGTCTTTTATGTTTGATGTATCAATTTTGTTAGTGAGAATTGCGACTTCTTGTTCCAGTTTCACGATTTTAGTATCTACTCGAGCTATTCTGGTTTCATCTTCTGTTTGACAAGCACAGTTCTTTAATTCGAGGGCATTGATGCGGTTTTCCATAGAGCTTATTACAGACATCCATTTTGCCTTTTCGATATCAAATTTTTCTTTTATTTTGCAGAATTCGCATACACTTCTCGACGTGATATTCTCAAAGCATTGTTCTTGAAAATCGATGATCCAACGTGTATTCTTGCATTTAAAGCAACAATGCTTTAATTTGAGGGCTCCGGGCATCCTTCTTTTTTATAATAACCTCACTTTACTTCACTTTCACTTATGTACACTTATACTTGACCACACCGTTTAAAGCTTGATTCAATACACGTTAATTAAACACTTGATCTTACGGTAGATAAAATTGGTATTTAGAACTTCACTTTATATTAAAAAAAATTGCTAAACAATATGATATGTACACTTACTTACAAATTTTAATTGCAAAATAGATTTATTATTACAGACTGGACGATTTTAAAAAGGACGTGCTAAAAACCAATGCCTATCAACCGTTAAATATCAACCGAAATGAAATCTATAATTCACTAAATCGAAGAGATATATCTTGTATTATAGAAAAATTAGTATCTAAAACTTATCTTTATTCCTGAAAAATCACTAACAAATAGGGAATATATACTAAATAAATTATGATTTTAGAACGAAATATTTTTAGGAAATTACTCGCTTAGAGAGAAAGATGAAGCAAAATGGCGCTGGCAGAAACACGAGGCGGATTAAGGGATTAAAAAGGCTCTGTTGTGATTGGTCAACGGCCTGTAACAGGACGGTTAGCAACAGGAAAGAACAGAATTAAACGAAAAAAGGATAACTCAAAGACAATATTGCTAAATAAAATAATTTATTAACACTCAGAAATTACTTACAGTTGGGAGTCTATTGAAGATGAGCTTAGGACAAGACGGCAAAAAAACAAAACAAAAAAAAACCCTGGCCGGATAGTGTCGATTATGTATTTATTTATATACACGCACACACACACACACACAAATATTTAATTGTAGTTACAATGAAACAAATCTATTTTAAAAAAGAAAAAAAATCGCATTAAATATAAGTAAATTAGGTCAAAAAAGAATTTTAAGAATTATATTCGAGCGCGCAACACTGAACACCTGCGAACAAGACAAAGGCTAACGAGCAACTGAGAGAGAGAGAGAGAGAGAGAGAGAGAGAGAGAGAGAGAGAGAGAGAGAGAGAGAGGAGAGAGAGAGAGAGAGAGAGAGAGAGAGAGAGAGAGAGAGAGAGAGAGAGAGAGAGAGAGTAACAAGGAGTAACAAGGAGTAACAAGGAAAGTAAGTACCCTAGGAGACCTTACGGTCCATTCAAAGAGGGTACCTTTAGGCTAGCAATCGAGCGGGCACATGGCTGCTCAATTGTTTGAGAGAGAGAGAGAGAGAGAGAGAGAGAGAGAGAGAGAGAGAGAGAGAGAGAGAGAGAGAGAGAGAGAGAGAGAGAGAGAGAGAGAGAGAGAGAGAGAGAGAGAGAGAGAGAGAGAGAGAGAGAGAGAGAGAGAGAGAGAGAGAGAGAGAGAGAGAGAGAGAGAGAGAGTTACATAGAGTTACATAGATACACAGATCACACGGGCCTTACGGCCCAGACTAAGGTGATCTGGCCTTAAATCTACTGCCACTTACACATAGAATAGTAGAAGTAAAGGATAGAAAAGTTTTAGGCTCTCCCACCCTCCACTCCCTCCGGCAAAAGCCGTACATGAAATAATTTGGGAAAAGTACCTTGCAGGTGTAAGAAGACAGTACCTGAAGGAAATTTGCATTGAATAGTAATTAAATGAAATGAATATGAAAACCACTTACATAAACCTGAAAGAGTTATATTTTTGTAATATTATTTTATTTTGTAGCTTATGCTAAACAATTCCAATATTTGTTAAGTGTTTGTCTAATCTCATTTTAAATGAATCTATAGTTCTGCTGTCCACTACCTCGTTTGGCAAATTATTCCAATCATTAATAATCGAGTAAGTGAAGAAGTTTTTTATTACATCCATAGTGGCTCTTTTACCCTGAAGTTTTGAATCATGTCCACGGGTGGGACACTCCCCTGTCAGTGTGAACAAGTTATTGGCATTAACGTTGTTAAATCCTTTAAGTATTTTGAAGCACTCTATAAGCTGCCTCCTTAGTCTTCGTTTTCTGACGGAAAATAGATTGAGTTTTTTTAGCCTCTCGTGGTAAGGTTTGTTACGTACTGACGGGATAAGTTTTGTCGCTCTGTGTTGTACAGCTTCTAATTTATCTATGTCTTTTATTAAGTAAGGGGCCCAGAACTGTACAGCGTATTCGAGATGGGGCCTGACAATACTTTTATATAGTGGCATAATTATCTCCACGCTTTTATAAGTAAAGTTTCTTTTTATAAATCCTAGTGCTGTGTTAGCTTTGTTTGTAGCAGCTGCGCATTGGTTTGATGTTTTTAAGTTTTCTGTAATTATTACTCCTAAATCTTTAACCTGCGGGGTTGTGTTTATTAAGCCGCCTTGCATTGTATAGGTGTATTTTTTGTTTTTTGTTCCGCACTGAAGGATTTGGCATTTGTCGATATTAAATGGCATTTGCCATTTCTCAGACCATTCGGTAATTTTATTTATATCAGCCTGCAGGCTAGCCCTGTCATCTTCGCATAGTACTGAGTTACCTATTTTCGTGTCATCTGCAAATTTAGATATGATATTATTTATTCCAACGTCTATGTCATTGATGTATATAGTAAATAAAATAGGCCCCAGGACTGATCCCTGGGGAAC
Organism: Ceratothoa steindachneri; assembly: GCA_963969495.1. Taxonomy (NCBI): domain Eukaryota; kingdom Metazoa; phylum Arthropoda; class Malacostraca; order Isopoda; family Cymothoidae; genus Ceratothoa; species Ceratothoa steindachneri. The sequence goes on from OZ018321.1 coordinate 181,439,686, forward strand.
ACCGCTGGTAACAGATACCCAGTCCGATTCCACGCCATTTATTATCACTCTCTGCTTCCTGTTTTCTAACCAGCTACTAATCCATCCGTATATATTACCGTTAATTCCTAGCGTACGCACTTTGTTCATGAGTTTCTGATGTGGAATTTTGTCAAATGCCTTTTTGAAATCTAGGTAAATTATATCTAATGATTTAGTATCGTTATATAGGTTGAAAAGGTTATGGTAAAAGTCAATTAGGTTTGTTAAGCACGATCTCTTAGACCTAAAACCATGCTGGCTATCACGTATAAGGTTATTGTTTTCGAGGAACTCTACTAGCTTGTCTCTAATGATCGTTTCGAGCAACTTTCCAACTATTGAGGTTAAGCTAATGGGTCTGTAATTACTGGCCTGGTTTTTACATCCCTTCTTAAAGATAGGTGTGACGTTAGCTTTCCTCCAATCATCAGGGACGACCCCATGCTCGAGAGATTTGTTAAAAATGAGAGCAAGTGACTCTGCTAACTCATTATGGACATGTTTTAAGATTCTAGGGTAAAATTTATCAGGACCAGGAGTCTTGTACGAGTTCATTTTCTTTAATTTATCAATTACTAGTTGCGGATTTACTTCCAGGCTCCTTAGTGATGGGTGTCTGACCTGTATAGACTCGTTGTTATCGTTATTAGTATATCCTAAGGTGAAGACTGAACTAAAAAACTCGTTTAAGATATTAGCCATACCCATATCATCTGAAATAATTTCACCCAACTGGTTTTTCAAGGGGCCAATCCCGCTTCTCATTTGCCTATTTCTATTGATATAAGTATAGAAGTGTTTGGGATTAGTGGTGCTTGCTTTTGCTATCTCGATTTCGTATTGAGAGAGAGAGAGAGAAAGAGAGAGAGAGAGAGAGAGAGAGAGAGAGAGAGAGAGAGAGAGAGAGAGAGAGAGAGAGAGAGAGAGAGAGAGAGAGAGAGAGAGGAGAGAGTTACAAGGAGTTACAAGGAAAGAAGGTACCCTAGGAGACCTTACGGTCCATTCAAAGAGGGTACCTTGGGACTAGCAATCGAGCGGGCACATGGCTGCTCAATTGTTTTGCGTCCCTAAACGGCCACTTTTCAAGACTTTGTCTAGTCTTGACTTGAACTGGTCAACAGATTCACTGTTGACAACTTCCACTGGAAGTGCGTTCCACTTACCGCAGATACTGTAGGTGAAAAAGTTTCCACACATATTGCGGTTGTAACGCTTCAGTTCAAGTTTGAAGCCGTGATTGCGCGTTCTGTTCTCACTCAGTGTGAAAATATCCCGGTAGTCAACATTGTCGAACCCTCGAAGTATTTTGAAAACTTCGATGAGCTGACCACGCAGTCTACGGGTTTCCAACGAGAACAGATCTAATTCCCTTAGTCTATCCTCATAACTTTTATGTCGGATAGAGGGAATCAGTTTGGTTGCCCTGGCTTGTACGCGTTCCAACCTTGCGATGTCCTTTCGAAACGAAGGACTCCAAAATTGTACGACATACTCCAGGTGTGGCCGAACTAGGGAGTTGTACAGACAAAGTACTATCTCCCTGTTACGGTATCCAAACTGGCGCTTTATGTAGCCTAACATCCTTTGGGCTTTCTTCTCTGCCTCAATGCACTGTTTCGAGAACTTGAGGTCGAGAGAGAGAGAGAGAGAGAGAGAGAGAGAGAGAGAGAGAGAGAGAGAGAGAGAGAGAGAGAGTGTTACAAGGAGTTACAAGGAAAAGAAGTACCTCAAAGGCCTTGCGGCCCATATCGAGGAGGCACTTTTTGCGGTTTTGATTCTTAGCATGTACTGATTACTTGCTATGAGATCATCAATTTTTCAAATATAATTTTTCAAGTCTACTCTTGAACTGTTCAACACTGCTACTCTCAACAACCCCCGCTGGTAGTTTATTCCATGTGTCGCAAATGTCATATGTGAATGACTTACCCACCGGAATCGTATTGAATCTGGGCAGCTCCACCTTCCACCCGTGATTTCGAGTCATATTCCGGTTGAGGGTAAAGAATTTGGTGGAGTCGACATTTTCAAATCCTTTCAAGATTTTAAAAGTCTCTATTAGACGACCGCGCAGTCTTCGAGTCTCTAACGAATAGAGTTCGAGCTCTTGCAGCCTTTCTTGGTATGACTTGTTCCTTAGCGATGGGATCAGTTTCGTGGCCCTGGCTTGCACCTTTTCCAGACGATCGATGTCTTTTCGATAATGAGGAGACCAGAACTGAACAGCGAACTCTAGGTGAGGCCTCACCAGCGAGTTGTACAAGGGCAAAACAACCTCTTTTGTTCGAAAGCTGAATTGCCTCTTGATGTAACCCAACAAGCGATGAGCTTTTTTCTCCACCTGTAAGCACTGCTTCGAGAATTTGAGATCGCTGCTAATCAGCACACCTAAGTCCTTCTCGACATCAGTAGACTCAAGACGCATACCTTGTAGCTCGTAGCCTGACCGGGGGTTCGCATACCCGATGTGCATCACCTTACACTTGTCTAAGTTGAAAGGCATCTGCCACTTGTCAGCCCACTCGCCGATCATCCGTAGGTCATCCCTCAACATCTCGATGTTTTCAGGATTCGCTACATTAGCTCCAAGTTTTGTGTCGTCGGCAAATTTTGCTAGACGACTCACCAGTCCTTCATCTATATCGTTGATGTAGATGATGAATAATAGAGGGCCTAGCACGGAGCCCTGAGGGACTCCGCTCGTTACTGACGACCACTGAGAGGTGTGGCCTCCGATGGTAACCCTCTGTCGCCTGTCCGACAACCAACTTTCTAACCATTTTGCGACCTTTCCTCTTATTCCCAGGGCATGTACTTTCGCCATCAGTCGGCGGTGGGGGACTTTATCGAAAGCCTTTTGGAAATCCAAATAAAGTATGTCCACCGCTCGACTTCTGTCAAACTCACTCATTATACCGTGGAAGAATTCAAGCAAGTTCGTGAGGCACGAGCGCTTTCTTCGGAAGCCATGCTGTGTGTCTCTCAACAGGTCGTGAGACTCTAAATGATTCATTATCCTATCCCCTATGATGCCTTCCAGTACTTTGCCCACGATTGAAGTTAGACTTATTGGTCGGTAGTTTCCTGCGGTGCCACGGTCACCCTTTTTGTGGATCGGGGTGACATTGGCCATACGCCAGTCTGCAGGTACTTCGCCACTGTCGAGCGATGAGTTGAAGATCTCAGAAAGATGAGGGCTCACCTGATCTTTCACCTCACGCAGTACTCTTGGCAGGAAGCCGTCAGGACCTGGGGATTTGTACGCATTTAACTGACCTAGCCTCCTAGCAACCTCTTCAGGAGTTGTAGTTATTGCTTCTAGTGATTCTAACTCGCGATCTATCACTATCGGCGGTCTGGGTATCTCTCCGCCCCTTTCCCTCGTGAAAACCGAGGAGAAGTAGTCGTTGAGTATGCCAGCTATTTCCTCATCTGAATCCTGGAGAACGCCGTCGCCGTCCCTCAGGGGTCCGATGCGTTGGCGTACTGGTTTTCGGCTGTTCACGTACGCGAAGAACTCTTTGGGGCTCTCTTTGGAGAGAGAGGCTACACGAATTTCTTCGTTACGCTTAGCCGTGCGCACTAGTGCCTTAACCGTTCTACCATGGGTCACATAGGCTTCATGGTGCATCGCACTACTATTCCTCTTCCATGCTCTGTGCGCTGACTTTCTAGCTTTAATAGCACTAGCGATTTCTTGAGAAAACCACCTAGGCTGAATGCTCGCTAGTCTGACAGCCTTCGTGGGAACGCACTCGGCCTGACGATCCATAAAACGATTTTTGAAGTCGTTTTATTTGGAATTCGTCCCGCCTTCGTTAGTTGGTTGCATCTGGCCAAGTGCCTCCCGAAGCCCATTGAAGTCTGCACGTCTAAGATCCAATTTACGTGCTCGTTCATTAGTACCTTGCGTACAGGGAGCACGTATTCCAAACCTTACCATGTTATGGTCACTACCACCTAGGCACTCATCCACTGACAGGTCAGAGACGAGGTCATCTTCAGTGGTAAATACAAGATCTAGAACGTTGCCCCCTCGGGTAGGCTCGCCGACCCACTGAGTCAGAAAGTTGCTGTCAGCAAAGTCTACAAGCCGAGATGCCTCTCCGTCGCCCGTTCGGTCACTCCAGTCGACTCGGCAATTGAAGTCCCCTACCAGCAGCGAGGGAGGGCCGTCTAAGAGACTGGACAGTTTTTGGTACAGGTCTATATCAACCTCTACCGTCCGATGAGGAGGTCGGTAGGCCACTATGAACCTGTACATTGTATTGTCGACTCCTACTACCTCATGCTCTGGGACAGTTCTGCATTCGATGGGAGATAGATGGACCCGTACATACACCAGAACTCCACCACCTTCCCGGTCAGCGCGATCTTTATAGAAGGTCGCGTAACCGGGTACTGCAAACTCACCTATGAAGTCCCTGGTGTCTGCACGAATCCAAGACTCCGTGACGGCCACTATGTCGAGCATCTCTGATGACATCAGTGCTCTAAGCTCGCAGAACTTGTTCCTTATTGAGCGGGCATTTAATAGAAGAACTCTTAGGGGGCGTCCGCTAGCCCTACTGCCCCCTCCACTTCTCCGTTTCCCGACGGTTCGTCGTGCGTCCTCCCCTCCGAAGCTGGGTTCGGAGGCTGACCATCACCCACTTCTGCTCCCTCCTCTGTATCGACGGAAGGATTGGGTGCTGGGTGCTCGACCTCGGCTGTCGAGGGCGCTACTTCGTGGGATTCTCCCACTGGGGTCTCAGTCATCCTTCCCCCTACATCGGATTTCTTTACCCAATATAAACCGCGGCGGATGAGCTCACGCAGCACACCTCTTCCACGGACAGACAGGTGAGTGCCATCTTCAATAAACAGCCCTGACCGACCATAGAATTCGTCGAAGGGGTTGACGAAACATACGCCCATTCCTGATAGGATTTCACCTAGCCTCCAATTTATGCTCAGAGCCTTTTGGTTGGCCAAGGTACCCCCGGAGCGTCTCGGTATGATCCCAACGACGATTGGTTTTGATGTTATTTCTTTCAACGAGGCTGCTAAACTTCTGACATCTTCGATGATGCGCTCAGTAAAGCATGCAGAGCCTCCCCGTAGGAACAGGTCGTTTCCACTGGCTTGGGCCACTACCGGCGTATCTTGCTGTGCTAGTCTAATCTTTTTAACTTCTTTTATGATCTCTCGCGTCTTCTTACCTGGTAGGCTACGTAAGCGCCACATTTCCTTGCGCATCCCGTTTGGCCGATTTGTCAGGCCCCTCACTTGAGAGTCTCCGATAACGATTGGGGACTCCCGGCGCGAGTCCAGGGGAGCAAATCTATTTGATGTTGGGACTGGTGTCGGTATCGAAACCCCTCTCGGTCTATGGGCTCCCCTTCTGACAGGAGTGAAGCCATCATGAGTTACTCTTTCGGCAACAGCTACGTCGGAACCATCATTATTAGGGGGAAGTGAAGGATTACAATTGTTTTTCTTTTTCTTTTTCTTCTTCTTAACTTGGCCACTCGTCTCACCGGGCACTGACGATGCAGTGTTGCCATTTTGATTGAGTGGCTCTCCGGCAGTTGGAGTTGACTGGGTCGCTAATTTTGCGGCCAATTCTGCGACCCTGTCCTCGAGACGGCTAAGCTTGCGCACGTGCTCTGACTCCATAGTCTCTATTTTCATCTCGAGTGCTCGAGCTCTTTCCTCCGAAGCCCTATAGAGATCTTGTATCTCCCTACAGTAGGCCACTGCTTCTTGGACCTCACCCTTCAGGATGCAAGCGGTGCAGACACTGCCCGGGTGGCATTTCGAAAAACACCCCTCTGGGAAATCCACACACCACTTATCCTTCTGACACGTTGCGCATGTATATTTTAGAGCACCTGGACCTCTCTTTCCTGTCATTCTGAAAGCTTTATACTCAATCACTTTACGACCAATCAATAAGAAAAAAGGGGGTTTGGTGAGTTCTCCCCGCGTGAGTCGCTCCCGCCTATCGATCAGAGACGTTTCGGATCTTTCAGAAGGCACGCTCCATGTGCTGCTGTTCGTCCGACCGAGTCGTCAAGCCTCGGCGTGCCGTGGCTCCCAACCAAGCAGCACAGATGGTCCCCGAAGGGGTCATCGATTTGTCACCAGGTGAACAACAACGAAACACGCCCCGTACTAAACTCCTACTAGTTCCCTTCGCGACGGCCAAGATCTCGGAGCAGCGTTCAATGGATATCCCGCCACACCAAGAAACTACACCCAAGGCTTTTTGTTGGCCTGGCAACCAACATGGGAACAAAGGGCCGTCACCACGGACCAATGCTACCAGAGGCACCCGTCAACGGTCACTGGGAATGGTCAATAAGAGAGAGAGAGAGAGAGAGAGAGAGAGAGAGAGAGAGAGAGAGAGAGAGAGAGAGAGAGAGAGTTACAAGGAGTTACAAGGAAAGAAGGTACCCTAGGAGACCTTACGGTCCATTCAAAGAGGGTACCTTGGGACTAGCAATCGAGCGGGCACATGGCTGCTCAATTGTTTTGCGTCCCTAAACGGCCACTTTTCAAGACTTTGTCTAGTCTTGACTTGAACTGGTCAACAGATTCACTGTTGACAACTTCCACTGGAAGTGCGTTCCACTTACCGCAGATACTGTAGGTGAAAAAGTTTCCACACAGATTGCGGTTGTAACGCTTCAGTTCAAGTTTGAAGCCGTGATTGCGCGTTCTGTTCTCACTCAGTGTGAAAATATCCCGGTAGTCAACATTGTCGAACCCTCGAAGTATTTTGAAAACTTCGATGAGCTGACCACGCAGTCTACGGGTTTCCAACGAGAACAGATCTAATTCCCTTAGTCTATCCTCATAACTTTTATGTCGGATAGAGGGAATCAGTTTGGTTGCCCTGGCTTGTACGCGTTCCAACCTTGCGATGTCCTTTCGAAACGAAGGACTCCAAAATTGTACGGCATACTCCAGGTGCGGCCGAACTAGGGAGTTGTACAGACAAAGTACTATCTCCCTGTTACGGTATCCAAACTGGCGCTTTATGTAGCCTAACATCCTTTGGGCTTTCTTCTCTGCCTCAATGCACTGTTTCGAGAACTTGAGGTCGCTAGTGACAGTAACACCCAAGTCCTTCTCAGTGTCACTCGATTCAAGAGCAGTGCCCTTAAGGATATAATGAGATTGGGGATTTCTGTGGCCGATATGCATTACTTTGCACTTGTTCACGTTGAACGGCATTTGCCACGTGTCCGACCACTCCCCAATCTTCCCAAGGTCTTCCTGCAGGCGGGCAGTATTTCCATCCTTTGCAACGTTCATACCAAGCTTGGTATCGTCGGCAAATTTGGAAATCTTGGCAACCATGTCACCGTCCATGTCGTTGACGTAGATGATGAATAGTAGTGGTCCCAGGACAGAACCTTGAGGCACTCCGCTAGTAACGGGCACCCACTCAGAAGCCTGTCCATTCACCACCACCCGTTGCCGTCTGCCACTTAGCCAGTTCTCGATCCAGCCGGCTACTTTTCCGTCTATGCCCAGCGCTCGCACTTTCCGGAGAAGGCGGCGGTGTGGTACCTTATCAAAGGCTTTCTGAAAGTCTAAGTAAACCACATCCACCGCCTTGTCCCGATCGTGCTCACTGAACACGAAGTGGAAGAATTCCACAAGGTTCGTCAGGCATGACCGTTGCCTTCGGAAGCCGTGCTGGGAACTCCTCAGTAGCAGGTTTGACTCTAAATACGACGTTATTTTCTCCACCATCATGCTTTCCATGAGTTTACCGACTATCGAAGTCAGACTGATAGGTCGGTAGTTTGACGGATGGCTGGAGGATCCTTTCTTGAAGATCGGAGTCACCTCCGCCTCACGCCAGTCTCTAGGAACGCATCCGGTCCGGATTGACATGTTAAAGATAGCGCACAGATGTCGTGATACTTCATCGCACACTTCCTTTAACACCTTGGGTAGAAACCCGTCCGGTCCAGGGGACTTATTCGTCTTTAGGTCAGCGATCTTTTTCTTTATTTCTCCTTCGGTGAAGTCCATTGCCTCCAGCTTTTCCCCCGAGTAGGAATCCGTGGGCTGGGGGATGGGACCACACTCTTTAGTAAACACTGAGGAGAAGTAGTCATTGAGAAGGTTAGCATTTTCTGCCTCTGACTGAGTTAATGCACCCTCCTCGTCCACTAGGGGCCCAATCCTACGATGGATTGGCTTACGGCTATTTACATAGCTGAAGAACTCCTTGGGATTCTCCTTGCAGAGTCTCGCCACTCGGAGTTCCTCAGTACGCTTAGCCGCCCTTATGCTGGACTTCACTCTCCTGGCTAGCCTCCGGTACTCGTCAAAGGCACCCGAGATCTTCGATCGCCGGTACGCATTTCTCTTCTCCCTAAGCAGTTGGCCGATTTCTCGATTAAACCACTTTGGTTGAACAGAAGACCGACGGAGGCATTTTAGAGGGATGCAACTTGATTGAAGACTCATGAATTTATTTTTGAAATTGTTCCACGAATCCTCAACCTCTTCGCATACCGCTAGCCTTACATCAGTCAGCCCAGCACGAAGGCGTGCAAAGTCTGCTCTTCTCAAGTCAAGTTTCCTTGATTGACTGGCAACAGACCTTACCTTCGGGATCTTGACGGTAAATCTAACTAGCTGGTGATCACTGTTATCGAGCTCTTCGCCTACAGAGACAGAGAGAGAGAGAGAGAGAGAGAGAGAGAGAGAGAGAGAGAGAGAGAGAGAGAGAGAGAGAGAGAGAGAGAGAGAGAGAGAGAGAGAGAGAGAGAGAGAGAGAGAGAGAGAGAGAGAGAGAGAGAAAGAGAAAGAGAGAGAGAGAGAGAGAGAGAGAGAGAGAAAGAGAAAGAGAGAGAGAGAGAGAGAGAGAGAGAGAGAGAGAGAGAGAGAGAGAGAGAGAAAGAGAGAGAGAGAGAGAGAGAGAGAGAGAGAGAGAGAGAGAGTAACAAGTAACAAGGAAAGTAAGTACCCTAGGAGACCTTACGGTCCATTCAAAGAGGGTACCTTTGGACTTGCAATTCAGCGGGCACATAGCTGCTCAATTGTTTTGCGTCCCTAAACGGCCACTTTTCAAGACTTTGTCTAGTCTTGACTTGAACTGGTCAACAGATTCACTGTTGACAACTTCCACTGGAAGTGCGTTCCACTTACCGCAGATACTGTAGGTGAAAAAGTTTCCACACAGATTGCGGTTGTAACGCTTCAGTTCAAGTTTGAAGCCGTGCTTGCGCGTTCTGTTCTCACTCAGTGTGAAAATATCCCGGTAGTCAACATTGTCGAACCCTCGAAGTATTTTGAAAACTTCGATGAGCTGACCACGCTGTCTACGGGTTTCCAGTGAGAACAGATCTAACTCCCTTAGTCTATCCTCATAACTTTTATGTCGGATAGAGGGAATCAGCTTGGTTGCCCTGGCTTGTACGCGTTCCAATCTCGCGATGTCCTTTTGCAATGAAGGACTCCAAAATTGTACGGCATACTCCAGGTGCGGTCGGACAAGTGAGTTGTACAGGCACAGTACAATCTCCTGGTTCCGATAACCAAACTGGCGCTTAATATAGCCTAGCATCCTTTGGGCCTTTTTCTCCGCCTCAATGCACTGTTTCGAGAACTTGAGGTCACTAGTGATTGTTACACCCAAGTCCTTCTCAGTGTCACTCGATTCAATAGCAGTGCCCTTAAGGATATACTGGGATTGGGGGTTTCTGTGGCCGATATGCATCACTTTGCATTTGCCCACGTTAAAAGGCATTTGCCACGTGTCCGACCACTCCCCAATCTTCTTAAGATCTTCCTGCAGGCGGGCAGTATTTCCATCCTTTGCAACGTTCATACCAAGCTTGGTATCATCGGCAAATTTGGAAATCTTGGCAACCATGTCACCGTCCATGTCGTTGACGTAGATGATGAATAGTAGTGGTCCCAGGACAGAACCTTGAGGCACCCCGCTAGTAACGGGCACCCACTCAGAAGACTGTCCATTTACCACCACCCGTTGCCGTCTGCCACTTAGCCAGTTCTCGATCCAGCCGGCTACCTTTCCGTCTATGCCAAGCGCTCGCACTTTCCGGAGAAGGCGGCGGTGTGGTACCTTATCAAAGGCTTTCTGAAAGTCTAGGTAGACCACATCCACCGCCTTGTCCCGATCGTGCTCACTGAAAACGAAGTGGAAGAATTCTACAAGGTTCGTCAGGCATGACCGTTGCCTTCGGAAGCCGTGCTGGGAACTCCTCAGTAGCAGGTTTGACTCTAAATACGACGTCACTTTGTCCACCATGATGCTTTCCATGAGTTTACCGACTATCGAAGTCAGACTGATAGGTCGGTAGTTCGACGGTTGGCTACGGTCTCCTTTCTTGAAGATCAGAGTCACCTCCGCCTCACGCCAGTCTCTAGGAACGCATTTGGTCCGGATTGACATGTTAAAGATAGCGCACAGATGTCGTGATACTTCATCGCACACTTCCTTCAACACTTTAGGTAGAAACCCGTCCGGTCCAGGGGACTTATTCGTCTTTAGGTCAGCGATCTTTTTCTTTATTTCTCCTTCGGTGAAGTCCATTGCCTCCAGCTTTTCCCCCGAGTAGGAATCCGTGGGCTGGGGAATGGGACCACACTCTTCAGTAAACACTGAAGAGAAGTAGTCGTTGAGGAGGTTGGCATTTTCTGCATCTGAATGCTTTAATGTCCCCTCCTCATTTCTCAAAGGGCCAATCGTTCGACGGATTGGTTTACGGCTGTTCACATATCCAAAAAACTCCTTGGGATTCTCTTTACAGAGTCTCGCCACTCGGAGTTCCTCAGACCGCTTAGCCGCCCTTATACTGGACTTCACTCTCCTGGCTAGCCTCCGGTATTCGTCAAAGTCACCCGAGATCTTCGATTGCCGGTACACATTTCTCTTCTCCCTAAGCAGTTGCCCGATTTCTCGATTAAACCACTTTGGTTGAACAGAAGACCGACGGGGGCATTTCAGAGGAATAAAACGCGATTGAAGACTCATGAATGTGGTTTTGAAACTGTTCCAAGAGTCTTCAACAGCATCGCACTCTTCTAGCCTCGCGTCAGTCAGTCCCACGCGTAGACCTGCAAAGTCTGCTCTTCTCAAATCCAGTTTCCTTGATTTACTAGTTGCAGGCTCTGCCTTGGAGACTTTGACTACAAATCTAATTAGTCGGTGGTCACTGCCACCGAGCTCTTCGCCAACAGAGAGGTCCTCAACGATGTCATCCTCAGAGGTGAAAACCAAGTCGAGGATATTGTCTCCTCTCGTTGGCTCTCTCACCCATTGAGTGAGGAACTCGTTGTTCGTGAACTCCAGGAGTAGTGCGTTCTCGCCACAGGGTTCTCTGGTTTCCCAGTCAACTTGTGTGTTGAAATCACCCATGACGATACACACTCTGTCTTCGACAAGTTCTCCTAGTAGCTGGTACAGATCTCTGTCCTTTTCAACGAGTTGGGCAGGAGGTTTATAAAGCACCAGGGTCCTGTATTTGGCAGGACCTATCTCTAGGTCAACACCTAGTAGTTCATGGTCAGATATGATGTTGCAATCCGTCGAGTTGAGAGTATCCTTGACATACAACATCACACCGCCACCCTCTCTGTCTGGCCTATCTTTCAGGAAGAGCTGGTAACCGGGAATCGTGAATTCACCTTCAAAATCTCGGCTTGAGGTTTTTATCCACGACTCCGTTATGGCCACCATCTCAGGTTCCTCTGTTACTACGAGGCCACGGAGCTCAAGAAACTTATTCCTGATTGACCTCGCATTGAACAGAAGAACTTTGAGGGAGTCCCCTAGTGTAGGACTCCCTACGCTCTTCCGTTTCCCGGCTTCTCTGTTTTCGTGGTCACACCCTTTTTGACCGCCTCCGAGAAGGTCGTTCCAGGAGTGACACGGGCATGCTGGCGCACGTCCGCTTTCGCTCTGTTTCGAACGCTCCTTTGGGTGCGTTCCACGACATCTTGAATTAGATTGGCGAGAAAGGCCTTCCCTTTAAAGGAGAGATGTACCCCGTCCCTTTGGTAGAGGTCGTCTCTACCGATAAAGGTACGATAGGGGTCCACGAAGAAGACTCCTTCTGCCGTGCAGAGATCCGCCAACCTTTTGTTCACTGCCACGTTTCGTTCGTGAGCGGTTCGGGATGGACCTCTTCTCGGAAGCATCCCAACCACCACACGTTTGCGGGTTTTAAGCCCTATGTCGTCCACGGCTCCCATCACTGTTTGGATGGTCTTACCACTGAGGCCCACTTTACCCCCTCTGAGGTAGATGTCGTTGCCGCTCACCATCAGAGCAACAACAGAATTCTCAGAAATCTGAGCTTTCTCTGCCTCTACTCTGATGGTGTGGTTACCCCGTCCTGACAGGCAGCTTACCTTCACGCTAGTGCGAAAGCGGGCCGCTAGCAGCGGCTGCAGATCCCGTGTTTGCGAGTCACCAATGAGGGTGACCTTCGGACACTTGGTCTCTGAAGACGGGGTCTTCCCTTGTGGAAGAGGCCTCCCCTTTTCCTCTTTACTCTCCACATTCTTATCTTTCTTTTTCTTCTTCTTTATCTGTTTTTCTTCTATTTTGGGTTCTACTCTTGTTTCAACTATCACCTTTTTCTTTTTTTTCTTCGTTTCTCCTTTCTTCTTTTTCTCCTTCTCTCTCGCCTCAGCTGGCTTAGCCTCAGATGATGCCGGAATGTCCGCTTCATTACCAGGGGATTCCGAAACGTCAGTGGGCGGCGCCTCTTCTAGGCATCGAACCTGAGCTACGTTAAGGGCTTCGAGCTTCTCCAACTTTCCCTCAAGGACCTTAGCTCTCTCCTCTGAGGCTCTATAGAGGTCTTTTAATTTTTCCACCTCTCGCGTCAATATGCAAGTAGTGCAGATACTTTCAGGGCTGCATTTTGAGAGAGAAAGAGAAAGAGAAAGAGAAAGAGAAAGAGAAAGAGAAAGAGAGAGAGAGAGAGAGAGAGAGAGAGAGAGAGAGAGAGAGAGAGAGAGAGAGAGAGAGAGAGAGAGAGAAATTCGACGAAAAATGAGCAATGAGACGAGAAACGGGAGTCTCCCTAGGACTAGACGTCTGTGACACATGAAAACAACTCCTCCTGTCGTCTCATATCGGTGATCGTTCTTCATAGGCTTATACTTTGAAGAAGGAAAAGTAATACCATGAAATTCTTTCAGAAAGCGTTAGAAGTTAGGCTCAGCCGAAAAGCGATGGACAGACAGAAGAGAACTATGAGAAAGCAAAAAAAAACAACCAGACTAGCTTGTGACGACGCGAATCCACCCAGAAAGAAATTCGAGGCCCAAAATAGGACAGTTTATCTCGGCGATAACGAAAGACTCGCCGGAGTTCGAGTGAGACTTTGAGCTTACGTCTTCCTTAGGTTCAAATGACCGAAGACTTAGCAGCACGAAGAACAAATCAGAGAGAGGGAATGCTTTGTCTTCTGGAGAGGCTAGAAAGACACTGCACTCTGCACTAGTGTTCACCACGAATGAGAGACCAGAAAGCCGGTCAAAGTGGGTGGTGGTAAGTGGGACCAGGCGGCAGAGGTGGTTGACCCATAAACCACTTGCATTTTAGTTTAAATTCTGAGAAGAGTAAACTGAAACAGAATGAGATTGAGCAGTTGATGGAGGGATGGGGATGAGAAGGGCGATGTTGGTTCAGGAGAAACCTGTTGGAAATACTGGCATAGCTCTTTACATAGTACACAGCCTTATATAGTATCAGCACAAGTCCGACGATTGAGATTAAGAATGGAGAGGTGGAAGATAGACATGAGAAGAATGAGAAAAAGAATCCTTTATATCACCTCTTTTCATGAAATTAGCGCGGTGATTGTGTCTTCGGGATGATGAACTGCGCCTTTTGCGATGCCTATTTTGTTCGTGCCAATGTCCCCGTAACTTTAAATCACGGATCTCTCGCAGCATCTCCTCCACAACGGCAACAAGGTCCGATGATTGAGGGACCCAGGCACTGTTGCGTTCTGGCCGTTGCTTGGAACTCTCCGTGAGGAACTGGGTTTACGAACATTTAGCAAAATTAAACTGAAGCAGGAGTAAACCACTTATGTAATTTGACGTCTAGTTTTATAATTTCATCCAAATTAGGCGACCCGACGACAGTTAATAAGAGACGAATATGGTCAGGCATCGCCTGTATAAAAAAAATTCCTTCAATAGCGGGTCGAAAAGCTCGGATTATACACCTTCAACACGTGCCAGCTCTTTCAGGTGATCTAAAAAGCGTGTTAGACGCCTGTCACCATAACGCGTAGTTAGCAGCTCGCGTAATTTCTCTACCTTTTACCTCCCTCCCCCTCCCCCACGCTCGGCCGTTGATTAATGCTGAGTAATCCATTGAACATTTGGTTGAAAATACTTAGTGGCATATTCTGTGCCAGGAGCACGATCTTCTGTCGTTCCCCCGTGTTAGGCGAAGTCATGACGAGGTGGAAGAAATCCAATCAATCGTCTGGATTATGGGAAGCGAAAGGCAGCAGTTGGCCGGAGGGAGCAATCAGCATATCGGGGACAGCTGGGAATCGACGGCAGAAGGGCGATTGGGGGGCCGAAGTTGATGAGCTAGTTATCGTCGGCACACGATTGCTGTGGCAGCAGGATTTACGGTAGATAAATGGGTTGACATATAAAGGCCGAATTTAAAGAAATGTGAAGACAGTGCCGTATTAACCCATGGCAAGACCCCTAGGCTTCGAGCTTCTTTGTGCGCCTCGATACCCCCCTCCCCCCCGCGAATTTCACGCTATCCTTTCGTACAATTTATTACAATAATATAACTAATGAAGTAATTAATTGAGTAACAAAGAAAATAATATAATCGTATCAGACAACCTTTAATTAGCAATTTAGCATGAAAAAAAGCAATACCAAAATACCGGTACTGTCTTGTAAAGTTAAACATATATAGGCCTACATATGTAACTTGCTACTTAAACATTTTTCTCGTTAATCTTTCAACAAACTGATCCATAACATTGTTAGAATGTAATTTCCGGAGCGCAGATGATTATACATGCATTAATGTCGAATGATTGAGCTTTTCATCTTTCAGAGCATAAAAAGACCTCTCTCCAGAATAGTTTGTGACGAGAAGTGACATGTAAATGGGTAAACAAATGTATGTACGTGTTTGGAAAAGTTTCGTGTATTTTTATTAACAATGGTTTGAAGCATTCTCAATGCAATAAAGGTCCCTTTATTTTCACATTTTTGACTTAGCCACACATCAGATTCAAGTTCATTCATGTACTCTTGGAAATGGACAATTTCCTCGGGGAAGCTTGTATTGAGATCTTCTAGGTACGTTTTCACCAGCCTCTCTGTCGCATCTCTCAGTTGGTCACCGTTTGCCGAAAACATTTTTTTGAAAGGAAGCCGAATTTGCTAGAGACCACAGCATATGCTTCAGCCTCTTCTGAAGTGCTGTTAACAAGTACTCGATCATAGGAAGAAACACCGTGATCCTAAAATTCTTCCTCCCTGAAAAATCAGTATCTTCAGAATTGCCACCATTTCGACAAAGCTTCACACTTCTTTGTTTCTTTCTTTTGTGGATCTTCTTTGTACACCGGCTCATTTTACCAGATCAATTTTGATCTTCCTTTTCTCCTCAAAGTACTCAAAAGCATCTCTTAAACTGGCGACATAAGTATTCAATGACCTTAAGGTGGTTCACGGTTTTGTTCAGATCCATATTTGTGTTCTGCAGCTTTTTGCTTGTCTGGTAAAACCTTTCCATGATGACAGAGCAGAAAACCAATAAAATGCAATTTTCCAAGGTATTCAACTTGGATAAAATACCCCTTGCCTCTTCTCGTGCATTGACTGTTTCGTCCTCAAGTTTTTTGTGTAAATTGCTTTAAAACCAACCTTATTTTTTCATATCCACAGCTGAGTGCTTTTGAAACATCTGAGTGGGTAGCCCATCATGTCACTCAGGCGTATGACAACATTTTTTTTTTTTAAGGGGCTATCTGGCGACTGCCCACTTAGGCATAAGTCGCCGCAAACAAACAACCTAGTTTTAGACTACTTTAAAATAAAAATTTGAACAGAAACAACAATAAAAAAGAGATAACAATCAGGGAGCAAGCTCCGGCGTCGGGGGGAGGTCCCGCTCCCACCGGCGCAGGAGCCAGCGACCTACAAAAAAAAACACAAACAACAATAACAAAAAACAACAAAAACAACTAATTAAATACAAGGGAGAAGGCCAGCCTCCCCCCAAAAGCCAACAAGTCAAAGTGCACGAACTCCTCCCGAGTATAAGGGACAGGCGGTAGAGACCCCGCCCATTCCGGTACCGGGACAGGTAACGTGCACGAAGATCACCCAGACTGGGACATTCGACAAGAATGTGCCGAACAGTCTGGGGAACGACGCAGTCGTCAGAATAGGGGGCAGGCGAGCGCTCCATCAAATAGCGATGTGTCACACGAGTGTGTCCGATTCGGAGACGACAGAAAGCGACCTGAAGCCGCCGCGGCATTAGGGGATAGGTCCATGGGAACAGTCGCGGCGCAATGGCACGCAACTTTAAGTTCACTTCGACCGTCTCCCATCTTCTTTGCCAAGCAGTCCGAAGAGCTGCCCGTATTCCTGCCATGTAGTCTGTGTGAGGAAGAGCGAAACACTGGTCCGGTCGCAGAGTCCTCGCGCCCTCATCGGCGCGCTCATTCCCCGCAATTCCTACATGTCCAGGAACCCAGCAGAAGATAATCTCGACATCTGCCCGGCTCGCCAAAACCGTGGCGTCATGGATTTCGCGAACCAGGGGATGCGGAGATTCCAATGCCCCGAGAGCACTCAGGGCGCTTTGTGAGTCGCTATAGATCACAATCCGGTTGCCGAACCGGGCACGTCGCGTAATCTCCCGTACCGAGTGGCGTATTGCAACCAGCTCGGCCGTGAAGACAGACGCAGCGCCTGGTAGAGCCCTGCTGACTTCAAACAGAGGGGATACGGCGTGGAAGCCGACCCCTTCTTGGGACTTGGAGCCATCCGTATACACTGGCACGGTACCAGCGTGACACGATGTGTGCTCCAAAAAGGTCGAACGCAATGCTCCCGGCGCAGTACAAGTTTTGGGAGCAGAAGCGTGGCGACAAATAGCCAAATGTGGTACCCTCCAGGGTGGCGTCCTGGGCAGAACCAGGGGCGCCACCAGCCCGAGAGCTATATCTACCTCTCGAAGGAGTTTCCTGGCCCTAAACCCAAAGGGCTTAGGGTATGACTGGCGTCACTCGGCGTCATAGGCTCCATCGAGATCAGCTGCGGATGCAGTGACAGCTGTTGGCGTCTGAGGGAGGCGCCGGGCTCGTGCGTACAAGCGAGTGATGCACTGCACGCGGCGCAGAGCGAGTGGCATCTCCCCACCATCGACCAACAGGCTCTCAATGGGGGAAGTGCGGAAGGCACCGGTCGCAAGGCGAAGGCCGGTGTGGTGGATCGAATCCACCTTCCGCAATAAACGCTCGGCTGCGGATGCATAAAACTCGCATCCGTAGTCGAGCTTCGAGCGAACAAAAGATCGATAAAAAAGTAAGGTGGTAGCCTTATCACCGCCCCAAGCGCTGGACGTCACGAAACGGAGAATGTCCATGGCGCGGGTACAAGAGACCCTAAGGCTGCGAATATGAGCCTCCCAGGTGAGGCGTCGGTCGAATACAAGACCAAGGAAACGGTGCAACTCAACCACATCCAGGCGCACCCCATTAACAAACAAATCTGGGTCGGGGTGAAGCCGTGGATGGCGGCAGAAGTGCACCACCTTAGTCTTGGCCAAAGAAAACCGAAACCTGTGCGCTTCGGCATAGCGAGAGACGCGGTTCAATGCCTGTTGGAGTCGACGCTCCAGAGTTGGCATCTGGGCCGCGCCAAAAGAGATCGAAAGGTCGTCCACGTAGAGCGTAGCGAGAACATCTTCCGGCAGCACCGAGGTGATGCCGTTGATGCTCAGGGCAAAGAATGTGACACTGAGGACACTTTCCTGCGGGACACCCTCTTCCTGCTCCTTTGGGCCGGAGAGGGCTTCCCCCACCCGTACGCGGAATCGACGATCTCGCAAAAATTCAGGTATAAACATTGGGAGGCGTCCCCTCGCCCCAATCGTGTGGAGAGTCTCCATGATACCGTATCGCCATGCGGTATCATAGGACTTCTCCAGATCAAAAAACACCGTGGCGTAGTGCTGTCTACGAAGGAAAGCCTCGCAGACGGCATTTTCCAGTCGGAGCAGAGCATCCGACGTGGAGTGGAACTTACGGAAGCCACACTGTGCAGAAGCAGATGGCCTCCGCTGTCCAGGAAATAGGCTAATCTAACATTTACCAATTTCTCCATCAACTTGCACACGCAAGAGGTTAGAGAGATTGGGCGGAAACCGGTCGGAGTAGAGTGATCTCTCCCCAGCCTGCAAAAGGCGAGCATAGTAGCGATTCGCCAGGAGTCTGGGAGAAGACCTTCCACCCAGATCCTGTTGAACAAATCTAACAGAAAGGTCATGCCTCGCTCACCCAGGTGTCGAAGCATGGCGTACGGGACATCGTCCGGACCATGGGGGGTGTCCGCGCACGAAGCGAGAGCGGAACGCAACTCACTCACAGTAAACTTGTCGTTGAAGGGTTCTCCGCCTCTGGAGGTAAAGTCCAGCCGGCGGCCTTCCGCGACATCACGACGTGCATTGAATGCTGGCGGAGCAGCATCACGGCTAGAGAATGCGGAAAAAGCGGTCGCTAAGGATTCCGCTACGGACGCGGGGTCCGAGATTGCGGTCCCATTCTCCTGGAGAACGGTAGGGGGTTCCTGCGAGAACTTGCCCCGAATCCTTTTGACTCGTTTCCACACCTCAGCTAGTGGGGACTTCCCGTTAAGTGAAGACACGTATGCCCGCAGAGAAGAGCGGCGGGCGTACTTCGAAATATACCGGAACCTAGCCCTAGCCCGACGAAATTCAGCGACAATGAAATCGTTCCGGCGGCGCTTATAGCACATAGGCATAACGCTTCTGTTTGAGGGCCGTCTCAAACTCCGCTGACGACCACGGGAGTGGTCGGCGTCGTGCAAAACGGCCAAACGTTCTAGGAATAGTAGTCAGGCCTGCGGCGATATGGCTACCGGAGAAGAACTCAACGGCCTCATCTACCGACCTAAACTCCTCGACTGAGATAGAGAATTCAGTAATTTCCTGAAATGCAGGGCACCTCGCCCACGCCAAGCACCACCGAGGTGGTCTCTCAGGCGGCAGTTGCCCTGAAAATGATATTTAAATGGGAAAGTGATCACTACCATGGAGGTCATCGACCACCCCCCAATCAAAATCAGGCTGTGCATCCGAAGAGCACAAAGATAGGTCAAGGCAAGAAAATGAAGCGGTTCTCGGAAAGTGATGCGTAAACTCATCCACGTTTAGGACACCCATCTCAAGCTCTTCGATCAGATCGGCAAGGGCTTGTTCCCTGGAATTTATGGAGTAATCTCCCCAGAGAGGATGCCTGCCGTTCAGATCTCCAAGCAAGAGATAAGGCCTCGGCAACCGTGCCACGACGCGGCGGAAGTTTCCCGCGTCGAAGTCAGCTGACGGTGGAATGTACGCAGAAATCAGAGTATACCTCCTATCCAGGTGCAGCTGCACAGCCACTGCTTGAAAGGAGGTATCTAAAGAGAAAGGAAGAACGGAGACATCATGCCGGGGGTAAACCGCGCATCCCCCAGCCCGGCCATCCCGCGGTGGTGGGGTCGCAAGACCCTTATACCCCGGGAGGGCGGGCAGGGAGTATGCGCCTAGCATGGTCTCCTGCAAAACAATAGCTAACGGGGAACGGGACGAGACGAGTCTCCGCAGCTCCTCCCAGTTGGCCTGGAGTCCACGGCAATTCCATTGAAGGAATATGCCCTCCAGGCTTAGTTCAGGGTGACGCAGGGGCCCTCCTGGAATTGAAGACCCTCACGGGAATGGCCGTACGCTTCCCGGGGGCAGAACCCCGGGCGCTGTTGGCCGGACAAAGCGCTGGAGGCGCTGTCGCCTTCGAGGACTTATTGGGGGAGGTTGGGCTCGCCATGCGAGTCTTTTCCTCCCTCCGCCTCGAAACCTTAGGCGGGCGTTGCGGCTTCGGAGGCAGGGGGCCCTCTTTACGAGGAACCTCCGTCTCCGAGCCACTCGCTCCACCTCGGGGCGTGGGCGAAGGAGCCGAAGCTCCTTTGTTGCTGTCCTTTCGGGGGACAGCTTTAGGAACCCCCGAAGATGGCCTAGCGACCATCTTCAGGGGTGTTGCCTCCTGTGAGTCTAACGACTCTGTGGAGGCGCGTGGCCGCTTCGCCTTGCGGGAAACGGTCACGCTGGGGGAAGAGGGGGGGGAGCCCTGGTTTTAGCCGGGGCTGGGTATCAACCCTTTTTGCCGCCAGCTTTACCAGGGGAGCGCCCGAGGTGGGTAGAGCCCGCAGAAGGGCTTCGAATGGGCGCGGAAACAACCGTGCTCGTTGGCCTGGATGGGCCAGGAGCAGAGGGTGTCTTTCTAACTACTGAGGCATATGACGTCCCAGGCAGAGCCGGGCGCGCCAGGACCAAGTCCTTAGCCTAGCGGAATGAGAGTCTATCCTGGGCCTGAACGGCCAGGATTTCTTTCTCAAGAAGATATGCACCACATTGCTTCGAAGAAGCAGGGTGCAGCTCTCCGCAATTGACAAACTTGGCCACACACGATTTGGACTTATCGTGTGCGACCTTGGAGCAATTTACACAGACTTCGGGTGACCCCGAATTTACACGTCTACATGAGCGATTCGTATGGCTGAAGCGGTGACAGTAATAGCACCGCCGCGGCAGTGGCACGAATGCCTTCACGCGGTAGCGGTACCAACCAGCACGCACCGACTCAGGGAGCTTGTCACAGTCGAACGTGACGAAGAGTGTAGGGGTGGGTCTCGAGGCCCTTCCCTGTTTTCTCATCACACGTTCGACCTTGACCGCCCCATGGTCGGCCAGCTCTAGGGTGATGTCCTCAATGGAGTAGTCAACGAGTTTCCTCGCATAAACTACTCCTTTCACAAAGTTCATGGTAGAGTGCGGCGTCAAACTCACCGGGGTGCCATGAAGTGTCCGAAGAGCACTTATCTTGGCCGCCTCGGCGGGATTCGCCAGAAGGGTCCCGTCCGAGAAACGGGTCACCTTCGGCTCTCTACCAATCGCACTAGCTAATCCTCTCCTCTGATGGATCATGTTGCCCTTGGACAACATGGTGCCATCAGTGGAGTGAATAACGAGGAAGCGTTTGAAGCCAGCGGGCTCGAAAACGCCAGGTAACCTCTGAATGAGGGGCCCCGATGTCCTCGAGGCTCCGCCCTGTGCACTCTTGGTCTTAGTCAGGCGCTCCGCACATTGGGGGGTAGAGGGGCCGGATGTGCCGATCTTGGCTTGGTCGCCTACCAAAGTGGTAGCAGACCCATCCGTCCCCACAGCCCCCGCGGATGGAGAGGAGCCCTTAGTCTTCTTTGTCTTTCTAGTCTTTTTTTTGGAGAGGAGGGCGGGGAATGAACCCGCTTTTCACCTCCGCTGGCAGAAGCCCCCATGCCAGATGGGCCGGCCTCAGCCAGGTCCCTCTTCGAAATGGAGAAGTTCCTAGTTGTCGTGGGGGCACCTGTCGGAGGAGATCCCTCCCCTCCTTGTATTGCCTCGGAGCCCTCAGCCGTTTGAGGAGGACCTTGCATAGGGGCGGACTCGGGTTCGGTGCTTGGCGCCGAGCCCGGATTCCCCCCCGTGGAAGGTCCTACCGTCTGAGGCTGGTTCTCCTCTAGGACCATGTCTATCACAGGAGGGGCCTCCAGTTGACCATCCCTTCCCAGGACATCGCAGGTCCCCTTGGCAGCGTCAAGAGTCATTTGTGGGGAGGCACAAGCCTTAACCCCGGCAAGGTTTGAGATCCTTGCCACCAGGTCTTTTGAGGGAAGCGACCGAAGGGGCCTGGCTTCCCTCTCCCCCCTAAGGGGGTTTGCCCTACCGAGCCGCTTCGAAGTGGAGTGGCTGGCTAAGGGCTGCCTGCTGGCTTTGGTGGCAGTCCCCTTGGAAAGAAAAGAGGGGACTGCCGCTGGTAAAAGGGAGGTGCCTGTAAGCACCTCCAGAGAAGGGGGTGAGGGGGAGTCCCCTTCACCCGTAGGCGTAGGAGAGGAGTAAGCCTCCTCTTCGGTGGAAGAGATATGGAGGGTCCCCTGCGCAAGCACATGGGGAAGGACCTCCATTTTTTTGCTGGAGCTGCCCGAGGGCGGCTCCGTCGCTGTTATAGGGGAAGTTGGGGGTTGGTGGTTTATTTGTTTTACATACATGGGCATGGTGACCCTCTTTTTAATACGGGACGCAATAGCTCATCACCTATCGCAGTTGCCCGCACTGCGAGAGGTGCTTACAAGCCCGGCAGAGCCAGGCGCCGCCATTCGGGACCACCCCTCCCGCTTGGTGGCCTGGCAGTCCATCGGCATGGCGGCTCCACCTTGGACACGGCGTAAAATTGATAGAATGTGAAGAGGAGAGGAAATGGGATGTGAGAAAGGTATGGGTGGGGATGAAGCAGGTTGTTAAAAAAAAACCCATCCCGAACCGGAGCTCAGGGGTGGGAAACAATGTCTCCCCCCCAGCCCCGATCCGGGGTGGTTGGCTTGAGAAGAAGGTCAGCATCTACCCTGTGAAATTAGAGGCTGATCAGAGAAAGTTGTGGGAGAGGTTGTATGAAAAGCGACGAAGTAGGGGAGAAATACAGGCTATCTGAAGGAAGAGAGGCTAAGCTGGGGCCGGACGGAGCGCTGGATCCCGTCAGCACGGCGGCCAGGATGGCAAATCGCCACGCCCCTTACGGGGTCATTTTCCTGCATTTAGTCTGATCATTGAGTATGGTGTCCATTTTGGCGAGGTACTGCTCTGTAGGTAAAATGACGAAGATACTTACTTGCTTCGTCTGCTCTTCTAATGGTAATCGTAGGGTTATTCTTAGTTTGTTTAGCTGCCTGGATGAGGGGAGGAGTAAGAACCTTGGACTTAAGGCAACATTTGGTTTTACCTGCACTCATCATCATCGAGGATGTCACCTGTCAAATGTGGGTAACAAGTGTCTACGATGAAATTGTTAGTAAATACAGTATAATATATACATTTAGGTTAGGTTAATAACAGGTAGGGTAAATTTGTTATGCCCATCAGCCGAGGATCCAAGGAAGGGGGCCTAGGGGGCAGAAGCCCCTCCAAAACTTTAGACCCGTTTGTTTTTATTCTGCTATTCAGAAAGTTATGTAATAATATAGAATATATATAAAAAGTTTTATAAACCGTTGCGATCGAATCTTCCTTATGTGATACATGTCTAAAATATAGATAATTCTCAAAAATAGTTATGAATTCAGTATTATACCTTAGCTGAGGTAAAAAAAAACTACATAACCATTATTAATCATCAATGCCTTTTTCTCAGAATCCGCAGAGGGAGAAATTCAGGTTACCCCCCCCCCACACACATTTTTATCCTGTATACGCTACTGGTGCCTACAATTTTACTTTAAGTATGTCGTTGTTTCTCTTCATAGAGTGAGTGACGGGCTTAGACTGACTGGGTATTATTTCTACAGGATCTTGAGACATTCCCTAGTATGGAAGTATCGACAACAAGACTATAGTCAACCGCAAAGAGTTTCTTCACTCGAGAAGACCTGCCAATATTAGCTGAAGGAGGAGCCATAACTTGCGTTGAAGTCTAACACACGAGGGAGAATAGGAGGTAAAATAGGACGAACTGGAGATGAAGGAGAAACAGATTGTAGCACAGCATTTTCTCTAACAGGAACCCTTGTTGGTCTAGGAATTACTTGATCTTGGTGTCTTTTTATATCCCCTGTGGGTACACAACATCTATAAGATAAACGACCAGCCTGCTCCTGTACCTCAGGTGGTATCCACATATAACCACCAGGAGCATAGTTTCTCACCATCACTGGCCATGACGGTGGCAGGGATAAGTTTCTAGCAGACTTTGATGAGTGGTTGGCCTTCTAATATTCCTGCCTATGGGCCACTCAAGCAAATAGTTGTTCTGTAGGCTACAACAAATCTAATCGAGACTTCAACTGTCGGCCAAACATCAGCCCAGCCGGGGAAACTCTAGTAGAGTGTCTGTCAGTCGATTGCTAACAGGATCCTATTTATAGTCATTCGAAGGGGCATAATAGATTCATCTTGATCCCAGATAATCTTCCTGGGTCCCGCTTTTTCCAAGTGGATGGCGCCCGTCATCGGACGAGGAGGACGCCGCTTTCCCATATTAAGGTGTGTCAAGCGTTGGCAAAAAGAAACAAAAATAACTTTTAAATATTTTTATTAAAAGGGAAAAAGTTGTAAATTAATATAAAGTTGATATGGCAATTAGTACTAAAAGCCAAACAAAATCCTGAATGAGTATAAATTTATATCCAACTGCGGCAAAAGAGGAAATAAAACAGGAATAAAGCAAAAATTCAACTGTGGATACTTCACACACGTTTATAACCTAAGGCACAATGGCTTCATTTTCTAAGTATATCAACTAGTTTTCAACAATTTGGGACTAATTTTTTCCGATATAATTTATCACTTTTCATCAACGGTTAAGGTATATAAAGCACGTCTCCAAAAAGAGGTAGTTAAGCCAAACTTAAACAAAAGAAAAAACAAAAAAACTATGACTGGCAAAACATAAATTTCAATCCAAACATCGAGGCAACTTCATCGCAAGAACTACGCCAGTTTCCTGAACTCAGTAAATTCGGAAGAGATTTCAATGGACGAATATATGAATATGCCACTCTAAAATTTGCTTTGTGTAGCAATAATGTTAGATGCTAGAAATGTCACTTAGAATATTAACTGATTTGATTCGAGATCTAATTCAAACTTAATATTTGAGCTATTCCAGAAATACACTTCTCTTACCCTACTACTTTGGCACAATAACGAATATAAGTGTCAACTGGAATTCTATTCCCACAATTAACAAGTTTTGTAATCCCATTTTTTTAATACGATGCTGAGGAAAGACTTCAAAGGTATTAAATATTACTATCGAACAAAACTATCCGATAACAATTGAATCCTATTATTGTCAATCTAAACAATGCCAACATTAACAACTTTCTTGTACAAAAGAACGTTAATAAATAATCCTGCCTTAATTCAAAAACTGATCTAGACGATCTTACAAAAAGGTTTTTGTCTTGCAACAATTTACACGCCTAAATATAAAATGTCCTAATTTTTAACTATAAATACCTTCCAAAGAATGATGAAGAGAGAGATGGGAAACTATAAAAAAATATAAAAAAAACATTCACATTTCAGCAAAAACGAAAAAAAAAACGAATCGCCAATAACTTTTGAGCCCCCCGGAATTTTAAGAACCTCCCCAGAACCAATATCAAAGGGAATAAATAAACTCAACCATTAGTGGTCACATGATGCAATAAATGAATAACTTTGATAAACATTAGATAAGACATCTTTTCCTCAAACAGACAACAAAATAAGCGACTTTACACTGAATGCGGGTCGACGGATTTTGATAGCGCTGGTGGTAAGAAAACGGTTTTAGCTAATTCCAGTATAAATACACAATAATAGACGAGGGGAAAAAAACAGTAAAATGTGAAACATGGTTAACTAGACACTCTTCCAACAAAACAAAGATCAAAAACTCCACGAGCAGTAGAAAATAAAGCGAAACTATTAGTCCTCAATTCCCCCCATTCTGCCATTCGAGATTGCAAGATAACCCTCCCATTATGCGTGACCCCCATCCCCTTAATAATGCGAAAACAACTTTTCATCGAGGTAGGTGATGATAGTGGGGGAAGCTAGTCAACCCAATAGCCACCATAGAACAAGAACCACAAAATTAAGAGGAAAGGGCAGATCTTTCCAAAACCACTCCACCCAAACAATATCGAGCGAGTAATGTTTACGCCCTTTTTCCCCAACCATGCCACCCAGCTGAAAGAGGCGAATCCTACTACATTCCTCTTTCACTAGACCTATTAATTCAACGGACTAAAAATAAGTTAACATTCGTGACACCCTCTTCACAATAATACAAGCGAAATTAGCTCTAAAACAAGTGTCATAGAACCATTTTCCTTCCAACTCAAAACATCAGTAACAAGTTGCAACACAAACCTAGTGAGGGGAAGGAAGGAGGAGCAGGAGGAAAGGGAACAGGGAGCAAATACGGCGTTCTACCCCATCGTGACCTATCATGACTGTTTGAGCTTCCCATTGGCGAGGGCCGAGCTAACAGCTTGCTGGGCTGCCTGCTCCGCGGCCTCCTTCAGGTGCTTCTCCATGTACGTCTGATACAAGGGGTGAATTACCTGCCAAGGACAAGACAAAAACGGGATTAACACAGGAATAACCGGGATCTACAATTAGACACATAAAAGTACTCATTTTTAATTGGCAATATTGGGTCAGTACAGTCAGAATCAGAATTTTGTCAGGCTGTGGTGAAACTTTATTCTCGATTTTACCAGGAAAAGAAAATGTTTGTTACTCAACAGTGATGTTCGTTCAGTGGAGATGAGGGCAGAGAGAATAAGGATCTGCAATGAAGAGGACTGTACACGCAGACCTTTTCAACCCGAAATCAAAGTTCGCATACATTAAAAACATGAAATTAAATATGTAAGGGAGGAATACCCCAAAATGTTCATCGGTGCGTGTCGTAAAAGGTGACTAAACCAGGATAGGGGCCGCTGGGCTGGGAGGCCGCGCAATGGCAGTCATTCTGGTTTAATCCGCGCCAATGAATTACCTGAATGGGTTCATGGAATGTGAGCGAGTATATGTGATGTAGGGAAGAGATAGCATAATATACTTGCTCTGTGTGAGACAAACTTGGAAGGAATGAAGAATTTGTGAAGGATGGAGTGAGATTTTTTTTAATTCTCACGTCAGGCGACTGCCTTCAAAGGCTTGAGTCACCGTAATTAATCCTGGGTCATTCTAAATTCGCCTCCCCTCCCGGAAGGACGCTCCGGCTTTTGGGGGTTGGCGGGCCTCCCCGCCTTCCCTGGCGCAAGAACCTACCACAAAGAGAATCAAATAAAATGTAGGAGGACAACCTCCTCCAAAAAGTCATAGTCCATAGACCCGTCCCGGTCTTGAGCCAGATACCCAGCCAGACTGGGACATTCGACAAGAATGTGCAGAGCAGTGTGAAGGCAAACGCAATGCTCCATCAAACGGCAGTGCGTCCCGCTAGTGTGATCAATTCGAAGACGAGGATGGAGTGCGATCACGGTGTTGAGAATAGTGTGTGGCAGTCAGTCCTTTCGAGTGAGAAGTTGTATGCTGAAAGGTAAGCGGTTGTAGTGAATGTACCCTGTAATGATAGAAGCGAATCTGAGAACGAGGTTCAGAATTGGGAATGGATATCGGTTGATGGTTGTGGAAGATATTTAATGGAGGAATACGTGACAGGATGAAAGATAGAATAGCTAGAGTCTTTGGTACACCTGGAGAGAGAGGGTGGTTGGTTATCTATACCGGAAGAAACTTGTGAAAGAAGAATGTGATGCTGTATCCATATTAGGTTATCTCATAAGTAATGCGGCATTTTTTTCGCTCTGGAAACGTCAGTCTCAAAGATGAACACCCTGTTAAGGGCGCTTAGTTGAATTGGATCAAAATCTTTTAAAATAACAGTGGAAGAAAATCCGATCTTAACTGTTAAGCCATTAACTGAAAAAGGTCGTTCAATTTACTCCACAGGGCATCGTCATTTAAAGGAAATAGGCAATGTTCATGATGGGAGCAATGGGTTCCTCGCAACCCGTTAATGGGTACACTTCTAAGAATCTCAAACATTTGTTCATCTCTCCTTTCTTGACTAAAAAGTGAACCTTTTTTTTTAGTAGGATTGTTGACAGAAAATGGGTCAAATGCAATAATATTAAACGTCCTACACAATGGATTAGACCCGGGGAAAAACAAGAGTGCTCTTTCATCAAGACAAATCGCAAGAGCTTAACAATTTAGAGTGGCGACTGATGAGTCATACTCACTCGAGTTAGCCCCATCTTTTTAGAGTTTAGCGAATCACCTGAGGAGAATGAAGATGTCAACAACAGAAGAGGTCGAAACAATTAAAGAACTTAAAAAAATCAAAGTCGAACGATTTTCTAGTAGCACCATGGTTTTGAAACTTTAGCAGAAAGATGGAGACTAATGGTAGCGACTGCTAAAAATTATATTACTTATTCAATTTATACTTATTTAAATGTAAATAACTTCAGAGTTGTTCAATTTCTACCCATAAAATAATGATAAACATAAAAGAAATGCTGCATCACTTATGGCATGACCTAATATTTGATGTAAAATAGTTGTAAGAAATATGAGTATTGGAATATCCGTGGCATGGTTTACAAGACGTGATGAACGGATAATCAAAAGTGAAAAGTTATTGAATCAGAGAGAAAGGAAAGCATATGTGAGAATGCTTGAGAGTAGGAGAGAAGAAATAACTGTAAAGATGAGATAGAGTAAATGTGGAACAAATTTAAGGAAGGAATAAAAAAGAAAGCATAATGCTAAATGGTGGAATGACGAAGTAAAACGTGCAGTAAATGGGAGAAATACTTGCAAATGCTGAATAGTGCAGATGACAATGCATATGAGAAGCGGATAAATGTATACGAGGCGAAAAGTAAAGTGAAGCGATTGATTACCCCAAGTAAGAAGCACTTGGGAAAGAAGATAAGTAAAAAAGCAAGAAAAGGATAGTTGTGTGAATGAGAGGATAGTGTGAGTAATGAGCAAGTCAAAAGTAGATAACGAGTTGTAAAATGTGGGTGTGGAGGATGACTGGCTTCGTTCGTGAGTGTGCGTAAACCAGGTTTTGTATTGGTGTATGGAAGAGAGAAGCGTGCACGAGGTTGTTAATTGTTGAGATGGGCCGGAAAATGAAAAAGCAGCTGGAGCAGATGTTAAAATTGCTGAGATGGCATAATGTGTTAGTGGAATGGGTCGGATAGTACCATTGTAAAGGGGAGACTCCCTCCCCCTCGAATTTAAGAGCACAATACCAACGAGGGAATCTCATCCAGGCAGAAATTCTGTAAAGAAAGTGGTGAAGCTTGGGAAAGTGAAAATGTGGGGGAAGATATATTGGTGTTGGGCCCCGAGAGGCAACACGGTACTAAATATGTCATTCGCAGCCAGGTCGCTCCTACTACACCTGACATCCCAGTGTAAGTGTATAAATACAGACAAGAAAAAAAGCGGCGTGGAGGGGGGGGGGGGCAGTAGGAAGAGAAAAGCGTGGGAGTGAAGGCACGTTGAAAGTCACCACCCACCCTAACCGGAACCAAGAGGGAGTAGTTTATGGTGTCACCCTTAAACAAATGTGAAGTTTGACCAAGAATGTAATGTAAATGATGGTGGTGCAGATTGAGACCACAAGCTGTTAAATGGTAGGAAAGTCTTCGGGGGTGATTTGAGCGTTGGTGTATGGTACAGGTTTGAGCGTGGACTGTGCCAGGAACCTACATGAGAGTGCGCTGGTAGTCAAAGGTCTGTGTATGGAGGTGAAACTATGGTATGGAAGGAGAAGGAAAGACCTTGTGTGAGCGCCATGCAGATGGACAACTTGAGAGGGTCGCTTGGTGTGCGCAAGGGTGGGTGGAGCGAGAAACGACTGGGTAGTAAGAGGTGTTTATGGTGTGAAGGTTGTTAAAGAGGTTGATTCAGTGTTCTGAAATACTAGGGGGACGGGGGTAGATTTCTGAAAATAACATACGACAGAATGTTGGGGGGAGAGGAAGGTGTACAGGAAGGGGGCGTGTTTTAGACCCTCCACCCAGGGACGAATCCCGGGTGGACAAGGCGAGACAGCACCCCAACGCTATAAAGAGCCATTGGGCCTGAACAAAATAGGGAGGCTTTGTACTTAATAGGACATAAATTGGGTATGAAAGGGTACTTAGGTTTTTAGCAACGTTTAGGCCCATCGCCTCAACTTGATGGTAAAAGTTAACGACTTGCTATGCCCTTGCGTAGACGAGAGCGAATTAAATAAGCCGTAATAGTCTGAACATCCGTGACCCTTAATAAAATTAATTTAACAGGATATTTTCTTGAGCATCTCAAGAAGGAAGACGCACGAAGCAAGAAATAAACACTAATGAAAATGTACACTTACCTTAATTTCCAAGTAAGGGCATGAAAAACGGCAGATACCATAAAAAAAATATGTACTATTCTTTAAATTCTATTTGTCCTGAATAAGGCATAAATTTATTAAGGAGGGGGGGGCTCATAAAGGGGTAACTTTAAACTTATGTTAATGTCTCTTTTGTGCCACGGATATAAAATCTCTCCTGAGACCAGATGACCGATATTTGCGCTTTTCCACCAAATCAGTTTGTTATAAACAATATGTATGTGCAGTTTTAACAACAAATCCGTAAAATAAAAGGAAGCTGGAACACAAATTCCTTGATCTCACACCCAACAGGCAACTAATTTTATGCTAAGGGGGCCGTGAAACAAGAAAGACAGATGAACAAATAAAAGGCTAATTTTACATCAGTGTCACTTACATTTTCCCACAAAATGGTTGCAATTTCGTCGATATGGACACCGACGTCTCTATATTCGCCACTGTATCTGAAAATTCAATAAATTGCGTCATTTCATTACATTATCATACACCCCACTTCCCTTCACCAAAACCCTTAAAAGTGTGAATTCAGTGTTACTTTTGACTAAAAAAATAAACAGCTCAGGAGAAACACAAAATAGTACCAGGGCCTTCATCATAAGTTCCCGGAAAATATTTCCCATCCATGTGAAAAGGCACGAAATAATTCGTGATTAACATGTCCATTCAGAAACATTCTTGCAGCATTCTGTAGAAACATGAGCATTTAAACGCAAAATTTAACTTAAATCATTTACAATTATACATCCTCATGAGCAACATGGAGAAGCAGAAAATTGAAGTCAGATGCAATATCAAATTTTTAGTGAAACTTGGGTGAAAGAAAAGTGATATTGTTGAAAATGTAAGAAAAGTTTATGGAGAAACTGCTTGCAAGAAGACAACCCTTTATGAATAGATAAATCGTTTTTCGAATGGCCTGGAGGAAATCAAAGATGGCACTCGACTTGGAAGACCTTCAACCTCCATTAACAATGAAAACATCGGTCGTGTGAGAGAACTAGTAGAGCAAGATGGTCGATATTGTGTCGAATTTATAGCTGGCAATCTAGCCATATCGGTGAGATCGACTCATTCAATTTTAAAAGACCATCTACACTTGAGGAAGCTTTCTGCCCGATGGGTGCCCAAAAATTGTTGCGGGATCATCAGCTTGAAAGGAGGGTCAACTCTGCCAATTCAAACTTTAATCAAGTTGGATGCTAATCCAGACGATTTTTTGCAGCAAAGAATTGTTACTGGAGATGAAACGTGGTTGTACCAGCAATCTAAGCAATGGTCGCCGAGGGGGTCAAATAGACCCATCAAAGGAAAAGCTGAAAGATCTGTCGCAAAGATTATGGAAACAATTTGGGGGGGCGATTCTGAAGGTGTTTTGTCCTAGAAGGACAAAGACTGTAAATGCAATCCATTATGAACGAGTTCTGGAGAAATTACATCAAGCAATTAAGAAAAAACGCCAAGGAAATCTTCCTGACAGAGTTTTGTTCCATCACGATAACGCTTCGGTTCATTCGTCACAACTTGTAAGGGTAAAACAGAGAAATTTGAGATGGCAATTCCTCTCTCCCGCCCTCCTTAGAGTCCAGCCTCAGCTCCTTCTGACTTTCTTCTATTCCCAAATTTAAAGAAACACCTGAAGGAAACTCGTTTTTCATCATTAGAAGAGGTGAAAAAAGCAACAACTACCTGGGTTCATTCAAATGCTCAATTCTACAGGCAAGGTTTATAAGGCTGGAGGCACAGACTCCAAAAGTTCCGTGAAACTGATGGTCATTATGTAGAAGAATAAAATTTGTACACTTTAAACTTTACTTTTTATTACCTTTTTTCCGGGAACTTTTTGAATGACCCACGTTTAATCTGAACTTGTCGAAAATCAGACAACTCAAAAAAGCTAGAAACAACCTACAAAAACAACCAAGAACACGAGACAACATTGAGAAGATCAACCATATAAAACGCAACATCTAATAACTGCCAATCTCTCCTGAACAAAAGGTAAATTATTAAAAGACGGCAAGAAATTCTGAAATATATATAATGAGGAGATCCGCTGCTTTATATAACCGCGTTGTCCTGCACTCACCTAGGAAAGTGTCTTGGGCACTCGACTTCGTATGTACACATCTCAACACTACAAAACAAAGCACTACACCTCGCCACGCTATGCGTCCGAAGCACTTCAATTAGACATCTAGACCAAAAGTAGTGCCCAAACTTCCCCTATACATCCGCAGAACGCAAATTTCTAAACACCGCACAAAACACGAGACACACCGGTCACTTAATGCAGGACGCTTATCCTTCTACCCGCATAAGACTACTGAGATACTCTACGAAATACTACCATTCCAAATCTACCACCCCAAGGCATTCAAAACATTGAGAGTACACATTAAAACAAGTTTTCCAGTCTGGGTAGAAAACATCTCCCCTTAACAGCCATCTCACGCCACAAAACGATCGTCCTAGCAAGGCTAGAGCACTTCAGACACAACCCAAAGCTATAAAGAAGTGCTACATCTCTAGAGTGACTCTATTTGGTTGTCCGAGTTCGTCGACGTAGCTGTCTTAAGGGCAGGATTTAAGCCAGGGGCAAAAAGGGAACATAAGAACCTTCTTTGGATTTTCTATCCAATGCAACCCAACCCTACAACTTTAATGAAAGTACCCCAATGAAACGGGTTCTATCATTAAAAATAATTTGGAAGGGTGGTAAAACCTCTACCAAATTATCTTTAATGACGGAACCTGGGGCTGGTGGAGTAAAGTACTAATCCCCCATGTTTTCTCGAGTAAGGCCACTCACGCCAGTGGGTACAGAAATTACTCGCGGCCTGAACTTACCTGACATATGCCCAGATGGCGAGCATGACCAGAAAAATACCCATGGCAAGATTGCATGTATTAGCAATCGAATACATTCCGAAGAGACCAAAGATCCCGGACATGAGGTAAAAGAACATTAGAACAGCGAAGAGGGTAGCGGGGGTTTTAGCCGCCTTGAACACATTCTTGGACTCGTTCTGTTGGCTGTATTTCGAGAACATCCGTTCGATTTCCTGCGTGAACAAAGTCTTGGATTAATCTATTCACGATTTGGGGAACGAAGCAAGATTTATTGGAGGCAAGACAGAAAATCAACCTGCATTACTTCAATAAGTGTGTGTAGGCATAAGTCAATGCCAGAATTCGATGGTCTCCATGCTAGGTGATAGTTATAGATAGGCTCTATGCTAAGGGGGATAAGTAGGTTAATTGTAAGAGAAGATATGAAAGGGGTGGTGGCGAGACTATCAGCATTGTGGTGTCAGCTGCGCGTGTATAAGATGATTAATGTGACCAAACCCACCATAGCATGAAATTGGCGGATACTAAATTGGGAACCAATCACGTATAATAATCCCACGAATAAATTCAAAGACCTCGGATCGAGATAGGGGATGGGATAGTCCTGACCTGCCTTGAGGACTTAATAATATGCATCATCTTTGTGTCTGGAATGTTAGGAGTAACCAGCAGAAGAATGGGACAGTTGCTAGTGTAAAGGAAAATATATACATGGTGCGAAGTTGCCGTTGGCAACTCTGAATTCCGCGCATGCATGTTGTATAGCGTCGGTTCTCTTTTCTTCCTATCATAGTAGAGATATTTGTGCATCGTATGTCAAGGAGGCAATACCATGGCTGAATTCAATACTCCAAAAATTTGGAAAAGACAAAACTTTATTTGTTGGTGACCTGCCCGAGTTCTCCTCCAGACTGGGACATTCAACAAGAATGTATCGAACAGTCCGGGGAATAAATAACACAACCGCCGCAATTTGCCCTCCATCGAATGGCGGTGCGTCCCGCAAATTCGCCCAATTCGAAGACAGAAGAGACCTGAAGCCGTCGCGGTGGGGGGGGGAGGGGTGTGTCCATGAGAACAGTCGCGGTGAAACCTCAGCCGTTTCCCATCTTATGTGCCAAGCAGCGAGGAAGAGCCAAACGGTGGTCTAGTCGCCCAGTCCTCGCAGACTATTTGGCCCGATCATTCCCCGCAATTTCCACGAACCCAGCAGAAAATAATTTCGACATCCAGCTGGCTCGTGGCAAACGTAGCCTAGGGATACCGCAAACCACGGGGGGGTGGAGATGCCAATGGCACCAGAGAACTCAGGGTGCTTTGCGAGTCGCTAAAAATCACAATCTGAACCAGACACGACGCGTCTTCTCCCGTACCGAGCGGAATATTGCAAACAACTCGGACGTGAAGACAGACGAAGTGCCTGATTGAGCACCGCTCACGTCAAACAGAACCCCTCTTGCGACTTGGAGCCATTCGTTTACACTGGCACGGATACATCGTGACACGAAGTGTGCTCCGAAAAGGACAAACGCAATACTCCCGGCGTTGTAGAAGCTTTGGGAGCAGAGGCCTAGAGACAAAGAGTCAAAGGTGGTGGCCCCCTGGGCAGAACCAGCGACGCCACCAGCCCGAGAGTACATAGGCACCGTCGAGAACGGCCAAGGATGCAGTGAGAGTTGTTGGCGACAGAGGAAGGAACCTAATGCACCGTACACGGCGCAGAAGTGGCATCTCTCCGTCATCGACAAGTAGTGCCTCAGTAAGGGACGAGAGGAAGGCACCGGTCGCTAAGCGGAAACCGGTGTGGTGGATCGAGACCACCTTCCACGATACACAAACCTCGCATTCGTAATCAAGCTTCAAACGAACAAAGGATCGATAAAAAAAAACTAACCTCGCCTTCGTGATCAAGCTTCGAACGAACAAAGGATCGATAAAAAAACAAGGCAGTAGTCCTGTCAGCAAACCGAATAAGGTCACGGAACGAAGAATGTCCATAGCGCGGGTACAAGAGAAGACCCTAAGGCTGCGAAT
This sequence comes from Ceratothoa steindachneri, assembly GCA_963969495.1. Lineage (NCBI taxonomy): Eukaryota > Metazoa > Arthropoda > Malacostraca > Isopoda > Cymothoidae > Ceratothoa > Ceratothoa steindachneri. The sequence continues at coordinate 181,474,854 of OZ018321.1, forward strand.
ACGAACCTCCCAAATGAATCGTCGGTCGAAAACAAGACCAAGGAAACTACGCGAATCGACTACTTACAGGCAAAGCCCATTTAGGAACAAGTGCGGATCGAAGTGGAGCCGTGGATGGGGCCAAAAGTGACCACCTTATCTTGGCCAGGAAACCCGAAACTTGTGCGCTTCGGTATAGCGAGAGAAGCAGTTCAATGCCTGTTGGAGTCGATAGTCCAGAGTTGGCATCTGGGCCGCGCCAAAAGAGATCGAAAGATCGTCCACGTAGAGTGTAGCAAGAACATCTTTCGGCAGCACCGAGGTGATGCCGTTGATGCTCAGCGCAAAGACTGTGACACCGATGACACTTCCCTGCGAAACAGCCTCTTCCTGCTCCATTGAGAGAGAGAGGGGTCCCCAACACACGGGAAATAGACGATCTGACAAAAATTCAGAAATAAAGATTGCGAGGGGTCCCCTCGCACCCATCGTGTGGAGAGCCTCCATGTTACAGTATCGCCATGCGGTATCATAGGCTACTCAAGATCGAAATATACCGTGGCGTAGTGCTATCTACGAAAGAAGGCCTTGCAGTCGGCATTTCCCAGTCGGAGCAGAGCATCCAACGTGGAATGGAACTTGCGGAAGCCGCACTGTATAGAAGACAGGCCTCCACTGTCCAGGAAAATAGCTAGTCTATCATTTAGCAATTTATCTATCAACTTGCACACGCAGGATGTTAGAGTTGGCGGAAAACGGCTGGGGTAGAGTGATCTCTCCACGGTTGGTGAAAATCGAGCACAGTAACCATTCACCAGAAGTCTGGGAGAATACACACTATCCAGATCCTGTTGAAAAAATCTAGCAAAAAGGCCATGCTTCGCTCAGCTAGGTGTCGAAGAATGGCATACGGGACATCGTCCAGATTCGGGCCGGTGTCCGCGCACGAAGTGAGAGCGGAACGCAACTTACTCAATGTAAATCTGTCCGTCGTTGAAAGGTTCTCCGCCCCTGGAGGTAAAGTGGAGTCAGCGGCCTTCAGCGAAATCATCGTTTATTGAATGCAGGTGGAACACCAAGGAGCAAGAGAATGCGGTCGCGAAGGACTCCGCCACGGACGTTGGGTCCGAGATTGAGGTCCCATTCTAGTGGAGAACGGGATGGGGTCGTGGGACACAACTTAACCCAAATCCATTTGACTCGTCCCAACACCTCTGCAAGAAGGGTCTTCCCGTTAAGTGAAAACACGTATGGCCATTTTTTATTTTTTTTTTAAGAGCTCATCTGGCGACTGCCTACTTGGGCATTATTCGCCGTATTAAAAATGGCCTAGTTCTAGGCTACTTTAAAATAAAATTAGAGAAAAAAAACCCACCCCAAAAAGGGGGAAAGGAAGCAAGCTGGTGCGTCGGGGAGAGGTCCCCCCGGCGCAGGAGCGTGAAACCAAAGGGAAAAAAACAAAACAAAAAAAACAAACCTTGCTTAAATAATAGGGAGAAGGCCGGCCTCCCCCAAGAAGTCAACAAGTCCCCAAGTCAATGTGCACGAATCTGTCCCGAGTACAAGGGACAGGCGGTAGCGACCCCGCCCATCCGGTACCGGGACAGGTATCGACAAAAATGTGCCGAACAGTCTGGGGGACGACGCAGTCGTTGCAATAGGGCGCAGGCGAGCGCTCCATCAAATAGCGATGCGTCACACGAGTGTGTCCGATTCGGAGACGACAGAAAGCAACCTGAAGCCGCCGCGGCATTGGGGGATAGGTCCATGGAAACAGTCGCGGCGCAATGGCACGCAACTTTAAGTTCCCTTCGACCGTCTCCCATCTTCATCGCCAAGCAGTCCGAAGAGCTGCCCGTATTCCTGCCATGTAGTCGGTGTGAGGAAGAGCGAAACGCTGGTCCGGTCGCAGAGTCCTCGCGGACTCTTTGGCGCCCTCATTTCCCTCAATTCCTAATGTCCAGGAACCCACACGTATGGCCAACAGGAAGAGCGGTGGACATGCTTAAAAACATACCAGAACCTTGCCCTAACGCTTCTGTATGAGGGCTGCCTCACACTCGGCTGACCAACATCGAAACGGTCGTCTTGGACAACGCCCAGATGTTCTACGAATAGTAGTTAGGCCCACGGCGATGAGGTTACCGGAGGAGAACGCAACGGCCTCATCCACTCGAATGAGACAGAAATCAATCATTTCTTGAAATGCAGACTTACGTGCCTGTTCCATGCTGCATCTCTGGGGTGGTCTGTCAGGCGACAGCGGCCAAGAAAATCAGGCTGTGCATGCAGAGAACACAGGGATAGATCGAAGCAGTGGATGAGTAAACTCATCCACATTTAGGACACCTATCTTCAGCTCGCCGATTAAGTCGGTAAGGACCTGACCCCTGGGATTGATAATCTAATCTCCCAAGAGGGGGTGTCTACTGTTCAAATCCCCGAGGAGAAGAATGGGACTCGACAACAGAGAAACGATGCGGCAGAAATTCTCCTCCTCTTAAGTCGGCTGACGGTGGAATGTAGGCAGAAAATACACTAAACCTCTTAGCCAGGATTAGCTGGGGATATTTATAACAGACGAATGGAAACATCATGCCGGGTGTAAATCGTGTATCCTCTTGGACGGCCCCCATCCCGTGGTGGCGGGTCGCAAAACCCCTTAGACCGCGGTAGTGTGTGCACGGGCAAGCGCCAAGCATGGTCTCCTGCAAAAAGAAAAATAGCTAATGGGGAAGGGAGGAGAAAGCCTCCTACCATTGAAGGAATATGCCCTACAGGCCTAGCTCGAAGATGTGGGGACAATCTTCGAAGAGAAAACGCTTCCAGAGTAAGAACTCCAGTCACTGTCGCCTTCGAGGACTTATTGGGGAGGTTGGGCTCGTTATAAGTCTTTTTCTCCCTCCGCCTTTGGTGGGCTTCGGATGCAGGGGTCCATCCTTTGGAGCGCCCCGCGTACCCGAGCTAGCTAGTCAACTTTGTGCGAGTATAAAGAGTCGAAACTTCATTGGCGCCGTCCTCTTTTTGGGGGGACTAGTTTAGGAACCCCGAAAGATGGCTTCACGAGCACCTTCAGCGGGATTGCCTCCTGTTAGTTTAAGTTTGATAGTCGAGCCTTCCCTCCCCTACCGAGTCTCTTTCGGTTGGCCGAGAGACTTTGGGGTCGGCACCCCCTCACTTTTGGGGTAAGCGAACAATCATTATACCCCGTCTAGCTTCGGGCAGAGGCCAGGTAGCCGAGGGTCTTGCGAGTAAACTTCGAATTGCCCAGGCGGTGCCCCACTGACACCTTCCACGCTTCTGCTTTATTTTCTGCAAAAAGGTCATTGGGAGAGAGACGGGGAGAGGGAGAGTCAGGTCTTGACCTTCTTTTGCCGCCAGTCAGACAGGGATGGCAATCAAGGGGAGGGAGGGGGGGGGGGTAAACAACCCTAGAAAGTTGTTTTTGAAAAAAATTATGGTCAAGAGTAATATAACAATATTTCACATTTTTATCTAAATTATATGACTAAATAATTTTTGTAGCGTTGTACGCACATAAATTTACATGTATACACTATGAAAGTCTTCTCATAATTTTTAAAGAAGATTCTTGGCAGAGCTTCCAAAGATGTTTAGGAAGAATGGACGATCAATACATAAGTGGCTTTTGTTTGTAAACAGCATGGCTGATTCAATATCAAATGCATCGTTTCCAATAAATTCCCTTGAAAGGAACAACTAAATTGCAACTATCAATGCTATGATAGTAACTGCGTTTCCCTGGACTCAAGTCAGTGTTGAAGGATTGTTTTCTGCATTGAAATTTAAAAAATCAGATATTAGAGCTTCAATTAGGCAAGATCTTGCAGAAGTTATATTATTCCTAAAAATTTGTATAGGTCTGATTATTTTTTTGCTTTATGCACATATCTATATAAATAAAAGGGAATGTGTGTGCGTGCCCATCTCAAAAATGGGTCCACAGATTTTTAAAAAGAATTTTGCATGCAGATGGGGTTTGGGGCCAGTAGTACATACATATACTCATTTGGACCCACAAAAAGAGGGTTATGCATATGTAACCGAAAGTCTTTGATGACGTCTTAAACATGAAGGAATTTTATCATTAGAAACAAGAGGAGCAGCTTCGCCACTCCTCCTTATAGGAGATTGCGCTTAGCTGGCAGACTTTCGGTCTGTGGCCTACGGCCTATCATGATTCTCTTTTTTTTCTCCATCTGTATTTGCTCTAATAATTTCCATGCCCAAATTTTAATAAATTTTCTGAACTTCACCATTTGTAATTCTTTTAGTTTTAAAAAATTCACAAAAATTTGATACTTATATTTACTTCTAAAATTCAAAATGTTATTTTGGGGGGATATTATAAAAGAATTATTAGAAACTAGCAGTTGTTTGCTCAAGGTTTGTTCTAATGAATAAGTTTACTTTAAAGTCATTTGCTGCTTGTTCAGAAACTTCTCTTCAGTGCATCAGTCTAATATTGACCAATGTCGGCTTAGAAGTAAATTTTTGACCTAACTTGAAATTCAAAAGATAAGAAATCTTTATACCCAAGAACATGAGGCCAAGAAAATCAGAAGTTTTGAAAAACCTTTCCAAATTTAAAAAGAAGCACACTTCCAAAGGCGTAGATGTCTGCGGGTTGCATTAAACCTTCTCGCGTCAGCCATGTCGGAATAGTTAATAATGCCAACCAGTTTGATTTGGTTTATGAACGCGCACCTGGGGATGGCAATTGTTTTATTACATAGCCTTGCCAAAGCTTTGCAGCGACTTGATATTTAGGCAGATCATCTGTCGCTCAGACCTCTGGCTTCAGAACTGTTGGAATTGAAAAAAGAACGTTTCTTACTCTTTCTTGATACAGACTCTGGTGACTCTGAACTGGCCTTCAAAAAGTACTTGCAAGCACTTCGATCTGAGCAAAAATGGGGGGACCACATTGAAATCCAGTTATTAGCCAAAGCCTATTATGCCATAGTACAAATTTTTAATGGAAGCAACCTATCATTGATAAATATCAATGATGAAAATGCAAATAAAATCATCACTTTAGCATATTGGAACAACTTGCACTATGATGTCTTCTTGCCATTGCATGAAATGTTCTCACTCAAGTGTAGAAGAAAAAGATATAGGCATTGAGTCTGGGTATTATCAACAGGACCATTGTGCTGAGTCTCAGATAACTGCTGAAGATCCCAATCAAACGCAAACCAGAAGAGTATCGAAAGCTGCAAGAGCTGAAAGAGCGCGTCAAATAAGGGCCTCTGGATGCCCAGATGACAGGAGAGAGGATAGAAGCTAAAGCTGAAAGGATGAGAAGAGTCAGGGCTTCTGAAGACACTTATCAAAGGCAAGTCAGAAGAACAACTAACGCTACACAAATGAGACAGATGAGAGGTGCCTTTTTGTCCGATCTACATAGAGCAGCATTTAATTATGATTCCAAGAAAGATTATTCAAACCACCCGAAGTTGTCCATTTGAAGTTTCGAAAATGAATGTAAGTATTGCAAATCACTAAAGTTCAAGGATGAAACCAATGATCTTATTGCAGAAATGGAAAAGTTCAGTTGGAAAAACTACCTATTCCAAGTCAATGGATAAAATCCATTCAGTTGAGTTTGTAAGTCATAAGAGCTTACAACAACTGCTTTTCTATGACATCATTTAGAGCTAATGATATAACGTTGCCAGGGTAGAAGTCAACATTCAAGTCCTAGGCCAAATCTATCACAGAATTGGTTCAATTTATCCTTTGCTGAATGAGGACCATAAAATTCAAGGAAAGATCAGAGCAAACATGTGTAAGTATTTACAACTAAAAATAGTGATGAATCTCCAAGAATTTCTTCACCAAAACAATGTTGATATCAGAAAATTCAAGACACCCTTGGAAAAAGGTATAGATGAAGAAGTCAGATTGATCATCAAAGCTGACAAAACTCCGAATGGTGAACATCAAAGAAGATTCAATTCTCCTACAACAAATGAAGTTGGAGTTTTGATTGTAAGACAAGACTTTGAAAAAAGAGATTTTGTTCTACAATATAAAGGTGGAAATCTAAAGAAAGTTGCTGAAACTCATAGAGCTTATGACTCCTTTGATATTCTGGCAAGAAATTGATGGTTATAATTTTCTTTTGAAGCGAATAGATCCAAAAAATGGAGCAAGGAATAGTAAGAAAATATCTGCTCAGGATTTTTATGTCTATAGAATAATGGCGAGGGAGGAAAATTTCAATTTGTTATTGAGATTTAAGCAGTTTCTCAATCAATTCTTAGTTGATATGTATGTCAAGATTGAGTCAGAGAGATTGTTGTTCATCAAGCTGCATCAGAAAAAAAAGCTCAGAGCAGAGGCTTACATCCACCTAAAAGATGCAGTTTTAAGTGATGGCACTGCAAATAATGCTGGACAAATGGTGGTTCTACCTTCTTCTTTTACTGGAGGTCCTAGATACATGCAGGAGTGTACAGGATGCAATTTGCCATGTCAGGCATTATGGCAAACCTGACTTATTCATTACCTTTACCTATAATCCTACATGGAAAGAAGTGCAAGAGAATCTTCTTCTGGGACATCTGCTACTGATAGACATGATATTGTGGCAAGAGTATTCAAGCTTAAAGTGAAGTGGACAAACTCATAGATCTGATTTCTGAAGGAAAGATCTTTGGAAAAGTGAGATGTCATATGTATACAATTGAATGGCAAAAGCGAGGCTTGCCACATGCCGATTTGCTAATTTGGCTGAAGGACAAAATAAGTTCCAATGAGATTGACCTTATAATCAGTGCAGAATTACCAAATCCTGAAACAGATCCAATGTTGTTTGAAATCATCAAGAATAATATGATCCATGGACCATGTGGCTCTGTTAATCCGAATAGCCCCTCTATGGGAGGCAAAGGCTGCAGCAAAAAATGACTTAATTAAGGAAACACGGACTGATACAAATGGATATCCAATCTATAAAATAAGAACAGCAGGAGATGGAGGATATTCATTCGCTGTGAAAAAAAAATGGAAATGATATTATTGTAGACAAGTGGGTGATTCCGTATAGTCCCTTCCTTTGCAAAACATTCAATCCCACATCAATGTGGAATTTCGCAACAGTGTGAAATCGATCAAATATGTTTGCAAGTATATAAACAATCAAGCAGTTTTCAGCCTGGAGAATCATAATGAAGTTGAACAATTTCAAATGGAAAGATATATTTCCAGTAATGAGGCAGTCTGGAGAATACTTTCTTTCCCTATTCATGACAGAAGTCCCTCAGTTCAGCACCTGGCTGTGCATTTGGAAAATGATCAGTCTATTACACTGAGGAAAATGCAAGAGAGCTGGCTGCCAGGCCAAAGAACACTACCTAATGGCGTTTTCCAACCTCTGTACAGAAGACGAGTTTGCCAAAACACTTGTATATCCTGAAGTATTTAAATATTTTACCTTCAAAGTAGGAAAATTTTCTAGGAGGAAGCAAGGAGAACCACATCCAACAGTTCCAGGAATCAGATGGAGGGATGTTCTTGGTAGGGCATATACCTACTGTTCACCCAAGAAATCCAGAGTTTCTTTCTAAGATTATTATTGCACCATGTGAGAGGACCAACTGACTTCAAAATGCTTAGAACGGTTAATGAAAATGAAATGGAAACCTACAGGCAAGCATGCATTGCTCTTGGACAAACAGAAAATGATGAACATCAGGCCAAAACTTTGGAAGAGGCAGCTACCACACAGGCTCCAAAGACAATGGAGAGACTTATTTACTGCGATGATTGTCACTTGTGAGCTATGTAACCCATTGGCTCTCTGGGGGAAAGTATAAGGAAGATCTATCTGAAGATATTCTCCATCAGTTCAGGTTACAACAACCTGGAGCAGAAATGAACCCAATAATTGCAAATATTGCACTCTGTGAGATAGAAGACAAAGTTAAATCCTTAACTCAAAGGGTTTTGAGTCAATTTGGGATTCTGAAACCAAACAGATATTTACTTTCAGTGAACAGAGAAACCTTGAAAGAGACGAACTACAATATTGAGGAACTTGCTGTCATGGTGCAGACCAATGAGCCACTTTTAAATCAGGATTAAAAAATAACATGAAATGATCCTTAGAAATGTAAATTCCGCCACGGGTGAAATATTCTTCTTGAATGCTCCAGGAAGAACTGGAAAAACTTTTGTTATAATTTTGATTAGATTTAAGATTTAAGATAAGTTACCGGTGGGTTGCTGCCCAATCCAAGTGTAATTTTGATTATATCAGCTGTGAGAACCCAGAGAAAGATTGCACTTGCAGTAGCCTCATCTGGCATTGCTGCCACACTTCTATCAGCAGGCAGAACACCCATTCCACATTCAAGCTTCCATTAAATTTGAATGTTAATGAAACTCCAATCTGCCGCATCAAGATAGGCCCATTGTGGAAAATCTTTTGCAAGAAACCTTAGTTATTGTTTGGGACGAATGCACTATGGCTCACAGAAGGCTTTTGAAGCTTTGGATAAAACACTGCAGGACATTAGGCAAAACAACCAGCTCATGGGTGGAGTGACCCTTCTTTTGTTAGGAGACTTCAGACAAACTCTGCCAGTGATTAAGAGAGGAACAGCAGCTGATGAACTCAATGCCTGCTTAAAGAATTCTTACCTTTGGAGTCATGTTCAAAGACTGTCCTTGAATAAAAACATGAGGGTTCACCTACATGGAGATGTCAATGCTGGGATATTTGCTTAACTTATGGAGCTAGGAAATGGTACAATTGAAAATAATGCAGATTGGGATATTTGACTAACAGGAGGTTGGGGAATTTTGGTGAAGGATATTGAAGAACTGCAACTTAGGGTTTATCCCTACCTACAGCATCACTTCCAAAACAAGAACTGGCTCTGTCAAGAAATGAACCAGTGCATGCCATAAACTGGAGACTTCTTCAAGAATTGCCAAAAGAGATAAAAAATTATTTCTCTTATGATTGCACTGAGTTCCTTAACTCCCTTGATCCTCCTGGAATGCCTTCCCATAAGCTATGTAATGGAACAAGACTGTGAAAAAATATGCCGCCTCACCTTCTTCAAGCTGAAATTTTAACTAGTCAGGAGAAAGGAGAATTGGTTCTCATTCCACTGATACCTCCAGATATGCCATTTGAATTCAAAAGACTGCAATTTCCTATTAGAGTCAGCTTTGCAATGTCTATCAACAAAGCCCAAGGCCATTCTCTGAAGGTTGTGGGACTACATTTGCTACAGTCTTGTTTTTCTCATGGACAGCTAGCTCTATGTTGGATGCTCAAGTTGTAAATGGGAGAAATCTACTTATTCTCACTAATGGAAATGGAAAGACAAAGCTTTGCAGTAGTTGCCATTATTTGTTTTACTAAATTTTAGTAATGGCTACATGTTTTATTACATTTAAATTAATACAAATTGTGTTGGGATTTAACAGTTGATCTCATTTTTTAATGTTAAATCAATAAATTCTCCTGTGCTTTTGTGATTCAAAATTTCTATCCATTTTACAATAAGTTTGGGGCCAGAGGTACCAGAGGTTAGAAACAAAAATTTTGATTAACATTATCAAGTTTAGTTATAAGAAAGTAGTATAGGGAGTTAATGCAATTAGCCTCTTCATTACTTTAAAAAGGACTGTCTCAAATAATATAACTAATACAACATCCATGAATGGTTTCTTCTTTCGACGAGGGAGTACGTGTAAATTCAAAAAGGAAATAACACGCAGGAAAAAGAAATGATGTTGGATATCTACTTCTCAGAGTGACGGAATGCAAATAGGCCTCGGAATGATACCCGTGCAAAAACGAATGTCGTCGCGGAGCGAGGGCGGGTACCCAACTGCTAGTTAGGATATATTTTCTCTTTTAAATTTTCGTTTTAATTATGCCCATCAGGAATTTTTTCTTTTGAAATGCCCCAACCTCAGAATTTGGTTTTCTTTTATAATTAAAATTTTCATAGGGCATACTCTAGTTTATTCAACCACATAAGCTGATAATTTATAAAATATGAGTTGGAAAAATGTCCAGATGATAAACTCAATAAAGAGGGAAAGTCATCATCGCAGTCTTCATGCAATAAAGGATTTTTAAGATTATTAGAGTTGGAGTCGGAGTCGAATAATTGAAAATCTAGGGAGTCGGAGTCGGGCTTTTAGCCTACCGACTCCACAGCCCTGCTCTGAGGAGTAATAAGAGGAACTGCCGCAAACCATTTGAGAACTCACCTCCTCAAGTTGAGCCTGGTACTTTTCTACGATTGTTTGATTCTTGCGCCCGTACTTATTTCTATCATAGTAGGTCTGCAGTGCTTTCTCCTTCGCTTTGCTATGCTCTATCTCCATTTGGGTCGTCTTCAAGAAGGGCTTGTCCCCTCCCACCAGAGCTTCCATTGCCTCCATGTACGCCTCTTTTCCGCCTTCGAGGGCAGCCTGGCTGCTGGCCTGGGCCGCAAACTAGGGAGGTACATTACGTTATTTTAGTACAAAAACGATCTGAGGTGCCATTTGCGCGGGCTGTTCCTAATAGCTAACCATCGCACCAAATGAGGCTGAAAATACCCTATGAGTTTCAGGGTCAAGGTTCATAAAAATACTAATGACAACGTTGACTAGGTTCGAAACTGCTTCCAGGCAAAGGGACCAAACCTCGGAAACGGAGAAAGCAAGTTCAAGACAGCAGCACGCCCTTCTAAAATGTCTTCTGGTATGTACTCCCCAATTAAGGCTGCAGTTAACTCCAACTCTACAGTAAATTTAATAAAAAAAGAGGGGGTAACTAGAGGGGGGCGGCATCTGCACCATAAACTTGTTAAAGAGAGTCACACACTCAAGGGAGGTCAAAATATGAAGGTACCTAAACGAGAGTTACAGAAGACTTGGAGGTGCAATTGCCGTGAACCCATTCTCCAATAAAGGTAGACCATCTCGCGAGATTCTCAGCATGGGACCTACTTATACACGTACCTCAACGAGGGTAGTCGGTTCGGGAAGATCGTTGTCCTTGAACACCTCCATGAAGAGCTTGAAGAAGTGAACGAGATCCTTGCACTTCACCACATGTCCGCCGATCTCCTTCTTGACAAGGTTGTCCGGTGACAAGAGACGCGGCACCAGTATCCGCAGGTGGTTTACGAATTCTTGCTCGATATCTGAAAGAGAAAGGAATCAGGAGCATCGCTCCGGGAGGACTGGAACGCGGGGGTCAATCGACTCTGGCCTCTCCCCCCCTCCTCGCGGAAGCATTTAAAAATGTCGACGGCGAAATATCTTTTACCCCACTCTCGCACAACACCCCGATGCAGGAGTTTTCGCGAGGATAGTGAATACGGCTTTGGATTTCTGACGTCCAGGAACAGGGTCCCATTTCAGTGAGCGCGGGAACAAAGTTTAAGCGGCGTCACGAGCTGGCCACCCATTGGGCGAACAGGCTGATGCTCAGCTCCAAAGCTCTACGTAGCTCTACCCGCATTATAATGCACATAACCAATCACAACATCGCTATCATTTCCCTTCTCGTCTTCACAGCACAACATAATCTCTCATCTGTTCTGGAACCGTGCCGATGGAGTAGTCGTGCACCTTATGGGGGCCAAAATATCCACATAACGCTGACGCGGGTGTGCCCATTCCCAGAGGGTAACGAAGGGTCCTACCATCGCTAATTAGTGTCGAAAACGCACATTGCGACCCCGACACCTTCCCCTTGATGCCTTCGGACTCAACAGTGAGTGACATTCTGATCTTTATGTGCATTTTCATTATCCGCCGGGAATTCTCGTCCATTCCGCGACACGAGCGACGAATGGCGCTCGCTACCTACGCAATCTACACTCCTTGAGGAATCTGTGGGAAAAGCTGCTACAGGGCCATATCCTTCTTCAGGGTCTCGGGGTCTTCGACCAGAGAGGCTGAGTATCAACGGCAACAAGAGCACTTCCAAACTAACACCCATTATCGCATTAACGGTTCCACTTTTAACTTCCTCGAAGAATAAAGGCATATCGACACTGTGACTTAAGCTGCACGTCGCGTCCTATCGTATGAGGCTTAAGTTTGTCGACAACCGTACTAGAAATAGACAGGACGCGGGGTTGACAAACCACCCCGATAAATAATAATATGAAAGCGTTAAATACTCTTCTATGGGACGAGGTAGGCCCAATTCAGCCTTAAAGGCTTGAAATGCACAATCTCTGTTTTCTCTTGATTTACTTTGGGTGAACTACCACTTCTTTTCCCCTGTGTCCTCGTTGGATTATACATTTCTTCCTACTCAGTCAACAATCCACTTAATTGAACACCCACGACTGGTGAAATTAGAGGAAAGTGAAGGGATCGGTACGCGCACGCGCGCGCAAGAGAGAAAGAAAGAGAAGATACAAGTGAATGGCCAAGGATCAACAATGGCGAAAGGAAGCGGCCTCATCAGCCCTCGATTGGGGAATAACAGTTCCTGGTCTCCAAATTACAACCTTGAAATCTACCTGACGCGAAATGATGCCTCATTGCATATAATTAAATCACGGAACCTAAAATATATAAATCTATTGTTTTTTTTTTTTTTGGTAACAGAAACCTGAACCAGTCGACGAAGACAACTCGGACTCTAAAGTTCTCTGTCAGCCAACGAAAGATAACTAACGCGTCAGCCGATCTTTTCTAATGCCTCCTTGCTTTACGCACACAACACATCACGCTTCCGTCCGTTTACGGGACCCACCGTCGATATATATATATATATATATATATATATATATATATATATATATATATATATATATATATATATATCCAAGAAACGAAGGGTTCTCCCTATGCCCCCTGCCTCACTTCCAACGAGGCCAGGTTCCTAATGCCCAAGTGATTGCCAGCGATGTCATTCTGATATTTATGTGAATTTCATTAGGCGGCGTCTACTATTGACAAAGGACGCGGTACCAGGTAAAGAAAAACGGCCCCAGCGACTTTGGGGACGCGTATCTTAACCTTGAAATTTATAGGGATGCTTTTCCTAACCTTTAAAATTTGGGAGGGGATGCTTTTCTTAATCTTGAAGGTTTTAGGGAGGCTCCACTGTACTTGGGTACTTTGGGGACGCTTTACTTTACCTGCGCCGGAACGGGTGGTACAATTAGCTAACCAACGAGGGCATTAACATTCACACAACAGATGAAGGGAAACGGAGAATAAATGGAAGACAGGAAGGGGGGGGGGGTAAATAGCAACCACTATGAACTCGGTCGCACACAAATAATCGAAGAGTAACGAGGGAACCAACAAAGGTTAAGGAAGTGGAAAAGTTGGGGGAACGGAAAATGCGTAGAAGGTACAATACCCAAGTATCTAAACGTATTTAGTGCGAGGGCGCGCAACTCTCTTAATTTGCCTTCAGCATAGGACATTCCACAACGAATGCAGGTCACCTCATGAGAAGAGGAAGAGGCCAACCATTCAACTACCCCCCCCCCCTCCCATTATGGTTACTAGACCGAATGAAGCGCCTTAAGGGGACCTACCACCGTTGCAGAACGGAGGCAGGTTAAGATGAATTGCGCGCGCTTCCCATACATTTTCCCTTTCCCTTACGTCACCACTTACTATATATACGAGGCAGAAAAATCATGGCGTCCTCGTTGGTTTTCACTATTAAAAAAAATACTCAAATGAGACGCAGTGATTTCCCAAAGGACTATTTTTAGAACCTTTTAAAAGCCAGAACTAAAAGGCATAACCCAAACGGACATAAATTCTGCCCCAATTAAACGCGCTTGGGACTAATGAAGAAACAGGTCGCGTCGGGGAACATATAAACCCAACAAGCTGGGAGCGGGGTGCTGGCAAAACCCCAAACAGGTAATCTGTTTCAGGAGGCTCCTTTTTCTCCCTCTATGACTCGGGAGGGGTGGGGAGTCTACTATCTCCCAGCTACTGTCAATCCCACCCGTCTGCTATTTGGGTGAGGGATTTTGAAGCCAACTTCTTGGAAACGAGGGGGATTGTACTCCTGGTGCGAGCAAAAGCTAGCTTTGGTTGGAAGTTCAGTGGAATATTTACGAGGAATTGCATTGTACCAAGGAGGAGGTGTTCGTCTAACAGCCACTACTCTGCAACAACAAAGAATAACCGATCCAAGAAAATGACATTTTCGGCATTACAAATAAACTGAGACACAATAGTGAACAAATAAATGCATCCAGGAAAGACATGAAACACATAATTTCTGCAGGGATAAGGGCCCCTTCCCCCTGGTGCATGCTTTATGCTAATGACATTGTTTTATGCGGCACCAGTAGATTAAAGATTGAAGGGTAGCTGGAGCTTTGGAGATAAGCATTAGAGGGGAACGGGGTTGAAAATCAGTAGGAGAAAAACGGAGTATCTGAGTTTCTTGGATGGCACCCAGGAAGAGCTTCGAATGCAGGAGGAAATATTGAAAAGAGTGAGGAATTTTAGATATTTGGGATACATCGTGACGAGTGATGGAGATTTAGACGCTGAGATTGCCCATAGAATCAGAGCGGGATGGACTAACTTGAAGAAGACATCTGGAATACTATGTGACATAAAAAGATTAACAAGGACAAAGGGGAAAGTGTATAAGAGAGTGGTTAGACCAACACTGTTACACGGAGCGGACACGTGGGCAATAAAGAAGACCCAAGAGAGAAACCTGGAAGGCACCGAGATGAAAATGCTGAGGTAGAGACGAGGATGGATAAAATCCGGAATGAACGAATAAGAGGAACAATAAAAGTGACAGAAATTTCCAAGAAAATACAGGAAAAGAGACTACAGTGGTATGGGCACGTGATGAGACGAAAGAATGGGTATTAAGGAAAGAGAGCGATGCAGATGGAGGTGGGGGGGAAATCGGAACCGTGGAAGGCCGAAGAGACGTTGGGTGGAAAATATTAGGGAAGACCTGGAGGGAAAGGGACTCGCAACAAGTGACCCTCAGAACCGGAGTGAGTGGCGAAGGCTCGTCAGAAACGCCGACCCCGCGTAAGGGTCGGTAGAGGTGAAGAAGAAGCAGATATGAAACCAGACCGCATCGCTGGTTTGAGACATGATAAAATAATAGCCAAAACCAAGGAGGGTTCACGGTTCATTAAGAATGGATTACAAAGAGAGATTACATCAAGGTTTAAGGTAAGGAACCAGTGGATTGCTGCCCAATCCAAGTGGATTCTATATGGCAGCTAGGATGAAACGAGGCAAATCATCTACAAAGGGTGGAGGAGACTACTTTGTGACAAAAATTTTAAAAACGACGGGTTAAAAAATTCCGCCGCTAATATGAATCGAAGACGGGTGTGTTGAGGAATAGTTAAAAGGGTCGGGAAACAGGACAACCGGAGAATGGCTACAATCCAATAAAAGGTGGGCAACCGATTGGTCACCACCGCAAAAATGACAGCAAGGGCTGATATAACCATCACCCGAAATAAGATGGCCGTGAGTAAGTCTTGTGTGGCCAATACGAACTCGGCAAAGGGCCACCTCCAATGACCGCATTCTATGATGGCTCGAGGGCCAAGAGCGAATAGAATTTTTAATTTTGTATAGTTTGGATGATGAACAGCAAATCCCATTCATTCTACCACAGTTGAAAAATATATTTTCTTATTGAAGGAAAGTAGTCCCTAAAAGGCAGAGCCGAGTTCTCAGGGGACACAGAATGTGCTGAGCGGGCCAGCCGATCAGCCCTCCCGTTGCCCAGGGACCCACCAAAAAATAATTCTATATCGGGACGCATTTTGGATCAGCCAGTTGCAAATTTCTTTGACTAGGGAATGGGACGCATTAAAAGATCTAATTGACTGTAAAACACTCCTTGAGTAAGAAAAAATGACAAAATCACTAAAAGGTAAAATTTGGATGAAAGTTCAGCGGTAAAAATGGATGCTGCTGGCGGCAAAGATGAAGTTAGGAATTCTCCTCGTGGGTAGATGGCTGCGGCGTCCACGCCACCGTCCGACTTAGAGCCATCCGTGTATAGTGGGCAGCACTGCTTGTGTGAGCTCGAATGCTCTTAGAACAGGCTCTTAATGATGCGAGGGTCCATGGAGGACTTCTCCAGGCTCCACATGTTGGTACATACTGTGGGGAGAGGAGCACGCCAGCTAGGGGTCAGTAAGGATGGAAGGGTAAGGACCCTTGGAGCACCCAGGTTAGAGATGATCTCCTATGCGAAGGTTCAAGGGGCGGGGTAAAGATGACAACTTATCATATGCCGCCGTTGATTGGGCAGCATACAGGCATCTTTAGACCTCTGATACAGGGGCTTGCTGTACTCGGCAGAGGTATCGCATGTAGATTTGAAGTCTATGGTAGGGCAAAGGGAGTACCCGACTCTCGCAGTAAAGGCTGTTGACAGAAGTACGGAAGGCTCCACTAGAAAGGCAAACTCCGAGGTTTCGAATGGGGTTCAGCATTTTAAGGGCTGAAGGGGAAGCCGATGATTAAATTTGACAGCCATAATCCAATTTAGATTGGACGAGGACTGTGTGTAATGTCCACAATGTTTGTCGGTCGCTGCCCCACGAAGTGTGTGAGAGGACTTTCATTATATCTAGAGAGCGCAGACAGCATGTTCGAAGTCGGCGTAGGTGTGGTAACCAGGATAACTTTGGATCGAGAGTTACGCCAAGGAACCGAAACTCGGAGACAAACTCTATATCTTCGCCTTGTAGGGAGATAGATGGCGGAACAAGACCCCCTTTGCCCCGGTGAAAATACATTGCTTTGGTTTTGTTCGTGGAAAAGCGGAATCCCTTAAGTTGTGCTCTTTTGGATACAGTATCGACCGCCAGTTGTAGCCGACGCGCTGCTGATGGAAGGCGAGGTGAGGAACAGTATAATGCTAAATCATCGACAAACAGTTGCCGATACACCCTCTGGGAGAGACGAAATAATATCATTGATGGCAATTATAAAACATAAGACACTTAAAACACTGCCCTGAGGAACTCCCTCCTCTTGGGGTTGCAGGTCAGGGTATGCGTCTCCAACACGTACCTTGAAGGATCAAGATGCTAAAAAACTTTGAATAAGTGAAGGTAAAAGACCTCTCATTCCCTAGATGTATAACTGCTTCAAGATGCCGTATCTCCATGTTGTGTCGTAGGCTTTCTCAATATCGAAAAATATGGCAAGGACTCGGTGCTTTAATGAGAAAGCTTTCAGGACCGATCCCTCGAAACCTCTAATAAGTCAAGGGTGCTATGACCTTTGCGGAAGCCACATTGAAATGGAGAGAGGTGATTGGTTTCTAGGAACCAGTTTAGGCGCTCTAATAACATTTTTTCCAGCGGCTTACTCAAACAGCTGGTGAGAGCTATAGGGCGGTAGTGATCTGCGTCCAACCCATCCCTGCCCGGTTTGACAAAGGGAAGGATGATCCCAATGAGCCATGATGAGAGGTAAAAACCCTTCACCCATATAAGGTTGTACAAGTCAAGTAAGAAGAGGGGATCTCGTCAAGGCCAGGGGAAGTAGATCTGCAAAGGGACAAAGCGCTATGCAGCTCATGAATGCTGAATAGAGCGTTATATGGAAGGTTAGATTTTGTTGTGAAGTTGAGAGAATGAGACTCTTCCTTTGATTTGTAGGGTTTAGAAAAGCCTTATCGTAACTGCTGACACTGCTGACGGCGCGGAAATGGTCAGCAAAAACATGACTGACCGCCAGGCCGTCATTCTCTAAGGAACCGTCTAAGTTGAGTGTGGGGGTATGATGATCTTAGATCTTAGCAGTAGATGAAACTTAACGGCGCCATGAATTTCGGCGAGCCTGACGAAGGGTTCTTTGGCAAAGCGTACGAGCTCGGTTTCGGTCGACCTTGCTGCACAAAGTTGGGTTCTTTCGGAATCGGGCATGAGAGGAGCTTCCAGCAGGAGCAAGAAAGTTGAAAGTGAGAAAGCCGGGTATCGGCGGAAAGGGCGGTATACCCAGTTTATTCTCCTGAAGACAAATAATAGCGGGGTGGATAGTGGTCAAAAGAATTTTGAGTTCTTCCCACTTTGGAAGAAGGCCTTGGCAATTCCATTGTAAAATGGAAGATATTATATGGGACGGTTAGATACCACTGTGGATATCTTCTTCTCTTTTGTGGCCGATATTGCATTTGAGGTTCGTCCCAAAGAGCTTGGGAGACGGAGAGCTGATTTTGAGGAGCCTGCTTTTAAAGGGAGAGAGATCCTAGATGGAGCAACTGGGGCTTTTTTTCGTGGGTTTTGAAGAACCGACTGAGGCCCTTGATTGTAATTCGGGCTCACAACCTGGCGGAAAAGGAAGATCGAGAAGGGATTTTCGGCCGGTAGATCCGGATTCATGGGTCGAGGGTATTTTCGGTGTCTGAGGAGTTGGTACAACCGCCGCGATTGGCGATGTTGGGAGTATCAACTGCTTCCATCGGATCATGGGTTGAAGGGTGAGCGGAATGAACAGGTGATCTGAGCGACATGTGTGGAGCTGGGTGTATATCTGCCATCGTTTGGATCAGGATGGGGCCTAAGTCCTGTGAAGGGCGGGACGGACTTAAGGGCATAGAATGTTCAGCCATAGGGAAGGAGTCCATTGAATATTCCCGGGGCTCGGCTGAGTCAGCTCGAGGCTGCCCGCTTATTGGTGGTCGATGACCCAGGTGAGGAATCCTTTCTCTTACCACTGGGCTTTGGGTCTCGGGGCCGGGTGGATGAACCTTCACTGGTCGATGTTGAGGATTCTTTCAAATAGTATCTGATAGCTTCAAGTGTCTCACCCTGAGCGTCTCTCCCAGCTAGAGCTGTTGGAGAGAGGGGGGCTACATTGGTTATCTCGGTGAGAGCGATGCTTCGACTGCATATTCTGAATGTTTCACACCCTGCGAGTAGATGTAGGATGAAATGCTTCAGGCTGGTCGGAACTCGCGCGTGATGGTCGGTTACGATCAACGTCACTTAAAACGTCAGAGAAGAGCCGGCCGAATGGTGAGGTTTGTGCTCGAGCACGCTGGCGGGCCTCTCTTATATCTAGACGTAGGGAGTCACGAAAAGCGAGCACCTCCTTTTCATATAAAAATATAGAGCAGAGTTTTGACGCAGCACTGTGGGTACCTCCGCAGTTGGCACAGCGGGGTGTTTTGGTGTATTCGGGGCCATGGTAGTCAGAGCTACAATTCACGCAGGAGTAAGGGTGCCGACAGCACGGCCAACATGTTCAAATTGATTGCAATTGAAGCAGCGTCTGGGTTGTTCGATGTAGGAACTTACCAGGACACGAAGGTACCCAGCTTAAATATACTGCGACAGTTCTTGTCGTTCGAATGTTAAAATCAGTGTGGCGGTTGGGACTCTAGTGGAGCCTAATGTTTTAGTTACCCTGTGTACGTGTGTGACACGTTGGGTACTGAGCTTACTCAGGCGGATGGGGCGAGACAGTTATTGGAATGTCAGCTATCGAAGATATATTTTGCACAAGGTTGTGTTGAGAGTAGGATGACACCTCGACTACGACATCACCACTACCTCTTGACCACATCCGGCGGGGTTCACCACAGCGGGACTCGAAAGATTCATTGACGTCAAACACATCGACTTTTGCAAGTGGGGTGTCGGATGTTGAATTTTTGACAAGAAAGCGAGGATAATCTAGATCTGGGTCTACTTCGTTGGAATAGGGGTCCAACGAGCGAGGGAAGGCTGAAAGGGGAGCTAAGGAACGTTTGGCACGAGAACCCTTTCGAGAAGGGAAGGTTTTTGGTTTATGGCTAGCCATTGCAAAAAGAAGAAAAATTCGCATTCTCTCTCGGGACTCCCCACCATGGAGGCCTACAAGGGCCCGGCACTACTGCAACTATACAATCAGTTACGTACGGTATCTCCTCTTGGAGAATGGATGCGGATCCACCACACCACCTTTAGAAACCTAAGAGGCTGCCCGAGTTCTACGCACGGAGAAAAGGGGCCAACGATGGGTTTCTCCTTGGGCATTCGGTAGACGAAGGCAGTGGAGATGCCCAGCCTCTTTCACCTTCATGAAAGAACAATTCGGAATCAATCCATAAGACGAGCAGAGGTCGGGTATCCATAACGACCACTAGAAAGGTGAAGGAAGAGGGGGAAATAAAGGGCAGTGGAAGAACGTAATAGGGGAAGAAAGAAAGAGGGGCATGTTAAAAGTCTTGTTGGCAGCACCATGGGTCCCCTAAGGGGCCCAGGGCTGACCCCCCCCCCCGCCACGAGAGGCCAGAGTCTCTCTGGGAACAACTCCTGAAGAAAAGATCCCAGAGAGGGAGGGGGAGATTACATCAATGTCAATATATAGCGGACAGTGTGGAAAATAGAATACAGCAGAGAAGAGATAGTTATAAGTATAAGTAGGAAGATAAAAGTTCCCGGAGACGTGGAAATCAAAATTTTGTAACCTATACAATACAAATTTTACATTTACTCGTAAGAGTTAATAGTTTATAGTTATAAAAAATTTATTCCAAAAAATTTACACATTAATATATATTTCTAACGTTAACTACACATTTTAATACTTTACATTATTTCTACGCGTTTGTTGTAAAAACCTTTTTAGTATTTTATTTCAGTCTAGCTGATGATTTTAATCTAATTTTAAATCACTTATTTGATTAATTCACAATAGATAATTTGATACTAGATATATTTCGTAAATTAATTGACACACACTTTCTATGTACACTTTTCCAAATCACTGATATTATCAATTATTTTATCATTATTTATTTAATTCACTTTGGGGCTTATCGTTATATTTTATACACTTGTATTTTGCACTTTCACTTTATTTCGGACGTTTCTTGTCCACTTTTCATGGCTTTGAATGTTGTTGACATGTTCACGGCGTGCACTTCCGATGGTGGGGATGAACACCGCACCCTTCAACATCAATGCTGAAATTTCGTCCGGTGAAAAAGGTCCCTTGAAGGTCCACGTGAATTCCCCCTTGGCAATGCCAAGTAGGAGAAATTTTGGATCGTCTCTTGGGAGTGAGCACAGGGGAGAGCCAAATCGAGGTATTTACCTCGGGGCCCACATCCTTGCCGTCGAAGAAGTAACCGTTCTCGAGGACCTCCGTGCATTCCTCTTCCTGCGCTTCTTCTTCGTCCGACGAATTTTGTTCCTTTGTCTTTTTATCTGTTTTTTTCTTCTTCTTCCCCCTTTTCCTTTTCTTTTTTGCGCATTTCTTCGTTTCAACCTCTCCTTCCGAAGTTTCTTTTGTTACTTTTGGTTCTTCGGTAGGGAACTGCGTCGGCTCCTCATTTGGTTAATGTTCCCGTTGAGATCCCGCCGTCTGGATTTTCGGGGAACCAGAGTTTTTTGGTAACTCCGTTCTTCTCCAGAAGACGGTTAAGTTCTTCGGAAAAGGAGCCTGGGTTAGCCAGGTTAGCCATGTGAGCAAAGATGATCATCGTCATGATATCTTTACACGCGCTTATGGGCTCTTGTTGTGACGAAGTTCTTCGGGGCTGCCGCTTAAGCGTAGTTGGTCTTGGTTCTTGCCTCTTTTTCCTTTTTCATATTCTCCCGTTTTGTACGGATGGCTTCTTTGCCGATGGGGCACCTCATGGCCAAGGCCCTATGGTCCCCTCCACAATTGACGCACTTTTGCTTCCCTTCCGTGCCCGGATTTGGTGCAGTTAGAGCATGCAACTACCGTCGCTGTGCAGTCCTTTGTTATATGCTTTTCGACTGCATAGCATTTGTAGCAGCAGTCGATCGGTATGTACTTTTCTGTTTTGATTTGCTCGGTTGATACCCTTAGGTAAAACCCAAGCAGCCCATCTTTTTTGGCTCTTCTCGCCATTTCGATGCTCGAGAAGATGATCTTCACTATACTGTCTCCTTTGCCGAATTTTTCCACCTTTAAAATGTTGGCCCATGTCTGCTTCGGGCACAGCTCTGCCTTGATTTCTTCATAGCTGTTGTCAGTGAAGAGTGGGTCCAGCCGCCGGAGAATAACAGTACGTTGCACTAATATTTCTTGTGGGATGGTTGCCTCTAGTCCGATTTTTTGTAGGTGGACCTTGGCCTGGTTCGAAACCAGCCGTTCCACATCCTTCATGGTGTGGCAGATTGACGCTAGCCAGTCGGGGTGTCAATTAGCCTGATGAAGACTACATTGATATATTTGTAGATTGCCTCAATCACGGCTGTTCTTGACAGTCTAGCTCCACCCCCCGTATAGTGCGGAGGGGAACTCTCTTACAGTCCTGGGGGGACGACCCTCATAGGGCCCCACTGAATAGTAGGCTCCCCTCCTTCTACTGGCGAATAGAGAGATTTCGATCCCACGAGCGAAGAAAAAGATTCTCTTGTTAAAATGTTTTCCTAAAGTAAATCGCCTTTGCCACAACAAGACAATGAAAGCTTCAGCTGAACCAATTTACTCGTGATTTTATCAATTTCACCTCCACCAAACCATTCTACACCTTTTTCCTTTCAACTTGGTTACACTCAGGGGCACAACATCCATTTTTCCTTTTTCAAACAAAAAACCAATTTCACTTCTTTTCACACTAACGCACATTCAAACACCCCAAACTGAGGCGCCGGAGTGGCTTTGACCTCTCCTGGCCATTTTGAGGAATAATTACAAAAGCAAGGATTCCTAGCCCCTACTTCCGATCGCTGTTGTGCAAAAAGTGGGTGATGGGTTCGCAACACTCCCTACGGATATATATATATGTATATATATATATATATATATACCGTCGTCATTCAAGGACCTGTTGCCCCTTCCCTCACAGTGAACGAAAGAGTTCCTTGAAAGAAAATGAGACTTGTCATCGTGATTTAATTTCTTCCTCAACCATGTTGAATAAATGACAAAGCAAGGGCGTTCTGTAAGGTGGCAGAAAAATTTAAACCTACCAAACTGTTCCTCCACCAAATCCAACTTTTTCAACAAAGACGAAACTCTGCACATCCTTCCGGCGCTGTCCAAGGTCAACATGAATGACAAACGTGATCAACGAACAGTGCATCCCCCCCCTCCTCTCTCTACAGCATTAACATTAAACAAACAACTGACGAGTTCCACGATCTTTACATTAAAGCAACCCCCCTTTTGCACAAGTGAATTACTCCGATCTTCTCCCTTATGTACCGCCTCACCTTCTCCAGCCTCCTTAGCGAAAAGGGGGCGACGGTAGGGGTAACCTCACCCCAGCAGCTGAGCTCAACAGTGCTCCTTCGAAAGTACAAAGTATACGCGGTGCTGAGGGCATGAAGTCGACGGGAAGGCACGGGCCGACTACCGCCTGGGGAGCAAAACGAAAACTGACTTGACGGCTGACACCAACCAACCAACTAACTGGAAACAATGACTCGACGCCAGCTCGCGCGCGCCTGTGTGTGTATGCGCGCGCGCGTGCATAGGTAGACGGTCACCGAGAAACAATTTACAAAATTAAGACAAGATCCTACAGACTCACGCACGCATGCTCGTCGACTGCCCTCCACTGCATACAATGAGGCGCAAGAAAGCTGAGGGAAGAACAGACGAAAAGAAAGGAAAATGTCAAAGATGACAAAGACTCGAACCCCATCAAATTGAAATACTGCAGTCGAGGTACTCATAGGTCAGAACTTGAACTACTTTGCAAGGGTAAATAAATCTCCACTCGAATTTGCTTTATATAAAGACAGAATAGTCGATTTCCACACACAAATTCCCCGTGAGAAACCATGTACGCGTGTGATCGACGTGGACGGGCGGAATGCACGCGATCCGCCGACCGGCCACGAACCGTGAGGGGACTCAGAAGAAGCCAGAGATAAAACGCCCCCTCGTGTTGAAACTTTTAGCCACTGAAAGACATGAAAGAATGGAGCGCTTCATTGCCTCTTTCATATGACCGAGAAGAGGTGATTCATGTAGGACCCAAAAGAAGGCCACGAAACCATATGGCACAATTGTGGAGGCGAACTTTCATTAAAGCTGCCATTGAAATCGCAAGCGAGTGCATTACTACTTACTCAGGGACGAATCGGAGCTAAAAAGCGAGACAGAAGTCTACAAGTCACTAGGAAAAAAAATCTTTCTTGCGTTTTTTTTTTTTTTTTAATACCGTAAACAAAAGACCGCACGGTGCCGACCTGCCTTGCAAAGCATAACGAAACCGGAGCAAGGCAAATGGATATTCCATCCATACCTCCCCAGCTCACTCCTCGCTTGGAAATTGAGGGAAGGAAATTCCATCTCGCTTGGTTTGCTTCCTCCATTTCTCGCTCGCTCTAATGTATGGGTGAAGGAGGCTTCATTCAATTTTACACAACAGCTTCCCCTGCACCAATCAATCACAATCATCTTCGCTCGACTTCTTGCCAGTAGTTCATGAAACCGGCTTATATAGTGCGTTGGTAATAGCCTTGCTAGTTGCCATGAGATGTTAAAATAACGCCCCCCCCCCCACGTGGATTCTCACATTTAAAAGCAGAGCGAAACCACCCTATGTTAATATATAAATATGAATATAGACAGAAGGTTTACATTTCCAATAAATTAGTGGAAAAGGCGACCGAAATCGCCCAATTCACGGGCCAAGTTGGAACGATACAACAAATATCAACTTTAAATTCACTGACAGGAACGGGAAAGGAACTATCAGCACCAGTCCCCAACATATCGATAGTGTAAGTCTCCTCCTTGTACCAGAATGCTGAGAACGTCACCCTTTAATGGCATATATATATATATATATATATATATATATATATATATATATATATATATATATATATATATATATATATATATATTAATATCGGAGCCTCATAGCTGAATTCGCAAGGAACATGCTAAACGGTTGAACAAATAAGGGGCGGGGTTGGGGGCTCGTGCACAGACACCCCATTTCCGTCTTCCTCCAAGTCAACATTGACAAGGAACATCACTGTCAGACGATAGAATTACCATCATGGCCATACGAAGAATTTCTTCTGGGCTTTTCCCTACCAGGTGTCGCCGTTCTTGAAGACTCCATTAAGGTTTTGGCAGAGACTTTACGGACAGATGCCCTTCCTGACTCAAACCCTCCCTATGTATCCGGGCTTGGGGACGGCACTGCGTTGGGCTGGCTTACCCCGCCAGTAGTTGGGTAAATTTCCAATGATTTACATATTTCCGCCTAATAGCTTTAACTTGAAGTAGTGGTACTTGGGTCTTCTCCTCCTCCTAGTACTAAGCTTGGCAACGCGCACACAATAGATTTATAGTCAACTTGTGAGGGAAGCTACTGCGTTACGGGTTTTTTTTTCACTTTCATTCTTTTATATGTACACCATGGCAGGTTTTCAACTGTTTTGACGCGTGCACTATGCGATTCCATTTATTATTTTTGTAAACATAGATCTAATTTACATTTAATGGATGGAAAAAGTACACAGTTTTTTCTGTTTAGGAGAAAAGTGAAAATTGTTGTCCTTTTTACGACAGGAATACCACCGGTACAAAAATAAAAACAGATAGGATCATTTCCGTCTAAACAGCTTTGAAGAGAAACCCGTAGATAAAAAAAAAATGGACACGATGGGAAAAATCAAAAAGCGTGGAAAGTACATAGCACTTAGGGCGCTAGGTGGGACAAGCAACTCTCCTGAACCTACACCCTGGCCAAAAGATAACCCCACCCGGCACCCACCTGAGGGCGGGTCGGAGCCAGCAAGTTCTCGGACCTGACCAAACGAAAGTAGATTCCCAACCACAGTGGTTCGGCCCATATCAGATATGGGCGGCAGTCACTTCTTACGACGAACAACTGACACTACAATAGTCCTACCCTTACAACACCACATAGAAATATCCGACGAAATCAAACGCCACATACCTTGGAATCTGCAGCGTTCGCCTTAAATACAGGACGGCCTCAGATTACAAGAAATACGTGTGCACATTCCGTATTCATGACTACATAAGTACACACTTGGTATTCAATCCCACTCGCAGGAGCTGTACACCCCTTGGACAAAAATCCCCGAACGATTCCAGCCCCCTGACACAGACGCAGCAAATACATCACTCTCCGAGGGCGCTGTGCTCCCCATCCGCGTAGCTGTGGTGAGCTCTAATAAAGTGATTTATGATGGACGAAAAAAAGAGAAGGGGGAACACCTCCTGCTCCTCCCAAGTTTCAGCGACCAATAAAAACAAATTTCAACAGGAAACAGATGCGGGAGATGGGTGCGGGGCGCCCACCCCTTAAATTCAAAGAATTGCTCCTAGGTGAACATAAGTATTAAAAAAATTGGCCAATCATGGCGCGGGAAATTTTTTAAGGGCAACCTAAGCGCTACAAGAAACATAAAATTAGAAGGCTTAGATTATCAGTGGACAAATTAAATACAAGATAAAGAATAAAAATAATTAACAAATGATTAAAAGATCCGTAGTGGACAAATTAGGCACCAAAAAGATAATAAAAATAACTAACAAATGAATAAAAGATCGAAAAAGGCTAATCAAGAAGCATATGAAACACACATGTATGAAAACGCAAAAAATGAGTAAGCTCTGTTGATACAATTCAAGGAAATTCGAAAACAAAGGCTTGAATGCTTCTATCATACTCAATAGAAACATTAAAAACAAAAGAAGCTCAAATGAAGATATTGACAGACGTACTGACACACAAACCCTTCTACTAAAATACCAGTTTTTCTAACTATTTCCTCTCTTACTATCCCACACACTTTTCCCTATTTTTTTATTATAAATGAAATGTGACTAATTTACTACACACTTCTGAGTACCCTACGGATAAAGCATGTTTCCTTGCTTAGTAACTGACTTTGAGCAGTGCCCACATAGAAAAGAGCCTATTCTGGAAGTCTTTTGCTCCACCCTTGAGAAAGAAAGAATACTATTATTTCGCGAGGATTCGCAATTCAATGGGGGATTAAGAACCTCACTGCTCCCGTCCATCGCCCTGAGTGGAAACCTGCCTCGGATGTCTGTCATTCATTGATTTCGTCTTAACTCTGCCGGCCACTTGGACTGACATAATTAAGGGCTTATGTCAAAACTGGTTTGAGGACTAGCCCACAGCGGAAGCATAAGTCAGAAATTATCTCGAAACTGGGGCATAACTGCGAGTCCCTGACGGAGGAGAGATCCTCATCGCCCGGAGGACCCGGCCAGAATCATAGAGAAGTAACACCCGTCTCTATGTAGTTGGATGCAGTTATGGCGCAAGTACCCGAGAGGGGGCGGCAAAACTTTAGCGGCAGTTGATTTGATCGCTAGTGCATCAAGTCCACCATAAATCATCCCTCTTGAGGTTCCCATTCTAGATCCATCCCATCCATCATCCCCCATCATCCTGGCAGCAACCGAGCGGGAGGGCCAACTGAAAAATGGACGGGAGCGCTCTCACTGACGTTTTTGAACTTTCGCAAACCACTCTACTCAGATTCTTTTTCGCTCACAGAATACAAAAATAATTATATATTGGTTACAGAGGACATAGTAGGGAACGAAGAAGACCATGGAGACCATACAAGGAGAAAAGGCCCCGGAAAAGAGGAAGCTATGCGAAACCCTCTACCTCGCACACAAGGTGGCCTTGGTGAAATTGATTGAAGTTTAATCAGCTCTTATAGGCATCTGCGCAGAGACCAAAGATGTAGACCAGCTCCTGTCTGAAGAAGGAGCTACCACATTGAAGAGCATCGGACTCGAAACAAAGACGCCCCCACAAGTGGCAGCGAACCGCAGTCAATTGACCGCAAAGTGGAGAGTTGGGTCGGTGAAAATAACTGAAGAACTGAAAGAAGAGATTATGAGGAGCAAGGCGTGGGCGAAAGTCCGGGATATAATGAAATTCCGCTAACACACCCACGTGTTCAAAATAACCTTCTCTACCACCGACGACGGACGGGATCTTGGTCTTTAATATGAGAATCCCAGGAGAGAACATCCAGCAGGAAAGGTTTAATAGCGTACAGATGTGCTTTGTATGATATAAACTAGAAGAGCACACAACCACGATCTGCCCGGACAAGAACAAACTGTGGTGCAGTGAATGCGCCACAGAATGACATCGGTTCGATAAGTGCGAGAGCATTAAGAAGAAATGTCTCAACTGCAAAGGAGAACACAGGACCATGGCCCAGAACTGCCCAAAGCGCTGATATAATCAAAAGGAAGGAATAAGAGAGGCTAAGGAGATGACATACGCGAGTGCCGCCAAAAAGAATTGGGAAGTGAAGACTACACCTGCACAGATGAGCACCACAGGAGATCTGAGTGCAAAGATTCTGATCTGCATTGCCCACGCAAATGTGGCTAATGCAGTGAAGCCTGGCTGTGACAACCAGGTCCTCAATGCACTCTTAAAGGCAAACACTCTTCCTTCAGTGATCATGCCTGCTCGACGATATTCAAGGAATCAGTCAGAAGAAATAACACTTAAATCTGGACTGAAGATCATCGAAGCTCCCACAACGGAGGAATCCAAAGAGGACGAAGAAGAAAAAGCTGAAAATGAGGAGGGATCCTCCTCTTCACACGACGAGGGACACTGCACACCGGTACACGAGCTACGAAGAGCAGGTCCAAAACTCCAAGTCCCTCCCCCGAAGAAAGAAAACCCTGGGCCAAGTAAAACCACCCAGCCAGCCCCCAAGAAGAAGAAGAAACATAGGTAAAAAAAATTCACCATGTTACGGAACGCACTGAAGATACTGGAAATTAATACCAACGGCTGGACGACGAAAAGGACTCTTTACGGAAATGTATTCAGAGAAATTGATGCAGACATCATCTTAATTTTAGAACACGGGATCGACACGCGTAGTGCAGAAATGAAGACCTGGAACTACGATGGGTTGATCACGAATTATTCGCAGGAGGGGTTCGACGGGGCCGCTATTGCAATAAAGAAAGGGATTAAATACAAGCGAATAAGAAATCTAGAAGAATCCTACCTCGCGATTGAGGTCGAACTCGACTTAGGAAAGTTGGTCATTGCTACCGGATATCAACCACAAAGGAGAGACGTGTTACCAATTCACACTCTCACTGGCCTATTTGGCAGAAGAGCCCCCACTATATTAATGGGGATCTGAACGCCAGATGCCGAGAATCCAGTTACAGGATCTTCGACGGTATAGGAAGAAGTCTGGACCTATTGCTGGACAGAAATATTGCCCAACGAATAGGCCCCAACTTCCCCCACCTTTGTCAGAGCAGGAAGTGCCACAAAACCAGTCCAGGTACCATGTAGTGACCACATACTCACTATCAACAGGAACCCTATACAAGTTTCAGCTGTAGTCAGAAAGACCTACAGAAGAGCACACTGGACACGTTACGCGCGCCTTTAGAGGCCTACGATCCGCCCAACTTGGACGAGGCAATTCTCGAAGAGATTGACGAGGCACTCGACGACCTCAATGGACCGAATACATGAAGGATTTATACCGAGGGCTGAAATTATTGTATGAGATCAACATCAGTTCACTCAATGCCACGAAGTAAAGAAATCAAAGAAGAACTCAACCAGTTGATCCTCGAACAACAATGGAGACGATGGGATGATACGATCGATAGCCTCGATAACGAAGCAACTCCCAAAGAATTTTGGAATAAGATCAGACGTCTCAAAGGATCGAATGGGAAGATCGAACTAGAAAAAGATAGAAACATCGAAACAGAAGAAGGAAGAATTGAAGAGCTATTCCCAAGTTATTGGAAAAATGTTCAGTATAACTGAGGAGGAAAACAAAGATTATGACCTAGAGTTTGAAAGCAACAACATAGACGAGCTTAACAACCAAGTACACTAGACGCACCCTCACCACCAGGTGGATAGACAGCACGACGGAGACGCCGAGATTACCGAAGAACTACTCGGCGCGCTCCTCTCATTCCGAGCATGGTCTCCTGCAACAAGATAGCTAACGGGGAACAGGACGAGACGAGCCTCCGCAGCTCCTCCCAGTTGGCCCGGAGTCCACGGCAATTCCATTGAAGGAGTATGCCCTCTAGGCATAGCTCGGAGGAGACGCCGGGGCCCTCTTCGAACAGAAGACCCTCACGGGAATGGCCGTACGCTTCCCAGAGGCAGAACCCCGGGCGCTGTTGGCCGGAAAAAGCGCTGAAGGCGCTGTCACCTTCGAGAACTTATTGGCGGAGGTTGGGCTCGCCATGCTAGTCTTTTCCTCCTTCCGCCTCAAAACCTTAGGCGGGCGTTGCGGCTTCGGAGACGGGGTCCCTCTTTTCGATGAACCACCATCTCCAAGCCACTCAGTCCACCACTAGGCGTGGGCGAAGGAGCCGAAGCTCCTTTCTTGGGCCAGCTTTAGGAACCCCGGAAGATGGCCTGGCGACCAACTTTCAGGGGTGTTGCCTCCTGTAAGTCTAACGACTCGGTGGAGGCGCGTGGCCGTTTCGCCTTACGGGAAATGGTCACGCTGAGGGAAGGGGGAGGGGGGAGCCCTGGTTTTAGCCGCGGCTGGGTGTGAGACCTTTTTGCCGCCAGCTTTACCAGGGAAGCGCCCTGGTTGAGTAGAACCCGCATAAGAGCTCCGAATGGGCGCGGAAACAACCGTGCTCGTTAGGCCTGAATGGGCCAGGAGCAGCGGGTGCTTTTCTAACTATTGAGGCATAAGACGTCCCAGGCAGACAGAGCGTGCCAGGACTTCTTTCTCAAGGAGATATGCACCACATTGCTTCGAAGAAGCGGGGTGCAGCTCTTCGCAATTGACACACTTGGCCACACACGATTTAGACTTATCGTGTGCGGCCTTCGAGCAATTTACACAGACTTCGGGTGACCCCGACTTTGCACGTCTACAAGAACGATTCGTATGGCCGAAGCGGTGACAGTAATAGCACCGCCGCGGCAGTGGCACGAATGCCTTCATGCAGTACCAATACCAACCGGGACGAACCGACTCAGGGACCTTGTCACTGTCGAACGTGATGAACAGTGTAGGGGTGGGTCTCGAGGCCCCTCCCTGTTTTCTCCTCACACGTTCGACCTTGACCGCCCCATGGTCAGCCAGCTCTAAGGTGGTCCTCTATGGAGTAGTCAATGAGTTCCCCCGCATAAACTACTCCTTTAACAAAGTTCATGGTAGTGCGGCGTCACACTCACCGGGGTGTCATCAAGTGTCCGAAGAGCACTTATCTTGGCCGCCTCGGAGCGATTCGCCGATTCGCCAGAAGGCTCCCGTCCGAGAAACGGGTCACCTTCGGCATTCTACCAATTACACTAGCTAATGCTCTCCTCTGATAGATCATGTTGCCCTTGGCCAACATGCTGCCATTAGTGGAAGGAATAACGAGGAAGCGTTTGAAGCCAGCGGGCTCGATAACGCAAGGTAACCTCTGAATCAGGGGCCCCGATGTTATCGAGGCTCCGCCCTCTGCACTTTTGGTCTTAGTCCTAGTCAGGAGCTCCGCACCCGGTAGGGTAGAGGGGCCGGATGTGCCGATATTGGCTTGGTCGCTTACCAAAGTGGCAGCAGACCCATCCGTCCCCGCAGCCCCCGCGGATGGAGAGGAGCTCCGAGTCTTTTTAGTATTTTTTTTCGTTCTTTTTCTTTTTTGGAGGAGGGCGGGGAATGAACCTGCTTCTCACCTCGGCTGGTAGGAGCCCCCCTGGCCAGATGGACTGGCCTCAGCTAGGTCCTTCTCCGAAATGCAGAAGGTCCTGGCAGTCGTAGGGGCACCGGTCGGAGGAGTTACCTCCCCTCCTTGTACTGCCTCGGAAACCGTAGCCGTTTGAGGTGGACCTTGCATTGGGGCGAATTCGGGTTCGGTGCTTGGCGCCGAGCCCGGATTCCCCCCCATGGAAGGCCCTACCGTCTGAGGCTGGGTTGCCTCAAGGACCATGTCTATCTCAGGGGGGGGGGCCTCCAGTTGGTCTTCCCCCCCAGGACATCGCAGGTCCCGTTGGCATAATTGTCACTAGTCAGGTGTGGGGAGGCACAGGGCTTGACCCCAGCAAGGTTTAATATTCTTGCCAGCAGGTCTTTTGAGGGAAGCGACCAAAGGGGCCTGGCTTCCCTCGCCCTCTTAAGGGGGTTTGCCCTACCGAGGCGCTTCAATGGAGGGCGGTCGGTTATAGGCTGCCTGCTGGCTTTCTTGGCAGTCCCCTTGGAAAGAAAAGGAGGGACTGCTGCTGGAAACAGGAAGGGGCCCGAAAGCACCTCCAGAGAAGGGGGTGAGGGGGAGTCCCATACACCTGTAGGCATAGGAGAGGAGTAGTAAGCCTCCTCTCCGGTTAGAGAAATATGGAGGGTCCCCTGCACAAGCACAGGGTGGGGGGGGACCTCCATTTTTCTGTGGAGCTGCCCGAGGGTGACACCATCGATGGAACAGGGAAAGTTGAGGTTGTTTTTATTAAATTTGTTCATCATTGGGCATGGTGACCCTGTATTTTATACAGGAAGCAATAGCTCATCACCCCTCGCAATAGCCCGCACTGCAAGGGGTGCGTACAGGCCTGGCAGAGCCAGGTGCCGCCATTCAGGACCACCCCCTCCCGCCTGATGGCCTGGCAGTCCATCAGCATGGCGGCTCCACCTTGGACACGGCGTAAAATTGATAGAGTGTGAAGAGGAAAGGAAAAGGGATGTGAAGAAGGTATGGGTGGGGATGAAGCAGGTTGTTAAAAAAAAAAACATCTCGGACTGGAGCTCAGGGGTTAGGGAACATTGTCCCCTACCCCCTCAACCCCGATCCGGGATGGTTGGCTGAGAAGGTCAGCATCTACCCTGTGAAATTAGAGGCCGACCAGAGAGAGTTGTGGGAGGTTGTATGAAAAGCGACAAAGTAGGGGAGAAATAAAGGCTGTCTGAAAGGAGAAGAGGCTAAGCTGAGTCCCGTCAGCACGGCGGCCAGCATGGCAAATCACCGCGCCCCTTACGGGATACATCCTCTGGAAATTAGTCGCTTTCGGGAGCGAGCATATACTCGGAGATTGAGCATCCTCGAGTAATACACCTAGGCTCCCCATTTTTTGAGGACGAGGATCTATTCGGACGACGTTACTGTAAGGCCTTTTGGGAGCGGGGCGAATACTCCACCTTTCTAGGCCTCACTGATGGGGCAGCCATGCCTTCCTCACGTGGATTTGTGGGTGGTTTTTGTGTCTATATTTGTAATGTTATTTGCATTATCATTTTGCCTCACTGCCAGAGCCTGGATCGTGGCCGGGCCTATTAGGCAGCTTTTCTCACTCACCGGCTGGAGGTTTACCCGAAGGATTTCGTCCGACGGAGGGTTTTCGGGAAACAATTCCTCCATGTCGTTTTTCATTAGCATGTTATTCATCTCCTTCACAAAGGTGCCAGGTCGCGTCAGATTCGCAATGTGTGCATACATTATTTTCGTTCTCTATTTGGAGAAAATTGGGCTTTGCGGCCACACTATTTTCAGCGACAGTGGCCTTGGCAATCTTTGCGTAGGTAGCGTTGGCCTTCCTTTCCCCTTTCTTTTGTAATTTTAATTTGTTCCTTCTTAACTGGACAGCTCATGGACATTGTCCTGTGTGGGCTACCACAGTTAAGGCACTTCTGTACTTCACTTTTGCAGTCACGCCAGGCGTGGCCGTGTTCGTCACACACAGACAGTGCAGAGTTATAGCATTCGGGCATGTCACGGTAGTGTGTTCGTTGTACAGGTAAAATTTAACAGCAGATTTGTAAGTCAACGAACTGTTCCCCTCGATCTGCTCAGGGCAGACTCGGACATGAAGATGAGTAGGCCATTCTGTTTTGCTTTTATCACATCGAGGTTTCCACGAAAACCACCTTGAATACGTGGGTCTAGCCTTTAAATTTAATAATTTCGGCTACTTTGGTCCAAGCGTGATTCTGGTGGATCTCCGTGGTAGAGTCCTCCAACCCAGGGGTCGAGATGTTGCTCCTGTGTGATCGGATTTGAGGGGGTCTGTGGTCGTTTTTTTGTTAGGCTATCTGTGGAACGCGGGGAAGCGAGGGCTTCAGTGTCCTCTTCCCTCGCACAGATAACCGAGTATCCATTGGGTATATCGATTAGCCTGATCATGCAATGTTTAACTCTCCATAAATTTTTTCAAAGACCTTACCTCTGTCCAGTTTTGGTCAGTCAGGCAAGGTCTTTAAGGCGATTCACCATGTCTCCTTCATTTCATCCAGGGGTGGAATTGGGGAGAGACGAAAGGACCTGAGTTTTGTGTAGGCATGTGTAGGGAGCCGTTTCCGGAAAAGTAGAATGTGGATGAAAATTAGTACAAATGAAAATGTCCAAAAAATGTAAATTTTTCGCCTTTGGGCGCGACAAAATCTTTTTCCCTCTCCCTTCACTAGCATTCATCGAGGCTAGTGAAGCAAGAAAGGCCACCTTTGAACGCAGGCTACTTTGGATCTTTCCCGACACTCACAGTCAACGCGAAAAACAACAATTCACTTCATGAAAATATAACGATCAGAAAAATTTAACAAGTAAAGCACTGTATGGCGTAGCGATTAGCACAACTGAACCATCCAGATGACAAGCAGTCACTCGGTGGAGACACGCTGGCGTTTCACCTTACGGGAAACGGTCACGCTGGGGGAGGAGCCCTGGTTTTAACTGGAACCAGGTGTGAACTCTTTGTGCCACCAACTCTACCAGGAGAGTGCCCGGGGTGGGTAGAACCAGCAGAAGGGTTCTGAATGGGCGCGGAAACGACCGTGCTCGTAAGCCTGGAAGGGAGAGGAGCAGAGGGCGTCTTTTTAACATTGAGGTATATGATGACCCAGGCAGTGACAGGCACACCAGCATCAAGTCCTTAGCCTTGCGAAATGAGACAATCCTAGGCCTGAACAGCCAGGATTTCTTTTTCCAGGAGATACGCACTATATTGCTTCAAAGAAGCAGAATGTAGCTCTCCGCAATTGACAGAATTGGCCATACACTACTTGAACTTAGCACGTGTGGCTTTGGAGTAATTTACACAGACTTTGTGTAACCGCGACTTTGCACATCTACATGAGGGATTTGTATTGCCGAAGAGGTGGCAGTAGTAGCATGTCCGTGGCACAAATGCCATCACGTGGTAGGAATACACACTGATACGCACCAGCTCAGGAAGCTTGTGACAGTTGAAGGTGATGAGTGTAAGGGGTGGGTTCCCTCACATAAACCACTCCTTTCTCAAAGTTCATAGTAGCACGTGCCATCAAGTGTCTAAAGGGCACTAATCAAGGCTGCCTCTGAGGGACTAGACTCATTTGCCAAAAGGCTCCCATCCAAGCACAGGCGAGCGCTCCATCAAATGGCATTGCATCCTGTGAGCGTGTCCAATTGTGAGACGACAGAAAGCAACCTGAAGCACTCACGGCATTGGGAGGTAGGTCCATGGGAAACAGGCGCGGTGCAATGATATGCAACTTTTAAGTTCCCCTCCACCATCTCCCATCTTCTTTGCCAAGCAGCCCCTATTTCTGTCATGGAATCGGTGCGAGGAGGAGCAAAACGCTGGTCTGGTCACCCAGTCCTCGCAGACTCTTTGGTGCCCTCATTCCACACAATTACTATGTGTCCAGGAGCCAGAAGATAATCTCAACACCCGCTTGGCTTGCCAAAATCGTGGCATCACGGATATCGCGAACTAAGGGATGTTGAGATTCCAATGCTCCAAGAGCACCCAGGGTGCTTTGTGAGTCACCATAGATCACAATCCGGTCTCTGAATCAGGCATGACGCGTTATCTCTCATACTGAGCAGTGTATTGCAACCAGCTAGGTCATAATGCAGCGCCTGGCAGATTAAAAGAAAAATAATTTAGGAGCACATCTGGCGACTGCCTACTTGGGCATAAGTCGCCATACTCACGAGACAGCCTAGTACTAGGCTACATTAAAATAACAATATGTATAAAAAACAAATAAAAAGAAAAAGGGTAACAAGCAGGAAGCACGCCTCCAATTTGGAGATAATAAAAAACGACCTGAAGCCAACGTGGCATTGGGGGGATAGGTCCATGGGAACAGTCGCAGCACAATGCCAAGCAACTTTAGGTTCCCCTTAACCGTCTCCCATCTTCTTTGCTAAGCAGCCCATTATTCTGCCATGTAATCGGTGCGAGGAAGAGCGAAACGCTGGTCTTGTCGCCTAGTCCTCGCAGACTCTTTGGCGCCCTCATTCCCTGCAATTCCTACATGTTCAGCAACCCAGCAAGAGGTGGGCCGTATTTAAATACATTTATGTATCAAAAATTGTATTTTTTGTAAATACATTTGAAATCATGTCAATACTTTTTGCAAATACTTTACTGA
Source organism: Ceratothoa steindachneri (assembly GCA_963969495.1). NCBI lineage: Eukaryota > Metazoa > Arthropoda > Malacostraca > Isopoda > Cymothoidae > Ceratothoa > Ceratothoa steindachneri. The sequence continues at coordinate 181,511,138 of OZ018321.1, forward strand.
TAATAGGTTTATATAGCAGTTAAGAATGTGTAATGCACGTTTTAGCTTGTTGCAACTTGTATGACACAAACGGTTGACTACGTGAGCTGGTGAGGGAAGATTGCTTGCATGCAGGCCCATAGCCAGGCTATGATTTTTTTTGGGGGGGTAATTTTTTTAAAATACCATCTTGATATTTAAGTTTGCGGTTAACTGAAATTATATATATCTAATGTTGGGAATGGAGTGATAAGAAAAAGCCATTTCGTTATTAGCTACAGCGACTACCCAGCCAACAAAACTTGAAAAGTTCATAGTAGCATTATTATTGTAGTTTTTTGACTTGAGATTATAGGATTTTGTTATGATAATACATACAAACACTTGTATTTTTATCATAAAAATGATTTATCAAATATTTAATATAATTAGTTTGAGAAATAGAATTGCAAATGGGATTTGAGGATTGTAGAGATGGTGTCTGCTACAAAATTATTGGAATGGACTTCCAGAATTGGTGATGAATGTATTTTAACTTATGGAATGGCTAGGGGCAAAATACAATTACAGAGCTTTACTATGCAGTCAGTTCTTCCAACTAATAAGCCAACCAGGCAGTTCACAAAACCAAAGTGGTAATATGAAGCTGGAGCCACGCACAAAATAACCTCCTACAGAAAATATCAATGTACATGCTTGCTGTGTAATGTTTCACACAAGGGAAAACTTCTCCCTTGTGTGGAACTCAAATCATATTATTTTTGGCTAAAAAAATTGGGGGGGGAGGCTAAGACCCCCATGTCTACAAGCCTGCTTGCATCAGTTCAAATTCAGTTAACAGATGGTCACAGTTGTGTTCGGTTGTATAGTGAGAGCGCTCAGCGTTATTTCAACTACTACATGCTAACTTCAGCTTAACATAACATAATTTCACAGATGACAAAAGCCACAAGGGCCTATCAGAGGTCATCCGTATCTATCAAATCCAACCCACATAATGCATCCATAGGATTTTGTCAGATCATGCATCTATAATATACAATTTAAACAATCCATAGGATTATATCAGACCATGCATCTACAATATATAATTTAAAGCCTCCATAGGAGTCTGTCAAAAACAAAATCAAAGTCCCCCAAAATACACAATAAAAAGAAACTGCATCCACAGAAATGAGTCAAGAAACAAACCCCCATACCAAAAAGTAAGAAGATAACCCTCCATCTCCATATAATCATACAATCTGCGCTTGAAAACATTCAAGTTTGGGCTGTCTACAGTCTCAGGTGGCAAATTATTCCAATAATCCACCACTCTGTTAGTGAAAAAATATTTTCTAACATCCAGTCTGCACCTCTGTTTTTTTAATCTTTAAGTGGTGACTTCTAGTTCTATTACTACCTTCTAACTCAAATAACTTGCTGAAATTTAGCCATCCCAGTAAAGATTTTAAAAAGCTCAATCATATCTCCCCTCACACACCTTTCAAATGAGAACATATTTAATACCCTCAGTCTATCTTTATATTCAAGGTGCTTCAGGGATGGTATTATTTTTGTTGCCCTCCTTTGTACTGATTCTAACAAGTTTATATCATGTCTAAAATGTGGTGACCATGCTTGTATACAGTACTCTAAATGTGGCCTGATATAAGTTATATATATTTTAAGGATAACTTCCTTACTCTTGTAGCTAACATTCCTTTTAATGTAACCTAGCACCCTATTTGCTCTATTTTTTTGCCTCAATACACTGCTGTGAAAACTTCAGTGACCTATCTACTACTACTCCTAAGTCCTTCTCATCTTCATAGCTAAATCCCCTATTATCTCTCCCCATGTTAATAACTTTGCATTTATTAAGGTTAAAAATCATCTGCCACTTCTGAGCCCAAGCTAACAACTTATTTAAGTCACCCTGCACTTTAAAGCTACCTTCAACCTCTTTGACTACAGCTGCCAATTTAGTGTCATCAGCAAAAATTGACACTTTGCTATTTACACCTTGCCCAAGATCATTTACATAGATTATAAATAATAAAGGGCCTAAAACTGATCCCTCAGGTATGCCACTAATAACATTCCTCCACTCTTACCTCACTCCATTCAGTACAACTCTCTGTTTCCTATTTTTCAGCCATTCAGTTATCCAATTTAAAACCTTCCCACATATCCCATGCAGCTTTAATTTATAAACTAGTCTTCTATGTGGAACCTTATCAAAAGCTTTGCTGAAATCTAAGTAGATCACATCAACTTTCTCACCCCTATCTACCTTTTTTAAAACCATGCTGAGCATCATTAGTTAACCTGCTACTCTCTAGATGATCAGAAATTCCCTTCTTAACCATCTTCTCAAGAATTTTACAGACTATAGAAGTTAAGCTTACCGGTCTAAAGTTATTTGGGTCCTCTTTGCTTCCCTTTGATAAAAATTGGCACTACATTTGCCAATTTCCAATCATTTGGTATTTCTCCAGACTCTAGTGATCTAATAAATATCTTCTCAAGCGCTACCGCAATACTTTCTACACCTTCTTTGAGTATCCTAGAATGAATGTTGTCAGGGCCAGATCCTTACTAGTATTTAACTCCATTATAAGCTCTTTAATTTCTTCTCTGTCTACATTAATAGAATTTATCACTACTTCCCTTGACCTAGAATTATTATCAATTAATCTAACTGGTTTCTCTTCTGTGGATACTGAAGCAAAATGATCATTAAGGACCTCTACTATTTCCTCATCAGATTCTTTCAAAACCCCTTCATATTTAATATGCCCTATTTTATCAGTTAGATTTATTATTAATTCTATAATAACTAAAGAATTTTTTTTTATCTTTATTATTATTTTTAGCTAAATTAATTACTGCTCTCCTTTTGGTCTTCTTAATAATCTTATTTAGTTCCTTTCTGGCTGACCTATAATGGTTTAAATTATCTAAACTACTTCTCACTTTGTAATCTCTGAAACTTTATTAGCTATCTCTTGATTCCACTATAATGGTTTCCTACATTTCTTCCTAATAGACTTCATTGGAATCCACTGTTCCTGAACCATGTTTAATATAGTCTTAAAAATATCCCACATCTCATAAGTATTCTTTCCATGGAATTCTATATCCCACCTAATTTGATTTAGCATGTTGCGTAATTTATCGTAATCTCCCTTATAAAAATTGGGAATTTTTGTGGAGTTTGTCGTTGTTCTACCCTTAACTATTTGCAAATTAAACCGAACCATCTGATGATCACTGTTTCCCAATGATTCCCCTACACTCAATCCTTGAACCAAGTGATCATCATTTGAAAGAATTAGATCTAATATATTGGCACCCCTTGTTGGCTTATTAACAAATTGGGTCAAAAAGTTATCCTCAAAACACTCCATAAACTTACAACTTGCTCTATCTCTTCCTATCATATTTTCCTAGTCAACAGAAGTTAAATTAAAGTCACCAAGAATAACTGTATCTTCTTTGCATCCTTTACTTATTTCCCAAATCATTAACTCATCAATACAATCAGTCTGTCCTGGTGGTCTATAAAAAGCTCCCAAGTGTATTTTCCTATTTTTACCAACCTTAATATGTATCCATAATGATTCACCTTCTCCTTGCTTTTATAGTTATTTAGATTTGAAGAAATGCTATTTCTGATATAAATAATCAACCCACCACCAGTCCTATCTCTCCTTTGATTAATGTACATAGTATAACCCTCTAGTTCAAATTCACTAACATTATCATTAAATATATTTTCATTAACCCATGATTCAACTATACATATTACATCTATATCTTCATGAATGATATAACTAAATACTTCATCCCTATTATTTCTAAGACTACGAGCATTTGTGTAAAGACAACTCAGCCCACCTATCCCTGAAGCACCTGAGAGCCTATCTACTCTGCATCTCTTTTCTCTCCTTCCCCGACCCTGTACTCTTGTATTTCCCTGACCACTATCACTACTCAAGTAATTTAACCCTAAAGCACTTCCATTAGCCTGCTTACCTTCTACAAATCTGTGTTTGCTTCCTTTCCCTGCCTCACTTTGAGCCATTAAATTTCCCTGACCACTATCAAAACCTAGTTACCCACCTCTTAAAGACCTAATAACACTATCTAATTCTCGCCACAAAACCTCAACCCCATCTCGGATCAGATGGAGTCCATCCATCGCATACAAACCCTTATTCCCATAAAACCCACTCGAAACATCTACAAACACCAATCCTGACTCCTCACGCAAACCTTTCACATATTCATTCAACCCCATTGCACGAGACCATTCCATCCCCACATCCATTCTCGGAAGCACACCTGAAACAACGCCTTTTACTCTCTTTCTTCAAAAGAGTGTGAAATGGAGAGATTAGACAATAATAAAGATGAGGAAGATAAAGAATCATGTAATTATAGTCATCCTTTACTAGATAGTAAATTTTTTAGTGAAATCATTAGACGGGAAAAAAGTGAAGTGTGTATATACAGCATGCAATGACGAAATCTCTGTGGCAAGCAATGCTACTTCCAATCTATACATTAATTTGAAGGTAAGAATTTATTAAAGTTAATTATATGATAATTGAATTGACAAGTTTCACATTTCTTATTTTTTAAAAAATGGCAAAATTGCTAGTAGCTAATGATAATGTTAAGTAGCATAGGTTTACCATTCATGAACCTACCTGCTTCCTTTTGCAACTCCTTTATTTATAATATATGCCGATTGAATTTAACGTGAAACAACAGTCTTTCACTTATCTGATCATGTACATTTATCAACAGAGAAGCATCCTGCTTCGGTGCAAAAAGCGGATAACTACATGACAGCTCAAAGAAAAGATTCCAAAAGAAAATGTTCACTATTAGACGATGGTCCCTCATGCAGCGATGTTAAAGTAAAGACATTACTGGAGTGTTTTGCGGTGATTACTAACAAGGTCAAACAATCTGTTGTTGATAAACTGATTGCAAATTTTATCATACTAGGTGTGCATCCCTTATCAACCATGGAACAACCGGCTTTTGTGAGATCAATTAAAGGCGAGTTCTGAGTTACAAATGTTCTTTACAATTATAGTATTAGTAGTACAGGTTAAGCTCTCATAACAAAGTTAAATAAAGGAAGACATATACAAACAACAGAGGTTAATATATTGCAATAATTTCATGAATCCACATATATATATTCTTAAAGCGCACTATCATTTACTTGAACATATTGAATAAATTTTTTTTAGGAATAATTAGAACAATTATTGAGCGATTATATGTAGCTATTAGATGAATTCCTATAACAATATATTTTGTTATAGTAGCAATATCTGTATATCATTATGTCAAAACTAGCATTCACACCCATGAAGAATATGGGAAATAAAGCTTGATAATGTACATATTCCTAACAATACTGAAAATCAATATTTTAATATGTAACTCTGAATATGAAGGACTAATAATATATGTATTAATTAATGTACCAGTCCTATTCTCACCTGTGAAGCCTCCTGAGCTGCACCCCTTTAGGCATAGGAATTATGCATCAGGGACTCGGAGGCACTACACTCCCGCGCGCCACTGTGCCACTCAACCACTGGCCATGGTAGAACAACAATAAAAAGAAACATGACACAATGGAATGATGCGCAGGGAATAGCTAGATTACACATCATAATAATACAATCTAAACAAGATAAACAAACTGAAAACAACACAACAACTAAGCCCATCTAGAAAATACCCATACAACAAAATACGGACATCCTCTTAATACTAAGACTATCATTAAAAATAAAAAGAATCAAAATACAAAAACCAAGAACACTGCTTCTAAATAAGACATACTGCTAACAATAGGAAGAAGAATCAAGCAAAAGACACAACAGAACATAAAAACCTATCCAAAGTAAAAGCAAATACAAAGTATATAGAAAAAACACAAAAACCAATAAAAAGCAAAAGCAAAGGCAAAAAGAAACAACTAAAAAATAAAAATTGGATAATTAATTAGGAAGAAGAAACAAGCAAAAGACACACAACAGAACATAAAAACATATCCAAAGTAAAAACAAAAAACACAGAAAAACCACAAAAAACAATGAAAAGCAAAAAACTAGGCCAAAAAGAAACAGCTAAAAAATTTAAAAATTGACTAATTAATTAGGACATACCCTTAATTACTAACTTCCACTACACAACCTCATCATGAAATCTCAAACAATCCATCACCCAGAAACCCCTCCAGAAGTCTCTTGAATGTACTGATGGAAGTGGTCCCAACAACATTAGGCGGAAGTGAATTCCACAATGTAACTCGACGCACTGCAAATGACCTTCTCAATACTTCACTTCTGCAGATTGGGATAGACATCTTGAGCGAGTGACCATGGGTTCCAACATTTCGCGCCATTTCAAACATATGTTATTCCAACATCTACATTTGCATTAAAGGACTTCCAGATCTTTATCATATCTGCACGTAACAAACGTCCTTGTATAGAATGGAGATCAATACTCTTTAAGCGAGCCACATAGTCGAGGGCTTCTAAACCTGCTATCTCTCTATTCCACCTTCGTTGTAACGATTCTAGCTTTCTAATATCTCCAAGGTATCCCACATTCCAAAGACAAGAGCAATAATCAACTAATGGTTGGATGTGTGAGATAAAAATTGTTGTGGATCTCAACAATTCCCCCATCAGTCCTCCAGCTTTAGCAGTTACTAGTCGTATATGTTGATGGAATTTGAGGGAAGAGTCCACGATTACACCCAAATCCTTGTAGGATTCAACATACTGAAGCACTTGCTGATCAATAAAATATTGAATTGGTGGATCATTATGACTTGCACCTCCGCCAAATCTCATTGCATAGCACTTCAGTGGATTCAATCTGAGATTCCATGATTTGCTGACTTCACATATAGAATCTAGGTCTCTTTGAAGAGCTTGTGCTGCATTATTACCATTAACAGATGATCCAACTGGGTAGCAAACACATAGCTTAAAGTCATCCACAAATGCCTTCCAATCTGAGTTGACATCCTTTGTAATATAATTGGCATAAATGAGAAACAAAATCGGACCAAGGACTGAACCCTGTGGAACCCCACTAGTAACATCTCTCAGAGCTCAACTTGCCCGACACTGACACAGACATAGTGTGACCAACCAGAAAACTTTCAATCCAATTAACTAGAGCATTGTCAAAACCCAAGAGACGAAGTTTATTGATAAGCAAAGTGTGTGAAACGAGGTCAAGTGACTTTGAGAAGTCCATAAACACCACATCTACTACAAATCCCCTGTCCATCCACTTCGCTATATTCCCATAGAAAATCAGTAGCTGATCCTCTGTACTGTGTCCAGACCTGAATCCAAATTGGTTCACAGATAGCAGCCCGTTACTTTCGAGGTATTCCACACTATGGGAACCAGCCATCCTCTCCATTGTCTTACAACAGACAGAAGTAAGACTTACAGGACGGTAACTTTTAGTGATTCGCCTTATTCCAAAACTAAAAATTGGAACCATTGCAGATCATTTCCAATCCCTAGGAAGAGATACGGAATTGAGAGATTGACGGAAGATGATGCACAAAGGGTAAGCTAATGGTGAAGCACATGACTTTAGGACTTGTGAATGAACACCATCAGGTCCAGATGCACTTGACCCATCCAATTCCAAAAGCAACCTCCTGACAGAATCATATGAAATAGTTAGGGGATCCATAACTCCATCAAACACCTGATGATCAGCTCGAGACAGTGGATCAATTCCAACGAAGACACTGCTGAAGTAATCCGCAAACACCTCGCTCATTTCCGCATCATCTGAGACCACTACATATGGCATAGGTAGTGGGCCCACTGGAGGACGGCCTTTTTTCTTCCTTCGTATGTATGAATGAAAGAGCTTAGAAGAGGATCTGAGGGAACTTGCTATATACTTCTCATAGTCCCACTGTTTATCTCTGGCATACGATCTATATTCATTATTTAGTGAGAGGTACCTGTCCAAGGCAGATATTACATCCTCATGCCCTCTGCCTAGCCTTTCTCTCAGACTCTTGTAATTTTTCCATGCAGAAGCCCTCTTCCTTACCATTGCCCTAGGTGGGTCGGAGAGCCACACTTGAGTTCTACCATAGCTTCCCAGAGGTACATACTTCTCTATAAGCCCTATGAGAATCAGCTTAAACACTTCATAACATGCATCGACGTTGAGGTCACCAAACAACAGAGCCCAATCTAACCCATTTAACTCTTGATTCATTGCAGTGTAGTTTCCCTTAAACCATAATCTATATAGCTATAGGATATTCATATAGCAACATTTTATATATAAAATTTTATATGCATACCATATATTCTCATTTCACTGTGAAAATCAATTTCACTCACAATAATCACATTCCACTACCGCAGGTCTAAATTCTTCAGTTGATGTCATTTCAAGGTGGATGTTAGACAGCACCTCTTACTTATGTCTTACTAAAGATATTTGGTTAACTTGTCACCGTCAGTTCTGGGTGTTACAATTCATTGGGTATGTTAAGATTTTGCGCTTTATGAAATTGAAAATGTCTTTACAGTTAGGGAGTTATCCGCTCTTGGCTGAAAGCAAACCTATTTGTTGGTGGAATTTATCTTGATTATATTAATATGTATGTAAAATTTATGGAAACATTTATGAGACCAACATTGGACTGTTATTTAATTTTTTTTCAGTTGAGAAAGTGCTCTTGTGTGTCACAGTCGAGTATTGGCATGATGTTCTTCAAAGGTGAATATAACTACATCAAGATTGCTGAACATATGCAGAATATCATTAATGAATACGATATCCCCCTGCAGAAAATCATGAGCACCGTCACTGATAATGACTCTAATTTTGCTAAAGCATTTAAGGAATTTGCAGTCACTGCAAATATCAATCATGCTGTGATGGGGAAATGCTCAGCATTATGGAACAAAAGCGGTCATCCAAAATCAGCAGAGATCATCAAAACCTATCAACTGCTCACTAAAGGTGCCTTGCATTACAAGGTGGAACTCTATGAATTGTCATTACTTTTAAAACAAAAAGGACAAATTACAACTCGTGACGTCCTTGCTGCAAATGTGTCTACAGATTCAGAAGATGGAATCCAGGTAGATGAAGAAGATCAGGGTGAGCATGAGCTGGAGGATAGTTTTTTAATGAGAAGAGTTCCTTAGATCAGGAAGAAGACCTTTCGTCTGACCCAGGCAGCTTTAACCTACCTAAGCATGTGTGCTGTGCTTCACACACACTCAGTCATTGCCACAACTGAAGCAAAACAGGCACTGAAAATATCTTAATTTGCAAATATCAAAAGTGGTCGTCCAAAATCAGCAGAGATTATCAAAACTTATTAACTGCTCACTAAAGGTGCATTGCATTACAAGGTGGAATTCTCTGTTTGATGCATTGTCATTACTTTTAAAAAACAAGGACAAATTATATCAAGCTGTATCCCCTCTGTTTGAAGTCAGCGGGGCTCTTCCAAGTGCTGCGCTTGTCTTCATGGTAAGGCTGGTTGCAATACACCACTCGGTACAGGAAATTATGCGGCATGCCCAGTTTGGAGACTGGATTGTGATTTATAGTGACTCACAATGCACCCTGAGTGCTCTTGATGCATGGAATCTCTGCATGGTGAGCTGGGCTGATGTGAAGATTATCTTCTGCTGGGTTCAGAGGTGGGCACTAAATACATTTAAAGTATTTAAATATTAAATACACAAGAAAAATATATTTAGATAATAAATACATTTTGAAAATGTATTTAGTATTTAAATATATTTAGATACATTTTTAAATACATTTCAAATACATAATATATAATGACAATTGATAAGGACTATTGGTATCGCAACAAAAATGAAATTGTATATTATAATTACTAATGTAGGGTTTGATGGCAATTGGACTTAGGTACTACAAAAAAAATTAGAAAGTTCCATAGGATGAAGTTTCAGTTAGCTATTTATATCAGCATTACATTTAAGTAATATCAGTTGCTGAAATGTTTCATCAGATAAAGAACTCCGTCTTGGAGATAAAGTCAATTCTCCTAAAGAGAAAAACCATTCCACAGGAGCTGATGACAGAAGGCTGGTATTGTATTTAATAACTTTTTTATGTTTGGATATCTATCTAAACTTTGAGGCATTTTATTTGAATCCTGAAGGTAACTGAACAATTCTAAATCTCCAGTTGATGGTGTTTGAGTGTGTTTTGTAAATCCGAAATAATCATCACTGTCTGATACACCACTGGATGATTCAGCTTCGGGTCCCTTTGCTAAATTGTCAATCACTTGAATCATAATATTTTTAAGTCTTGGTGGCTTGAACTGTCCCATGAAATATTGATATCTAAACAGTGGAGTTTGAAGAATAGATGACTTGTTGATGCAATAATGGCCTTTTTAATGCTGGCTTAATTTGCTAAGGTCAAATAAGATTGGTAGCGCTTTCCAAAGCCCTTAGTGATTGCACTTAGAAGAGGTTGGCAAAATTTCAGAGAAGTGACTGAAGGCTCTTCAGCGTTTTCTCCACAGTGAGCAAGGTAGGGAGCGATTCTGCATAAAAACAGTTTTGTTCTCCATGTACGCGATAAATTGCCACTGCAATAATAGCCAAAACTGAGACATACTCCCCAAGAAATTCAATTTTATGACTTCTGAACACTGACATGGTTCCAGCATGGCAGGAGGTTTACTCCAAAAATGCCAAACACAATACTCCCAGTGCTGTAGAAGCTTTGGGAGCAGAGGCCTGGTGATAAATAGACAAATGTGGTACCTTATTGGTAATCACTTATTTTTTTTTTATCAAAGTTATTTCTAATAATTCTTTTATAATATCAAAACCAAAATGGTGAAGTTCAGAAATAAATATAAGTATCAAAATTTTGCGAATTTTTCAAAACCCAAATGGTGAAGTTCTGAAAATTTATTTATATATGTCTTCTTCTATAGCTATATTTTAGCAATGTGATATTTTGAAAGGGGGGAAATTTGGTTTAGAGTTCCTTTTTAAAATTATTATAATTGGCGACAAGTTCAGAAAATTTATAAAAATTTAACCATGGCTTTTTTTTTTATATTTTAAATTTTAATCTTAGCAGCGAAGCGCAAGCTCCCCTCATAGGGGGCAATGGTGAAGCCATTGCCTGGTAAATTTATTAAACACAGGCTCAAAGACAGCAATAAAATCTAATTAATAATACTGTACTGTTATTCATATGATTACAAATGGTGTATTACTTTGCCAGAAAGGCCCACAGCCTCCTAAAGTGTGTTTCTTACCAGGAGGCTCTGGTAGAAGGCAATACTATTATGCCCTCAGTGCAGGTGGCTGACCCCAACAAGCTACCAGAGACTTTCAGAGAGATGATTGAATTCCAGGACTGCGGCGGTCTCCTCTATCCCTCAAATGAGTGCATCCACATGGCCATGATGGCCTTGGAAGTCTTCAAGGCGATTACAACACCAGGCGAAAGGAGGGCCAAGTTCCTGGTGGCCTACTCTTCAGAACAAGTGTTTGTGAGTGTCTACAAGGAAATAATGAGCAATGACTTAGGCATGTCCCTGCTGGACTGTGAAAAGGGTTGCAGCCTGGTCAACACCGTTGTTCCTGCCATTGACAGGTCCCTCTTCCATGTCATGGGCAAAAATATGGTGTCAAAACCTAACAGTCATACCCATGCAAAAGTCAAAAGAAGAGTCATAAAAGAGGTAATCCGGATGCACCCGAGAAAGCTACCAGGAGCAAAAGTGACTACCAGAAGAAGAAACTATCTAGTGAGAAAAAGTCCTAAGTCAATTTAAGTGTGCGTAGCCATTGACATTTGTTATGTATCTTTAATTTCTAGGGTAGAGATTAGAATCCAGGTTAAACATGAAATAGCTTACTAGTACAGGGTGTCCACACCTTAGATTCTTACTAGCAATTACTTTATGATACCTATTTCAGAATAATATACTCGGTATCACCCATGGGCTATGAAGAAGATTTATAAAGTTAAAAAAAAAATTAAATTAAATGCGGGGGTCTAGCTAAATGATACCTAATGGAAATATAATTGTTTGCTATATTGGTCAGGTGTGGGCCCTGGAGGGATTTCTTCTTTTTTTTTTACTTTAATTGATGCTACCTACTTTATTTCATTTATTAGAATATACCTTGAAATAAGTTTGTAGTTAAATGTAATATACCCATTTTTCATTAGAGTTTTAATTATTAGAGATTTTGCCATTTATTTTTTTTTAAGTACCTGGAAAACCTATGTAATTTGAAATTTGATATTATTAGACACCCTGTAGTATCTAAGAATCCCATTGTATACAGCCTTATTAAATAAAATTGAATTGAATATAACCAATATCGGTTATAAATATAAGTGGAATTGGATGAATGTTTGACTGAGTATGAAGGGGAGGATGTGTATCGAATGCTGTTTGAACGAAAGGGGTTCCACAGTAAGGGTGATCTGGATTTTGGGGTTGTGAAGCTTCCAGAATTCAAGATTGTCCTGAAGGAGGACACCCCAATCTATCAGCGGCCAAGACATTTCCTGTGTCCAGTTGCTGATGAGATTGAGAAGCAGTGTGTGAAATTAGAATGATTGGGGGTGATTGAATAGTGAGAGTGCATGGAATAGTCCGATTGTGCCTGTACATAAGCTGGATGGAAGATTGCGTCTGTGTGTGGATTATCGAAAGGTGAATGAAAGGACTGTGAAAGAAAGGTTTCTGATCTGTGTGGTATCTGAGTGTGTGTATAGTATGCATGGGATGAAGTGGTTTACAAAGCTGGATTTGGTATAGGGGTATTACCAGATGCCCATTGCTGAGGAGAGCCGACTGGTGACTGCCTTTTCCTCCATGAAAAGGCATTATCAGTTCCAGAACCTCAGCTTTGTGTTGGCTAATGCTCCTGGAGACTTCCAGCGGGAGATGAATGTTGTGTTGAGTAAGTTTGCGAGTAAGAATGTGATTGTGTTTATAGATGATATTTTAATTGACTAAGGGTTTTGAGGAGCATACGAGATTGGTGAATGATGTGCTGAGAATGTTGGAGAGTGTTGGTGTGAAGGTGAAAATAGCGAAGTGTGAATGGCTTACGAAAGAAATGGAATTACTTGGGCATATGGTGAGTGAGAATGGGTTATGAAAGTCACCAAAGTATGTTGAGAAGCTGTAAATGTTTCTGAAACCGGTGACTGTGAAGCAGCTGAAGTCGTTTCTGGGTTTGATTGAGTTTCAGCGAAAGTTTATATGTGATTGTTCGGGTGTGAATAAGCCTCTGAATGAGAGGATAGGCACGAAAGGTAGTACGATTGTTAGGTGGAATTATAAGATGAATGAAGCCTATGAGAGACCGAAAGAGGTAGTGGCTGAAGATGTTGAATTGGCATACCCGGATTAAAGTGTGAATGCTAAGATGCTTGCATTGTATATGTATGTGAATGGGTACTGTATGGGAGGTTTTCTGATGCAAGAGCAGCGTTTGAATGGAGAGAATGTCAGATAAATAAATGGGTATGTAACCAAGGCTATGAATGTGGCAGAGCAAAAGTATTCAACTGTGGAGCGAGAGTTGGCTGTGATAAGGTATTGTTTGAAAGTGTTGCGCCTGTTTTTGTATGGGTCTGAGGTTTGTGAAACCAACCTCTTGTGTATTTGCAATGTACCTGGTAAACAGAATGGAGTGGCTGATTTGATGTCAAGTTATCCTGGTACGAATGATGAAAATGTGTGTGGAGTGAGTGATCCTGAGTATTTGCTGAAAGGGATTATAAATGGAAAGGAGAGTAAGGGTGGTGGTGATTCTTGGTTTGGGAGCGTATGGAATGGTTTGCAAGATTTGAAGAGTGATGGAGTAGATGTGAGAGTGCCCGATAGTGTGGATGACTTAAGGAAGGAGGTAATGAGTGAAGTATGTAGGAAGCCTGAAAGTATTGGTATGGCGAGGGTGCAGAACTTTATGAAAGAATTGAGAGCAATGTGTATGCCAAGGGTCCTGCCATTTCAGGAAGTGTTGATTGTAGTGAGTTGTTTGTATGGAGTGATTATATATGTGCACTTTGGTGGTGAGAGACCGATTGTGTACAAAGATGAGAAAGTGAAGGGTTTGAATGCTAATGTGGTGAATTTGCAGTGTTTGAGCGGTGTTCATTACAATTGGGTGATTGAAAGTGTTCGTATATGAAGGAGAAGAATGATTGTCTGGATAAAGATGAGTGTGTGGTGAATGATGATGTGGGAGTTGATGACAGTGCTGATGTTGGTGTGGTTGTTCCTTCTGTGTATTGCGAGCTTGAGAGAGAGATTGAGTGTTTGTATAAGCAGGTGAGTGATTTTGCTGATGTAAGTAGACGAGTGAGTGAGCTGCCTGTGGCTGATTTTTCTGGTTTGGGTAACAGTCTGAATGATAGTGTGTTTGGGCAGAATGAACCTAGTGTGGCTGATTTTTCTGGCTTTACGAATAGTAAGGGTAGAGGTGTTTGATGTGGAAAATGAGGAGGTGACTGACTTTTCTGGCTTCTGGTGGGAACCAGTTGAAGGGGTTTCTGGTGTAGCCGCTGAGAGTAGATGGGATGTGAGTGATTTGTCTATTTCGCAAGAGTGTACCTTGAGTTGGATGAGAGCTGTGAGTGAGGAGCTGATCAATGGGGGTATGAAGAGTGAAGGTTCTGAACGGAAGAGTATGAAAGAGTTCTGTTGAGAGATGGGAGAGCTAGCGATGAAGGTTAAGAGTATGGTGGATGACATGATCGATAGTGATGAGGAGACTAACAGGACGACTGACAAACAACCTTGACAGATTGCTACGAGTAGCCAGGAACCAGTAGACGAGTGTGAATGGGTGCAGAAAGGCACGAATGAGTATAAAAGGTACCATGAGTAAGGATTGAGTGTGGTGGAGTGAATGTGAGTGTGAGTGTGAAGGGCCATTATCCCACCCCTTTCTCAATACCCTCTCCCTCCCTCTGTAAGAATGTGTGTGAATGGAGAGGTTTTATCATATATATATATATATATATATATATATATATATATATATATTATACAAGGTGTCCCAGAAAAAAGTTAACCGTACTTTGAATTAGTATAGCTCAAAACCTATTAGAGATTTTTTAGTTCTGTAAAACAAAACAAATTTAACAACTATTTATCTGTCGATTCTGGAAATTTCATTTAAATTCCCTTTTACGTAATTGATACCTAATGGGTTTAGTGGAGGCTATCAAAATTATGTTTGCGCAAGGAAGTAAAATAATGAAACTTTGGAAGTTTAAAACCAACAAATATATTTAAATCCATTTTTTTACAAAAACACTTCATATGGGTAATACAAATTCATTTTTTTAATTTTCTAAGCATCGCTTCCTTCCACATGTCCTCCATTTCTTTCCAAGCATTGATTGAACAACCTTTTTGATTAACTTGTGATTTTCCTTAAGTCTATTGACTTCACGTGTGATACTATCTCTTAACTGGTTGATGCTTTGTGGTGGAGTAGAATACACTTTATTCTTTAGATATCCCCATAGGAAATAATCGCACAGTGTTAAGTCAGGGGATCTTGGGGGCCATTCAATTGCATGATTTAGCGCGACAATGCGGTTGTAAAACGTTTCTCTAGTTTTGTTCTTACAGCAAACTGTCTATGAGCTGGTGCGCCGTCCTGAATCAACCAGAGTCTATTGAATTGATTGCCATAAATCTGGCGGAGTTCCGGGAAGATCCTTTCGTTGATCATGCTCAGGTAGGCAGCAGTTATTCTTGTAAAACAATGGGCTGACAAGAGAGCCATTCCCGCATATTCTGATCCACAGACACTTTCTACTGAAAAATATGTGTGTCAAAGTTGAATGCTGGGGGGGGGGGGGGTGTTCAGCGGCGCATATTGCCGAATATTATGGCTAAATATTTACCTTTCCATTCATGAGGCTGCCTCATCACCAATCACCATGTTTTCCAAGAAACGAGCAGGTTTATGGAGAAGCCATTTAACAAATTATCTACAACGAGGAAAATCAGTTTCAAGAAGCTGGTGTCTTGCATGCATGTTATAGGGATGCCATTTTAAGTCATGTTTAATAATGCAGTTAAATGATGACTTTGACAATTGTAAGCCATTCTTTCTGACTGATACATGTGGATGGTAAAGAAGTGTCATCTGGACATTTTCAATATTTTCTGTTGTTCTTATGGTTCTCATGCGACCCGAACAACCTTTATTTAGATTTAAGCATGTTCCTTCATGTTGGTATTTGCAAACATTTTTCCAAATTATGGGGTTGCTTGGTGAGTGCCTACCTGGAAAATGTTGTTCAAATCAATCTTGTACTTGTTTATTACTGCCATTCTTAATAAAGTTTGTGACTACATACACGTTGATCTTTTGTTAACTGCATGATTAAAAAGGTTCCATGGAAGTAAACTTTTACACAGAAACGCTTTGATTTGCTTAGTACGCAATAATGATGAGGCCATACCATAGCATGGCTGAAAAACCATGGTAAAATGGCCTAGGATTTGCTTGAAGAATCACACAGTGACCTAGGCTTCTCTTGAAAGTGCACGGTGTAATAGCCTTCCTAGGCTTCGTTTCATTATTTTCCTTCCTTGCGCAAATGTATTTTTGATAGCCTCCACTAAATCAATTAGTGTATCAAAATCATAAAAGAGAATTTAATGAAATTTACAGAATCAACAGATAAATAGGTGTTAAATAAAAAACTTTTGGCAGAACCGCAAAATCTTGAATAGTTTTTGAGTTATACTAATTCAAAGTGCGGTTAACTTTTTTCTGGGACACCCAGTATATATATATCAAGGATTTTATGTTTGTCTAAAAAAAAAATTGTTCTCTCCCCCAGCGATTTACAATTTGTAATTTGCGAAAGGTCAGTCTGATAAATTTTACAAGATTTACTTAAATTAAATTTTATAAAGACAGTTTTGATATATCAGTCTATTGCAAACAAAGAGCCACTCAAATATTCTGTTAGATTGTACTTGACTTGTAACAATCTTTTAATAAGGGTGGTTGAGATTGTAGATTTGCAATATTGAAATAGAATAGATCTTTTATGTCAAGAAGTTATTGTGAGTCCCAACTGGACAGAGAGGGCTTTGATAGCCTCAAGACATGACCAGATCGCATTATACCAAGCTCGGAGGTGCCAGTTTTCTTTTTGTTTGTTCTTTTAGTCGCAAATACCTTTTGTTGTTCGATTTTACAGAGAATTGTTTTTTTGGATTGGTAGTTGTTTTTCTTTAAAATATAATAGTTTAATTGAGTGTTTATATATATTGATTGATAGTATTCATAAAATAGGATTAATTACACACATATATATATATATATATATATATATATATATATATATATATATATCTCAAGTGTATTTACCCCCATATCTCTTGTAAATATTTACCCCATTTTGGGACGTAAATAAAGGACTGTATATCCAATCCATTTCATTTCTCTCGATTTCTCAGGTCTGAATTAGTGAAGGATTTTTCTTCTTTTTTTTTTAGAGCTCATCCGGCGACTGCCTACTTGGGCATTAGTCGCCGTATTCAACATTGCCTAAAATTAGGCATATTTATAAAAAGATGCTAAAAAAAAAATAATAAAATAAAGAAAAAAGGTACTAAGCAGGAAGCAAGCACAACGTAGGCAGGAGGTCCGCCTCCCCCCCCGGCGCAGGAACATGCGACCTACTAAAATAATAAAAACAAACAAAAAACCCAACTATTTAAATAAAGGGGAGAAGGCCAGCTTCCTCCAAAAGGTCTAACAGTCCACAGGTTGGTGTGCACGAATCCGTCGCGAGTACAAAGGACAGGTGGTAGTGACCTCGCCCATCCCAGTACAGAAACAGGTAACGTGCACGGAGTCGCCCAGACTGGGAAATTCAACACAAATGTGCCAAACAGTCTGGGGGACAATGCAGTTGCCACAATAAGGTGCAGGCGAGCGCTCCATCAAATGGCGGTGCATCCCGCGAGGGTGTCCAATTCAGAGACGACAGAAAACAACCTGAAGCCTTAGCGGCATTGGGGGGTAGGTCTATGGGAACAGTCGCAGTGCAATGGAACACAACTTTACGTTTCCTTCGACCGTCTCCCATCTTCTTTGCCAACCAGCCAGAAGAGCTGCCCGTATTCCTGCCATGTAGTCGGTTTGAGAAAGAGCAAAATGCTGGCCCGGTCAAAGAGTCCTCGCGGATTCTTTGGCTCCCTCAAAGGCACGCTCATTCTCCGCAATTCCTACATGTCCAGGAACCCAGCAAAAGATAATCTCGACATCCGCCCGGCTGCTAAAACCGTGGTGTAACGGATATCGCGAACCAGGGTATGCGGAGATTCCAATGCCTCGAGAGCACTCAGGGCGCTTTGTGAGTCGCTATAGATCACAATCCGGTCTCCGAACCGGACACGTCGAGTAATCTCCCGTACTGAATGGTGTATTGGCACCAGCTCGGCAGTGAAGACAGACGCAGC
This sequence comes from Ceratothoa steindachneri, assembly GCA_963969495.1. NCBI lineage: Eukaryota > Metazoa > Arthropoda > Malacostraca > Isopoda > Cymothoidae > Ceratothoa > Ceratothoa steindachneri. The sequence continues at coordinate 181,529,679 of OZ018321.1, forward strand.
GCCTGGCAGAGCCCCGCTGACTTCAAACATAAGGGATACAGAGTGGAAGCCGAAACCCCTCTTGGGACTAGGAGCCATCCGTATACACTGGCACGGTTCCAGCATGAAACAAGGTGTGCTCCAAAAGGTCGAACGCAATACTCTCGACGCTGTACAAGCTTTGGGAGCAGAAGCGTGGTGACAAATAGCCAAATGCGGTACTCTCCAGGGTTGCGTTCTGGGTAGAACCTATATCTAGCTCTCGAAGGGGTTTCCTAGCCCTAAACATCAAAGGGCTTAGGGTATGACTTGCATCTCTTGGCGGCATAAGCAGGGTCGAGATCAGCTGCGGATGCTTTGAGAGCTGTTGGCAACAAAGGGAGACGCTGCGCTTGTGCATACTGGCGAGTAATGCACGGTGCATAGATAAGGGCATCTCTCCAGCATTGACAAGCAGGCTCTCAATAGGGGAAGTGTGGAAGGTACCGGTCACCAAGCGAAGGCCGGTGTGGGGAGTCAACCTTCCGCAATAGACGTTCAGGTGTGGATGCATAAAACACATCCGTAGTTGAGCTTCAAACGGACAAAGGGTCAATAAAAAAGTAAGGCAGTAGCCCTATCAGCACCCCAAGCGCTGAACGTCACGGAACGAAGAATATCCATGGCGTGGTAACAGGAGACTGCGAATATGAGCCTCCCAGGTGAGGCGTCGGTCAAATACAAGACCAAGGAAACGGTACAATTCAACTACTTCCAGGCGCAACCCATTAAGAAACAAATCTGGGTCGGGGTGGAGCCGTGGATGGCGGCAGAAGTGCAATACCTTAGTCTTGGCGAGAGACGCGGTTCAATGCCTGTTGGATTCGACGCTCCAGAGTTGGCATCTCGGCCGCGCCAAAAGAGATCGAAAGGTCGTCCACGTAGAGCGTAGCGAGAACTTCTTCCGGCAGCACCGAGGTGATGCCGTTGATGCTCAGGGCAAAGAGTGTGACACCCTCTTCCTGCTCTATTGGGCCGAAGAGGAATATGCTACCGCATAGGCCTTCTCCAGATCGAAAAACACCGTGGCGTAGTGTTGTCTACGAAGTAAGGCCTCGCAGACGGTATTTTCCAGTTGGAGCAGAGCATCCGACGTGTAGTGGAACTTGCGGAAGCCACACTGTGCACAAGACAGATGGCCTCCGTTGTCCAGAAAAAAAGGCTGATCTAACATTTACCAATTTCTCCATCAACTTGCACACACAAGAGTTAGAGAGATTGGGTTGAAACCGGTCAGAGTAGAGTGATCTCTCCTCGGTTTGCGAAAGGCGAGCACAGTAGCGATTCACCAGGAATCTGGGAGGAGACCCTCCACCCAGATCCTCTTGAACAAATCTAACTCTAAAGGTCATGCCTCGCACACCCAGGTGTCCAAGCATGGCGTACGGGACATAGTCCGGACCATGGGCGGTGTCCGAGCACGAAGCAAGCGCGGAACGCAACTCACTCAGTGTAAACCTGTGGTTGAAAGGTTCTCCGCCTCTTGAGCTAAAGTCCATTCGACGACCTTTTGCGACATCACTATGTGCATTAAATGCTGGCGGAGCAGCATCCCGGCAGGAGAATGCGGAGAAAGCGTCGCGAAGGATTCCGCCACGGAGAACGGGAGAGGCAGTGAAGCTACACCTGGAGAACGGGATGGGGCTCCTTTCGAGAACTTGCCCTGAATACTTTTGACTCTCTTCCACACCTCTGCTAGAAGAGTCTTCCCGTTAAGTGAAGAAATGTATGCCCACCAAGAAGAGCGGCGGGCGTGCTTCGAAATATACAGGAACCTAGCCCGACGAAATTCAGCGACAGTGAAATCGTTCGGGAATCGCTAGAGAATGCGGAGAAAGCGTCGCGAAGGATTCCGCCACGGAGAACGGGAGAGGCAGTGAAGCTACACCTGGAGAACGGGATGGGGCTCCTTTCGAGAACTTGCCCTGAATACTTTTGACTCTCTTCCACACCTCTGCTAGAAGAGTCTTCCCGTTAAGTGAAGAAATGTATGCCCACCAAGAAGAGCGGCGGGCGTGCTTCGAAATATACAGGAACCTAACCCTAGCCCGACGAAATTCAGCGACAGTGAAATCGCTCGGGCGGCGCTTATAGAGCATGTAGGCATAACGCTTCTGTTTGAGGGCCGTCATACACTCAGCCAACCAACACGGGAGTGGTCGGCGTGCAAAACGGCCAGACGTTCTGGGAATAGTAGTCAGGCCCGCGGCGATGAGGCTGCCGGAGAAGAACTCAACGACCTCATCTACCGACCTAAACTCCTCGACTGAGATAGAGAATTCAGTCATTTCCTGAAATGCGGATCACCGCGCCCGCACCAAGCACCACCAAGATGGGCTCTCAGGCGGCACCCGCCCAGAAAATGATATTTGAATGGGAAAGTGATCACTACCGTGGAGGTCATCGACCACCCCCAATCAAAATCAGGCTGTACACTCGGAGACCACAGAGATACATCAAGGCAAGAAAATGAAGTGGTTCTCGGGCAGTGGTGAGTAAACTCATCCACATTTAGGACACCTATCTCAAGCTCTTCGATCAGATCGGCAAGGACTTGTCCCCTGGGATTTATTGAGTAGTCTCTCCAGAGAGGACGTCTGCCGTTCAGATCTCCAAGCAAGAGAAAGGGCCTCGGCAATCGTGCCACGACGCGGCGGAAGTCCCCCGCGTCGAAGTCAGCTGACGGTGGAATGTACGCAGAAATGATAGTATACTTCCTATCCAGGTGCAGCTGCACAGGCACTGCCTGAAAGGAGGTATCTAAAGTGAAAAGAAGAACGGAGACATCATGCCGGGTGTAAACCGCGCATCCCCAAGCTCACCCCCATCTCGTGGTGGTGGGCAGGGGGCAGGGGGCATGCGCTTAGCATGGTCTCCTGCAGAAAAATAGCTAACGGGTAAATGGACGAGATGAGCCTCCGCAGCTCCTCCTAGTTGGCCCAGAGTTCTCGGCAATCCCATTGAAGGAATATGCCGTCCAGGCCTAGCTCGGAGGAGACGTGGGGGCCCTCTTCGAACAGAAGACCCTCACAGGAATGGCCGTACGCTTCCCGGAGGCAGAACCCCGGGCGCTGTTGGCCGGGCAATGCGCTGAAGGTGCTGTGGCCTTTGAGGACTCATTGAGTGAGGTTGGGCTCCCCATGCAAGTCTTTTCCTCCCTCCAACTCAAAACCTTAGGAGGGCGTTGCGTCTCCGAGCCACCCAGCCCACCCCTAGGTGTTGGCGAAGAAGCCGAAGCTCCTTTGTTGCTGTCCTCCTTTGGGGGAGCAGCTTTAGGAACCCCAGAAGATGGCCTGGAGACCAACTTCAAGGGTGTTGCCTCCTATGAGTCTAACGACTCGGTGGAGGCGGGTGGCCGTTTCGCCTTACGGGGAACGGTCACGATGGGTGAAGGGGGTAGGCCCTGGTTTTAGCCGGGGCTGGGTGTGAACCCTTTGTGCTGCCAGCTTTATCAAGGGAGCACCCGGGTTGAGTAGAACCTGCAGAAGGGCTCCGAATGAGCGCAAAAACAACCGTGATCGTTGGCCTGTATTGGCCAGAAGCAGAGGGTGTCTTTCTAAGCATTGAGGCATAAGACGTCCCAGGCAGAGCCGGGCGCGCCAGGACCAAGTCCTTAGTCTCACGGAATGAGAGACAATGCTAGGCCTGAACGGCCAGGATTTCTTTCTCAATTTCTCAAGGAGATATGCACCACATTACTTTGAAGAAGCGGGGTGCAGCTCTCCGCAATTAACACACTTGGCCACACACAATTTGGATTTATCGTGTGCGGCCTTGGAGCAATTTACACAGACTTCGGGTGACATCGAATTTGCACATCTACATGAGCAATTCGTATGGCCGAAGCGATGACAATAATAACACCTCCGCAGCATTTTTTTTTTTTTTACAGAGCCCATCTGGCAACTGCCCACTTGGGCATAAGTCGCCGAAAAACATGACAGCCTAGAACTAGGCTACTTTAAAATAAAAATATGAAAACGTAACAATGATATAAATTCGAAAAACTTAACAACCAGGAAGCAATCTCCGGCAGCGGGGGGGGGTCCCCCTCACCCCGGTGCAGGAGAGTGCAACCTACAAAACAACAACAGAAAAACCACAAAAAGAACCTTAAATAAAGGGGAGAAGCCCGGCCTCCCCCCAAAAGTCAACAAGTCCAGAAGTCAATGTGCACGAATCCGTCCCGAGTACAAGGGATAGGCGGTAGCGACCCCGCCCATCCCGGTACCGGGGCAGGTATCGTGCGCGAAGATCACCCAGACTGGGACATTCGACAAGAATGTGCCGACCAGTCTGGGGGACGACGCAGTGGTTGCAATAGGGCGCAGGCGAGCGCTCCATCAAATAGCGATGCGTCACACGAGTGTGCCCGATTCGGAGACGAAAGAAAGCAACCTGAAGCCGCCGCGGCATTGGGGGATAGGTCCATGGGAACAGTCGCGGCGCAATGGCACGCAACTTTAAGTTCCCTTCGACCGTCTCCCATCTTCTTCGCCAAGCAGTCCGAAGAGCTGCCCGTACACCTCCGCAGCAGTGGTACGAATGCCTTCACGAAGTAACGGTACCAACCGGAATGCACCGACTCAGGGAGCTTGTCACTGTCGAACGTGACGAAGAGTGTAGGGGTTGGTCTAGAGGCCCCTCCCTTTTTCTCATCACAGGTTTGACCTTGAGCGCCTCATGGTCGGCCAGCTCTAAGGTGATGTCATATATGGAGTAGTCCACGAGTTCCCGCGCATAAACTACTTCTTTCGCTTAGTTCATGGTAGAGCGCGGCGTCACACTCACAGGCGTGCCATCAAGTGTCCGAAGGGCACTAATCATGGCCGCCTCGGACTGATTCGACGCATTCGCCAAAAGGTTCCCGTCCGATAAACGGATTACCTTTGGCTCTCTACCAATCCCACTAGCTAGAGCTCTCCTCTGATATATCATGTTGCCCTTAGCGAACATGCAGACATTAGTAAAGCAAATAACAAGCAAGTGTTTGAAGCCACTGGGCTCATAAACTCCAGGTAGTCTCTGAATGAGGGGGCCCCACCGTAATCGAGGCTCCCCTCTACGTAGTTCTAGTGTTCATCTGGGACTGCCCACCCAGGGGAACAACGCGACCGGACGTGAGGATCTTAGTTTGGTCGCATACCGAAACAGCAGCATCCCCACCCCCATCTCCAAAGGAGGGGGTGAGGGGAAGTCCCTTGCACGGTAAGAGAAGTTACGAGGGTACCCTGAGATAGTACACGGGGAGGGGGACCTCCTTTCCTACCGTGGAGCTACCGAAGGGCGGCTCCATCGGTGGTGAAGTGGAAGTTTTTTTTTTATTTCCATTATTGGGCATGGTGAACTTTAGATGGAATGCAAATGCTAATAACCCCATGCAGTAGCCCACTCTGAGAGGGATGAACATGGAGCCGGCAGCACTTCATCATGGTGCTCTACCTCAAGCTGGGCGTAAAACGATAGAGATTGAAAGGAGAATGAAAGGGGATGTGAGTAAGGTGTGGGTGGGGATGAAGCAAGTGTTTAAAAACCCACTACCCAAGACCAGAGCTCTGGAGTGAGAGGAAGCTGGTCGGCATCTACCCTGTGAAATTAGAGGCTGACCAGAAAAAGCTGTGGAAGAGGTTGTAGGGAGAGTGAGGAAGTAGGGTAAAAACGCAGGCTGTCAGAGAGAAGAGGCTAAGCTGGGGCGGGGCGGGGCATCGAGTTCCGTCAGCACGGCGGCCAGGAAGGCAAATCGCCCCATCCATTACAGGGCGTTAGTGAAGGGGGAGTAAATGCAAGACTTTTTTTCATCCATGGGCATGGTGACCATAGTATTTGCACGGGACGCAAACGCTAATCACCCCACGCAATAGCTCGCTCTGTGAGGGAAGTGAATAGGGGGCTGGCAAAACCAGCTGCCGCCATTCAAGACCACTACTTCCACCCAGTGGCCAGGCAGCAATTCAGCATGGCAGCTCCACCTTGGGCTGGGCATAAAATTGATAGACTGTGAAGGAAGAGAGAAAAGGTATGCGAGGAAGCTGAAGGTGGGGGTGAGGCAGCTTTTTAAAAACCCACCACCCGAAACCGGAACTCAGGGGTGAGGTGTAGGGAAAGTGAGGAAGCAGGGGAAGAAGGCAGTTTGTAGAAAGAAGAAGCTAAACTGGGGCACTGAGTCCCGTCGGCCAGAAAAGCAAATCAGCGTGCCCCTTACAGGGAGGCATGGTGACAGGATGCCACCCTCTAGGTTGTCATCCCGGGCAGAAGCAGACGCGCCACTGGTCCAAGAGCTACACCGAGCTCTTAGTTTCCTAGCCCTAAACCCGAAAGGGTTACGGTACAACTGGCATCACTTGTCACGAGGATAAAAAGGCTCCAAGTGGTTTGCTGACCAAAATATTGAGGTCTTGGAGTAGCCAGGCAACAGGCAAAGACATCAATCCAATTGGAATTTTCTCAAGAAACGTCCCAAAAATTGCAACACAGCACTCAAGCAACTGCAATCCTAAATCACCAACATGTGGGTCAAGGAGATGAGCCCAGATCATTTCAAGAGACTCAGTGACATTATGCCCGATTGCTTTAACATTGTCATCAAAGCCTTGGGGAATATAACCAAATACTAGGGTAAGTGCCATAAGTACCATAGATTGTTTTGTGTGTTTTATTACAATGTTTTAGAATATTATATCATGCTTATGGGAGGTCCAGAAACTTTTTGTGTCCATAGTAAGATCAGGCCAATTGATTATCATCCAAAAAGCACAGAATAAACCTTTCCCTAGTATCAAGGATAAAACATACTCCATTACCGCACTGGGGAAACTTGTGAACCCACCTAGGGATGTAGTGACATTCCTGGGGTCTACCTGGGTCACTAAGTTCTTCTTTTTTTTATGGAGCATTTTTCATCAAATATTCATGCCAATATGATGGTTTATTTATTCTTTGCTGTAATTATGTACATATATGTTGGCTTTCCAAAGGTAAACATTGCAAAAGGACACAGTGGGTGCAATAAAGCGATAGCAACTTAAACCTGTCATGACTACATTACAATTCCCTTCCTAAGGGTGAGTGAGTGTGTGTGTGTGTGAGAGAGAGAGAGAGAGATCATTTCTAGTTAAGGGCCAATGCTGATAAGTCAATTTTCCCTCTCTCTGTAGAACTTCCTACTGGATAAAGCCTTCTGTTGTTATCAATTGCAGCAGTTGTGCTGGCTTTACCACTGAAATCAATAGCAATTGTAATGAAGGAGAGGGAGGAGTGAATTCAACCAAACACCAAAACCATTTTGAACTTACCACATAACCTTCCATCAAAATTTTGTTTCTGAATAACCTTAAACCCTGGATGTGGCATAAGGTAACAGTGAATGTCCCTGAAACATTTTCGGAGATCTCGCCGTACTTCCTGATGGGCCGGGTGCTGGTTCTTTGATATCTGCAGGAAGAGATGAGTAACATTACTCACTGCCAAATGATGAAATACAATACTTTCTAAAACAACTGAGATCCATAAGAAATCAGATAGTTTTACTTGAATTATTAGAAATATTGCTAATACAAGAAGTGAATATTCACAAAGACAAGGCCAACAGACAAAGGAATAGATAAATTAAATGAAAGGGTATAGTAGTAGTAGTAGTGAAAATAAAAAAAATTGCAATAAAATGTGATATTTCAAGGAGGGTATATTTAAATAACACTGAGATAGACACAGGCCATCAGGTGTGAAAAATAAGAGAAAAAAATCTGTGAAGGGAGAGTGCAGTCAGCAGAAACAGGGAATATATATTTTTTAAGTTCTTTACTCGCAAGTGCCAGCAAAGACATACCCACCAAAATTGTAAATTATTCTCCTTTATTAAGGCTAAATAAAAACAACAAACCTAGGCCCCCAATAAAACCTTTGGGGGGGGGGGGAATAAAAAAAAAAAAATACAAAACAAAAAAATACAAACAGGCAAAAAAAAAGGTAAAGCAAAGCAAGAATGGATAGGTTGCAACGTCACAGAGAGGGGCACAGGAACATGAGTCCAATGAAAGAGAATAAAATAAAATTGGGGAGGCCAGCCTCCTCCAGAAAGCCTTACACTCAGCAAGTGTGTGCATGAACTAGTCCTCAAGTACAAGGGACAAGCAGTAGCAACCCTGCTAGGTTCCAGTACTTGGACAGGTAACATATTTCAAGATCCCACAGATTGGGACATTCAACAAGAATGTGACAAACAGTCCAAGGAACAATGCAGTAAGGCATTGGCTAGTGCTCCATCAGAAAGCTGCGCATCCCGCTAACCTGAGGCTGCAGAGGTATTGGGTACAAAACTTTAGGTCCCCATCTTCTTTGCCAAGCATCCTGGAGAGCTAACCTGATTCCTGCCAGGTAGACAGTGATGAAAAGCTAAACAATGATCTGGTAGCCCAGTCCTCGCAGACTCTTTGGTGGCCTCATTTTTCGCAATCCTTACACGTCAAGTGGCACAGCAGAAGATAATCTCAACATCCACCTGGCTTGTGGTAACCATCACATCATGGATATGTTGAACAAGCGAGTGGGAGCTTCCCATACCCAGAGAAGACTCAGGACACTGTGAGTCATTATAGGTCACACTCCAGTCTCTGAGCCGGGCACGACGCTTTATCTCTCATTATCTTTGGCATGGAACGATCAGGGTACACTTGCACAGATCCAGCATGATATATATTATACACCAAAAGGTTGAATGCAATACTCCCAGGGGTGTAGAAGCTTTGGGAGCAGAGGTGTGGTCAAGTAGTCAAGGTGGTAACCTCCGGGGTAGCATCTTGGGCAGAACTAGAAGCACCACTGACCCAAGAGCTACACAGAGCTCTCAAAGGAGTTTCTATGCGCTAAACCCAAAAGGCTTAGAGTATGACTGGTGTGTCTCCACGGCATAAGCACTGTCAAGATAGGCTGTAGATGTAGTGAAAGCTGTTAGACTGAGGGAGGCGGTGGGCTCAGGTGTACAGGCAAATAGTGCAATGTGCACGGTGCAGAGTGAGTGGCACCTCCCCAAACATCGACAAGTAGGCTCTCAATGAGGGGGCATGTAGAAGGCACTGGTCACCAGAGAACCAGTGTTGTGAATTGCATCCCTCTTCCGCAATTCACTCAGCTGTGAATATGTAGAACTCACATTTGTAGTCAGGCTTTTAACAAACAAAGGAACGATAAAACAACTAGGCAGTAGCCCTCTCAACATCCCAAGTAATCAGCATCACAATGAAGAATAGCCATGGTGCGGATCCGAGAGACACTAAGGTTACCAATATGAGCTTCGCAGGAACAGGAACCCAGCCCTAGCTTGACGCAATTCACCATCAGGGTAGTTTTTTAGGTGGTAGCTGCCCAGAGAATGCTATATGAATGGGCAAATGGTCACTATCATGAAGGTTATCAGCCACCTGCACCTCAAAATTAGGCTCTGCATCCTGAGATCACAGGGACAGATTTATGCAAAGAAAATGAAGCAGATCTCGGGCAGTGATGCATAAACTCAGCCACATTTAGGAGACTTATATCCAGCTCATCAATCAGGTCAGCAAGGACCTGACCCCTGCGATCGATCAAGTTCTCTCTCCAGAGGCAGTGTCTATGGATCAAATCCCTGAGTAGTAGAAAAGGCATCAGCAACCATGCCACAATGAGGTGGAAGTCACCCTCGGCAAAGTTGGATGACAGTGTAATATATGCAGAAATAACAATATACCTTCTATACAGGTGTAGCTTCACTGCCTCTGCCTGAAAGGAGGTATTTATAGCAAATAGAAGAACAGGGAAATCATGCATCCTTCTGCCAGACGCCCATCCCATGGTGGAGTGGTCGCAAAGCTCTTATACTCTGCGAGAGTGGGCAGGGGACATTTGCCTACAATGGTTCCCAGCAGAAAAATAGCTAACAGGAAACAGGGAGGAGACGAGTCGTCTCAGTTTCTCCCACTTGTCCTGGAGTCAGTGGCAATTGCAGTAAAAGAATATGGCCTCCAGGCCTAACTCAGAGATGAGGGCGCATCTTCAAAGAGAAGATCCTCTTGGGAATGGGCTGAACAAGGATTTATCATGGGAGGCTGGACTTGCTAGGTGAGTCTTTTCCTCCCTCGAACCTTTGGTGGGTAGGGTTGCTTCAGAGGTGGGATCTAGCATCTCCAGTGGTACTCTCCTCCTTTCAGGGGACAGCTTTAGGAACCCAGGAAGACGCCTCATAACCACCTTCAGGGGTGGTTGCCTGCTGTGAGTCAAAGGACTTGGTTGAAGCGAGCAGCAGTTTTGGATTACTGGAAACGGTCACGCTGTTGGAGAGGGGGGTAGCCTTGGGTTTATCCAAGGTAGGGTGTGAACCCTTTGTGCCGCAGCTCTACCAGAGAAGTTGCAGAAGGCTTGTGAATGGGCACGGAAGTGACCATGCTGGTATGCCTGGAGAGGGGGGGAACAGAGGCTGCTTCTTTTTTTTAATGAGGCATAAGACGTGCTATGCAGTGATGGGTTTGCCAGAACCAAATCCTTAGCCTCAAAAAAGAAGAGATGATCTCCAGGAGATACGGGCCACATTGCTTTGAATAAGCAGGGCATGGCCATCCAAAATAGGGACTTATCGTGTATGGCAATGGTGCACAACTCCAGGCCCGCATGTGGGCTGCCTGAAGGTTCTATGTGGACCACGAAGCCCAGATTATTCATTCTATTTTTGTTTCCCCCCCCCCCAAAAAAATATATATATATATATATATATATTGAACCACGATTTCGGCAACACTACCAATTTATTTGTTTATATTTTTTTTAGCAGGATTTATTTGTTGATACATTGACGAAGGCAATGCTGCCTTAAGATGATTTTGGGATTCCTGTTAGAAATCCAAGCCAATTGCTGTTATTTCAATCAGTGAATCTTTGGTCTAACATTTGGAGGCATAGAAGTATGATGGATTATTTTATACCTCCACCAAGGAGGTTATGTTTTTGTTTATTTGTCTCTCCTTTATCAAAATAACTCTAAAAAGTTATGGATGGATTATGTTGAAATTTTCAAAAAACATCCAAAATGAGACTAGGAATAATTGATTAGATTATGGGAATGATCCAGATTAAATCATGGATTCTGGATGGATTTTTTCATTAGTTATTGTTTTCTTTTAATTTAGTCATTATTAACATTTCAATCTTCTGTAATTGTATTAAAAGTGACTAAATTAAAAATATAAAATATATATTATGGCAAGTATAAGTGTGTATATTTGTGCATATTTATTACCTCCACCATATAAAATAACAAAAAGGAGGACAGAAGGCAGAGGTCTGCACTCTCTGAGTGCTTTCTAGTTTTTTTTTTTTTTTAAGTACTACTGAGGAAAATTAAATAGGTTCTTTTTAGTAAGTGAGAGATAGTTGAAGCAATATTCAGCTGATATTCCTTCTCAGTGGTTTGTTAAAAAATTAATTCTAATATTGTTTGACCAGTTCAGTGTCAGCCTGTATGATTTTACTTTCATACTGTTAACACTTTACTATAAATTTATTTTTGCATATCATTTAATGATGGTTATTTCTTGTTTTACTTTTTGCAGAATTTGATGTGTTCAAAGATAAATACTAGGAGAAAGTGTGATGCTTATCAGCTGTTCCAAGATATGTGGACCTAAAATATTTATTTGTTGAGTCATAGATAACAAATACTTGATTGGTAGCTTCACCAAATTCTGGATTCTGCTACTTCCATAGTCAGGCGACAGTCAGTGCGGTTGTTTGCAGCTATGCCCACCAAGGGAAGATTCCAGTCATTATTATGATCTAATTTGGGTGAGACGCTGCTGCCCTCTTGGAAAGTTTTGAAATCATAAGTTAATTGTATTAATTTGCCGTTGTAGGCCTGTTAGCTCTAGTACTTGTAAGTAGTGAAGATGTGGACTCCTGCTATTTAAGTAAATAAGGTATAATGTGTGTTAAATAAGGGAAGCCAGCATATGATACATATATGTTGCTTGGGGAGGGACGCTATAATGATCTAGAAATTGCAAACTTAGCCTTAAGCCTCACAATGCACACATTAATTTCTAAAATAACTTAAAGGTTATAGCAATAATTACGTAAATAATACACTAATTTAAATTACTAGTGCATTTACACTACAATAAACTTAACTAATACCGAATGATTTATTATTCATATTGTATACGTTTGTAAACAAATGAGGACAATTAGGCTTAACAAGATTGCAATCATCTAAAATTGTCAGAAATGACGTCATTGAACACATTTTTTTTTTGTACGGCAATATTTCCATCATTCAGCATAAATATTCTCACATATATATTTTTTATTTGAATTTCGTTAACTTTGTATCGGCCGATATATCGGTGATCGGCTAATTTGCATATCAGTGCAACCCTAATATATGGTATTGTTTATCCATACATAACTGTTTATCATAACTATGATATTAGAAGTCGTGACTACAATACGCACCCTAAACTACACCTTCACTGATGCCTTGGGTTGATCAAATCATCTCTGGCTTAATAATAGGGAAAAGGCCGGCCTCCCCAAAAAGTCAATAAGTCCACCAGTCGATGTGCACGCACTCATCTCGAGTACAAGGGACAGGCGGTAACGACCCCGACCATCCCGATACCGGGACAGGTGTCGTGCGCAAAGATCACCCAGACTGGGACATTCGACAAGAATGTGCCGAACAGTCTGGGGGACGACGCAGTCGTTGCAATAGGGCGCAGGCGAGCGCTCCATCAAATAGCGATGCGTCACACGAGTGTGCCCGATTCGGAGACGACAGAAAGCAACCTGAAGCTGACGCGGCATTGGGGGATAGGTCCATGGGAACAGTCACGGCGCAATGGCACGCAACTTTAAGTTCACTTCGACCGTCTCCCATCTTCTTTGCCAAGCAGTCCGAAGAGCTGCCCGTATTCCTGCCATGTAGTCAGTGTGAGGAAGAGCGAAACGCTGGTCCGGTCGCAGAGTCCTCGCGGACTCTTTGGCGCCCTCATTCCCCGTAATTCCTACATGTCCAGGAACCCAGCAGAAGATAATCTCGACATCTGCCCGGCTCGCCAAAACCGTGGCGTCACGGATTTCGCGAACCAGGGGATGCGGAGATTCCAATGCCCCGAGAGCACTCAGGGCGCTTTGTGAGTCGCTATAGATCACAATCCGGTCTCCGAACCGGGCACGTCACGTAATCTCCCGTACCGAGTGGTGTATTGCCACCAGCTCGGCCGTGAAGACAGACGCAGCGCCTGGTAGAGTCCCGCTGACTTCAAACAGAGGGGATAGGGCGTTGAAGCCGACCCCCTCTTGGGACTTGGAGCCATCCGTATACACTGGCACGGTACCAGTGTGACACGATGTGTGCTCCAAAAAGGTCGAACGCAATACTCCCGGCGCAGTACAAGCTTTGGGAGCAGAGGCGTGGCGACAAAGAGTCAACTGTGGTACCCTCCAGGGTGGCGTCCTGGGCAGAACCAGGGGTGCCACCGGCCCGAGAGCTATATCTACCTCTCGAAGGAGTTTCCTGGCCCTAAACCCAAAGGGCTTAGGGTATGACTGGCGTCTCTCGGCGGCATAGGCACCATCGAGATCAGCTGCAGATGCAGTAAGAGCTGTTGGCGACTGAGGGAGACGCCGGGCTCACGCGTACAGGCGAGTGATGCACTGCACGCGGCGCAGAGCGAGTGGCTTCTCCCCAGCATCGACCAACAGGCTCTCAATGGGGGAAGTACGGAAGGCACCGGTCGCAAGGCGAAGGCCGGTGTGGTGGATCGAATCCACCTTCCGCAATAAACGCTCGGCTGCGGATGCATAAAACTCGCATCCGTAGTCAAGCTTCGTGCAAACAAAGGATCGATAAAAAAGTGGGGCGGGAGCCCTATCAGCGCCCCAAGCGCTGAACGTCACGGAACGGAGAATGTCCATGGCGCGGGTAAAACAGACCGACCCTAAGGCTGCGAATATGAGCCTCCCAGGTGAGGCGTCGGTCGAATACAAGAGCAAGGAAACGGTGCGACTCAACCAAACCAGGCGCACCCCATTAAGAAACAAATCTGGGTCGGGGTGAAGCCGTGGATGGCCGCAGAAGTGCACCACCTTAGTCTTGGCCAAAGAAAACCGAAACCTGTGCGCTTCGGCATAGCGAGAGACGCGGTTCAATGCCTGTTGGAGTCGACGCTCCAGAGTTGGCATCTGTGCCGCGCCAAAAAGAGATCGAAAGGTCGTCCACGTAGAGCGTAGCGAGAACATCTTCCGGCAGCACCGAGGTGATGCCGTTGATGCTCAGGGCAAAGAGTGTGACACTGAGGACACTTCCCTGCGGGACACCCTCTTCCTGCTCCTTTGGGACGGAGAGGGCTCCCCCAACCCGTACGCGGAATCGACGATCTCGCAAAAATTCAGATATAAACATTGGGAGGCGTCCCCTCGCCCCCATCGTGTGGAGAGTATCCATGATACCGTATCGCCATGCGGTATCATAGGCCTTCTCCAGATCAAAAAACACCGTGGCGTAGTGCTGTCTACGAAGGAAAGCCTCGCAGACGGCATTTTCCAGTCGGAGCAGAGCATCCGACGTGGAGTGGAACTTACAGAAGCCGCACTGTGCAGAAGACAGATGGCCTCCGCTGTCCAGGAAATAGGCTAATCTAACATTTACCAATTTCTCCATCAATTTGCACACGCAAGAGGTTAGAGAGATGGGGCGTAAACCGGTCGGAGGGCGTAAACCGGTCGGAGTAGAGTGATCTCTCCCCGGCTTGCGAAAGGTGAGCACAGTAGCGATTCGCCAGGAGTCTGGGAGAAGACCTTCCACCCAGATCCTGTTGAACAAATCTAACAGAAAGGCCATGCCTCGCTCACCCAGGTGTCGAAGCATGGCGTACGGGACATCGTCTGGACCAAGGGCGGTGTCCGCGCACGAAGTGAGAGCGGAACGCAACTCACTCACAGTAAACTTGTCGTTGAAGGGTTCTCCGCCTCTGGAGGTAAAGTCCAGCCGGCGGCCTTCCGCGACATCACGACGTGCATTGAATGCTGGCGGAGCAGCATCACGGCTAGAGAATGCAGAAAAAGCGGTCGCTAAGGATTCCGCCACGGACGCGGGGTCCGAGATTGCGGTCCCATTCTCCTGGAGAACGGGAGGGGGGTCCTGCGAGAACTTGCACCGAATCCTTTTGACTCGCTTCCACACCTCAGCTAAAGGGGTCTTCCCGTTGTGAAGACACGTATGCCCGCCAAGAAGAGCGGCGGGCGTGCTTCGAAATATACCGGAACCTAGCCCTAGCCCGACGAAATTCAGCGACAGTGAAATCGTTCGGGCGGCGCTTATAGCGCATGTAGGCATAACGCTTCGGTTTGAGGGCCGTCTCACACTCGGCCGACCATCATGGGAGTGGTCGGCGTGCAAAACGGCCAGACGTCCTAGGAATAGTAGTCAGGCCCACGGCGATGAGGTTGCCGGAGAAGAACTCAACGGCCTCATCTACCGACCTAAACTCCTCGACTGAGATAGAGAATTCAGTCATTTCCTGAAATGCAAGCCACCGTGCCCGCCCCAAGCACCACCGAGGTGGTCTCTCAGGCGGCAGTTGCCCTGAAAATGATATTTGAATGGGAAAGTGATCACTACCATGGAGGTCATCGACCACCCCTAAATCAAAATCAGGCTGTGCATCCGAAGAGCACAAAGATAGGTCAAGGCAAGAAAATGAAGCGGTTCTCGGACAGTGATGCGTAAACTCATCCATGTTTAGGACACCCATCTCAAGCTCTTCGATCAGATCGGCAAGGACTTGTCCCCAGGGATTTATGGAGTAATCTCCCCAGAGAGGATGCCTGCCGTTCAGATCTCCAAGCAAGAGATAGGGCCTCGGCAACCGTGCCACGACGCGGCGGAAGTCCCCCGCGTTGAAGTCAGCTGACGGTGGAATGTACGCAGAAATGATAGTATACCTCCTATCCAGGTGAAGCTGCACAGCGACTGCCTGAAAGGAGGTATCTAAAGTGAAAGGAATGAATGAATGAATAGTGCATAAAAGATTTAAAAGCTGCGTAGCCCAGATGGACTATCTCGCAGAAAGTGAAAGGAAGAACAGAGACATCATGCCAGGTGTAAACCGCGCATCCCCCAGCCCGGCCCTCTCGTGGCGGTGGGGTCGCAAAACCCTTATACCCCGGGAGGGCGGGCAGGGGACACGCGCCTAGCATGGTCTCCTGCAGAAAAATAGCTAACGGGAAACGGGACGAGATGAGCCTCCGCAACTCCTCCCAGTTGGCCCGGAGTCTACGGGAATTCCAATGAACGAACATGCCATCCAGGCCTAGCTCGGAGGAAACGCGGGGGCCCTCTTCGAACACAAGACCCTCCCTCACGGCAATAGCCGTACGCTTCCCGGAGGCAGAACCCCAGGCGCTGTTGGCCGGACAAAGCGCTGAAGGCGCTATCGCCTTCGAGGACTGATTGGGCGAGGTTGGGCTGTCCATGCTAGTCTTTTCCTCCATCCGCCTCGAAACCTTAGGCGGGCGTTGCGGCTTCGGAGGCGGGGGGGCCCTCTTTTCGAGCAACCACCGTCTCCGAGCCACTCGCTCCACCTCGGGGCGTGGGCGAAGGAGCCGAAGCTTCTTTGTTGCTGTCCTCCTTTCGGGGGACAGCTTTAGGAACCCCCGAAGATGGCCTAGCGACCATCTTCAGGGGTGTTGCCTCCTGTGAGTCTAACGACTCGGTGAAGGCGCGTGGCCGTTTCGCCTTGCGGGAAACGGTCACGCTGGGGGAAGAGGGGGAAGCCCTGGTTTTAGCCGGGGCTGGGTATGAACCCTTTTTGCCGCCAGCTTTACCAGGGGAGCGCCCGGGTTGGCCTGGATGGGCCAGGAGCAGAGGGTGCCTTTCTAACTACTGAGGCATATGACGTCCCAGGCAGAGCCGGGCGCGCCAGGACCAAGTCCTTAGCCTCGCGGAATGAGAGTCTATCCTGGGCCTGAACGGCCAGGATTTCTTTATCAAGGAGATATGCACCACATTGCTTCGAAGAAGCAGGGTGCGGCTCTCCGCAATTGACACACTCGCCACACACGATTTGGACTTATCATGTGCGACCTTGGAGCAATTTACACAGACTTCGGGTGACCCCGACTTTGAACGTCTACATGAGCGATTCGTATGGCCGAAGCGGTGACAGTAATAGCACCGCCGCGGCAGTGGCACGAATGCCTTCACGCGGTAGCGGTACCAACCGGCACGCACCGACTCAGGGAGCTCGTCACAGTCAACGTGATGAAGAGTGTAGGGGTGGGTCTCGAGGCCCCTCCCTGTTTCCTCATCACACGTTCGACCATGACTGCCCCATGGTCGGCGAGCTCTTGGGTGATGTCCTCAATGGAGTAGTCAACGAGTTCCCTCGCATAAACTACTCCTTTCACAAAGTTAATGGTAGAGTGCGGCGTCACACTCACCAGGGTGCCATGAAGTGTCCGAAGAGCACTTATCTTGGCCGCCTCGGTGGGATTCGCCGCATTCGCCAGAAGGCTCCCGTCCGAGAAACGGGTCACCTTCGGCTCTCTACCAATTGCACTAGCTAATCCTCTCCTCTGATGGATCATGTTGCCCTTGGACAACATGGTGCCATCAGTGGAGCGAATAACGAGGAAGCGTTTGAAGCCAGCGGGCTCGAAAAAGGCCAGGTAACCTCTGAATCAGGGGCCCCGATGTCATCGAGGATCCGCCCTGTGCACTCTTGGTATTAGTCTTAGTCAGGGGCTCCGCAACCGGGGGGAGGGGGCAGAGGGGGCGGATGTGACGATCTTGGCTTGGTCGCTTGCCAGAGTGGCAGCAGACCCATCCGTCCCCCCAGCCCCCGCGGATGGAGAGGAGCCCCGAGTCTTCTTCGTCTTTTTCTTTCTTGGAGAGGAGGGCGGGGAATGAACCCGCTTCTCACCTCCCCCGGCAGAAGCCCCCATGACAGATGGGCCAGCCTCAGCCAGGTCCCTCTCCGAAATGGAGAAGGTCCTGGTAGTCGTAGGGGCACCTGTCGGAGGAGATCCCTCTCCTCCTTTTACTGCCTCGGAGCCCTTGGCCGTTTGAGGGGGACCTTGCCTAGGAGCGGATTCGGGTTCGGTGCTTGGCGCCGAGCCCGGATTCCCCCCCATGGAAGGCCCTACCGTCTGAGGCTGGGTCTCCTCAAGGACCATGTCTATCCTAGGAGGGGCCTCCAGTTGGCCATCCCCTCCCAGGACATGGCAGGTCCCCTTGGCAGTGTCACCAGTCTTGTGTGGGGAAGCACAGGCCTTGACCCCGGCAAGGTTTAAAATTCTTGCCAGCAGGTCTTTTGAGGGAAGCGACCGAAGGGGCCTGGCTTCCCTCTCCCCCCTAAGGGGGTTTGCACTACCGAGCCGCTTCGATGGGGAGCGGCTGGCTTTCTTGGCAGTCCCCTTGGAAAGAAAAGAGGGGACTGCCGCTGGGAAAAGGGAGGTGACCGAAAGCACCTCCAGAGAAGGGGATGAGGGGGAGTCCCCTGCACCCATAGGCGAAGGAGAGGAGTAAGCCTCCTCTCCGGTTAGAGAAATATGGAGGGTTCCCTGCGCAAGAACAGAAGGGAGGGGGGACCTCCATTTTTTTGGTGGAGCTGCACGAGGGCGGCTCCGTCGATGAGCAAGGGGAAATTAGGGGGAGATTTTTTATTTTCTCATCATTGGGCATGGTGACCCTATTTGTGTTACGGGACGCAATAGCTCATCACCTCTCGCAGTTGCCCGCAGGCGAGAGGTGCTTACAAGCCCGGCAGAGCCAGGCGCCACCATTCGGGACCCCCCCTCCCGCCTGGTGGCCTGGCGGCTCCACCTTGGACACGGCGTAAAATTGATAGAATGTGAAGAGGAGAGGAAAAGGGATGTGAGGAAGGTATGGGTGGGGATGAAGCAGGTTGTTAAAAAAACCCATCCCGAACCGGAGCTCAGGGGTTAGGGAACCATGTCCCCTCCCCCCTCAGTCCCGATGCGAGACGGTTGGCTGAGAGGAAGGTCAGCATCTACCCTGTGAAATTAGAGGCTGACCAGAGAAAGTTGTGGGAGAGGTAGGGGAGAAATACAGGCTATCTGAAGGAAGGAAGAGAGGCTAAGCTGGGGCCGGACAGGGCGCTGGATCCCGTCAGCACGGCGGCCAGGATGCCAAATCACCGCGCCCCTTACAGGGAGGGCAAAGTGCACCAGCAGCTTTCTGAGGCCCCATCAGAGAGGCCTCTCTAATATGCACTCAGGCTGGGAGGATGTGCAACTCCTCCAGATACTAAATGTAACAGGCTGCACAGGGTAACCCCCCCCCCCTGTGGGGGAAAGGGTTGCAAGTAAGAATAGGAAGAGAACCAGGTTTTTCTGCATTTAGTGCAACAAGTGCAGCGGATTGTTCAGGTTTCTAGTGTGAATCAATGAGTGGGGTGAATAGAGCGAGTTTGGGAAGGCCTCGTGCAGCAAGACTTTTCAATGTATCTAAAGTGAATGAAAGCTCTGCAAAGGAAAATGAGCCAGAGTCAGATTAGGAGTGAGGGTTTTAGTTGGAAGGATGTGCATGAATTTTATGCACAAGCAAGGTAATTGATAAAGAGTCAGAGAAGTGAGATTGCGGAAATGATTGATAATGGAAATGTGGATGAGAATGGTGAGACAGTGACTTCTAATAAAAGTAATGCTTGAAGAGACTGAAGTTTAGGACAAGACTGACACAGACTAGTTGGCCTGCTATGCATAGCCACAAACCACTAGAAGAATGTGAATAGGATCAACCAGATGTATTAAGAGTTTCGAAAGAGTGAGAATGATGATGAAAAGTGTGATAGTGGAATGAGAGGGATGTGGTAGCCATTCTCCCCATTTTATCCTTTGTAACCTTCACCACTTTGCCCTTAGCCTATCTTTTTCCCCTTCTTTTCTTCCTCCATCCACTATGAATGAGAGTGATAAGAAAGTGGTTTGTAAATCTATTTTTATGTATTTAATGTTTGAAATGTTAATTTTGTTTTCTTGTCTCGGTGAATGTATAAAGTTTTGAGGGTCAAATCCTTAAAACAATGTAATTTCTAACAATTGAATGTGTATGGAATGACGTAAATATTTGCCCCTGTTGTCATCATGAACCAGACAAAATTGCATGAGACCAAACCAGTTGATAAATGGAGTAATGGATATCAGAACCCCACCCAATCAGCCAAGTTCATGGAGGCTGCTGGCCTGAGGGATGTACCTTAGTCAGAGGCAGCTTAATAATAAAGAAAATGTGGTTTTAATTAGTCATTGATCCATATTAATAATAAGCATTCTATTTCAACAATTCTTTTCAGTTGAAGATGAAGGCATCTGTCTTTTTTCACCCTATAATTATCAGCTTGTTTCAAAATTTCCTCTTGTTGCTTTGTTTAATCCAAATAAGAGTGCAATCAACGATTTCCCACCACCCCTATATCCTTTACTCATTTTAAGGTTCTACTAAAAAATTATAGTTATTCACATTTTTTTTTAAAGGCCATCCATTCTCACTCTCAATTTTATACATTGCTATATAATGCAATTTACTTTCAATTTTATGCATTGCTATATAATGCAATTGGAAAAAATATTTGAAATTCAAATAAATAAAGAGTAAGAAAGAGTATGGTGATATAGCAAGGCAAAAAATAAAGTGACCTTCTTTAACTGCTGTTGCAGGGAAACAAAAAGGTTCAATGAGTTAGTGGCAAGTGGTCGATGCCAGTCATTGCTATGGAAATGGAATATTCTATATATGACATTTAAGATTTATATATTGAACCATGTTAACCAATATTTACCTGCATTAAGTAAAAAGAGGTAGCAATTAATAAACAGCGCTTAACTCAAACACTAATGAAAGAATACTAAATATAGTGAAAAAAATAGCTTTTTATAATGCTAAATTGCGACTCTTACCATTAAAATATCATCAAGAAGAGCCTGGCCACCTTGGAATCCATACTCAATCTCATATGGAAAACCCCAATCTCGAACCAAGAATTGAAGTTTCTGAAAAAATCAATTCAGATTTTCATTTACAAACAGCCAAAAAATTGCTTTCTCAATTTTTTTTAAAGTACCTTCTGGCCACTGCCAGAAAGAAGACGACAACCTCTGAAATAATAAAATATCATATCTTTATACTATTTTAATAGAAACAACAATAACAAACAAAACAAGAATAAAAACAACAGTTCCCCAAGGGGTTCGAACACAGCCGACACAAAAACTACTAAATATTATGGAGGCCTTCCTCCTCCTCCTCCTCCTCCCAAAACTCAAAATGTCAGTTGGTGTACAGAAACTTGTCATGATTAGAAGGAACAAGTGGTAGTATCCCACTCATCTCAGGGCCAGGACAGGTATAGAGCAGCACACAAAGCTCCCCAATGCCTGTACATTTCACAAGAATGTGCCAGACAGTCTTGGGTATCAAGCAGTCATCAGGTAAATGTTCCATAAAATGACACTTGTCCTGTGTCCAATTTGGAAGCAGCAACAAAAAATGACCTAAAGCCACGAGATTCGTCTTTCTCAGAGAAAAGTTACAGAAGGCATCTCTGATGCACATCATTAAAATGAATCAAACCATACTAAACACATAATGAAATAACACAAAAAAAGTAGAGGTTTACAACTGAGCGGCTCTCATTTAAGAAACCTTTTATTTTCCAGTGTGGACCAACAACTTAATGTGGAATCTGTGAAGTGTACCTGAACCGGAAGTCCATCAATTGACTAACCACATCAAATGTGCTTAACTTTCCTGTAATCAGAATGCTGTTTTCACTTGGATAGGTCTTAGCCCATAATAAACCAGTATAAGGGTTTCTAAAGGATAACAGGGTAAAAGCATCAAGAAAACAAAGTTACGAGACAATGAAATAATTCAATTTACATTTTATCCACATGCGGGAAAATGAAAATGTTCAAAATTATTATTACTTGCCTAAAACTCAGAGTGAAAATCAAAGAGAGCACCTCTGCTAGAAAGGTGGTGAAGATAGGTTCATAAAGAAAGGTGAAAAGTGAAAGGTAAAAATGTGAAGCAGGTATCGTAGTCAGGTATCAAAAAAGAGAGTACTTCAGGTATTCAGGGCAGGGAGGCTACACAACTCTCCAGAATTTACCAACCTCTACAATTAAGGAAGAACCCCCTGTAGGCATTGTCAGCTGCAGCCGGGCTACCCTCGCTATGCCTAAACCCACCTGTGGGGAAAACATAAAGGCATAAAGTAAGGGAGTTGGTGCAATGGATAAGGTAGGACAAATGGAGAAAGTGGCATTCTTTTTGTGTGTTGTGGGCTGGGGGTAGAGGATTAGGATGATTGAGTGATGATAGTGTGTCTCACTGGGCCAAATAGGTCAATGTGAAGGGACAGGAGGGTGGTCAATAAGAGTAGGAGATGTGAAAGCAATGTCGAGTAGAATCTGGATATGGTACAGGGGAGTGGGGCTCAACCCTTGATTTTAAAGCACAATACCAATGAGGACATATCACCCAGAAAACAAAGTGGTGAAGATGGGGAAAAGTCAAAATATATGGAATATATAAGGTCACACTGGTGAAACTAGAGTTAGTGAAAATGTGCAAAAGATATATATCAGTAGATCATATAAATTTTGCAGTCAGGAAAGACATACATTCCTCTAGATGTCAGCTGCAGCATGATCATCCATCCATGCTACAGGGAGAAAGGCATGATAAAAGGCCACTTGATTACAAGAACCCTTCTGCAGCCAGCACAAGAAAGATCTGATAAGGAGGAGGCTTACGTTGCAATCTACAACCACATTCACTCTGTGCGCAGTCTATGACAGAATCAAACATAGGTTAGGTTCTGTTGTAGACAGTACATAAAAGAGTCCATGTGGTGGCAGACAACAGAATAAAGGAGCACCAAAACAGCCACACCCAAAATAATAAAGTCCCCAAACAAGGTAATCAAATGGTCATGGCAACCATCTCCTCCTGAGCACCCCAAATATCCAGGGGCTCCACAACTATAGATTCAAAGATGTCTCCTTACAAATCATCTCCAAGTGCGCCTATCACACACAATTCTCACTGCTTAAACAGGTGGCACACCTCTTCCTCACAACTTTGTTTGGAATGCAACAAATAAATAGAATAAGGTAATTTAGGGACAGTGGGTCATCAACCAAAGTCCCTAAGGCCATTGATGAGACTATTATACATGAGCTTCTCAGCCCATTTCATGCAAGGGATGAATGACACCACAGTCATAGTAAACTCTATCAGCAAAGGTTAAACTGTTAAATATGAGAAGATATAATTTTAACCCTTGTCCCGCAAGGTAGGACCAGTTCACAATGTAATTGCAAATCCCCCCCCCCCTTTATGCAACAAATAAGGCTTAAATCATTTATAGGGAGAATTCAAAGAATTTTAAAGCAGAGTGGACAAATGATACAGCGCATAGGACCTCATTGCTATGAGGAGCAATATTGGCAGGAAAAAAAGTAAAAAATATGGGTGGTAATGATGAATGTTGACTCCCATTGTAGGAAAGTGGTTGATGATGATAATAATAATGATAGAAGTTTTATACAGCTCCCTTCAAGACTTTTACAGGGCACCCGTCCATCGACTGGAAAAAGGACTGACAGAAGATGTGGGTTTTCAAAGCCCACTTGAAAGTGCCAGGTGCAGAGAGGAGCGTATGACAGAAGGCAGACCATTGCACAGCTTAGGGAAAATTACAGAGAATGCAATATCACATGTGATGAAACTAAGGCAGGAAAGCACTTCCCGAACGAAGGGCTATTTGTTGTCTGGACACAGCCAGTGTGGAGGACAGGTAGGGGCAGTTGCGGTATTTAGGATTTTAAATCAACGACTTTAAAGGTAATTTGAAATTTAATGGGCATCAGTGCAGTTCAAGGAGCAGGGGTGTAGCACAAGAAAACCGTCCTGGAGGGAGAATTCAAGCCACAAAGTTCTGGAAAGTTTGAAGGGAACAACTTTTAGTGTTGGGGACTCCAGTGAGGACTGTTACAATAATCAAGGCAAGAGGTAACAAAGGCATGGATGGCTATCTCAAAACTGTTTATGTCAAAGGGGAACCAGATACAACTGAAGTTAATGAGAAAGCATTAGGGGGGAGGGGGTATTCTTTAGGAGCCCATCTGGCGACTGCCTACAAAAAAGAAAACAAATAAAAAAGGCAACAAGAAGGAAGCAGGTACCGGCGTCGGGGGTAGGCGCGCCGTCCTCCGGCACAGGAACATGCGACCTACAACCCCCCCCCCAAAAAAAAACCCAACAAAATCCAGCCTTCTTCAAAGAGTCGTATAGTCCACAAGTCTATGTGCATGAAATTTCCCCCGAGTACAGGAAACAAGCGGTAGCAACCCCGCTAGTCCCAGGACGGGACAGGTAACGTGCGCGAAGATCGCCCGCTGGGACATTCAACAAGAATGTGGCGAACAGTCTGGGGACAATGCTGTCGTCACAATAAGGCACAGGCGAGCGCTCCATCAAATGGCAGTGTGTCCCGCGAGTGTGTCCAATTCGGAGACGACAGAAAGCAACCTGAACATTGAGGGGTAGGGTCAGGGTGTAGCCGTGGATGGCGGCAGAAGTGCACCACCTTAGTCTTGGCCAAAGAAAACCGAGCCTGTGTGCTTCGGCATAGCGAGAGACGCGGTTCAATACCTGTTGGAGTCGACGCTTCAGAGTTGGCCTCTTGGCCGTGCCAAAAGAGATTGAAAGGTCGTCCATGTCGAGCGTAGCGAGAACATCTTCCGGCAGTACCGAGGTGATGCCTTTGATGCTCAGGGCAAAGAGTGTGACAGTGAGGACACTTCCCTGCGGCACACCCTCTTCCTACTCCATTGGGCTGGAGAGGGCTCCTCCCACCTGTACGCGGAATTGACGATCTCGCAAAAATTCAGATATAAACATTGGGAGGCGTCCCCTTGCACCCATCATGTGCAGAGTCTCAATGCTACCGTATTGCCATGCGGTATCATAGGCCTTCTCCAGATCGAAAAACACCGTGGCGTAGTGCTGTCTACAAAGGAAGGCCTCGCAGACAGAATTTTTCAATCGGAACAGAGCATCCAAAGTTGAGTGGAACTTGCAGAATCTGCAGTGTGCAGAAAACTGATGGGTCTCCGCTTTCCAGAAAAAAAGCTAATCAACATTTACCAATTTCTCCATCAACTTACACACGCAAGAGATTAGAGAGATTGAACGGAAACCGGCTGGAGAAGAGTAATCTGGTAGACCACCTCTGGAGGACCAGAATTTTTTTTTACACCCATATGCGTGTTAATTTTCTGTTTGGTCCCAGGAGCCAAGAGCCACTGCCTACTGGGTCTGCGTAGGGACTGGGCGCTAGCCAACGAAGATGGGGTACCTCATCCCCAGGGAGACTGCTCATTTTAAAAAGCAGGCCCCATGATGCAAAAGTTGCGGAGTAGGAAGCTTGCCCCCCCCCCCCCCCGCATGGCTTGTCAGATCATCAGGACACATCCTCCCCACCACCACATAAAGGTGGCTCCCGTTGTATGTGGGATGGGGGGGGGGGGGGGGGAAGCTGGTTGGCATCTATTCTGTGAAATTAGAGGCCAACCAGAGAAAGTTGTGGGAGAGGTTGTATGTAAAGTGAGCAAGCAGGGGTAAGAAGATAGGTTGTCAGAAAGGAGAAGCTAAGCAGGTGGAATGAAGGCACATCTCACATCTCTGGGGGTTTTTTTTGGCTTCTAGGAGTGAGTACTGAGAAAGGAGAAATGATTTGCTGATATTAGCAATATGCGATTTGAAATCAAGTTGACTATTAAAGGAAACACCTAGGCTTCTGAATTTGTCAGAGAAGGCAATTGGGGAGCCACCTAGATTGAGAGAGGGGGCTACATTTTTACAGCGAGTGACATTTGCTGAGGTGCACACCAAAAGAACCTGTTTTTTATGGTTAAGTTTGAGGAAGTTATCTGATATCTATTCAGTAATCATGTCCTATGTGGATAAAAGATTAGTGACGGCCACAGTGAACAAGTTTAGGGAGGAGGAGAAAAACATTTGGATGTCATGAGCTTAGAAATGGAAGGACAGATGTAGGCAACACATAAGAAGGATGGATAACAGGAAAGAGGTTAGATACGAAATAGGAGCAGGCCAAGGACAGAGCCCTGAGGAACACTGTAGGACACAGTAGCTGGCCGTGAGACCTCACCCCAAATTTGAACAAAATGAGTATGACATAAGTGCAAAACAAGTTTAGAGCAGTCCTAGAGATACCCAGGAACTCATGAAGGTCGTGGAGAAAAATGTAGTGGCCAACAGTGTCAAATGCTGATGAGATTGAGAAGCCCCAGAATCGAAGGCCTCCCACGTTCCTCATCAGTCAGTCACATGTAGGAGAGCCAATTCAGATATGTAACCTGAATTGGAGCCAGACCGGGATTTTTTTTTTTTTTTTGATTAAGGGGCTATCTGGCGACTGCCGACTTAGGCATAAGTTGCCGTAAACAAACAGCCTAGTTCTAGGCTACTTCAAAATAATTCAACAGGAAACAACAATAAAAAGAAATAACAATAACAAAGCAATAACAAAAACAACAACAACAATAAAACCGGGTTAAATGAAAGGGAGAAGGCCGGCCTCCCCCAAAAAGTCAATAAGTCCACCAGTCATGGTGCACGCACTCGTCCCGAGTACAAGGGACAGGCGGTAGCGACCCCGCCGATCCCGGTACCGAGACAGGTATCGTGCGCGAAGATCACCCAGACTGGGACATTCGACAAGAATATGCCGAACAGTTTGGGGGACGACGCAGTCGTTGCAATAGGGCGCATGCGAGCGCTCCATCAAGTAGCGATGCGTCACACGAGTGTGTCCGATTCGAAGACGACAGAAAGCAACCTGAAGCCGCCGCGGCATTGGGGGATAGATCCATGGGAACAGTCGCGGCGCAATGGCACGCAACTTTAAGTTCCCTTCGACCGTCTCCCATCTTCTTTGCCAAACAGTCCGAAGAGCTGCCCGTATTCCTGCAATGTAGTCGGTGTGAGGAAGAGCGAAACGCTGGTCCGGTCGCAGTCCTCGCGGACTCTTTGGCGCGCTCATTCCCCGCAATTCCTACATGTCCAGGAACCCAGCAGAAGATAATCTCGACATCTGCCCGGCTCGCCAAAACCGTGGCGTCACGGATATCGCGAACCAGGGGATGCGGAGATTCCAATGCCCCGAGAGCACTCAGGGCGCTTTGTGAGTCGCTATAGATCACAATCCGGTCTCCGAACCGGGCACGTCGCGTAATCTCCAGTACCGAGTGGTGTATTGCCACCAGCTCGGCCGTGAAGACACACGCAGCGCCTGGTAGAGCCCCGCTGACTTCAAACAGAGGGGATACGGCGTGGAAGCCGACCCCCTCTTGAGACTTGGAGCCATCCGTATACACTGGCACGGTTCCAGCGTGACACGATGTGTGCTCCAAAAAGGTCGAACGCAATACTCCCGGCGCAGTACAAGCTTTGGGAGCAGAGGCGTGGCGACAAATAGCCAAATGTGGTACCCTCCAGGGTGGCGTCCTGGGCAAAACCAGGGGCGCCACCGGCCCGAGAGCGATATCTACCTCTCGAAGGAGTTTCCTGGCCCTAAACCCAAAAGGCTTAGGGTATGACTGGCGTCTCTCGACGGCATAGGCACCATCGAGATCAGCTGCGGATGCAGTGAGAGCCAGACCGGGAGGTTTCATCAATGCTGGAGGAGGACATGTGTTCAGTAATACATGGGTAGCTACTATCTTCTCAAAGAGCTTTGGATAGGAACGGAAGGTGAGAGATAGGATGATAATTTGAAGGATTATTAAGGTCAAAATTTTGTTTCTTTAAGATTGGATAAACCAAAGGCATGTTTAATGTCAGAAGGCAACCCACCTAGCAACATGGAAGCATTGAAGATACCCAGTAGGTGTGGTAGGAGGGCAGGTAGGAAATGAATAGACGTTTGATAGCAAAGTATCAAGACGAGAGCAGGGGGTTTTTATCAATGAGTGGTGTATTGAAGGAGCTCTTAAGGGCAGAAAGGGGAGGGGGAAGTGAGATTGGGAGGGGGGGTAAGGAGGGTTACAGTGTGACAGGAGCAGACAGAGAAGGGATCCCAGAGCAAATATTAACTACCTTTTCAGAGAAAAGGACACAAAAGACGGATGGGGAGATAAAGGAGGAAGAATAGAGACGATAGATGAACTTGAAAAGTGCACAAGGATTTTGTTCATTTTTGTCAAGGACTTTACGGGTATGGGCCTTGCGTGAGGATCGCAGGAGGGCTGTGCACACATGAGTTGCAAGAGAATAGGTGAGAGAAGCTTGTTTCATCCCCATGCCTCAGGTGCAGGTGGAATGAAGGAACATCTCACATGCTCTGGGGGTTTATTTTGGCTTCTAGGAGTGTGTTGGAGAACCAAGGGGTGCAGGATCTGCAAGAGGCAGGATGAAGGAGTGTGAGTGTCTAGGCAGGAGGAAAGTGAATGTGAAAAGTAGCAGAGGGTCAGAAAGGCTAGATTCCAAGACATCAGCCCAGGGTGAATGGAGAGTCTACAGTGGTGTGACCGTGAGACAGGACCATTAGGGAGGTTAGTTTTACAAGGTAAAAGTTAAACTGAGATCAAGAATGTTGGTGGGGGAGGAACAAATTGTGAAAGAGAAAAGTTTGAAAACTTCAAGGAGTCATCAATGTGAGGTGGTATTTGGGGGGGATACTGAAGTTGTTGATTCCAAAATTGGAAATTTGTCATCAATGATGACTGCAGTACATAGAGGTTGTGAACTGGCACAGGTCGAAAAACCCCAAAATGAAATAAAAGTTTAGAAAATTGTGAAACTTGTCAACCTACTTTTTTCTCAGCTATTAAACAAGATTGCCCTTCAAATTTTAAAATTATTACTTTTAATAAGCCTGTAACATATCAAAAGGATTCTGCAATTCGTTGTCACATTTTTTTCCCCCATTTTTTGTATTCTGTATACTTCTCTTTCAGCAAGCATTTGAATCACTCATTTTCACTATCAAGTATTTTCATTTTTCCCAATTCTGTCTACCATGCATTTTTCCCCATCCGATATCTGTGATGCATAGTAACAGACAACACCAGTATACAGTGTTGGTAATTATGATAAACGAGTAGCTTCAGCTTAACCAAATCTAAAGAGCTCCTTATTAATAGGTAACAGGAAACAGGGTATCAATGATGGATCAACACAAACTTCAGTCATATTTCAAGTTTCTAGGAAAGCTTTTCTTTACTTAAAACACCAATGATGCATCCATGCATGATATTTTTGATTACTTATAATACCAGTGGTGCACACTGAATGGTAAATGCATCAGCTGAAAAAGCATTATAGGCACTTTGAGAAATAACTGGCTCTTCTTCCCCTGTAAAATATGAAAATCATCAGCTGCCAATCATGAGACAGTAAATATCAAACTACTTCATTAAGTACCTGGAATGGGTGACCAGAATCAGTGTCTTCTTGAGCCAACATGCCATAAGAAGTGAAGAGCTGAAGGTTCATGAGATCATCTTCTTGAACATTATTCATCAGGTTGTATACAAGAACAGAAGACACCATTGTTGTAAGAGCAAAGACAATTGTTGAATCCTTCATAGATGACTGTGTATCAAATGTCCCTTGTGTGTCCATTAGAAGTACAGCGATCTACAAAGAGGATGATAATGAATTACAGATATAGAGCCAGCAAGAATAGACTCCAGTGAGAGTTTCAAATATACTGTTCTCCATGTAAATAAATTTCTTAATTATAAATGGGCTATATAGAATCATAAAGCAAGTGCCTGTGAGAAGGTGTAAGGTGCATGGGGCTTCTAAGTGGAAGACATACTCCTGGAGCACCCACAAATATAAGTTGGCATTTACTTAACTCTCTACTCAACATGAATAGCAGCCTCAATAGTGTTACAATAGGAGTTGATGCTGTGATTTTTTTTTTAAAGAGCTCATCTGGCGACTGCCTACTTGGGCATTAGTCGCTGTATTCAACATTGCCTAAAATTAGGCATATTTAAAAGAGTATGCTAAAAAAAAACAAATAAGAAAACCATCAATAAAAATAAAACAAAGAAAAAAGGTAATAAGCAAGAAGCAAGATACCCTCGGTGCAGGAACATACGACCTACTAAAATGAGGAAAAAAAAAACAACCAACTATTTAAATAAAGGGGGGAAGACCAGCCTCCTCCAAAAAGTCTAAAAGTCCACAGGTCAGTGCACACGAACCTGTCCTAAGTACAAGGGACAGGTGGTAGCGACCCCAGCCCATCCCGGTACCGGGACAGCTAATGTGCGCGGAGATCACCCACACTGGGACATTTAACAAGAATGTGCCAAACGGTCTGGGGGACAATGCAATCTTCACAATAGGGCACTGGTGAGCGCTCCATCAAATGGCGGTGCATCCCGTGAGTGTGCCCAATTCAGAGATGACAGAAAGCAACCTAAAACTTTCACGGTATTGGGGGGTAGGTCCATGGGAACAGTCGCGGCGCAATGGCATGCAACTTTACATTCCCTTCGACCATCTCCCATCTTCTTTGCCACCTGCCATGTAGTCGGTGTGAGGAAGAGCGAAACGCTGGTCCGGTCAATTCCTACATGTCCAGGAACCCAGCAGAAGATAATCTTGATAATCCACCCAGCTTGCCAAAACCGTGGTGTAACAGAACCATGGGATGCGGAGAATCCAATGCCTCAGAACACTCAGGGCGTAAAACGCGCATCCCAGCCCGGTCCCCATCTCGAGGTGGTGGGGCCGAAAACCCTTATACCCCGGGAGGGTGACAGGGGGCACGCGCTTAGCATGGTCTCCTGCAGAAAAATAGCTAATGGGGAATGTGACGAGATGAGCCTCCGCAGCTCCTCCCAGTTGGCCTGGAGTCCGTGGCAATTCCATTGAAGGAATATGCCCTCCAAGCCTAGCTTGGAGGGAGATGCGGGGGCCCTCTTCGAAGAGAAGACCCATGTGGGAATGGCCGTACGCTTCCCAGAGGCAAAACCCTGGGCGCTGTTGGCCAGACAATGCGCTGAAGGCACTGTGACCTTCAAGGACTTATTGGGGAAGGTTGGGCTCCCCATGCAAGTCTTTTCCTCCCTCCAACTCAAAACCTTAGGCGGGCATTGTGGCTTGGGAGGCGGGAGGCCCTCTTTTCGAGGATCCACCGTCTCCGAGCCACCAAGCCCACCACTAGACGTGGGCGAAGGAACCAAAGCTCCTTTGTTGCTGTCCTTTCGGGGGGCAGCTTTAGGAACCCCAGAAGATGGACTGGTGACCAACTTCAGGGGTGTTGCCTCCTGTGAGTCTAACGACTCGATGGAAGGGCTTCGAATGGGTGCGGGAAACAACTGTGCTCATTGGCCTGGATGGGCCAGGAGCAGAGGGTCTCTTTCTTAGCATTGAGGTGTAAGACGTCCCAGGCAGAGCCGGGCACACAAGGACCAAGTCCTTAGCCTCACAGAATGAGTCGATCCTGGGCATGAACGGCCAGGATTTCTTTCTCAAGAAGATATGCACCACATTGTTTCAAAGAAGTGAGGTGCAGCTCTCTGCAATTGACACACTTGGCTACACACGATTTGGACTTAGCGTATGCAGCCTTGGAGCAATTTAAACAGACTTCAGGTGACCCCGACTTTGCACGTCTACATGAGCAATTTGTATAGCCAAAGCGGTGACAGTATTAGCACCTCTGTGGCAGTGGCACGAATGCCTGCACGCAGTAGCGATACCAACTGGCATGCACCGACTCAGGGAGCTTGTCACAGCCAAATGTGACGAAGAGTGTAGGGGTGAGCCTCGAGTCCCCTCCCTGTTTTATCATCAATGTTGAACTTGACCACCCATGGTCAGCCAGCTCTAAGGTGATGTCCTCTATGGAGTAGTCCACGAGTTCCATCACATAAACTACTCCTTTCACAAAGTTCATGGTAGATTGCGGCGTCACACTAACCGATGTGCCATCAGGTGTCCGAAGGGCACTAACCATAGCCGCTTCAGAGCGATTCGGCAAAGGGCTCCCATCTGAGAAACAAGTCACCTTCGGCTCTCTACCAATCACACTAGCTAAAGCTCTCCTCTGATGGATCATGTTGCCCTTAGCCAACATGGTGCCATCAGTAGAGCAAATAACAAGGAAGCATTTGAAGCCAGCGGGCTCAAAAATGCTGGGTAATGTCTGAATGATGGACCCGATGTAATTGAGGAAGATGAGGGTGGGAATAAAGCAGGTTATTTAAAAACCCACCATCCCAAACCGGAGCTCAGTGGTGAGGGATCATTGTCCCATCCTCTCTCAGCCCCGATCTGGGATATTTGGCTGAGAAGAAGGTCGGCATCTACCCTGAGAAAATAGAAGAGGACGACCAGAGAAAGTTGTGGGAGAGTAACAAGGAGTAACAAGGAAAGGAGGTACCCTAGGAGACTTTACGGTCCATTCAAAGAGGGTACCTTTAGACTAGCAATCGAGCAGGCACATGGCTGCTCCATTGTTTTGCATCCCTAAACGGCCACTTTTCAAGACTTTGTCTGGTCTTGACTTGAACTGATCAACAGATTCACTCTTGACAACTTCCACTGGAAGTGCGTTCCACTTACCGCAGATACTGTAGTTGAAAGAATTTCCACACAGATTGCGGTTGTAACGCTTCAGTTCAAGTTTGAAGCCGTGATTGCGCTTTCTGTTCTCACTCAGTGTGAAAATATCCCGGTAGTCAACATTGTCGAACAATCTAAGTATTTGAAAACTTTGATGAGCTGACCACGCAGTCTACGGGTTTCTAGCAAGAACAGATTTAAGCCCCTTAGTCTATCCTCATAACTTTTATGACGGATAGCGGGGATCAGCATGGTTGGCCTGGCTTGTACGCATTCCAACCTTGCGATATCCTTTCGAAACGAAGGACTCCAAAATTGTACGGCATACTCCAGGTGCGGTCGAATGAGGGAGTTGTACAGACAAAGTACTATTTCCTTGTTACGGTATCCAAACTGGCACTTTATGTAGCCTAACATCCTTTGGGCTTTCTTTTCTGCCTCGATGCACTGTTTCGAGAACTTGAGGTCGCTAGTAATAGTTACACCCTAGTCCTTCTCAGTGTCACTCGATTCAAAAGCAGTGCCCTTAAGTAAATACTGAGATTGGGGGTTTCTGTGGCCGATATGCATTACTTTGCATTTGTTCACATTAAAAGGCATTTGCCACGTGTCCGACCACTCCCCAATCTTGCCAAGATCTTCCTGCAGGCGGGCAGTATTTGCATCCTTTGCAACGTTCATACCAAGCTTGGTATCGTCGGCAAATTTGGAAATCTTGGCAACCATGTCACCGTCCATGTCGTTGACGTAGATGATGAATAGTAGTGGTCCCAGGACAGAACCTTGAGGCACCCCGCTAGTAACGGGCACCCACTCAGAAGCCTGTCCATTCACCACCACCCGTTGCCGTCTGCCATTTAGCCAGTTCTCGATCCAACCGGCTACTTTTCCGTCTATGCCCAGCGCTCGCACTTTCCGGAGAAGGCGGCGGTGTGGTACCTTATCAAAGGCTTTCTGAAAGTCTAAGTACACCACATCCACCGCCTTGTCCCGATCGTGCTCACTGAACACGAGGTGGAAGAAATCCACAAGGTTCGTCAGGCAAGACCGTTGCCTTCGGAAGCCATGCTGGGAACTCCTCAGTAGCAGGTTTGACTCTAAATACGACGTCATTTTGTCCACCATCATGCTTTCCATGAATTTACCGACTATCGAAGTCAGACTGATAGGTCGGTAGTTTGACGGTTAGCTACGGTCTCCTTTCTTGAAGATAGGAGTCACCTCCGCTTCAAGCCAGTCTCGAGGAACGCATTCGGTCCGGATTGACATGTTGAAGATTGCGCTCAGGTATTGTGACACTTGATTGCGCACTTCTTTCAACACTTTAGGTAGAAACCCATGCAGGCCAGGTGACTTATTCGTCATTAGGTCACTGATCTTTTTTATTTCCCCTTCGGTGAAGTCCATATCCTCCAGCTTTTCCCTCCCCGAGTAGGAATCCATTGGCTGGGGGATGGGACCACACTCTTCAGTAAACATTGAAGAGAAGTAGTCATTGAGGAGGTTAGCATTTTCTGCATCTGAATGCTTTAATGCCCCCTCCTCATTTCTCAAAGTGCCAATCGTTCGACGGATTGGTTTACGGCTGTTCACATATCCAAAAAACTCCTTGGGATTCTCTTTACAGAGTCTCACCACCCGAGTTCCTCAGACCACTTAGCCGCCCTTATGCTGGACTTCACTCTCCTGTCTAGCCTCCGGTATTCGTCAAAGTCGCCCGAGATCTTCGATTGCCGGTACACAGTTCTCTTCTCCCTAAGCAGTTGGCCGATTTCTCGATTAAACCACTTTGGTTGAACCTAAGACCGACGGGGACATTTTAGAGGGATGAAACGTGATTGAAGACTCATGAACTTATTTTTGAAACTGTTCCGAGTCTTCAACAACATCGCACACTTCTAGCCTTGCGTCCGTCAGTCCAGCACGAAGACCTGCAAAGGGAAGTGAGGAAGTAGGGGAGAAATACAGGCTGTCTGAAAGAAGAAGAGGCTAAGCTAAGGGGCGGACAGGGCGCAAAGTCCCATCAGCGCGGCGGCAAGGAAGGCCTTTTTTTCCCTTTTATTTTAAGTGCTCATCTGGTGACTGCCTACTTGGGCACTAGTCGCTGTATTAAAAACCTACTTAGTACTAGGCTACTTTAAAATCAAATTCAAAAAGAAAAAAAACAAGCCAAACCAAACATCAATTTTTTTTGTTTAAAGGGAAAAGGAAGTTAGCAGTAAGCAAGCTCCTGCTTCGGGGGGAGGTCCCCCCGGCGCAGGAATGTGCAACCTATAGGGGAAAAAAAAACAAACAAAAAAACCTGGTTAAATAATAGGGAGAAGGCCGGCCTCCCCCCCACAAAGTCAATGTGCACGCACTCGTCCCGAGTACAAGGTACAGGGGGTAGCGACCCCGCCCATCCCGGTACCGGGACAGATAACATGCGCGAAGATCACCCAGACTGGGGCATTCGACAAGAATGTGCCAAACAGCTGGGGGACGACGCAGTCGTCACAATTTTTTTTTTTTTTTTTTATGAGCTCATCTGGCGACTGCCTACTTGGGCATCAGTCGCCGTATTAAGACTGGCCTAGTTCTAGGCTACTTTAAAATAAATTAAAGAGAAAAAAAAAACCAAACAAAAAAACAAAACAAACAATACCCCAAAAGGGGGAAAGGAAGCAAGCTGGTGCGTCGGGGAGAGGTCCCCCCGGCGCAGGAGCGTGCAACTAAAGGAAAAAAACAAACAAAAAACAAAAAAAAACAACAAAAAAAACAACAACAAACAAACCTTGCTTAAATAATAGGGAGAAGGCCGGCCTCTCCCAAGAAGTCAATAAGTCCACAAGTCAATGTGCACGAATCTGTCCCGAGCACAAGGGACAGGCGGTAGCGACCCCGCCCATCCCGGTACTGGGACAGGTATCGTGCGCGAAGATCACCCAGACTGGGACATTCGACAAGAATGTGCCGAACAGTCTGGGGGACGACGCAGTCGTTGCAATAGGGCGCAGGCGAGCGCTCCATCAGATAGCGATGCGTCACACGAGTGTGTCCGATTCGGAGACGACAGAAAGCAACCTGAAGCCGCCGCGGCATTGGGGGATAGGTCCATGGGAACAGTCGCGGCGCAATGGCACGCAACTTTAGGTTCCCTTCGACCGTCTCCCATCTTCTTTGCCAAGCAGTCCGAAGAGCTGCCCGTATTCCTGCCATGTAGTCGGTGTGAGGAAGAGCGAAACGCTGGTCCGGTCGCAGAGTCCTCGCGGACTCTTTGGCGCCCTCATCGGCGCGCTCATTCCCCGCAATTCCTACATGTCCAGGAACCCAGCAGAAGACAATCTCGACATCTGCCCGGCTCGCCAAAACCGTGGCGTCACGGATATCGCGAACCAGGGGATGCGGAGATTCCAATGCCCCGAGAGCACTCAGGGCGCTTTGTGAGTCGCTATAGATCACAATCCGGTCTCCGAACCGGGCACGTCGCGTAATCTCCCGTACCGAGTGGTGTATTGCCACCAGCTCGGCCGTGAAGACAGACGCAGCGCCTGGTAGAGCCCCGCTGACTTCAAACAGAGGGGATACGGCGTGGAAGCCGACCCCCTCTTGGGACTTGGAGCCATCCGTATACACTGGCACGGTACCAGCGTGACACGATGTGTGCTCCAAAAAGGTCGAACGCAATACTCCCGGCGCAGTACAAGCTTTGGGAGCAGAGGCGTGGCGACAAATAGCCAAATGTGGTACCCTCCAGGGTGGCGTCCTGGGCAGAACCAGGGGCGCCACCGGCCCGAGAGCTATATCTACCTCTCGAAGGAGTTTCCTGGCCCTAAACCCAAAGGGCTTAGGGTATGACTGGCGTCTCTCGGCGGCATAGGCACCATCGAGATAAGCTGCGGATGCAGTGAGAGCTGTTGGCGACTGAGGGAGGCGCCGGGCTCGCGCGTACAGGCGAGTGATGCACTGCACGCGGCGCAGAGCGAGTGGCATCTCCCCAGCATCGACCAACAGGCTCTCAATGGGGGAAGTGCGGAAGGCACCGGTCGCAAGGCGAAGGCCGGTGTGGTGGATCGAATCCACCTTCCGCAATAAACGCTCGGCTGCGGATGCATAAAACTCGCATCCGTAGTGGAGCTTGGAACGAACAAAGGATCGATAAAAAAGTAAGGCGGTAGCCCTATCAGCGCCACAAGCGCTGAACGTCACGGAACGGACAATGTCCATGGCGCGGGTACAAGAGACCCTAAGGCTGCGAATATGAGCCTCCCAGGTGAGGCGTCGGTCGAATACAAGACCAAGGAAACGGTGCGACTCAACCACATCCAGGCGCACCCCATTAAGAAACAAATCTGGGTCGGGGTGAAGCCGTGGATGGCGGCAGAAGTGCACCACCTTAGTCTTGGCCAAAGAAAACCGAAACCTGTGCGCTTCGGCATAGCGAGAGACGCGGTTCAATGCCTGTTGGAGTCGACGCTCCAGAGTTGGCATCTGGGCCGCGCCAAAAGAGATCGAAAGGTCGTCCACGTAGAGCGTAGCGAGAACATCTTCCGGCAGCACCGAGGTGATGCCGTTGATGCTCAGGGCAAAGAGTGTGACACTGAGGACACTTCCCTGCGGGACACCCTCTTCCTGCTCCTTTGGGCCGGAGAGAGCTCCCCCCACCCGTACGCGGAATCGACGATCTCGCAAAAATTCAGATATAAACATTGGGAGGCGTCCCCTCGCCCCCATCGTGTGGAGAGTCTCCATGATACCGTATCGCCAGGCGGGATCATAGGCCTTCTCCAAATCGAAAAAGACCGTGGCGTAGTGCTGTCTACGAAGGAAAGCCTCGCAGACTGCATTTTCCAGTCGGAGCAGAGCATCCGACGTGGAGTGGAACTTGCGGAAGCCGCACTGTGCGGAAGACAGATGGCCTCCGCTGTCCAGGAAAAAGGCTAATCTAACATTTACCAATTTCTCCATCAACTTGCACACGCAAGAGGTTAGAGAGATTGGGCGGAAACCGGTCGGAGTAGAGTGATCTCTCCCCGGTTTGCGAAAGGCGAGCACAGTAGCGATTCGCCAGGAGTCTGGGAGAAGACCTTCCACCCAGATCCTGTTGAACAAATCTAACAGAAAGGCCATGCCTCGCTCACCCAGGTGTCGAAGCATGGCGTACGGGACATCGTCCGGACCATGGGCGGTGTCCGCGCACGAAGCGAGAGCGGAACGCAACTCACTCACAGTAAACTTGTCGTTGAAGGGTTCTCCGCCTCTGGAGGTAAAGTCCAGCCGGCGGCCTTCCGCGACATTACGACGTGCATTGAATGCTGGCGGAGCAGCATCACGGCTAGAGAATGCGGAAAAAGCGGTCGCTAAGGATTCCGCCACGGACGCGGGGTCCGAGATTGCGGTCCCATTCTCCTGGAGAACGGGAGGGGGGTCCTGCGAGAACTTGCCCCGAATCCTTTTGACTCGCTTCCACACCTCAGCTAAAGGGGTCTTCCCGTTAAGTGAAGACACGTATGCCCGCCAAGAAGAGCGGCGGGCGTGCTTCGAAATATACCGGAACCTAGCCCTAGCCCGACGAAATTCAGCGACAGTGAAATCGTTCGGGCGGCGCTTATAGCGCATGTAGGCATAACGCTTCTGTTTGAGGGCCGTCTCACACTCGGCCGACCACCATGGGAGTGGTCGGCGTGCAAAACGGCCAGACGTCCTAGGAATAGTAGTCAGGCCCACGGCGATGAGGTTGCCGGAGAAGAACTCAACGGCCTCATCTACCGACCTAAACTCCTCGACTGAGATAGAGAATTCAGTCATTTCCTGAAATGCAGTCGTCACGATAGGGCGCAGGCGAGCGCTCCATCAAATAGCGATGCGTCACACGAGTGTGTCCGATTCGGGGGCGACAGAAACGAACCTGAAGCTGTCGCGGCATTGGGGGATAGGTCCATGGGAACAGTCGCGGCGCAATGGCACGCAACTTTAAGTTCCTTTCGACTGTCTCTCATCTTCTTTGCCAAGCAGTCTGAAGAGGTGCCCGTATTCCTGCTATGTAGTAGGTGTGAGGAAGAGCGAAACGTTGGTCCGGTCGCAGAGTCCTCGCAGACTCTTTGGCGCCCTCATTCCCCGCAATTCCTACATGACCAGGAACCCAGCAGAAGATAATCTCGACATCCGCCCGGTTCGCCAAACCAGGAGATGCGGAGATTCCAATGCCCCAAGAGCACTCAGGGCGCTTTGTGAGTCGCTATATATCACAATC
The DNA here is from genome assembly GCA_963969495.1 of Ceratothoa steindachneri. NCBI lineage: Eukaryota > Metazoa > Arthropoda > Malacostraca > Isopoda > Cymothoidae > Ceratothoa > Ceratothoa steindachneri. The sequence goes on from OZ018321.1 coordinate 181,568,597, forward strand.
CCGTTTCCGAACCGGGCACGTCGCGTAATCTTCCGTACCGAGTGGTATATTGCAAACAGCTCGGCCGTGAAGAGAGACGCAGCGCGTGGCAGAGCCACGCTGACTTCAAACAGAGGGAATACGGCGTGGAAGCCGACCCCCTCTTGGGACTTGGAGCCCTCCGTATACACTGGCACAGTTCTAGCGTGACACAAGGTGTGCTCCAAAAAGGTTGAACGCAATACTCCCGACGCTGTACAAGCTTTGGGAGCAGAGGCGTGGCGACAAATAGCCAAATGTGATACCTTCCAGGGTGGCGTCCTGGGCAGATCCAGGGGCGCCACCGGCCCGAGAGCTATACCTAGCTCTCGAAGGAGTTTCCTGGCCCTAAACCCAAAGGGCTTAGGGTATGACTGGCGTCTCTCGGCGGCATAGGCACCGTCGAGATCAGCTGCGGATGCAGTGAGAGCTGTTGGCGACTGAGGGAGTCGCCGGGCTCGCGCCGTACAGGCGAGTGATGCACTGTACGCGGCGTAGAGCGAGTGGCATCTCCCCAGCATCGACCAAAAGGCTCTCAATGGGGGAAGTGCGGATTGAGTCCACCTTCCGCAATAAACGCTCGGCTGCAGATGCATAAAACTCGCATCCTGAGTCGAGCATCGAACGAACAAAGGATCGATAAAAAAGTAAGGCAGTAGCCCTATAAGCACCCCAAGCGCTGAACGGCACGGAGCGGAGAATATCCATTGCGCGGGTACAACAGACCCTAAGGCTGCAAATATGAGCCTCCCAGGTTAGGCGTCGGTCAAATACAAGACCAAGAAAACGGTGCGATTCAACCACTTCCTGGCGTACCCCATTAAGAAACAAGTCTGGGTCTGGGTGGAGCCATGGATGGCAGCAGAAGTGCACCACCTGAGTCTTGGCCAAGGAAAACCGAAACCTGTGCGCTTTGGCATAGCGAGAGAGGCGGTTTACGCCTGTTGGAGTCGACGCTTCAGAGTTGGCATTTGGGCCATAAGAGATCGAAAGGTCGTCCACGTAGAGCGTAGCGAGAACATCTTCCGGCAGCACCGAGGTGATGTCGTTGATGCTCAGGGCAAAGAGTGTGACACTGAGGACACCCTGTTCCTGCTCCATTGGGCCGGAGAGGGCTCCCCCAACCCATACGCGGAATCAACGATCTCGCAAAAATTCAGATATAAACATTGGGAGGCGTCCCCTCGCCCCCATCGTGTGGAGAGTCTCCATGATACCGTATCGCCATGCTGTATCATAGGCCTTATACAGATCGAAAAACACCGTGGCGTAGTGTTGTCTACGAAGGAAGGCCTCGCAGACGGCATTTTCCAGTCAGAGCAGAGCATTCGACGTGGAGTGGAACTTGCTGGAAGCCGCACTGTGCAGAAGACAGATGGCCTCCGCTGTCCCGAAAAAAGGCTAATCTAACATGTACCAATTTCTCCATCAACTTGCACACGCAAGAGGTTAGAGATTGGGCGGAAACCGGCGGGAGTAGAGTGATCTCTTCCCGGCTTGCGAAAGGCAAGCACAGTAGCGATTCGCCAGGAATCTGGGAGGAGACCATCCACCCAGATCCTGTCGAACAAATCTAACAGAAAGGCCATGCTTCGCTCACCCAGGTGTCGAAGCATGGCGTACTGGACATCGTCCGGACCATGGGCGGTGGGTGTCCGCGCACGAAGCAAGAACGGAGCGCAACTCACTCACAGTAAACCTGTCGTTGAAGGGTTTTCCACCTCTGGAGGTAAAGTCCAGCCAACGGCCTTACGCGACATCACGACGTGCATTGAATGCTGGCGGAGCAGCATCCCGGGTAGAGAATGAGGAGAAAGCGGTCCCATTCTCCTGGGGGACGGGAGGGGGGTCCTGAGAGAACTTGCCCCGAATCCTTTTGACTCGCTTCCACACCTCTGCCAGAGGGGTCTTCCCGTTAAGTGAATACACGTATGCACGCCAAGAAGAGCGGCGGGCGTGCTTCGAAATATACCGGAACCTAGCCCTAGCCCGACGAAATTCAGCGACAGTGAAATCGTTCGGGTGGCGCTTATAGCGCATGTAGGCATAACGCTTCTGTTTGAAGGCACCCATACACTCAGCCAACCACCACGGAAGTGGTGGTTGGTTGAATAGAAGTCAGGCCCACGGCGATTAGGTTGCCGGAGAAGACTCAACGGCCTCATCGACCGATCTAAACTCCTCGACTGAGATAGAGAATTCAGTCATTTCCTAAAATGCAGGCCACCGTGCCCACACCAAGCACCAGCGAGGTGGGCTCTCAGGCGGCAGCTGCCCTGAAAATGATATTTGAATGGGAAAGTGATCACTACCATGGAGGTCATCGACCACCCCCAATCAAAATCAGGCTGTGCATCCGAAGAGCACCTATCTCAAGCTCTTCCATAAGATCAGCAAGAACTTGTCCCCTGGGATTTATTGAGTAATCTCCGCAGAGAGGATGCCTACCGTTCATATCCAAGCAAGAGAAAGGGCCTCGGCAACTGTGTCACGACGCAGCGGAAGTCCCCCGCGTCGAAGTCAGCTGACGGTGGAATGTACGCAGAAATGATAGTATACCTCCTATCCAGGTGCAGCTGCACAGCCACTGCCTGAAAGGAGGTATCTAAAGAGAAAGGAAGAACGGAGACATCATGCCGGGTGTAAACCGCGCATCCCCCAGCCCGGCCATCCCGCGGTGGTGGGGTCACAAGACCCTTATACCCCGGGAGGGCGGGTAGAGGGCACGCGCCTAGCATGGGCTCCTGCAGAAAAATATCTAACGGGAAACGGGACAAGACGAGCCTCCGCAGCTCCTCCCAGTTGGCCCGGAGTCCACGGCAATTCCATTGAAGGAATATGCTATCCAGGCCTAGCTCGGAGCAGACGCCGGGGCCCTCTTCGAACAGAAGACCCTCACGGGAATGGCCTTACGCTTCCCGGGGGCAGAACCCCTGGCGCTGTTGGCCGGACAAAGGCTGAAGGCGCTGTTGGCCGGACAAAGGCTGAAGGCGCTGTCGCCTTTGAGGACTTATTGGGGGAGGTTGGGCTTGTCATGCGAGTCTTTTCCTCCCTCCGCCTCGAAACCTTAGGCGGGTGTTGCGGCTTCGGAAGCGGGGGCCCTCTTTTCAAGGAACCACCGTCTCCGAGCCACTCAGCCCACCACTAGGCGTGGGCAAAGGAGCCGAAGCTCCTTTGTTGCTGTCCTCCTTTTGGGGGCCAGCTTTAGAACCCCGGAAGATGGCCTAGCGACCAACTTCAGGGGTGTTGCCTCCTGTGAGTCTAATGACTCGGTGGAGGCGCATGGCCGTTTCGCCTTACGGGAAATGGTCACGCTGGGGAAAGGGGGAGGGAGCCCTGGTTTTAGCTGGGGCTGGGTGTGAACCCTTTGTGCCGCCAGCTTTAGCAGGAAGGTGCCCAGGTTGAGTAAAACCCACAGAAGGGCTCTAAATGGGCGCAGAAACAACCGTGCTTGTTGGCCTGGATGGGCCAGGAGCAGAGGTGCCTTTCTAACCATTGAGGCATAAGACATCCCAGGCAGAGCGTGGCGTGCCAGGAGCAAGCCCTTAGCCTTACAGAATGAGAGTTGATCCTGGGCTTGAACAGTCAGGATTTCTCTCTCAAGGAGATATGCACCACATTACTTCAAAGAAGCAGGGTGCGGCTCTCTGCAATTGACACACTTGGCCACACATGATTTGGACTTATCATGTGCGGCCTTGGAGCAATTTACACAGACTTTGGGTGACCCCAACTTTGCACATCTACATGAACAATTTGTATGGCTGAATCAGTGACAGTAATAGCACCACCGCGGCAGTGGCACGAATGCGTTCATGCGGTAGTGGTACCAACCGGCACACACCCACTCAGAGAGCTTGTCACAGTGGAACGTGACAAAGAGTGTAGGGGTGGATCTCGAGGCCCCTCCCTGTTTTCTCATCACACGTTTGACCTTGACCGCCCCATGGTCAGCCAGCTCTAAGGTGATGTCCTCTATGGAGTAGTCAACGAGTTCCCTCGCATAAACTACTCCTTTCACAAAGTTCATGGTAGAGTACGGCATCACACTCACTGGGGTGCCATCAAGATTCGCCGCATTCGCCAGTAAGCTCCCGTCCGAGAAACGGGTCACCTTCAGCTCTCTACCAATTACACTAGCTAATGCTCTCCTCTGATGGATCATGTTGCCCTTGGCCAACATGCTGCCATCAGTGGAGCGAGGCCAGGAAGGCAAATCACTGCGCCCTTTATGGGGAGTTGATGCTGTGAATTTGGCCGGATATATAACAGGAGTTGTAATATTGTAGTTCCGAGCACCTCACATCACTAAGATATGTTTCCCTTGTATGTATAAAATAAAATAAAGAGGCAGTATTAGACAGTCTTCATTTGATGCAAATTAATTTTTGGTACAATTTTAAAAGTGAATATTGTTCTTACAGCAACTTACACAAAAAAAAAGTTAAATTAGTATAGCCAGTGCAAGCATTTTGATTCACAGGGAAAGAGGGTGGAAAGACAAATTACAGAGAATAGAAATAGAAAAAGTGAAAAGGACTGAGAGGTAGCAAAAGCAATCAAAGATGGAAAGCCACCAAAAAATCTGCTGGATTTTTTCAAAAAACAAACACTACAAGCATTAGAATAACATACAAAAAGAATAGCTATCTCTATTTTTATAATAATAATTAATTAGTTTAATAATTATATTAAGGTAAGAACAGATCACTGATTGAAAATTATGGGTACCCATGATAGAAGGAGAGATGAATTATTATGAGTCAGTATCAGAGAAATAACCTTAATTTCATACATATTTGTTGAAATTATAAACATAAATATGTATTTTGAATAAAATAATGATAAGTAGCATTCATTTCTTGAAAAAAAAGATCCCCCCAAAAAAAACTTCTAATAAAACCTGGGGGGTTATTATTTGCCAACCCTGGATAGCGCAAATCAATGAACCATGAATGCAACTCCAAACCAGTAGAGTCTAAAAACAATAGACAAAGCCACAATCCAGACATGAGTCAAAACAGAGTTCCCTTACCTCTTCGCCTGACTTCCTCTTCATAACAAATGGCGTGCTCCAGATAAGGATGCCTGTTGTTTCCCTTTTGCACCCTTGCCGCCATTTGAATCCAGTTAGTGGGACAATAGGGTCACCCAGCCAGTCCTTGCTAGCCTGATAGGAAGAAAAAAAGAAGTCCTAATAACTTGAGGGTGTTTTGTGGGGTTTTTTTGCAGCTAAAGCACTTCTTAAAGATAAGCAAACCCAATCCAGCTTAGTTAATTGAGGCTATAATTTGCATAATACAAGATGGACATTATTTCTTACAAAGTAAGATATATCCCAAGATGTTTTTAACCCCTTCACTATGATGACGAAACTGCTTTCATCCCGCCTACTGTTGCGCATGTCTCTGATGATGAAAGGGTTATTGTCATAAAATAAATTATTGTTTTTCTGTTCTGTAATTTTGCCAGAGTACGCTATGAACATTCTTGAGCATTACTCAAAGTGTCTGTCTTATAATGACGTCATTTTCAACTGACCAATAAAAACACTTTGTGGGCGGGGTTTGTTTATCCCCTCAAGGTGAAACCATGTCTTATGCCAGTTGGAAATTACTTGTGATTGATTGCATAATATATAGCATAAACTTTTAATTTTGTTGTATATTTTGACAATGTCTTGAAGCGATAGTGAAAATTATGAAGAGAGTGACGTCAAACCCATGCAGTGAAAATGAATCAAATGATAGTAGTGATAGTGGCACTTATATTTCAATCAGTGATGAAGAATGTAAAGCAATGGATTTATCGGGTGGGTGGAGAGGAGTGACAGACATATTTGGTGATTCTAGACCTACCACTTTACCTGATTTGTTGCATAATTATGGTGATGTGAATTCAGATATTTGTTTCAGTGCTGATATGACTGTATCTGAGTGTTTCCAGAAATTTATAACAGCTGGTGTAGTGTCATACTTGGCGCATTGTATAAATGATCAGGCAAATAAGTTTTTTGAAGATAACCTTCAAAACAATGGATTTGTAAATCATCTCAAGTGGAAAGACATAAATAATAGCGACATTTGTGTTCTTGGCTCTGTACTTTTATACTGGAATTTGCAAATTTTCTCAGATGAATCAATACTGGGCTAGGAAACCATTCGAACCTGGTATTCACTTTTTTACTCCTGCTATTAGTAGGCCTACTAAATAAACATTGTATTTAGCTGAGTAAACAATATGTCAATTTTTTATTTAATTATTTGAAAGATATTCTCAACATGAACAAACATCATAAGAATAGGCAAAATTTAAACATAACAATATGAATAATGCAATAAATGCAAAATTAAATTTAAATAAAATGTTGTATACTGCCGCATACGCCAGTGCCACAGACTCGTGTGGAAGGGATTAAACAAATCTACAGCTACTCATGATAGGGGAGTAAATATGGTGCCACTATGTTGTCAAATGCATGTCATGGTGATTGAATATGACTGAACATGCATAGAATTTGGAGATACCAGGCCTGAAAACCACTTGCATAATTTGGCAATAAATACATCACATGACTTTCTCTGAATTCTATCTATGACTTGTTTTTCCATGCAAATGAATGCAGTTTTTTTAGAGAATGATTTTTATTATTATCACCAGTACAAGTCTAGTTTCAGAACATCATGCTGCATCCTTCAGCTGTATGAACACTGGACAATTTTGACCTAAGAAAATTTCATATAAGTGGGGATAAAAAAAAAAAATGCCCATGAGAAAGAGTGATACAAAAGATGGAGGGAATATTTACCAAGAGAGTTAGCTTCCTCCTAATGGTCAGTGGATTCTTATTTGAGGTAATGATCGATCATTGCCTCAGTCTTTCATTTAACAAGGGTTTAATGCTGACTTCCCACAAGTGGTAAAATTGCCCAGAGAAGAACTTTGCAGAGAAAGCACTGTGCTCCCTCCCACACATACCCCTCAACATTCTCCAATTCAAAACAAGCAGCAATAATTTTTAAACACCTACAACATCCATATTGCCCTAATCCCACTTAACTCCCCAATCAGACCTAAAAAACTTTCCACATGATGCACACAAGGACATCTCATTCTCCAGTACCATCAAACAAACAGAAACACTCGTACAAAATGACTACACTAGTGAACTCAGATCACTTTGCCATAAAGGTAAAAAAAACACCAAAAATCTACATCTCATTGAGCTTCTACCAAACGATGTCCAGTCGGCTTTTTTCCAATCCTGGCACAATTCACACACCTCCCTAAAACTCTTCTTAGGGGGGGGGGGGGTCAATGCCCACCACCATGCTAGGCTTATTTCACAGGACTACCAACCAAGAATATCATCAAACAACTTCACTCACTAACAAACTGGAAGAAAGACACCAAGTAACACCACATTTCAACTAACTCAACCTATCTACAGCTCTTAACAGGTAAACCGCAATGGTATGTAGTTAGTATAGCAATGAGCAGCCACCTTAACATGCATGTCTGGGGAATGCTCTACATCCACATCAAAGAAGTGACTATATCCAATAGGCCGATCTAACAACTCTAAAAAGAAGGGTGATCACTTGGCTACAACTTTTACTTTTTCCATTGCAATATGCAAGGGTTTTCATTCATTCATGGGTGTAATAAACCAGTCATTTGCTTGACATGGATAAAAAGAGCTTGGCAGGTATGCCTAATTAGTATGAAGGTAGCTACTCATTGCTATACTAATTGCATATACCAACTACAAAAGATCCAAGTGGAATGAATTCACAACACACAGAAAATAGCCTATCCAACTTTGCACTTCCTTCAACCAAGAACCCTTACCAAAACAATCCACAAGGCAGGAAATAGAGATGCATGAATTTGTATAGGAAACACCTATATGATTCATATTTTTAAAATATTTTGAGGTTTAGACTTCACTTGAATAATGTATAGATATCAATTACATAAGCTTCTAACTTGAATCCAACTACATACTGACCTATAGCGATGTCACTGAGGGGTTTATTCTTCCCTATTTTCCTAAAACACACTCCAAATATGTAGTACAATAACCCACTGAACATGTAAAAAAAAAACCAGAAGAGTGTGCAAACACAACCTACCATACCGAAGTCACCACAAGACAACTGAGTATAAAATGTGTGACGCCAATGAGTCAAGAGCAGATGCGAGATTTGCCAGAAACAACGCTTACACAATATTCCAACTATATGCAGAGGATATAAATAGGGTCATTATGAAATCTAGTCCGCGACTACACATTTTTCCATTAATATATAAATATATATATATATATAAAGTGGTACCTCTACTTACGAAAGGCTCTATATACGAAATTTTCAGGTTACGAAAGACTTCTTCGGAAAAATATTGCCTCTTGCTACGAAAGAAATTTCAAAATACGCGCTGCTACTCACAGCTCCCAGAAAAAGTGTTCACTAATCGGGCTATCACTCACTATGATGATGTTTGCCTTGAACATTTTCGAAAGATTGTTAAAAGCCGACAAAAGCAAACGACCTTGGATCGGATCTTTACAAAACGTCAGGCAAAAACCACTACTGAGAGTGAACCTGAACCGAAGAAGGCGAAAGGTGACAACGATAGCAGTTAAACAAGAGAACCATTAGAGTAAAAAAAAAAGAAAAAAACTTTATTCTTTACATTATGTACAACTCTCATTTTTATGTTTATTGTGCAGTAATTTAATTCTAACATGTATTTGTTACAGGTTTTGATGCATTTTTGTAATTTATAAAAAATATATGTCCGATTTTTAAGGGGCTTGGAACCAATTAGGGCATTTATAGGGTAAAAAGCGTTTCTACTTACAAAATTTTCACATTACGAAACGATTTCCATAATGAATTAATTTTGTAAGTAGAGGTACCACTGTATATATATATATATATATATATATATATATATATATATATATATATATATATATATATATATATATATATATATATACAGTGGCACGCAAAATTATTGGATAAATAACATTGTGGTGGAGCGAATGTGAGTGTGTGTAAAAGGGCCATTCTCCCACCCCTTTTCTCAGTACCCTATCCCTTCCTCTGTAAAAATGTGTGTGTGTCTGAATGGGAATGGGTTTGTTGTTTTTTGTTTATTTTATGTATAAAAATGATTACCATGTTTTTTTTCTTTCTTTCCAGGCGCCATATTCTGGAAAGATAGGACTTAGTTTCGTATATCCTTATATTACAAACAAAGCGTTATATCCTGGAAAGCTATATATTATTATATTTAATAAATAAAGGCCAATAGTATAGCTTAATGAAGGAGGGCTTATAATAGCCACGCAAGCGTGATAAGGTCATTATCTTCCATCAAGCGCAGAGGCGTCACACTTGTTGTAAGTCCTAGGCATTTTGCTCGCTCGAGTGGCAGGTGGCTGGACATCCCCCCCATCCTCTTTGTACAAAGTGAGGCCTTGGTTGTTGTTTATATATTGACTGTTGTAATCAGGATTTTTTTGGTCGTTTGATTTTTTATGTTTATTAGGATCGATTAAATAGTATTCATATATATAGGATTTTCTTTTTGTATTTTTTTGGTGAAAAGTAAGGAGATCTCCAATATAATCGCCCCTCTCTATTGTAGATATTTTGTGCATACTTACCCATATTTTTTTGTAAATATTGTATTTTTTTGTTAGTAAAGGACTGTACATACAATCCGTTTCATTCTCCTTTGATTTCTCATGTCCGGATTAGTGTAGGGAGCGGGTGGATCGATTGGGGTTAATCTAAATTTTTCGGCCCGCTACAACATTTTTTTTACTAATTCTTGCATTATATTTCTTCCTTTGGGTTGATAATTTACAAATATGTTCCAATAATACTTTCAATCACCTGTGAAAATGAATCATAAATGTCCAAATTATATTTTTTAAAAATACCAAAATAACACAGGCAAAAGTATTTTACTATTTCATACATAGTATTTTGGATTTGGGGTTGAAAATTGACACATGTTTCAATAATAGCACTGTTGCTCTTAGCCAATCAGAAAGGGGCACGATACTTTGCTTATCAATGACATCATCTGTTATCGACTTCAGCCACCATTCTCCTTTCACTAGTTGTAATCTATGAATGTGATGGGTGGCAAAGTTAAGGAATTGTCAGAGGATGTGCACAAAATGATCATTGAACATCACAGAAAAGGAGATGGCTATCGTAAAATATACCAAGATCTAAAGATCCCTTTAAGTACAATAGGAAACATTATTAGAAAGTAGAAGAAATTTAATACGACTGCTAACATTCAGAGGAGTGGCTAGCCAAGGAAAATAAACAAGGCAACTGCACGGTGGATTGCTCGGAAAGTGCAGAACAGTCCATTTACAATTTGTATGGAAATTCAAAATGATCTTAAAGTAGCTGGAAAGAAAGTGAGCAAGGACACAATTAGTAGAACACTCAATCACATTGGCCTACATTTAAGATCGCAAAGGAAGTCTTCTTTGTTGACCACTAGACAAGTAAAGGCCCAATTGAAATTTGCTGAAACATATGAAAACCAACCGAGTGAATTTTGGGACAACGTAATATTGTCAGATGAGAACCAAAATTGAACTTTGGGGCCAGAACACGGCAACTCAGGTTTGTAGGAAGAAGGGAACAACCCACAACCCTAAGAATACCATACCTACTGTGAAATTTGGATGCGGTAGTATAATGGTATGGTGATGTTTTTCATCAAATGGCAATGGGGAATTGGAAATAATCAGAGGGACGATCAATGCCTCTCAATATTGCAAAATTCTAGAATGAAATCTTCTCAAATCTGCCAGATCATTGGGCCTTGGATGAAGTTTTCTTTTCTAACAGGACAATGATCCTAAGCACACGGCCAAGGCAATTCAAAAATGGTTTGAAAATAATGAGATTGATATCATGACATGGCCTAGTCAGTCTCCTGACCTAAACCTAGTTGAAAACTTGTGGAGGAAACTAGAGCTACAAGTTTGTGCAAGGAATCCACAAAATGACAAACAGGTGGAAGATTTCTGCAAAGAATAGGCTAATATTCCTGCAAATACTTGTAAAAGGCTTATGACCAACTACAGAAAGAGACTTGAAGCAGTAAAACAGAATGAGGCTATGCTACAAAATATTAAATAAATGTATTCAATACTTTTGCGTGTGTTATTTTGGTATTTTTGTAAATAAAATTTTTGCATTTGGGATTTTTTTCATTTTTCATTTGCACAGGTGAATGAAAGTATTATTGGAACATATTTGTAAATTATCAACCCAAAAGAAGAAATATTATGCAAGAATAGTAAAAAATGTTATGTATCCAATAATTTTGCGTATCACTATATATATATATGAATGGGTAGAGGAAGTAAAATTCTGGAAACACACTGGAGTTCTTTATTGATGTTTTACCATTCAGATTCTTCAGAGGAGTTCGCTCTCTATATATGATGGTCCTATGAGCCCATGGGACATCAAATGCAATGGTAGTACATGTCGATGAATACTGTCATTTGCCTAATTGGGATAGGATCAAAGTAATTCAGAAGGGTTTAGCAAAGAGAGAGAGAAGAATGATTGAAGTATTGCATATTATCTCTGACAGGTCAACCAAACACCAGGACGAGTTCTTCCGGCTGGCCAATGGTGCAGCTAGGGTCATAAGAAATGAAGCAGAAGGATAGGAGTCCGATAAAATCAACTGACCAACTGGAAAAAGAGCAGCCATGACCTGGGATGACATCTGCCTACATATATAGAGAGTGATCTCCTTTCTTATGTAGTTCTATTCTAAAGAAGCTGAACTGGCGATTATATAGAAAATAGATAAATGTGTCAAACTTTAAAATGATGTAAACATTATTGACAATAAACATTTCTGTGATTTCTAAATATTTTCATTACTTTTGGGATTACCCTCATACATTCACTTCACTATAGGTCTTTCGTATATGGAAGATTTAGCCATCTCCTGTTCATCCAATGATTATCCTGCATTAAGGCAAATTTTTATAATCAAAAGCCTACAATAAGCCAATCTTTTTTTTTAATTGCATTCTGAAATTTTCTTTCTCCCTGTAGTGAATAGAACACTACCACCATTATCCACTGTGTATCATAAAAGACTAATAAATTTAAAGGACATATATGGGTAAAGATGCTCAATTGAGAGAGACCTCTCTTGCATGTATAATAAAGTCATGAATATATTAAACATTTCAGTCCTATGGCATTGATGTACACCAACAACTAGTCTTTTGCAATCAAGGTTAAGAAATGATAAAGGAAACTAGAAAGGGAAGACTATATGGTATACTAGTATATAGCTAATTGCTTTCATGTTAAGCTATTAATAGTAATGTTTGGGGAGCTGAGGCTATTTCCATGAGTTTTGCAAAGTTTGAAAAAAATCCTCCCCCACCCACTGCCACACAAATCAGGATGTAAGGTAGAATTTCAAGGTAATAAGTAAATCTTGGGTTTCTTCTCTTACTTATGCCCTTTATATTTATTCTTTTTCTTTTCCCACTGACTTAATTAATATTAAATGCAATTTTTTTTTTATCTTTCTAAAAATTACACAAACCTCATTATTTATTATTAATCTACAAACTTACTTGACTTCTCATCCTATTTATTTATTTTCATCACACTATAAGTCTCCCAGAGCAGAATCTCATGTCACAGAACATTTCTAATCTGTCAATCAATGATGAAGACAGGACATGCTTTAAGCCTTTACCCTAAAATCATAAATAGCTGTTCTTATATATTTTTTCTTTCTTTTATACAACAAAAGGATCAATTAAATAATATCTGGATAAAATTACCCCCATATAAATGTGAGTTTCCCATGTATTTTTTGCCAAATTTAAAGGTATAGTTTAAATCAGCCATTTTTACCAGATTGCACCATATTCTTGAAATATACATGGGTATCAAAATAGTCTATCTAACCTACTATATCCTTTCAATTTTTTTTAAGTCATTTATATTTATTTTTTTGTTTGTACTCATGATTGATGCAAGTTATGAAATGAAGACCTTATAAAGTCTCAAACAAGCAGTTTGCTTTCTTAAAATACTTAAGTCTCAAACAAGCAGTTTGCTTTCTTAAAATACTTAAGTCTCAAACAAGCAGTTTGCTTTCTTAAAATACTTAAGTCTCAAACAAGCAGTTTGTTTTCTTAAAATACTTAAGTCTCAAACAAGCAGTTTGTTTTCTTAAAATACTTAAGTCTCAAACAAGCAGTTTGTTTTCTTAAAATACTTAAGTCTCAAACAAGCAGTTTGCTTTCTTAAAATACTTAAGTCTCAAACAAGCAGTTTGTTTTCTTAAAATACTTAAGTCTCAAACAAGCAGTTTGCTTTCTTAAAATACTTAAGTCTCAAACAAGCAGTTTGCTTTCTTAAAATACTTAAGTCTCAAACAAGCAGTTTGTTTTCTTAAAATACTTAAGTCTCAAACAAGCAGTTTGCTTTCTTAAAATACTTAAGTCTCAAACAAGCAGTTTGTTTTCTTAAAATACTTAAGTCTCAAACAAGCAGTTTGCTTTCTTAAAATACTTGTCTCAAACAAGCAGTTTGCTTTCTTAAAATACTTAAGTCTCAAACAAGCAGTTTGCTTTCTTAAAATACTTAAGTCTCAAACAAGCAGTTTGTTTTCTTAAAATACTTAAGTCTCAAACAAGCAGTTTGCTTTCTTAAAATACTTAAGTCTCAAACAAGCAGTTTGCTTTCTTAAAATACTTAAGTCTCAAACAAGCAGTTTGTTTTCTTAAAATACTTAAGTCTCAAACAAGCAGTTTGCTTTCTTAAAATACTTAAGTCTCAAACAAGCAGTTTGCTTTCTTAAAATACTTAAGTCTCAAACAAGCAGTTTGTTTTCTTAAAATACTTAAGTCTCAAACAAGCAGTTTGCTTTCTTAAAATACTTAAGTCTCAAACAAGCAGTTTGCTTTCTTAAAATACTTAAGTCTCAAACAAGCAGTTTGTTTTCTTAAAATACTTAAGTCTCAAACAAGCAGTTTGCTTTCTTAAAATACTTAAGTCTCAAACAAGCAGTTTGCTTTCTTAAAATACTTAAGTCTCAAACAAGCAGTTTGTTTTCTTAAAATACTTAAGTCTCAAACAAGCAGTTTGCTTTCTTAAAATACTTAAGTCTCAAACAAGCAGTTTGCTTTCTTAAAATACTTAAGTCTCAAACAAGCAGTTTGTTTTCTTAAAATACTTAAGTCTCAAACAAGCAGTTTGCTTTCTTAAAATACTTAAGTCTCAAACAAGCAGTTTGCTTTCTTAAAATACTTAAGTCTCAAACAAGCAGTTTGTTTTCTTAAAATACTTAAGTCTCAAACAAGCAGTTTGCTTTCTTAAAATACTTAAGTCTCAAACAAGCAGTTTGCTTTCTTAAAATACTTAAGTCTCAAACAAGCAGTTTGTTTTCTTAAAATACTTAAGTCTCAAACAAGCAGTTTGCTTTCTTAAAATACTTAAGTCTCAAACAAGCAGTTTGCTTTCTTAAAATACTTAAGTCTCAAACAAGCAGTTTGTTTTCTTAAAATACTTAAGTCTCAAACAAGCAGTTTGCTTTCTTAAAATACTTAAGTCTCAAACAAGCAGTTTGCTTTCTTAAAATACTTAAGTCTCAAACAAGCAGTTTGTTTTCTTAAAATACTTAAGTCTCAAACAAGCAGTTTGCTTTCTTAAAATACTTAAGTCTCAAACAAGCAGTTTGCTTTCTTAAAATACTTAAGTCTCAAACAAGCAGTTTGTTTTCTTAAAATACTTAAGTCTCAAACAAGCAGTTTGCTTTCTTAAAATACTTAAGTCTCAAACAAGCAGTTTGTTTTCTTAAAATACTTAAGTCTCAAACAAGCAGTTTGCTTTCTTAAAATACTTAAGTCTCAAACAAGCAGTTTGCTTTCTTAAAATACTTGAGAAAACGATTATTTGTTTAAACCAGTTATCAGAAAAAAATATAGTGTTTACCGATACGAACAAGAAAGAAAAAATTAATAAAGATATGATCATTTTTATTTAGTGGTTAGCTGCCATTGAAAATTATTTTAAAGATTCCACAAAGGTAAAATGGTTGAAGGAGGCTGGTTTAAATATAGAAATGTACAGGGTGATTCAGGTAAATTGATACTAATTGTACACAGGAAAATAAAACAAATTGTGTAGCAAACAAAGCAATATATTCTCATGAGAATTTATCCACAAATAGAATGATATATATAGTTGCAAAATCTTTAGAAATGGCCAACATATCCTTCTCCAGGCAGGGCCTGAACTTGTTGCATCCCCTGGTTAGGGTCACCTTGTCAATGGATGAAATTACCTTCACAATGGCAACCTTGAGAGACCCTTCTCAACAATGCCTCACACAAAATAATCTAGGGGGTTGCAGTTGGGGGAGTTGGGTAGCAACAAGTCTAGGGACCAGTGGTGCGGGACATTATTGAACAAGCACACCTGTGTCTTCTTTGCTTTGTGTGGGGAAGCAGAGTCCTGCTGGAAAATGAAAGGCCTTCCTGCAGCTACTTGGTCCATCCAAGACTTGACTACTCTCCAGCACCTCAATATAAATGTCCACATTGACCCTGGGGGAAGATGTGAGGATGCATAATGTGGCCCTCACTGATGACCATACCCACAACCATCCAAGAGGCAGGAAATTTTCTGCACATGATAATGGGCACTTTGTCCTTATTCTCAGCCTCACCATATTGTCGTTACACTTTGTAAACAAGGTTCCTTAGGTAGTTAAACAAATTCACAATCAACTTTGTGCTTCTCCCGGCACGGAGGGCCATGAGTATAGTGTAGCACTTTTCAATTTCAGTTAGCATTCTCAGAGGAAACTGTATATGCTGTTACCCACATGAAAGCTAAACTCTTACTGAGCGTGTTCAAGGTCAAGCAACCTACACTGAAGTGATTAATAGCCCTTAGATACAACTTCAACTTTGTATCAATTAACCTGAAATGAAGTGTATATGTTGAATTTAAATTTAAGCAAGATGGGAGAAACAATGGAAAGCAAACATGAAGAAAAAGAACATGAGTGAGTCCTATGATGGTTTTTGCCTTGATGAAAAATCTATGATTAAGTATAATTGAAAGCTAACAAAGGCTGATCCTTGGTAATCTTGAAAGTATTAAGAGTGGTAAATATGGGAATGTTTATTTAAACTAAGCTCCATGATGAGTGGATGTCAACATAGTAAAAACACAAGAATAGGTATGAAAATTGAATAGCTTCTAAACCATGCTGCCAAAATTTTATAAAGGCAAGTAATTTTTATCTTTTGAACTTAACTTTTTATAAAATTGTATAAAATTGGAACATTTAAAATTTATCCATTTGTTATTAATTACAAATGATTACTACCAATTGATAAAAATTAATAGATCCACAAATTTCTTAAGGTTCCCCACAATCATATTACCTCAAATTCAACTAAGTAGCAAAATATTTTAGATACTTAAAACAAAACTAGATCAAACTCCGTTCTAAAAATACAAAGTTCCAAAAATTAAAATGCAATCAGGTGATTCCATATGAACTCAACCAGAGCTACCATGGTAACAGACTCAGATTTGACTGCAAAAAAAAATATAATATGCTGGTACCTCTACATATATAATAAGCATGTGCTAAATTCTAGGCCAAAATTCCAATGGGTTTCTGTGCTGCGGATCTTCACCCAATTTTGACACTTCTGAATTGTGCATGTTCCTGAGCACCCACCTTTGGAATGGAATAAGATGTATGCATGGAATTTGATATACTATGCAAATTGTTTTCAGGCTTTTAGGATATGCCATCAGAAAAGGCCTATCTCTTTTAGTTTCTGATTTATTGGCCTCGAAATTAGTGATCTTGTTATGTGAGAAAATGAAAATTTCAATTTTTAGGGGACAAATGTCCTGCTAGAATTATTCACAACAGGCTATTGAGGCTGGATTCATTCTTGTTGAAGACATGACTATCTGCAAGCGGTTTCTTGATTATATCAAAGTTTTAATTTAGAAGTAAGGGGGCTCTGACTCAGAAAATGTAATTGTACGTATATGTACAATTATGTAGACATTTTATTTTTACCTAACATGGGTGACAGTGAATTTGTCAGTGAAAAATTGGAATATAATTGAATTTTCTGAGCTGGAGCCCTTTTTAGAGCCCACTTACTTCTAAATTAAAACTTTGGTATAGTCAAGAAACCTTCTACAGATAGTCATGTCCTCAACAAGAAGGAATCTAGCCTCAATAGCCTGTTGTGAATAATTCTAGCAGGAAAGTTCTCCCTGAAAATTGAAATTTTCACTTTCGCATATAACAAGATCACTAATTTGGAATTTAATAAATCAGAAACTAAAAGATATAAGACCTTTTCTGATGACAGATCCTGAAAGCCTGGGTGCAAATTACATAGTATATCAAATTCCAGGCAGACATTTTATTCCATTCCAGAGATATTGGCATCCAAAGGTGGGTGCTCAGGACATGCGCAATTCGGGAGTGTCACAAATGGGTTAAGACCCTTTTTTTTAAGAGCCACAGCACAAAAGCCCATTGGAATTTTGGCCTATAATTTGGCACATGCTTATTACCTATATATGTAAAGGTACCAGCATAATCTTTTTTCCAGCCAAATCTAAGTCGGCCACCATGGTACCTCTGGTTGAGTTAATACAAAATCGCACATTTTTAAACTCACTATATCATTGATGTATCGAAGAAGAAAGTCAAGTAGGAATGACTTCCCTTTTCGGAATGCTCCAGCAACAGCAATAACACAAACAGGCTTATCAGCTATAAGAGGATTGAGGAGGACACTTTCCAAGGCATCTTCTTGCAGTTCAAAATTTTTTGTCTCTTCATTTTGAACAAGTATAGGCACTGGATATCCTTTTGAGCATCTGGAATAATTAAAATTAAATATTTGGCAGAATCAATCGTAGATACAAAATTATTATTATAAATCTGCCTGGGAATTATTGCCATCCAATAAGGGCATTTCTTTGGAAAACAAAACTGGCAAAATAATTTTGTTAAATAAATTCAGCTTCAAACACAAAATATCAACTCATTCAGAACATAGCACATTAAGCAAAAAATAGCAATGATGTCAATTTTAGATTCCTAACTAGCGCTAACAAATTTAATATATGATTAAAAATATTAGCAATGCACACTGATCTATTTTAACCCTAAGGCAAGTTGAATCAATAAAAATTGAATTCAGCACTATGGATTTTGGTTATACATATCAATAATGGCAAGAAGCTCAAACTAATCATATGAGAGCCAGGATATAGATTATATTTATCAATAATAATCTATTGAGTGGTTACAGACATTGTTGTAGTGAAAAGGGATCAAGCAAGTGACAAAATGGATAGCAAACTTCCTCTCCAATAGATATGGCCAAATCCTCCAATCCAAAAGGAAAGGTTTTTCAATGGAGTCCAACAAGCCCCCAACTTCTACACCACCCTCTTTATAAATTACATACCCCTCACCAATACTCAATCAGTCCATCTAAACATCTACACAGAAACCCTATCCATCACATCCCAATCTACTTCCATATGCACAGCTTCCAAAAATCTAAACAGGTACCTACAACTCTTCCTGAACTAGTTCACGCTAAACAGAAATGTCTACCTCCCCACACAAACCAACAGCCACCCTCTTTACCCCTGATAATCACCAATAAACTCCTACCTATACATTTTGCTCCACAGCCAATCTCTTCCACTCAACATTAACTTCAAATTACTGGGTATCACCATAGATGGAAAGATGGCCTTCAAACACACACAAAATATTACCTTAAAAAATTTATCAAAACATCCTAATAACACTCAAAAAACACCAACTTTAGACAACACAAATGACAATCCTATAAAGTCTATCTATTCATTTTGTACAACACCAGCCGTCCATTCCCCTGATTCCACATGGGAGAGAAAGAGACCATGAGACTGTGCCCTTTTCCCTCTCTCCACACTCAGGGAGAACAAACCCTTAACACAAAAAATTTAAAAAATGCCCCAGGACAACTTATTTAATGACCAATGTATATAAAGAGTACCTCAATTAAGGGTGTTTGGTGGTGAACAGTCGTTGGAGAGAGTGAGAGCATCTAATTGGTCTTGGTGTAAACCAATAAAGTTTTTTGTGGTATCCATTAATATTTAATGAAATTGTACATTATATTTTTTTATTTAGCAATATTTACTCTGTGCATTTTCATATATTTGCTCAGGTTGGAAATTATATATTGGTGTATATTTACTCGTAGGTGATAGGATTGGGTAGTGGGGATATATATTTTAATACAAGAAGTCCAAAACATCGCCCTCTGAATTGCAACTGGCTGCATGAAACACACTGCAATACACCACCCATGCTGAACCTGAAATTCTCCTCATCAAAGATCATCTAAACATGATAGGCACACAATTCTTCAAAAACTGTGACACCACTCAAACTCTCCACACTCCTACCCACACCACACAATTATTAGCTAACCTTACCCCAATCTACCAAACCAGAACACTATAAAGCAATTATACACCCACACCTCAAACCAGCTGCAAAATATCCTATTCCAAAGCACACAACCCCCCCCCACCAATATTCACCAATCAGAAGCCACTCTAGATCAGTGAATCAGTTTCACTGGCCCGTCTCCGATCAGGATACCACTCCTCTATACATGAATGTAAAAATAGATTAAATCCCCCAATACCAAACTCTCATCTTATGCTTCCTCTTCCCCCTTTGATCATCTCAGAACCTCTTTCAACATAACTTCTCTAGGAGACCTCTGAAGAATACCACATACTTCCTGGTCGCTGCTGGATTTGAGAGAAAAGAAGCCAGGGGGAAGAAAAAATATAAAGATCAAATATACATAATCCATCTCAGTGATGACTAGTAAAGATGAGCCATCTTTAAATTGAGCTAGTAAATATAAGCCATCTATATGATCCAGCAATGATAAGCTATCAATAATATTTAGTTTATAGGTGGCTTACCTTTGCTGGGTCATCTTAGAGATAGATGGCTTATCTTTACCTACCCAAACTAATTTTTAAAAGTCCATGTGAGTAGGTATGAGTGACATTACAAAGTCACAAACACAAAGAGTAATGAAACACTGACAACCAAGCTCACTTAAACACTAGTAAAGATCAGCTATTTCTAATTTGACCAGGTAAAAGATGAGCCATCCTTTTCTTTTTAAGATGTTTTATCTTTGCTCAGCCTGTGGAAAGATTAAGCATCATCACAAATAAATATTCCAAAACATTTGCTGAAACAAGTACAATATTGGACTAAAAAAATTATAAACTGCTCTATATCATGATAGGCTCCATCAGAAGCATAGCTCCCATGCCATGGGAAGGGAGGTATTAGAGTGGTTCTGTCCAATCAGGATGGGATAAAATTATTATTATTAAAAGAAAAAATATAATGGTATTAAAAGCACTATATTGACTAAAAAGAATTTATGGAAAAAAGTAAGAGAGGTCGTCTAACCCAAAAGTTTTAGCTCCATCTAACCATGACAAATGATACCCCTAAACTGCCAATTTGGGTCCAATAATGAATGAGAAACAACCCTGGCGCATCAAATTGCCTGAGGCACTCATCCAGCAACTGCCAAAATATTGGAGTCATTAAAATAAAGGGAATTTATTTATGAAACCACATAGCCAGCAACTGCCAAAATATTGGAGTCATTAAAATAAAGGGAATTTATTTATGAAACCACATAGAGAAACTAAATTTATTAAACTAAGGTTTTGAAAACAAGCTTGTTTGTACCTCAGTATATAATTATCTTTTTTTATTACATTAATACAAGCCTACCTACAGCAGAGCAAGACAGTATAAAATACTTACACCTCCTCAACTTTTGTCATTATTATAAATTGTTTAAATATAATCTAATTATTTAATTTTATTACACTGAAAAGGACAAAAAAAATCATGTGATGAAAGAATATTTCTCCAAAAATATTACTCTTTTACTAATATTGGTTAGAAATTATAGATATTTAAAAAAATGTGTTCATACTCAATGAAGAACAGGTAAAATTATGAACTGTATCAAGATGGTTTTCACCTTTTAAGGTCCATTTTTTATTTGGTATGAATATGCCAAAAGAGAGACACCTCATTATGGACATGAACCATTTTCTAAGAAGCAATCAATTGGAGTTTGGTGACATTTTTATCTATTTAATTTCAAAAGAAACCATTGAGGTCATCTTCTATAAAAAGTTAGTTAAATATGTCAAAGATACAACTTCAAGAGCTTCCTGCAAGCATTGGGGCAGGTAGAACATGCAACCCAGATGTCAGCTGCAACATACTGGCATCTAACTTTCTCTATGAAAAGGGATTTTTATTCTTTAAACACTAGATTTGTTGATAATAGGCTTGCAAGGACAATGAAAGACCTGAATGGTTTTGATTATGTAGTAGAGTATGTGCGAGGTGAAAGGAACAAGAGTGCTGATTTGATGTCACAATTGCCAGGAAGTGTAAATGAGAGTGAGACTGCAAGTATACATCCTGAGTATTTGCCAGCAGGAGTAATCATTGGAAGATGTAAAGGTAGAGGTGATTTGATGTTTGAAAGTGTGTTGTACAGCTTGCAAGACATGATGAAGGACGGGTTGCTTGGGAAGGTGCCAGAGAGTGTGGTGGTATTGCCAAAGATGGTTATGGAAGAAGTGTGTAAAACACAGCAATTGGGAATGGGGAATACAAATAAGTAAACAAAGAATTGAGGTAATGTATTGTGGTAAAGGTGTGGAAAGAGAGAGTGGGTATGAGTTGCATGTTTAATTTCTGATTAAAATTGCTTGATTGAAAAAAAAAATTAGGTTAGAAGGGTGAGAGATGAAGACTAAGGATAATAGTTTAGCAAATGTGGATGAGGGTTTGGATGCTGCTGATGGTTGTGAATGTAGTGTGCAAGCATGGGATCAAAGAAAGAGTGCATGTTGTCTTGACTATGAATGGGAAGAGATAATGTGGGATGATTGATACAGGAGCTCATATCTCATTGGTGAATGTGAGAGTGGTATGTGATGCTGACACAGTGAGTTGGAAGGTTCCAAGAAGGGCTGTTACAGAAGGGGCAATACTGGAGAGTGGATACTACCTTGCCAGTGTTTAAGTTAAGTGCAAATGAACTGTGTGAAATGGTAGCAATTGATTGTTTCTCTCCTGATGACTGCAGGGATATATACGAATGGTTGTGATGGTGGATTAAGTCAATTTGTGTATGCAGTGCCTGTGATGAGTAAATCATCTTTGTATTGCTAGAGTTGTGAGTGAGAGAGTGTTGCCAATGTGAGTGTGTAAGACTGGATGAATGTTGAGTGACAATGGACCAGAGTTTGTGGGGCATGCTTTTGAGATGTTGCATGAGCATGTATGAACGACGCTGTATGTAGCTAGTGTGAATGGTTTGGTTGAGAGGATGATACAAACTTTGAGTGAGATGTTACAATTGATGGTGAAAGATGAGAGAATGGGATGAATGTTTGGGAAGAGTGCTTTGCTTGTATAACATGACAATGCATAAGGAGATGGGAATGTCCCCATTAAAGTATCTGATGAAATTCACGAGAACCATTAGACCACATATGAGACTGGGTAAAAGTGGTCACGAATTATGGAGAAAAGGTAGTGAGAAGTTGAAAGTTTTTTGTTGGAGATAAAGTGTTGAAGGAAGTTGAGACAAAAGGCAGACAATGTTAATAAATTGAAGTTTAAAGGACTATTTATAGTTAAGAAGGTTTGGTTGAATCCTGTAAGTTATGTATTAGTGCATGAGAGGATGTAAGCCAGGATGAATGTAGAGTGCATCAATGTGAGCTATTAAAGTGGCATGAAACTCCAGAGTATTTGATGCAACACCAGGTGATTGAGTTGTCTGTCATAAAGTAAGGAAGACTGTGGGAGGAGTTGATTAGTAGTGTTTTAGAAGGGAGGCAATTAGTTTTAGCTGAATGTGGAAGGGAAAACAAGCTGAATGGGTAAAAACAGCAAAGAGAAAGAAGTTGAATAGATATAACAGTTTGCTGAGAGTGAGACAGATAAATCTTCTGGATTTTTGCAAGATAAGAATGGATTGAATGTGTATGTTAATGAACATGAATGCAACTGGAGCAGGATTCTGTGAATGCCATGAAAGATTGAGAAGGATTTAAGTGGGATTGAGAATAAGAAGGAAGAAAACATGACAGTGGAACATAAGATAGAGAGGTATGTTGGCCCTGTTATCAGGAGGAGAGTTAGAGTTAAAGTGATGACAAAAGTATTATGATTTTTACAAGTGATGGATGATTGTAAGGATAGAGACTGAGGCAAGATTAGGTAGTAGGGATGTAGTAGTTGTGTATGTTCCCCCCAACCCCCCCGTGGCAGAATATTTCAAAATTAAGATTAAGTTGAAAATAATCTTACATTTTTCCACAAAAAAAAATCATTTTTTTAAACCAGAAATTCAAATTTGAAGCCTCTTGGACAAGTTATTGATAGTGAGTGATTACATTATTGCCAAATAGGTTGTTTATATGGTGCTCTTCCAATACATGATCTACAAACTTTTTTTCATTATTATAACTGATCTACAGACTTCTTTGATCTATCAACTTTTTTTAACTACTTTTATTGAAAGGGGATTACATTGAGATAATGATTTTTAAGTTTATTAGCAAAAAATTCATGTTAAAACTAAAAAATAATAATACAATAAAATAATTCTTACTATTTAGCGGGAAAGCTCTAACATCATTCATAAAATTAGAGCACCTAACCTAGGTTAGGCAAAGAGAGTGACACTGCCAAGGGCACTTCTCGGTTAGACATACTGCTCTTACACTGTGGACCAAGAGATTTGAGAAGGCTCCCTGACCCTTATGCAGAAACTAATCTCATATGAAAACAAAATTAAGAAACATCTTCTCAACCCCATAGAATAAAGGGTCTCCATGATACCATAGGCCTCAAGATTGAAAAACACTGGTGAAATCCTGTCCATGGATAGATAAGGCATGGCAGATAGCACTATCCAGCCAGAGCAACGCATTCAATGTGAGTGGAATTTATAGAAGCAACTGTGCTTAGGACAGGTGACCTCTGCTCTGCAGGAAATAAGCTAACCTAACATTTACTAATTTCTCTACCAACTTGCACACACAGGATATTAGAGAAATTTGGTGAAAACCAGGAGGGATGATGTGAACTCTCCCTGGTTTGCAAAGGGCAAGTATCCTTCAATAAGCAATCCTTCTCAATCTTTCATGGCATTCACAGAATCTTGCTCCAGCCAGTTGCATTTATGCTCATTAACATACTCACTCATTGGGAACAAACCACCCAACCAGATCGTTGTACAGAGTCAGAAGAAATCCCATGCCTCACTAACCCATGTAGTGAAGAATTGCAAATTAGATATCCAGACCAAGAGTCGTATTCATGCATAAAGCAGGAACAGAAGTGAACTCTTTCAATGAAAGTAGGTCATTGTTCTAGATGTGAAGTCCTGTTGGCAGCCACCACCAACTGTACAACATGCTTTAAATGCAGTGGTATTAGCATACTATCTAGATTATGCAGAGAAGCAGTCAAAAAGGAGTATCGCAGAAACACATTGCTGAATGTGGCAGTCTTGCCATGCTGGAGGAAGGGAAAGGAGCTCTGACTGGACTTGTTTTGAATCCTGGGACCACTACTATTCATCATCTACATCAACGACATGGACAGTGACATGGCTGCCAAGATTTCCAAATTTGCCGACGATACCAAGCTTGGTATGAATGTTGCAAAGGATGGAAATACTGCCCACCTGCAGGAAGATCTTGGGAAGATTGGGGAGTGGTCGGACATGTGGCAAATGCCTTTTAACATGAACAAATGCAAAGTAATGCATATCAGCCCCCGAAACTCCCAATCTCAGTATATCCTTAAGGGCACTGCTATTGAATCCACCGACACTCAGAAGGACTTGGGTGTAACAATCACTAGTGACCTCAAGTTCTCAAAACAGTGCATTGAGGCGGAGAAAAGTCTACATAAAGCGCCAGTTTGGATATCGGAACAAAGAGATTGTACTGTGTTTATACAACTCACTTGTCCAACCGCACCTGGAGTATGCCATACAATTTTGGAGACCTTCATTTAGAAAGGACATCGCAAGATTGGAACGCATGCAAGCCAGGGCAACCAAACTGATTCCCTCTATCAGATATAAAAGTTATGAAAATAGATTAAGGGAATTAGATCTGTTTTCATTGGAAACCTGTAGACTGCGTGGTCAGCTCATTGAAGGTTTCAAAATACTTTGAGGGTTTGACAATGTTGACTACAGGGATATTTTCACACTTGTTGAGAGCAGAACAAGAAATCACGGCTTTAAACTTGAACTGAAGCATTACAACTGTGATCTGTGTGGAAAACTTTTCACCTACAGTATCCATGGTAGTTGGAATGCACTTCCAGTGGAAGTTGTCAACAGTGAATCTGTTGACCAGTTTAAGTCAAGACTAGACAGGGTCTTGAAAAATGGCCGTTTAAGGACATAAAACATTTGAGCAGAGATGTGCCTGCTTGACTGCTAGTCCAAAGGTACCCTCATTGAATGGACCATAAGGTCTTCTAGGCTACTTTCTTTCCTTGTTACTCCCCTTAACACGTAGACTGACAAGCCCAATTTCACAGAGGTGACTTTTGGGGCCACAGCAAGGATAATGACTTAGGAGGAGGAAATGATATTGAAGCAATAGATAGGCAACAGGACAATCAATTGAGAAATTTGGCTGTAGAAAGTGACAAAGAAAATAAAAGAGGGGCCTGAAACAAATGCATCAACCCAAAAATGGACAGAATACATTTACATGAGATGATGGAGTGATTGTGAGGCCTTCTGAACCAATTCTTTGAGACCAGAGGATGTATTCAAACTAATTACTGATGATGAAGTCATGAAATTACTTTAAGAAACAAACTGCTATGCTGAGCAAGTGACTGAGCTAAGAAGAAAAGAATCATCATTAACAGCAAATGCATGACATGTAAAATGGACTTCAACAACAGAAGGAAATATTTTTTTTTAAGAGCTCATCTGGCGACTGCCTACTTGGGTATGAGGAAATAAAAACCTTCTCAGCCATTTACATGTACCCTTTAGAAAAATTGCAACAAAGGACTCATGTGGCACCAACCACACGAATATTATAATACATTGGAATTGTCATAGACATCAACAGGTCAACAATATCGGTAGACAGGCATACAAATGAATTTTAAAAAGCCATCAACATTAATTGATGAATGGCATGTTTTGAAAATGCACCATCAACAATAATAGATGACATGGCAGTCAAGGTGTTAAGTAAAGACATTTATGCCCAATGAGAAAAGCAGCATTCATAATAAAATATAATCTGCCCTTCATTTGGCAAAATTCACATAGGGTGACTGTTTCTCTCAGAGGGTTGTCTTACTCTATCCTGACTACTATAGGGATGGTTTGAGTGCAAACTGACCAGACAACATTTGAGGAATAGAAAGAAGCCAAGCCTGCAGTGAATAGGGTGCCAAAGGAGAACTCACCCTGGATTAATCGAAAATCGCTTTAAATTTTCGGCAGTCCAATTATGATTATCCGATTCATTTGCCAGGGATTAGTCCGATTCGAAAATGCAAGTCCAATTAATCAGATAATCAAACCACCCACCTCTGGTAGCAACCACACTCATCCCAGTACTGGGACAAGTAATACATGCATGAAGATCACCCAAACATGTTAATAACTTTGCATTTTTTAAGGTTAAAAGTCATCTGCCACTTCTGAGCCCAAGCTAGCGAATTATTTAAGTCACTTTGCACTTTAAAGCTACCCTCAACTTCTTTGACTACAGCTGCCAATTTAGTGGCATCAGAAACAATTTACACTTTGCTATTTACAGCCTCCCCAAGATCATTTATATAAACTATGAATAATAAAGGGCCTAGAACTTATCCCTGAGGTACTCCACTGTGACCTCACACCTTCAGTACAACTCACTGTTTCTTGTCTTTCAGCTATCCAATTCAAAATTCTCACATATCCTGTGCATTTTTAATTTGTGAACTAGTCTCCTATGTGCAACCTTATCAAAAGCTTCGCTAAAGTCTACGTAAATTACATCAACATTCTCTCCCATATCTAATTGTTTAGATACCTAATCCATAAAATTCAGTAAATTTGTTGAACATGATCTACCTCTTCTAAACCTATGCCGAGCATCATTTATTAACTCACCACTGTCTAGATCAGAAATTCCCTTCTTAACTATCTTCTCAAGAATTTTACAAACTATAGAAGTTAAGCTTACCAGCCTAAAGTTAGGGTAAACTTGCCAATTAAGATGCACCTTCCCCAATTAATGCAGACAATCAAAATCTTTTATGCTCAAAATGATCTAAAACCATCTACCTAAAAGATTTTGATTGTGGTCATTAAGTTTTTGCAGAGCAGTTTTTTTCACAAGTGCGTCTTAATTGGTGAGTTTACCCTATTCAGGACCTATTTACTTACCTCCTTAAAAATTGGCACTACATTCACAAATTTCTAATCATTAGGTATTTCTCCAGATTCTAGTGATCTAGTATATATCTTCTCAAGATCTACTGCAATACTATCCACACATTCTTTGAGTAACCTAGAAATAATGTTGTCTGGGCTGGATCCCTTACTAGTATTTAACTTCAATATAAGCCCTTTAATTATTTTCCTGTTCACCTTAATATTATCATCAATTAATCTATCTTGATTCTCTTGTGTAAATACTGAAGAAAAATGATCATTAAGAACCTCTACTATTTACTCATCAGATTCCTTCAAACACCTTCATATCTAATAGGCCTTATTTTATCATTGTGAGATTTGTTATTGATTCTATAATAGCTGGATCTTTATTATTTTGAGTTAAATTAATTTTTGGCACCCTTTTGCTCTTCTTAAAAATCTTATTTAGCTCATTTCTGGTTGACCTATAATGATTTAAAATGTTAAAAGTACTTTCTCTCTGTAATCTCTGGTATGCCCTTTTCTTCTCAGAAATTTCCCAGCTATCTCTTGATTTAAACACAATGGCTTCCTACATTTCTTCCTAATAGCCTTCATTGGGATACACTGCTCCGAGACTATGTTTAATATAGTCTTAAAAGTGCCCCACATCTCATAAGTATTTTTACCCCGGAATTCTATATCCCACCTAATCTGATTTAGAAAATTCCAATATTATTGTAATTGCCCCTATAAAAATTAGGAGTTTTCATGGAGTTTGTTGATGCTCTACCTGTCACTATTCCCAAATTAAAAAGAACCATCTAATGATCACTATTTCCCAATGCTTTCCTGACAGTCAATTCCTGAACCAAGTGATCATCATTTGAGAGAACCAGATCTAATATATTGGAACCCTTTGTTTGGCTTACTAACAAATTGAGTCAAAAAATTATCCTCAAAGCATTCTATAAACTTACAACTTGCTCTATCCCTTCCTATCATATTTTCCCAGTCCACAGAATTTAAATTAAAGTCACCAAGAATAACTATCTACTTCACATCCTTTCCTTATTTCCCTGATCATTAGCTCATCGATACAATCAGTCTGTCTATGTGGTCTGCAAAAGGCTTCCAAGTGTATTATCCTATTTTTACCAACCCTAATAACTATCAAGTGACTCAACTTCTCCTTGCTTTATAGAATTATTTAGATTTGAAGCAATGCTATTTCTGATATAAATAATCAGCCCACCACGAGTCCTATCTCTCCTTTGACTAATGCACATATCATAACCCTGTAGTTCAAATTCACTCATTGTCATTAAATATATTTTCATTAACCCAAGTTCTACTACACATAGGTATTATATCTATATCTTCATCAATAATATAACTAAATAACTCATCTTTTTATTTCTAAGACTATGAGCATTGGTATAAAGATGACTCAGCTCTCCTATCCCTGAAGCACCTCTTTTAGAATGTATACCTTCTGCTCTATCTCCTCTGCATCTCCTTCCTTTCCCTGCCCCACCCTGTGCTCTTATATTTCTCTGACCACTATCAGTAATTGTTTCCTACCTGTAAGGACCTAACAACGCTATCTAATTTGTGCCACAACACATCAACATCAGCCTGGCTTCAATTGAGTCCATCCAATGACTTATTTCCCCAAATAGCAATTCCATACATCTAAAAGCACTAGTCTCGACTCCTCAAAACCTTAAATTAAGCAATCAAGAAATGTAAACAGAAGGGGAGAAAACTAGGACGCTCTGAAATGTAAACAAACAGGAGCTATTTTACGATTTAATTTAAAATATAAGTAATTAAAAAATTCCTTGAGTATTTTTTCCTAACACTCAATGTTAACTATGCTCCCAAACTTAAATACATTACACTGAAAAAAAAAACAACTCCCGTCACTGAATAGAGCTTGCTGAGAACGCGTCTGATCACTACCACTGTCTGAGCAATGATGTAGTTTTTCTTTGTTTTTTTATTAGATAAAATCCCTTTTTTTTTGCCAATGAATTGTGTTCGCCAAATGAAGCTGAGATCGAACTATAAAAGCCATTTTTTTATTTTGTTTGTAGTTACTTTTTATTTTTCTTGCTTTTTTACAAACTTTTTTTACAGTAATATTTCTTATCATCATTGCAAAACAATCCATTCCATATAGGCTGGTTTATTGTCAAAAGTTTGACATACAACAAACATACTTTCTCGATGTTTCAACTTTTGAAATCAATGCTACCTTCCTAGCAATGTCGGTCGTATATATACTCGAACGCAGGCCTATTTACTAGATTTTCACAATGGTAAGTGTATGCATTTTTCAACATCTTTTTTTTTAACTAACAGCACTCAATCCTTTTGATTTTTTTTTTATAAACATCAATTGCATCTTCACTTACATCAGTCACTTCTTTCACTCCAGTCCCTAGTCTAGGCCTATCTCCACCCTATTGGTCCCAGCCACATTCTTAATGTATACACTCCCATCCCTTCTCACTTCAACTACCAAATTATTTAATATCTTACATTCATCAGGCAACTGATTCACCTACTCTACCAAAGCATCATTTGCACAAGTCACATAACACAGGGGGCATTCAGATACATTTGCTTTTGTTTCAAAGCCACAAGAATCACACACTACATACACACTATGTACATCAAAGGGCATACTCAATTCATGCAAAGCAACAGCCATACTGAGAAAACTTTTCAAAACCTTAAATTAATCAATCAAAAAATGTAAACAAAAGGGGAGAAAACTAGACCACTCTGAAACATAAACAAACAGGAGCTATTTTACAATTTAATTTAAAATATAGATAATTAAAAAATTCCTCGAGTACTTTTTCATAACACTCAATGTTAGCTACATGTATATTCCCAAACTTAAATATATTATACTGAAAAAAAAAGAAGTCCCTGAATAGAGAGCTCACTGAGAACACATCCGATAGCTACCAGTATCTGAGCTATGCTGTCATTTTCCTGAATTTTATTAAATAAAATCACTTTTTCTTTTGTCAATGAATTGTGTTTGCCAAGTGAAGCCGAAATTGAACTATTTTCTTTTTTTTATTTTATTTTGAGTAATTTTTATTTTTCTTGCTTTTTAACAAACTATTTTTTACAGCATATTTCTTATTATCATTTCAAAAACTCCATTCCATATAGGCTTGTTTATTATGAAAAGTTTGACATACAACAAACATACTTGATGTTTTGACTTTCAAAATCAATGCTACCTTTCCAGCCATG
Source organism: Ceratothoa steindachneri (assembly GCA_963969495.1). Lineage (NCBI taxonomy): Eukaryota > Metazoa > Arthropoda > Malacostraca > Isopoda > Cymothoidae > Ceratothoa > Ceratothoa steindachneri. The sequence continues at coordinate 181,599,528 of OZ018321.1, forward strand.
TGGGTTGTATATATATACTCAAGCCCAGGCCTATTTGCTAGATTTTCAAAATGGCAAGTACGTGTGTCGTGTTCTTCAACATCTTATTTTTTTTTAACCAACAGCACTCAATGATGGGACGATTAATTGGAATTGGGAATTATAAGAATTGTTCAAAATAATCCCAGTTTTCCCAGTTCCAAAAATGATTCCTTCAAAATTTCAGTACAGAGACGCTTTCAACAGTGTTTTTAACTTTCTTTCCTACTTGCCAAATAGCTGAATCAAAATTTTAAACAGCGTTTATTTCCTGTTAGTGTCAATCAAGTTATGTATCTACTCATCTGTCCTATTATTCAGTGAAATTATAACGTTAATAAGTCATTTATAAATATATTTAAATTAGTTAACAAGAATGCAGCACTATTTAATATCAATTAATATTGAAGATCTGACTGTATAAGAAAAGTATTGTATGTTTAAAATTGTTTATATGCATGAAATAAAGGCCTGCTCAGGGCTCAGGCATCATTTAGAATAGCTAATGCAATTCTAAAATGTTAGAGCTTTGTTCAACAGCGCTGCCGAAGTTTGGCACATTCGTACAAATTTGGTACCTTTTAGCCACAAAGAAACACTTTGATACCAAAATATTTTTGTTTTTTTTTAAATAAACAAAGAGAGGCCTTTAGCCCTATACTGGTACCACGCTTTTAGGTTTAGGGTCCCCCAGGGGAAAGTCTTGCCAGCAGTCACTCTTTGTGACCAAAATTGTTGCACATTAAAGGCCTGGCGCCTCTGAGCTCAGCACAACAAATAAGCAATCTGGCCACGGCCTTAAGGCTATTAAGCCCTCCTGTCCAAGCGAATTACTAATTATGGATGTATATCAAATTTAATTAAGTTACTCCAAAACTTTGTTATACCAGCCACTCTCTACAAATTGAAGGAACACCTCAAAATTTAACAGACCAATAGAGTGGCTTCTAGAAAGAGAGAATTTATTTTTTTAAATAGAAAATGAAATCCAATATATATATATATATAAAAACATCTCCACATTCACACACACACATTCTTACAGAGGAAAGGAGAAGTCGGCTAGAAAGGGGGTGTGAGAATGGCCCTACAAACACCCTCACATTCGCTCCACCACAACCTTATTCTCCCAATGGAGCCAGCTTTAATTTGGGGTTTTGATGCTATGTGCAGACACAGACAGAATGAGTCCCACCACTACCGGCAAGCACACAATATGACGGCCGTAATTTAGCAAATGTGGAAAATCCTATTTTGGGATTCTCTTTATCATTTTTATATAGTTTAAATAACTCTTAAATTCCCAAGGACCAGTCATTTTTGCACCTTCAGCACTAATGACTTTCACACGATCCTTTTTGCCAGGACACATGACTCATAGATTCTTCCAACTCTATCTTTGTGTTCTTCAGATCTCACTTTTCCTTCGCTCATTATTGAAATCTTTGGAAGGCTTCCATATTCTGATTTTAGTGAACAGCTTTTTTTTCACCATCTATTTTGTAGTTTGAAAGAAACTAGCAGTTTTTTCAATTGTGTATTGGGAGAGAGTCATGATTTGTAATTATGACATTTGCTCTCCAGGAATGACCGTTTCAAATCATTCATTAATGTTACTAGATGTTTTTCAGATTCTGTTTCAGGTTTTGAAGAACCACTTACCCCCTTGCTAATATGAACACCATAACTGACTTCTAGCCTCTACTTCAAGTGTTTCTGGGCATCTGATAGCTTACCACACACTTTGCGCTTTACCTGGCTCAATGACAACCCTTCTGAAAAGAATATACAGTAAACCCTCAATATAATGAACTATATGGGGCCGGGGCCGCGTTCGTTAAAGCCGAAAGTTCGTTAAACCCGATGGGCGTTAAAAGCAATGGAAATAACAAACCAAGTTCGTTATGGATATGTAATACGTATGTAATTACTAATAAAGTTAAGCGGACTACACAACATAGTATTGATACGAACCTTGCACTGTAGGAAACATGTGACACACCAACACTCACTGAGGCTGGTCGCAACGCTTGCCTGTTAAACCCGATGGAGTTCGGCCAGGAAATTTGGTTCGTTATATCGAGAGTTTACTGTAATTTAAATTAAAACCTGAACAAAGAAAAACATCAAAATATGTCGCTCAAAAAGATGGGTAGATTTGTTCTTAATGGGAGAAAACAGCTGATGTTGGTTTACAAAAATAGAAGAGTATGTCGTCATCTCTCACAAAAAGAGGAGGGGAGATATTTACAATAGATTTACCAAATGTCGACCTACTGTAAAATGGATTTATCAAATGGAATTGTGGATTAATGTCCTCCATCACAGCAACAAGAGAGCATATATTTAAAATGGTTTTATTAAATGTAAAATGGATTTATCAATTGAAATTGCGTCCTCTACCACAGCAATAAGAAAAAACATATTTAAAATGGATGAACCAATTGTTGACCAAATATAAAATGGATTTACCTATTAAATTTGGGTCCTTCATCAGAGTAACAAGAGAGAAAAATGGATTTATCAAATAGAATTGTGTCCTCCCTCACAGCAACAAGAAAGAGGATATTTAAAATGGGTTTACCAAATGTATACTTACTGTAAATGTATTTACCAAGTGGAATTGTGTCCTCAGACCAAGATAGAGTATATTTAAAATGGATTTATCAAATAGACCTACTGTAAAATGGATTTATCAATTGAAATTGTGTCCTCCGTCACAGCAACAAAAAGAGGCATATTTAAAATGGATGAACCAAATGTTGACCAAATATAAAATGGATTTACCTATTGGAATTTACTAAATATCCGCACTCTGCTTGTTTATAGTTTTTTTCTAAGTTAGGTAAGGTTTCTTGATGTCTTTTATTTTTTTGTTTTGTTTTCATATTTTTGGTTTGCTGAGAACGATAACAGCTTCTTACTGGCAACATTGTAGCTTATAAATAGGACCCGTTTTGCAAATGTTTTTGTTTTTCTTTCGTTATTGTGTTTTTGTGCTCTCCATGTGTTTCTTTGTTATTCGAATTTGGCTTTACTTTGTATAATCGCGAAAAACTTTTAGATTATCTAGAGGCGCATAAACTAATGAAGAAACCAATAAAAGTAAGAATTGTTTTTATTAGGTTAGGTTTTTCTGCGAGTAAAAAGCTGTTGGGGAGAAAAAAACCCAGTAAATTCAAGGAGATTGCTCGTGGGGGAGATATCACTGCAGGGAGACCACCCTGCGATGATCCTGAGTTTCAATCAATTGGGAGGGTCTGGGGGGCGCAGTGCCCAGTATATACTCATATACAAAAAAATATTACGCCGTGATTGTTCACATCTGACGTCATAAGAGATATATTGTAGCCGACTAACAGCACCATCTACCGTGCGCCCCGAATCTGAAGTATTACCACTGACCATGGGAAATTTGCCAAATTTTAATATCATGCCTGAGTAATCTCCCCTTGAATGAGTACAAGTTCAGGGTTTCTAAGCCCTGAGAGTAACATAACATAACATAATTTCACGGATGACAAAAGCCACAAGGGTCTATCAAAGGTCATCCGCATCCGTCAAAACCCACCCACAAAAAGCACCATCACCAAAGTCCCCCACAATATAATATAACAGATGACAAAAGCCACAAGGGCTCATCATAGGTCATCCGAGTCAAACAGCCTCTTTTTTAAGGCACCCAAACTCCCAGGAAAACTACATCCAGAGGATTGCTTCCAGAAACAAGGGTATCACCAATCAAGGCTTGTCAAGAACTAAACATGCAGCTATAGATATATACAAACAATATTAATATATATAAAGCTTAGGAACCATCACAACCTTCCCTCCCCATAAACTCATCCAACCTACTCTTAAATATTTAAGTTTGGACTACATACTACCTTCCGCGGCAATTTGTTCCAGAAGTCTACCACTCTATTGATGAAAAAATATTTTCTTAAATCCAACCTAAACCCTTGCTTTTTAATTTTCCAGTGGTGACCTCTAGTCCAATTTCCATCATCTAACTCAAAAAACTTGCTAACATCCAATTTATCTATCCCAGAAAAAATTTTAAAGAGCTCAATCATATCCCCTCTCACACACCTCCTTTCGAATGAGAACATATTTGATACCCTCAGTCTATCTATATATTCAAGGTGCCTCAGAAAAGGAATAATCTTTGTTGTCCTCCGTTGCACTGACTCGAGAAGGTTAAGATCGTGTCTAAAATGTGGGGACCATGCCTGTATACAGTACTCTAGAGGCCTAACATAAGAGTTATAGAGTTTAAGAATAACTTCCTTACTTTTGTAACTGACATTTCTCTTAATGAAACCCAGCACTCTATTTGCCCTATTTCTTGCTTCAATACACTGCTTAGAAAACCTTAATGACTTATCTATTACTACTCCTAGATCTTTCTCATCCTCTACTGAGCTCAGCCAATGCCCATCCATTTCATAGTTAAATTCTCTATTATCTTTTCCCATGTTAATAACTTTGCACTTATCAAGGTTGAAAGTCATTTGCCACTTATGTGCCCAGGATAACTTTATTTAAATCCCCCTGCACTTTAAAATTATCAATATCTTTAACTACAGCTGCTAATTTGGTATCATCCGCAAAAAAATGACACTTTATTATAACTGCCTCCCCAAGATCGTTTATATAGATGACAAATAATAATGGACTGAGAACTGATCCCTGAGGAACCCCACTGATAACATCCCTCTACTCTGACTGTACACCATTTAGATGGAGTTAAATCTGAGTGGGGGGGTGTTAGCAGTGGAGTTCCGCAAGGATCTGTTTTGGGTCCCTTGCTATTCTTAATTTATATTAATGATCTTGAAATAGGTATATTAGTGACCTGAGTAAATTTGCTGATGCTACTAAGCTAGCTAGGGCCATTAGGGCTGATTCTGATGCTGTTGTAATGCAGGAGGAATTGACCATTATGTCCAATTGGGCCGAGAAATTTGGTAATTTGGTAAATTGAGGGCCAGGGAGTGCGTGGGTCAGCACTATGGGCCCTGGAGAAGGTCAATGCCGTTTATATTTCTCTGTACTTTGGCTTAGGAAAGATTTAGCGGACTTTGCTTGCTGGGCTGACTTAGCAATCTAACAGGAGATAAGCCATGTTAGTACAGGAGGGAGGGGATGATCTATGATTTATATTCTATGTAACTGTCCAGTTTTAGTCAGAAAGATTTTTTTTTTTTTTTTTTTTATAGAGCCCATCTGGCAACTACCCACTTGGGCATAAGTCGCCGAAAAACACGACAGCCTAGAATTAGGCTACTTTAAAGTTAAAATATGAAAACTTAACAATCAATATAAATTTGAAAAACTTAACAATCGAAGCAATCTCCGGCAGCGGGGGGAGGTCCCCCTCACCCCGGTGCAGGAGAGTGCAATCTAAAACAAAACAATAACAAAAAAAGGAACCTTAAATAAAGGGGAGAAGGCCGGCCTCCCCCAAAAAGTCAATAAGTCCACCAGTCATGGTGCACGCACTCGTCCCGAGTACAAGGGACAGGCGGTAGCGACCCCGCCCATCCCGGTACCGAGACAGGTATCGTGCGCGAAGATCACCCAGACTGGGACATTCGACAAGAATATGCCGAACAGTCTGGGGGACGACGCAGTCGTTGCAATAGGGCACATGCGAGCGCTCCACCAAGTAACGATGCGTCACACGAGTGTGTCCGATTCGAAGACGACAGAAAGCAACCCGAAGCCGCCGCGGCATTGGGGGATAGGTCCATGGGAACAGTCGCGGCACAATGGCACGCAACTTTAAGTTCCCCTCGACCGTCTCCCATCTTCTTTGCCAAGCAGTCCGAAGAGCTGCCTGTATTCCTGCCATGTAGTCGGTGTGAGGAAGAGCGAAACGCTGGTCCGGTCGCAGAGTCCTCGCGGACTCTTTGGCGCGCTCATTCCCCGCAATTCCTACATGTCCAGGAACCCAGCAGAAGATAATCTCGACATCTGCCCGGCTCGCCAAAACCGTGGCGTCACGGATTTCGCGAACCAGGGGATGCGGAGATTCCAATGCCCCGAGAGCACTCAGGGCGCTTTGTGAGTCGCTATAAATCACAATCCGGTCTCCGAACCGGGCACGTCGCGTAATCTCCCGTACCGAGTGGTGTATTGCCACCAGCTCGGCCGTGAAGACAGACGCAGCGCCTGGTAGAGCCCCGCTGACTTCAAAGAGAGGGGATACGGCGTGGAAGCCGACCCCCTCTTGGGACTTGGAGCCATCCGTATACACTGGCACGGTACCAGCGTGACACGATGTGTGCTCCAAAAAGATCGAACGCAATACTCCCGGCGCAGTACAAGCTTTGGGAGCAGAGGCGTGGCGACAAATAGCCAAATGTGGTACCCTCCAGGGTGGCGTCCTGGGCAGAACCAGGGGCGCCACCGGCCCGAGAGCTATATCTACCTCTCGAAGGAGTTTCCTGGCCCTAAACCCAAAGGGCTTAGGGTATGACTGGCGTCTCTCGGCGGCATAGGCACCATCGAGATCAGCTGCGGATGCAGTGAGAGCTGTTGGCGACTGGGGGAGGCGCCGGGCTCGCGCGTACAGGCGAGTGATGCACTGCACGCGGCGCAGAGCGAGTGGCATCTCCCCAGCATCGACCAACAGGCTCTCAATGGGGGAAGTGCGGAAGGCACCGGTCGCAAGGCGAAGGCCGGTGTGGTGGATCGAATCCACCTTCCGCAATAAACGCTCGGCTGCGGATGCATAAAACTCGCATCCGTAGTCGAGCTTCGAGCGAACAAAGGATCGATAAAAAAGTAAGGCGGTAGCCCTATCAGCGCCCCAAGCGCTGAACGTCACGGAACGGAGAATGTCCATGGCGCGGGTACAAGAGACCCTAAGGCTGCGAATGTGAGCCTCCCAGGTGAGGCGTCGGTCGAATACAAGACCAAGGAAACGGTGCGACTCAACCACATCCAGGCGCACCCCATTAAGAAACAAATCTGGGTCGGGGTGAAGCCGTGGATGGCGGCAGAAGTGCACCACCTTAGTCTTGGCCAAAGAAAACCGAAACCTGTGCGCTTTGGCATAGCAAGAGACGCGGTTCAATGCCTGTTGGAGTCGGCGCTCCAGAGTTGGCATCTGGGCCGCGCCAAAAGAGATCGAAAGGTCGTCCACGTAGAGCGTAGCGAGAACATCTTCCGGCAGCACCGAGGTGATGCCGTTGATGCTCAGGGCAAAGAGTGTGACACTGAGGACACTTCCCTGCGGGACACCCTCTTCCTGCTCCTTTGGGCCGGAGAGGGCTCCCCCCACCCGTACGCGGAATCGACGATCTCGCAAAAATTCAGATATAAACATTGGGAGGCGTCCCCTCGCCCCCATCGTGTGGAGAGTCTCCATGATACCGTATCGCCATGCGGTATCATAGGCTTTCTCCAGATCAAAAAACACCGTGGCGTAGTGCTGTCTACGAAGGAAAGCCTCGCAGACGGCATTTTCCAGTCGGAGCAGAGCATCCGACGTGGAGTGGAACTTACGGAAGCCGCACTGTGCAGAAGACAGATGGCCTCCGCTGTCCAGGAAATAGGCTAATCTAACATTTACCAATTTCTCCATCAACTTGCACACGCAAGAGGTTAGAGAGATTGGGCGGAAACCGGTCGGAGTAGAGTGATCTCTCCCCGGCTTGCGAAAGGCGAGCACAGTAGCGATTCGCCAGGAGTCTGGGAGGAGACCTTCCACCCAGATCCTGTTGAACAAATCTAATAGAAAGGCCATGCCTCGCTCACCCAGGTGTCGAAGCATGGCGTACGGGACATCGTCCGGACCATGGGCGGTGTCCGCGCACGAAGCGAGAGCGGAACGCAACTCACTCACAGTAAACTTGTCGTTGAAGGGTTCTCCGCCTCTGGAGGTAAAGTCCAACCGGCGGCCTTCCGCGACATCACGACGTGCATTGAATGCTGGCGGAGCAGCATCACGGCTAGAGAATGCGGAAAAAGCGGTCGCTAAGGATTCCGCCACGGACGCGGGGTCCGAGATTGCGGTCCCATTCTCCTGGAGAACGGGAGGGGGGTCCTGCGAGAACTTGCCCCGAATCCTTTTGACTCGCTTCCACACCTCAGCTAAAGGGGTCTTCCCGTTAAGTGAAGACACGTATGCCCGCCAAGAAGAGCGGCGGGCGTGCTTCGAAATATACCGGAACCTAGCCCTAGCCCGACGAAATTCAGCGACGGTGAAATCGTTCGGGCGGCGCTTAGAGCGCATGTAGGCATAACGCTTCTGTTTGAGGGCCGTCTCACACTCGGCCGACCACCATGGGAGTGGTCGGCGTGCAAAACGGCCAGACGTCCTAGGAATAGTAGTCAGGCCCACGGCGATGAGGTTGCCGGAGAAGAACTCGACGGCCTCATCTACCGACCTAAACTCCTTGACTGAGATAGAGAATTCAGTCATTTCCTGAAATGCAGGCCACCGCGCCCGCGCCAAGCACCACCGAGGTGGTCTCTCAGGCGGCAGTTGCCCTGAAAATGATATTTGAATGGGAAAGTGATCACTACCATGGAGGTCATCGACCACCCCCCAATCAAAATCAGGCTGTGCATCCGAAGAGCACAAAGATAGGTCAAGGCAAGAAAATGAAGCGGTTCTCGGACAGTGATGCGTAAACTCATCCACGTTTAGGACACCCATCTCAAGCTCTTCGATCAGATCGGCAAGGACTTGTCCCCTGGGATTTATGGTGTAATCTCCCCAGAGAGGATGCCTGCCGTTCAGATCTCCAAGCAAGAGATAGGGCCTCGGCAACCGTGCCACGACGCGGCGAAAGTCCCCCGCGTCGAAGTCAGCTGACGGTGGAATGTACGCAGAAATGATAGTATACCTCCTATCCAGGTGCAGCTGCACAGCCACTGCCTGAAAGGAGGTATCTAAAGAGAAAGGAAGAAAGGAGACATCATGCCGGGTGTAAACCGCGCATCCCCCAGCCCGGCCGTCCCGCGGTGGTTGGGTCGCAAGACCCTTATACCCCGGGAGGGCAGGCAGGGGGCACGCGCCTAGCATGGTCTCCTGCAAAAAAATAGCTAACGGGGAACGGGATGAGGCGAGCCTCCGCAGCTCCTCCCAGTTGGCCCGGAGTCCACGGCAATTCCATTGAAGGAATATGCCCTCCAGGCCTAGCTCGGAGGAGACGCGGGGGCCCTCCTCGAATTGAAGACCCTCACGGGAATGGCCGTACGCTTCCCGGGGGCAGAATCCCGGGCGCTGTTGGCCGGACAAAGCGCTGAAGGCGCTGTCGCCTTCGAGGACTTATTGGGGGAGGTTGGGCTCGCCATGCGAGTCTTTTCCTCCCTCCGCCTCGAAACTTTAGGCGGGCGTTGCGGCTTCGGAGGCGGGGGGCCCTCTTTTCGAGGAACCACCGTCTCCGAGCCACTCGCTCCACCTCGGGGCGTGGGCAAAGGGGCCGAAGCTCCTTTGTTGCTGTCCTCCTTTCGGGGAACAGCTTTAGGAACCCCGGAAGATGGCCTAGCGACCATCTTCAGGGGTGTTGCCTCCTGTGAGTCTAACGACTCGGTGGAGGCGCGTGGCCGTTTCGCTTTACGCGAAACGGTCACGCTGGGGGAAGAGGGGGGAGCCCTGGTTTTAGCCGGGGCAGGGTATGAACCCTTTTTGCCGCCAGCTTTACCAGGGGAGCGCCCAGGTTGGGTAGAGCCCACAGAAGGGCTCCGAATGGGCGCGGAAACAGCCGTGCTCGTTGGCCTGGATGGGCCAGGAGCAGAGGGTGCCTTTCTAACTATTGAGGCATATGACGTCCCAGGCAGAGCCGGGCGCGCCAGGACCAAGTCCTTTGCCTCGCGGAATGAGAGTCGATCCTGGGCCTGAACGGCCAGGATTTCTTTCTCAAGGAGATATGCACCACATTGCTTCGAAGAAGCAGGGTGCGGCTCTCCGCAATTGACACACTTGGCCACACACGATTTGGACTTATCGTGTGCGACCTTGGAGCAATTTACACAGACTTCGGGTGACCCCGATTTTGCACGTCTACATGATCGATTCGTATGGCCGAAGCGGTGGCAGTAATAGCACCGCCGCGGCAGTGGCACGAATGCCTTCACGCGGTAGCGGTACCAACCGGCACGCACCGACTCAGGGAGCTTGTCACAGTCGAACGTGACGAAGAGTGTAGGGGTGGGTCTCGAGGCCCCTCCCTGTTTTCTCATCACACGTTCGACCTTGACCGCCCCATGGTCGGCCAGCTCTAGGGTGATGTCCTCAATGGAGTAGTCAACGAGTTCCCTCGCATAAACTACTCCTTTCACAAAGTTCATGGTAGAGTGCGGCGTCACACTCACCGGGGTGCCATGAAGTGTCCGAAGAGCACTTATCTTGGCCGCCTCGGCGGGATTCGCCGCATTCGCCAGAAGGCTCCCGTCCGAGAAACGGGTTACCTTCGGCTCTCTACCAATTGCACTAGCTAATCCTCTCCTCTGATGGATCATGTTGCCCTTGGACAACATGGTGCCATCAGTGGAGCGAATAACGAGGAAGCGTTTGAAGCCAGCGGGCTCGAAAACGCCAGGTAACCTCTGAATCAGGGGCCCCGATGTCATCGAGGCTCCGCCCTGTGCATTCTTGGTCTTAGTCGTAGTCATGGGCTCCGCACACGAGGGGGTAGAGGGGCCGGATGTGCCGATCTTGGCTTGGTCGCCTACCAAAGTGGCAGCAGACCCATCCGTCCCCGCAGCCCCCGCGGATGGAGAGGAGCCCCGAGTCTTCTTCGTCTTTTGAGTCTTTTTAGTCTTTTTCTTTTTAGGAGAGGAGGGCGGGGAATGAACCCGCTTTTCACCTCCGCCGGCAGAAGTCCCCAGGCCAGATGGACCAGCCTCAGCCAGGTCCCTCTCCGAAATGGAGAAGGTCCTGGTTGTCGTAGGGGCACCTGTCGGAGGAGATCCCTCCCCTCCTTCTACTGCCTCGGAGCCCTCAGCCATTTGAGGAGGACCTTGCATAGGGGCGGATTCGGGTTCGGTGCTTGGCGCCGAGCCCGAATTCCCCCCCATGGAAGGCCCTACCGTCTGGGGCTGGGTCTCCTCAAGGACCATGTCTATCACAGGAGGGGCCTCCAGTTGGCCATCCCCTCCCAGGACATCGCAGGTCCCCTTGGCAGTATTGTCACTAGTCAGGTGGTGTGGGGAGGCACAGGCCTTGACCCCAGCAAGGTTCAAAATTCTTGCCAGCAGGTCTTTTGAGGGAAGCGACCGAAGGGGCCTGGCTTCCCTCTCCCCCCTAAGGGGGTTTGCCCTACCGAGCCGCTTGCACGAGGGGCGGTCGGCAATGGGCTGCCTGCTGGCTTTCTTGGCAGTCCCCTTAGAAAGCAAAGGAGGGACTGCCGCTGGAGATAGGGAGGTGCCCGAAAGCACCTCCAGAGAAGGGGGTGAGGGGGAGTCCCCTACACCCGTAGGCGTAGGAGAGGAGTAAGCCTCTTCTCCGGTTAAAGAATTATGGAGGGTCCCTTGCGCAAGCACAAGGGGGGGGACCTCCATTTTCTCGGTGGAGCTGCCCGAGGGCGGCTCCGTAGATGTTTTTGGGGAAGTTGGGGGTTGGGGTTTTTGTTTTTTTTCATACATGGGCATGGTGACCCTCTTTTGATTACGGGACGCAATAGCTCATCACCTCTCGCAGTTGCCCGCACTGCGAGAGGTGCTTACAAGCCCGGCAGAGCCAGGCGCCGCCATTCGGGACCACCCCTCCCGCCTGGTGGCCTGGCAGTCCTTCGGCATGGCGGCTCCACCTTGGACACGGCGTAAAAAATATAGGTTGTGAAGAGGAGAGGAAAAGGGATGTGAGGAAGATGTGGGTGGGGATGAAGCAGGTTGTTAAAAAAAACCCATCCCGAACCGGAGCTGAGGGGTTAGGGAACAATGTCCCCTCCCCCCCTCAGCCCCGATCCGGGGTGGTTGGCTTGAGAAGAAGGTCAGCATTCTACCCTGTGAAATTAGAGGCTGACCAGAGAAAGTTGTGGGAGAGGTTGTATGAAAAGCGACGAGGTAGGGGAGAAATCGGGCTATCTGAAGGAAGGAAGAGAGGCTAAGCTGGGGCCGGACGGAGCGCTGGATCCCGTCAGCACGGCGGCCAAGATGGCAAATCGCCGCGCCCCTTACGGGGTAGTCAGAAAGAACTGGAGATAATTGGAAATTGCTTGGCGGATAGGGGGGGGCCGAGAAATGGCAAATGAAGTTTAACATAGACAAATGTAGTGTACTTAGTATAGGTAGAAATAATCCATTGAATAGTTATAAATTAAATGGGAGAATTTTAGGGAGGACGGATTGTGAGAGGGACTTGGGTATTTTGGTAAGTTCAGACCTTCATCCTAGAAAGCAATGCCTAAATGCTAAGAATAAAGCTAATAGGATATTGGGATTCATTAGGAGGAGTGTAAGCAATAAGAGTGCTGAAGTCATTCTAAAACTGTATCTGGCGCTAGTTAGGCCTCATCTAGACTATGCAGTACAATTTTGGTCACCATATTATAGGAAGGATATTGATTTGCTTGAGTCTGTGCAGAGAAGGATGACAAAGATGATTGGTGGGCTAAGGAACTTACCTTATGGTGAAAGGCTCAGAAAACTAAATCTACATACATTGGAAAGGAGAAGAGGAGGAATCTGATGAGGAAATAGTAGAGGTCCTTAATGATCATTTTGCTTCAGTATTCACAGAAGAGAAACCAGTTAGATTAATTGATGATAATTCTAGGTCAAGGGAAGTAGTGATAAATTCTATTAATATAGACAGAGAAGAAATTAAAGGGCTTATAATTCAGTTAAATACTAGTAAGGCATCTGGCCCTGACAACATTCATTCTAGGATACTCAAAGAAGGTGTAGAAAGTATTGCAGTAGCTCTCGAGAAGATATTTATTAGATCACTAGAGTCTGGAGAAATACCAAATGATTGGAAATTGGCAAATATAGTGCCAATTTTTAAAAAGGGAAGCAAAGAGGACCCAAATAACTTTAGACCAGTAAGCTTAACTTCTATAGTCTGTAAAATTCTTGAGAAGATGGTTAAGAAGGGAATTTCTGATCATCTAGAGAGTAGCAGGTTAATTAATGATGCTCAGCATGGTTTTAGAAAAGATAGATCGTGTTTAACTAATTTACTGGATTTTATGGATTATGTAACTAAAGAATTAGATAGGGGTGAGAAAGTTGATGTGATCTACTTAGATTTCAGCAAAGCTTTTGATAAGGTTCCACATAGAAGACTAGTTCATAAATTAAAGCTGCATGGGATATGTGGGAACGTTTTAAATTGGATAACTGAATGGCTGAAAAATAGGAAGCAGAGAGTTGTACTGAATGGAGTGAGGTCAGAGTGGAGGAATGTTATTAGTGGCGTACCTCAGGGATCAGTTTTAGGCCCTTTATTATTTATAATCTATGTAAATGATCTTGGGCAAGGTGTAAATAGCAAAGTGTCAATTTTTGCTGATGACACTAAATTGGCAGCTGTAGTCAAAGAGGTTGAGGGTAGCTTTAAAGTGCAGGGTGACTTAGATAAGCTGTTAGCTTGGGCTCAGAAGTGGCAGATGACTTTTAACCTTAATAAATGCAAAGTTATTAACATGGGGAGAGATAATAGGGAATTTAGCTATGAGATGGATGGATATTGGCTTAATTCAGTTGAAGATGAGAAAGACTTAGGAGTGGTAGTAGATAGGTCACTGAAATTTTCAAAGCAGTGTATTGAGGCAAAAAATAGAGCAAATAGGGTGCTAGGTTACATTAAAAGAAATGTTAGCTACAAGAGTAAGGAGGTCATCCTTAAACTATACAACTCTTATGTCAGGCCACATTTAGAGTACTGTATACAGGCATGGTCACCACATTTTAGACATGATATAAACTTATTAGAGTCAGTACAAAGGAGGGCAACAAAAATAATACCATCCCTGAAGCACCTTGAATATGAAGATAGACTGAGGGTATTAAATATGTTTTCATTTGAAAGAAGGTGTGTGAGGGGAGATATGATTGAGCTTTTTAAAATCTTTTCTGGGATGGATAAATTAGATTTCAGCAAGTTATTTGAGTTAGAAGGTAGTAATAGAACTAGAGGCCACCACTTAAAGATTAAAAAACAGAGGTGCAGACTGGATGTTAGAAAATATTTTTTCACTAACAGAGTGGTAGATTATTGGAATAGTTTGCCACCTGAGACTGTAGACAGCCCAAACTTGAATGTTTTCAAGCGCAGATTGGATGATTATATGGGGATGGAGGGTTAATTTCTTACTTTTTGGTATGTGGATATGTTTCTTGACTCATTCCTGTGGATGCAGTTTCTTTTTATTGTATATTTTGGGGGATTTTGATTTTGTTTTTGACAGACTCCTATGGAGGCTTTAAATTATATATTGTAGATGCATGGTTGGACATTCCTATGGATTGTTAAATTGTATATTGTAGCTGCATGATCTGACAGGATCCTATGGATGCATTATATGGGTGGGATTTGATGGATACGGATGACCTTTGATAGGCCCTTGTGGCTTTTGTCATCCGTTAAATTATGTTATGTTATGTTAAGAGTCAGAGGGGAATTGATTGAAGTCTTCAAATGGGTAAAAGGATATAATAAAGGGGATCTGGGTAAGGTTCTTATACTTAGTGAACATGACAGGACACGTAGCAATGGGTTTAAGCTTGATAAGTATAGGTTTAGAAAGGAGATTGGGAGGAATTGGTTTACAAATCATGTGGTAGATGAATGGAATAGGCTCCCTAGACATGTGATAGAAGCCTCCTCTCTGGGTAGTTTTAAGAATAGATTAGATAAATATATGGATGAAGCTGCTAGATGGGACTGACTTTTTTATATACATACGTATATATTTTTCTAAGGAGTGGGGAGATTATATTTTGCGGTTGCATGAATGGACATAATCCTCTGGATGCATTTTATGTATATTGTAGATTAGATCTGACGAACTCCTGTAAAGGGTGACAATGTTGATGACTTTTCTCTGGTTTGAAATCTTTTGTCTGTTGACTGGAACAGGAGCTGCCAAGTGTAGGCCATGAATGGTCTTTTGCAGTCTCCTTCGTTTCTTATGTTCTTATATGTTTCACCTGTCTTATTAACTGTCATTTTACTACTTCAGTTTTACCTGTTTTATTGTGTTTCGTTACTGGAAACTGATTTTGAGCTGCACTATGGGTTGCTATATGGAGAGGCTACACCCCCTACCCCCTCTCACACTCAGGAACAAGTAATAAAATGAGTTAATGAAACAGGTGAAACATATTGGGAAATGGATGAAATATTACGAGCTTCCTTGCTCATGTTCCCATAATATTTCAGAAATATTATGGGAACACGAGTGGGGAAGTTCGCAGTGTATGGATCTTGGTAACACTTCAGTTTCGGGGCGCACAGTAGGTGGCGCTGTTTATAGGCTACAATATATGTCTTATGACGTCAGACGGTAGTGTCAGATGTGAACAATTACGGCGTTATATTTTTTGTATACAAGTATATACTAGGGAGGCACAGCCCCCCAGATCTCCCAATTGATTGAAACTCAGGATCATCGCAGGGTGGTCCCCCCGCAGTGATATCTCCCCACTAGCAGTACCCTTGAATTTACTCTTCCCCCAACAGCTTTTTACTGAGAGAAAAACGTAACCTAATGACAAACAATACTTACTTTTATAGGTTTCTTGATTAGTTTATGTGCCTCTAAATAATCTAAAAGTTTTTCGCGGTCATGCAAAATAAACCTGAATTTGAATAACGAAGAAGCACATCTAGAGCACGAAAAAGCCATAACAAAACAGAAAAAAAAGCTAAGCGGGTTCTATTTATAGTTACGACTGCCAGTAAGAAGCTGTGGTAAACATGTAGATTATCGGCTTGGCCTGAAAAAAAAAAATTTGTGTAAATATTATCATTCACCCGTGTTTGAATATTCATGCGCGTTTGAGTTTTGTTCGAATGCTAGGTGCCTTTTTTTTTTTTTTAAATCTCGAAATTAAACCCATCAAAAATGTTGTTAACGTAGGCCATTTTAGTTACCAAATTGCCCGAAAATAACCAAACAAAACACTTTGTTTCCCGTACTTAAATGCAGTGGTTATACTTCCAAAATAGCGAAGAGGAAAGCCTATTTATTTTGCGCGTCTGCGCCCTATTCGAAATCTAGCTGACTTGAATCACATTTTATTTTTGATCATCTAAATTCAAAGTTAGGGTTCCCATCTAATGCTTGGCCACAAATGTCGCATTCACTTTTAATTTGCACTAAAGTATACACATCCAAAAAGGTGTTTAATTTATCTTTATCAGAAACTAGGGTTAATAATTCCGCAATAGCCGACGGACAAAATTCAGAATTCGATGATTATTTTCAAACTGCGTAAAAGTGAAATATTTGACACCCAAACTGCTAAAAAACAAGTAGTTCCTTGAAATGATCTAGCCAATTACATTTAAATGTATAAAAGAAGGTAACAAAAATAGTAAAATGGGGAAAAATATATTGAAAAATAAAAATGACTCCGAATGAGGATAATAAAAAGCTATTTAGTAGGAAAGAAAAATTGATATCAAGCATTTCTGACGTCATACCCCCCCCCCCTATTATAATTCGCAAAACGATTACAGACGCTGACATGATGTAGTTAAAGCATTCACCTCTGTAAACGGCAGAACATTATAACAATTAGGATTATATACTGGGGGGGCTGTGCCCCCCAGACCCCCCCCAATTTAATGAAACTCAGGATCATCGTAGTGTGGTCCCCCCCTTGTGCTTACCCCCACACGAGCCGTCCCCTTAAATGTACTCCAAAAACGTGAAACATTTTGGAACACGGATGAAAAAACTACGGTTTATCGGCCGGGATCGGCCGGGCCGATAATCTACATATTTACCGAAGCTGTTATTGTTCACTGCAAAAAAAAATAGGAAAACAAAAAAAAAGAATAAAAGAAATCAACAAGCCTTACCTAACTTAGAAATAACTATAAACGAGCAGAGGTGCAGATATTTAGTAAATAATACAGACTAAAAGTTACAAATCTCCAAAACAACAAAAAAATATAACGCTGTGATTGGTCATATCTGAAGCTACCGTCTGAGGCAATAAGAGATATATTGTAGCCCCAGATTGTAGCTTACTAACAGCGCTACCTATCGTGCGCCCCAAATCTGAAGTATTACCTGGATCTTTAGAATTACCGGTAAATATGTAGATTATCGGCGCGAACAATGGGACGTACTATTTCGTCTGTGTTCCAAAATGTTTCACGTTTTTGGAGTACATTTAAGTTGACGGCTTGTGTGGGGGTAAACACAATAGGGGGCTACACTACGATGATCCTGAGTTTCATTAAATTGGGGGGGGTCTGGGGGGCACAGCCCCCCCCTGTATATAATTCTAATTGTTTATAGAATAATAATTCAAAAAGGACTCAAACACGCATGAATATTCCGACACGAGTGAACAATAATATTTACACACAAATTTTTTTCCGGCCGGGCTGCTAATCTACATATTTACTAGTTTTTTTCCGGCCGGGCCGCTAATCTACATATTTACCATATACCAATATAAATTAGCAGTAGAAGAGCTTATCTTCAACTTTACCTTTATTTCATTTACAAGGCATGGTGGCCTATTTCTTTTCTTTAAATGGTGCCATCAGGATTTAAACTTTGATTTGGGGTGGAAATAGCCAGCACTATAATCTCAATTTACCAAAAGTATTACTCCTATTGAAAGGAAGTATTATAGTCTTTAGTAGTATAAAACGCATGCGCCACTCTTATTCAAAATTACCTTATGGCATATACAGTTTTCTTAGATGTTGGCTATTTTGAGTAGGGACTTTGATAGGTCCTAGGTTTTTTCTCATTGGTATTACTTCCCATGTTCTCAACACTAACTATTTACAGGGCTGATACTCATTTAGATTATATAAAATTAGGTTGGTTAGGTTTAATGACTATCAAAGATCACCTTGGGCAGGAGTTTTTCACCATTTTTTTTTTTACTAATATTGGTGACATAATCGTCCACGGTAATAAAGTCAAATAAGAGCGTACGAAAAGGTAGTTAGTTTTATTTGCACCCAATCGAAGGTGTTCGCGTGGTAACATGTTACCAAAATAAATACATCTCGCATAGTTACATATATGAGAAAAGAAAAACAAAATTTTATTTCAATTTACTAAATTTTATAAAGGCGGATTTTCATTTCAAGTTGTTGTTGTTGTTGTTGGTTTGGGCTGCTTGGATGGTAGTCACATGAACCCTGCTGCAAGTAGTTTGTTGCATGTAAGATACTTGGTTAAGTTATTTTAGATGGTCCTTAATGAGTAATATTTGTGCCTTAAGTTTATTGTTTATATTATTGAGAGTTTTCGGCTGTTGGTGACGAATTTTGCTGTCTTGTTGAGGATTTCTTGACGGATATCTTACCTGGACGGGTTCCACCGGAGGAAAACCCCATAAGTGACAACACGCCAGCAGAATGAAAGTTAAGAATTTGCTATTGTATTAAAACATATGAGCATCTGCTAAAATGTGTGTTGATTGCACTAAGTAATGACTAGATTATAGATGGGGGGGTCAAAACTTGTTCCATCCAGCAGGATTGTTAGGGTTAGCTGACTAGATTATAGATGAGGGGGGGGGTCAAAACCTGCTCCATCCAGCAAGATTGTTCGGGTTAGCTGATAGACTTTCAGGTTTGATATGAGGGTCCTCAGTGTGGTACGGAGGCTGTGGACGCTGTCGTCTCCGCGGACGCCATTCTCACATAGCTCTAGGAGTAACAGTCGACACAGACCTAAAATTCCACCATCACACCAGACTAACAGTATCCAAGGCTGGAGGCGTTGCGACAAACCTTTTAAAATCCACAGTCTGTCGCCGGAACCAATTCATGACAGCACTATTAGTAAGCGACACCCGCCCCATTATCGAGTTTGCTTCTCCAGTCTGGAATACTAACTATATATCTGACCTCCGACTCCTCGAGAAAGTTCAACGCAGGTGGACTAAACAGATCCACTGGCAGTCCGCCAATTCCTACTTCGAAAGACTCCAACAACTTGATCTATTCTCCACAAAGGGACGGCTACTGAGGCACGACCTGATCTACTGCTACTGAATCTTCCATGATCTGTGCTCCATTAAGCCTGAAGACCTTTTCGTCTTGCCCACCAACTCAACAACTAGAGGCCACCGATACAAAATTCAGATCTAGCATGCTCACATGGAGGCCCGCAGAAGGTTCTTATCTAGCAGAGTAGCTCCTCTGTGGAACTCCCTTCCCTCCCAGGAAGTGTTCCACTGTCTCTTCCTGATTCTGGCACCTCCTGCAGTATGGGGAGTCCGCCAGGTGAAGTTTGTACGTGTACCTGTTCAGACCACAGAATCCAGTCCTCAGGCAGAATATGGTCACGTCCAGGCGACGGTGCTTGTGACGGCTCCACGATGCAGGGGAGGTTGCGCTGCAGATTTGGCCAAGACTGGTTTCTTGTAGCATGAGTCTAAATTCGGTGTCCCATTTCTTCTTGATCTCTTTCCTGGTAAAGGTTTGGGCGTCGTGGCATTCAAGTCGGAGATGTTCCTCTGTGTCTGGCACTGCCTCCCTTGTGGCTCGATCAGCAATTTCATTATCGTGAATTCCAACATGTGACGGAAGCCACTGCAGTGTGATATGACGTCCTCCTGTTGTGAGGTGGTTCAGTCGTGCCTGTATCTTGTGCACCAGGGTGGTGTAGGTGCTGGTAAGCCTATTGATAATTAGTGCCAGGCTAGTTTGGAAGTCAGTGTATATCACCACTTTGCCAGATGTTATAAGGTTGATGTTGTCCAGAGCACACAGGATGGCATGTAGTTCCGCGGCTATGTTAGAGTGGCTGGGTGATAGCCGCCAGGTTTGGCAAAGTTTGGAGATGGGGTAGTAGACTGCCGATGATGAAATGCCCTTTTCTAGTTAGTGGGACCCGTCTGTAAAAACGGGAGTGTGTGAGGAGTACAACTTATTGTGCCTATTGAGGAAGAGTTTAAGGGCGGGTTGGGGTGGGTCGATCCCCATACGGAACTTGAGGTCTAGGTGGTGGGATATTTGGGACGCAATATCACACTGTGGTGGAATTGATGAGACAGCTGAGTTTGGGCCTGGTATGTGAGGCAGAGGGAGTGACTCGTTTTCAAGAATTGAGTGGGTTTTTTTCTATTAGGGGGAGGTTCTTGACGGGGCCAACTCCAGGAGACATCAGGGTATCGTTAAGTATTGTGATGGCTGGGTGGAGCTGTGGATGCCTTGTAGACTGTGTTGCACATTTAAAGTTAATCTTTTCTTTCTTCCTTTTAATTCTACGTCGTGAAATTTGTGGAAATACTCATAAAAGGCCGACATAGTAGGATCTTTACCTTAATGAGGCAGTGGTGGGCGCCATAACGAAAAAAATGTATCAAGATAACCGATAAATCGATAACAAAAACCTTATCGGCGATAACCGATAATCAATAACTGGCGATAAATTTATCGCCTGATAAGGTGATAACCAAAAAATTCAAAATTCCGATACTAGCGATAACGATATTGATATGAGGGGCAGTCAATAAGTTTTGCGAATCGGTAGGGCAAAACAGAGGAAGGGAGGATGGCTGTTTGCGGGGGTGTTAGGACAAGTTATGACAAGTCAGGACTTGCAGCCGCACGCTCCTGCCTCGTCTATTTAAGAAGCAGTAGCTGACCGCAGATCGCCAGTCACAAACTTTTCAGCAATGGAGAACGTTGAGCACCGCGCAGTAATCAAATTTTTGAACAAGGAAGGCAAGAATGAAAAAGAGATCCATGAACGCATGGTTGCAGTGTACACCGACACCGCCCCTTCCTATGCACCCATTGCTCGCTGGAATAGGGAGTTCCGCCATTTCGTGAGTCCCTTGAAGATGACCCCCGTCTAGGACGCCCGTCAGACGTGACCAACGAGGACAATATGGCCCATGTGGAGAGGATCATCCTCGAAAATCAACGGATAAGGGTCGAAGAAATTGAGCGAGAACTTGGAATATCACATGGAAGTTTTATGAACATCATCCGCAACAATTTGGCCATGACCAAGGTCTCTGCCCGTTGGGTCCCCAGAAACCTCACACCCCATGATCGACTTCAACGTCGTCAAAGTTCGGAGGAGCTACTGCTCCTCCGAACCAACCAAGACCCGGCGGGATTCGAGTCACGCATAGTGACAGGTGATGAAACGTGGGTCCATCACTGGGATCCCGAGACCAAGCTTGAAATCATGGCCTGGAAGCACAGGGGCTCTCCGACTACCATCAAGTTCCGGACCAAACACTCAGCCGGGAAGATCATGGCCACCATCTTCTGGGATTCTGAGGGAGTGTTGATGGTGGACTATGCGCCTCGGGGAAGGACCATCACACGCCGAGGAACTGGCTGGGTTGAAGAAGTGCATCCGTCAGAAGCGGCGCGGCAAGTTGACACGCGGTGTCCTGCTCTTCCACGACAATGCCCCTGTCCACAAGGCCAGAGTTGCACAAGCTGCCCTGCGAGAGTGCGCATTCGAGGAGCTCAACCATCCCCCTACAGCATAGATCTGGCCCCTACCGACTACTTTTTATTCCGCCAGCTCAAGGCTGCACTGCGTGGACGCCGGTTTGGGGACGATGAAGATGTCCAGCTCGCCGTCCAGGAGTGGAATGAATATCAGTCAGGAGATTTCAGGTTGTCGGGAATTCGAAGCCTCAGGAACAAGTGGCGAAAGTGCATTGAAGTCGAGGGTAGTTATATTAAAAAATAATAAAACACTTTTCCTCATATTTCGTTTCCTTATATCCAAATTGCAAAACTTATTGACCGCTCCTCGTATTTTAAATAAAAAATCAATAAATCAAAATCTTTATTTTTATCTTTATCTTAGAAAACTTAGAAAAATCTTAGAAAAAAATTAGAAAAGTCTTAGACAAATCTTAGAAATAACCTGAAATTCAATGTTTATCCTGTCTCTTCACTAATGAAAAGTACTGTTTTAGGTAAAATAACTAAATTTGCATAGCCACATTCTAGACCAGATTCTGCAGCATGTTCCCCTTAGTAAACATGAGCATGTTGAAGTTTTCATCAGACAGGGAGTTCCTCTTAGCCCTTATGATGTCCTTGCCAAAGGAGAACAAGCGCTCCACCGCGGCGCTGCTCGGCATCGCCGTGTTGTACCCCAAGAAGAGGTCAATGAGGACATTCTCACTGTTTAAGGCTGGGTCTGCCAGACTGTCTGTCCCTTTGGCTTGCAGCCACACATTCACAATTTGTGCAGCATTGGACTTGGTTGACCTGTGATGACTCCTAGTGTTATCCTCCTCATCATAAATGCTGGCGTAGTAGTCCTCTGTCTCCATGTCATCGCTGCTGCTGCTGCTGGCGGTCGCCAGGTCAGCACGCCACAAGATCTTCACCTTCCTTTCCATCAGTGACTTGGCCTCTGACTTCTTGATCATTCTTTCCTCAAAAGCCCCCATCCACTTGAGGCGAAACTTAGGGTTGAAGGCATTGGCCAGAAGACACTCCTCATCCTCAAAGGTGGCGGCGAACCTCCTCTCCATGGCAGCAAGGAGGGTGTTAACCAGGGGCTCGCAGAACCGAAGGTTGCCGCTGGTCATCAAGTTGACCAGCTTCTTCTTGGTCACAATGAGGGTGGGAATCAGACAGCCCAGGTAGCATTGCTTCTCCCCCTGGATGAGGTCGAGTGCGTTGGCGACAGGTGCCATGACCTGATAATTGAAATAGACAAATAGTATTTATTATTTAATTTAGTTTTAAAATAAAAGCATAAGCTAAAAAGTAAAAAGCGATAAAGTATCGCGATAACGCCCAACTTATATTTATTATTTAATTTAGTTTTAAAATAGAAGCATAAGCTAAAAAGTAAAAAGCGATAAAGTATCGCGATAACGCCCAACTTATATTTAGTTTATTTACCTTAGCATATTCTGACATGAAGTCAATGTCTTTCTGGACAAACACTGTTCAGATTCCTATGCTAGTTCATGCACCTGTGCAGCTGGCCTTTCTTTTCCTCCAGCACTTTGTGGAGGACCACCAGAATGTCATAGAAGCTGTTCCGCCTTGTTTTGGTAGGAACAGTGAGCCGCCTGTTTAGCGCCTTGTACAGTCTATCCGCAAACACTGTACTTTTTCCTGAAAAAAATAGTTTTGCATTATTTCATTATTTGCATTATTACTGAAATATTTTTCTTTTTTCACTTTTTATTTAAACAATTTATGGCTATCGCTACCTTATTAAACTTACAATATTCTAGAATTGTGAAACAAAAAATATAATAACTTACATGGTGACCTTGTCCTCTATCCCAAACTGGCTGTGGATATTATCCATGAACTGGGCGAGTACACCATAGGTGTGGCTCCCCATGATCCTCTGGCAGGCCAAGATAGCCATCTTCCTGCCCATGGTGTTTGGGTCCAGCCAGTGCACTGTCATACCCAGGTACCCCTTCTTGTTAGCTGACTGGCAGTCAGCTGTAGTGCCCACTCACTTGACTTGCTCCAGTTTGCTAAAATGTAAGCATAACGGTAATTGACTTAATTAATCATTATGTATTTGAGTTATTTTTCAAGACAATATATAATACTATATTGATTAGTAACTATATATATATATATATAGCGTTATTTTATAATACAAGAGAGAGTAAGAATATTTGAATATTGTTTCTAAGTTACTTACCTGGTGAGGCTTTCCTTCATCTCCTCCTAGGTTTTGAGGATCCTCCTCCCCAGCGTCGTCCTGGAGGGTACCTCTTTCTTTGGATTGAAGGTGTGGACCATGTCCCTAAATCTCTGACTGTCCGCAACCTGCAGCTACAGCATGCTGTCCACTGTAGCAATATCTATACCCCTACAAGTATTTTTTATTTATTTATAACTGTGTATATATATATATATATATATATATATATATATATATATATATATATATATATATATATATATATATATATATATATAATTAAACATAAGGCTCCTTCGTTGTCCTCGCATCGGTGAATCAGGTCTGTAATATTTGAATTGTAATTTTTTAGCTAAATATGTCCCAAAAGAATCCCGAATTAATGCGTGATTCATTTCTCATTTACAGACCCTCCCAACTCCGTTATAATCTATTTATCATCCCATAAAACAATTTAAATTATAATCTATTTAACAATTACTACTTACAAATTACTTATAATACAATCTATTTAACCACTATTCAACCAATTTAATTGCAATCAACCAATTACTATCTATCAATAATCTATTAGCCAATTACTATTTAATATCTATTTATCATACTATATAATCTCTTTCTGCATTTAACGATTTAGCAACATTTACCAATTTATAATCTATTTAATATTTATCAATTGGAAATCATAACTGTTTATTCCATAATATATATTTTTCTTAACTCTTTGTTTTTAATACACGTAATCCCACGACTTCGCCGAGATTTAGGCCTAACGAGGTTCGTCCTGCAAAAATTTAGATTTCACGTTAGCATTTAACTTCATTCCCTTGAATAAAGAAATAGAGGTTTTTATGTTTATTGTGACCTGAGCTATCTACAATATTGACGCAATATTCACCTAAAGCCCTATATCCACCACAAACCTGACAATTGTTTTGTCGACGGTGGACTGCAGGACGGCGCTGCCCTGGGCCATGATGCCAAAGTTCTCGGCGATGGACATCTGCCGCTGCTTGTTGCTGGTTGACCCGCTGTCGTCTGACTGACCGGACCGGTTCCTGCTGTGGCCGCCAGTCCCAACGTTGGCATTGCAAGCTTCATCAACTTGTTTTGCCTTGTCAGGATGAATCCTGCTGAAGTGGCTCTTCAGGTTGGCCTTGGAACCCTTGTTCACCTTCACCTCAGTTATCTTGGGGAGGCATGACAAGCACTGGAAGATGTAGCTTGCGCCAACCATCTTCTTTACTTCCTATCCACTTTCCAAGGAATGGCCAGGGTGACTGAGGCTCAGCCTCAGTGAGCTCAGAGTCAATAGACTCCGCTGAGTCTCTTTGGCTTGATGCGGGCACAGTCTCTTGCGACGCCATCACTAATTCAATACTATAAAATAGCAAAGCACTGCACTACTAAATTTCAATAAAAATAGGATCAGTTTAGAATAGGGGTGTAACTTCGTAAGTGTTCAAAACGTTAATAAACAGATATTAAAGAATAGCACCGAATAGTACATGCATTCGTATACACGTGCACAAAAAATTAGAACAGAAGAAGCACCGGAACATAGGTAAAAAATCATCAAAGAACGCGTAAAACCGGTAGCGCGCAGGAGCAACACCTCGTGACCTCTCGTCTGGCAGCTGGTGAGAGACTGAAGCTGAGCGAACGTTTTGAGAAGACGTCAAGACCGGCCGTCTGGCACTCCGTTCAGTATACATTCGGTTCCCAGCTCGGACCTACCTATTTCTGCCTCTAAGGCACGCACGGCTCGCCCTTGTACTAAACTGAAATAAAAAACTGAAATTATCGATTATCGCTAGTTTGGAACCAAAATTATCGGTGATACCGATGAATCGATAAGCGGAAAAATCTCAGATTACCGATAACCCGATATCGTTATCGCGATATCGCCCACCTATGCAATGAGGGTCTTACTAATTAAAGATAGACAAGCATTAATAAGAATAATCTAATAGAATTCAAAAAGCAATGGACCCAGAAAAGTTTCGAGTTTACTTTTAAAAGTATACACAGAAGTTGTAGAAACAATCTCTTCAGGCAAAGAGTTCCATAAATCGATGGTTCGAACTTCGAAGTGTAAAGAAATGAGCTCTAACATCAGAATTGTGAGGAGTACAAAAAAAATCTTACTATGACCTCTAGTTCGATAAAGACCTATACAGTTAAAGAGATCGGTCAATTGAATGTAATGACCATTTATAATCTTCCAAACCATTATTAAGTCTGTTCGAATATGACGACCTTTGATTGAGAATAAACCTAACCTAACCACCTCGCCGCCCATACATACCAATTCACTCGATAATGGAAATATTTAACAAGATCAACCCAACAATACTACTGGAAGACCTAAATGCAAGACTGCTGGAATCAGGATACAGAACAAAAAATAATGCAGGACGAAATTTAGCACTCCTGATCGAAAGAAACATCCTAATGCGTGCTAGACCAGAGTTCCTGATTTTCATAAATAGAAGAGCATCAACCAAACCAGATATACTACTAATTAGTAACAACTTTCCCCATAACATGCATATGAAACCAATTCCTGTCCCATGTAGTGACCATATTGAAATTCTGGTGACCATTAACCAGAACCCAATACAGGTTCAAATTCCACCAGGAAAATCCTACAGAAGGACAAACTGGGATGTATATAAGACTATGCTGGTGGGTTATGCTCAACCAGAACTGGAAGGCAAAAACATCGAGGAGCTAGAAGAGCTAACAGACGTATTAATGAAATGCATCATAAATGCAGGTCAAAAATGCGTTCCAAAAATTAAATACAAAATGCTCCTTCACCCAAAATGGACTGACGAGATAAAAAGAAAAGCAAGAAACATTGAGCAAAAATACACGGAAATTAGAGAAACCGGCCCAAGTCGGATACAGGCTAAGGAGCTAAGACAACTAAAGAGTGATCTGATCTTTCTCATTGAAGAGCAGCAAATAGACCTATGGAATGAATTTATAGCGAAGGGGAAAACACGGAATAACTGAGAAAGACCTGGAAATTGATAAAATTAATAAAAAATAAACCCCCCAGAAAGAACATTCAAATAAAAAAATGAACAAAGAGAAATCATAAACAGCAACGAATAAACAGCTGATAAATTTAGAGAGCACTGGGGCAGAATATATTCCTTCGAATAAGAAGATAACCGGAGAGATGACGCAGAAACGGAGGAAAGAGTAAACAGATTCTTAATAACAAACAGGCACAGAATTACCCCAGAAAGAAGAGTTGACTACACCACATAAGAAAACGCAGGTCTAGACGCGCAGATCATAGAAGAAGAGCTGAAACGTGCCATAAGATCGTTTAAGCAGAAGGCTCCCGGGAGCACAGGACTCACAAAATATAACTATGAGAATGTCCCAGAGAATATAACTTAGGAGCTTATCCGGAAAGATTTAAGACAGCTAAAATTGTCTTCCTGCTTTAACAAGGGAATCCAACCCTCTTAGTTTCAAGCTTTAGGCCAATTTCCCTACTGAACTTTCTGAGTAAGGTCCTAGAAAAGATCTTGAATCATAGGCTGGTCGAATACCTGGAAAAAAACCGAAAATATAATGACCAGCGATTCGGCTTCAGAAAGGAAAAGGACTCTACCTCAGCAATAGCCATACTAACCGAAAAGATTGCACAGGCCAAAACCAAAAAAGGATATGTGGGCGCGGTCCTCCGTGATGTTCAGAAGGCCTTCGATAAGGTCTGGGTTGAGGGGCTTAAATATAAGCTCCTCTAGCTCGATCTCGGTATCAAGAGGGAGAGAATGTTGGCTGACTATGTCACCAATAGGAAAGCCTACGTCTCCATCGAGAACCACGTTGCACCGACTTCCATCTACAGAGGGGCGTCCCACATGTGGGGGTGTCTGAGCCCCACCCTATAGCCGATCTTCACGGCTGATCTTCCGCACCCAATAACACCAATAACACGCGGACATCAGATTATTCCATCGCGATCTACTAATCTAAGATGGCAGGCACGAACCACAAAAAGGGAAATAAATATTAATAACTATGAAAAGAAATGTAAAATTAAAACTAACATCTACAAATTTAAAATAATACCATTATCTGGGTTTAAGGATGACCAAATATCCATTGACGGCACCAACTACAGTTACACGACGGAAGGGAGTGTACTAGGGTTACACACTGCCTTGCCTTGCGAAGGCAAGGCAAGGATAGCCAAAGCCAGAGGTGGCCTAAAGCTAAGGCTCACCTTAGGCAGAATGAGCAAAAAACGACTGAGAACACTGTACAAAGCCTTTGTTGAATCAGTCCTAGTATACCTCCCAATCCCGTTGCACACTATCTCAAAGTCGATTAAGAAACTTTAGAGAATCTCAAATAAAGCAACCTACTTAATAACCAAAACTAAAAGAGCAGAAAGAAAGTTCATCAGAGACTTAATCGAAATAACAGATATTGACCCAATTAACCTGACCCTGGAGAACAGGGCGAAGAAAATATGGCAGAAAATTGAACAAAAACATCTACAGATATTTAGAGATCTGAGGATTCCAAATGAAAACTCAGCTAAAAGGTTACCAAGCAGTAGGTTCCACCTATGGCAGGCAGAACTACCAATCTATACATGAAAACATTATCCGAAACAGAAAATTAATCAAGACAAGTATACCCAAGCAGAAGACAAAAATACAAAGGCATGAAAGCCCTAAATAAACAATAAAAAATAATAAACAAAGAAAACATTAATTAGAAGCAACATATAGATGCCTAATATTATATATATATATATATATATATATATATATATATATATATATATATATATATATATATATATATATATATATATATATATATATATATATATATATATATAATATATATATATATATATATATATATATATATATATATATATATATATATATATATATATATATATATATATATATATATATATATATGTATTCGTATAAATTTATATACATTTATGAAATAAAACCTACGTACCTGTAAAAGGTCCAACTTAGCAGAAACTTTCAAAAATATAGAATACAGAATAATTAAAATAACTTAAGAAAGAACAGCCAGTCTCCTGGCATATATTCATCACTCATCATACGCCTAACATTCCCCCCACTCCATATCCACCCAAAAAATCCACCTATAATGCTATCCTTCTATGACCCCTTCTTCTCTTACCTTGAAAAAAGAGATAGTTTTAGCAATCATTAGGCAAGAAGAAAGAAGTTATCCTTACTGGTTCGCCTTTCCGAAAATTGTCCTCGCAATTTACAACTGAATAAAGAATCCAGCTCAATATTTTCCTTTATGCTAAGGAAGCTCGTTTGATCACTTAACCCAGCCTACCAAACAACGAGAGAGAAATCGTTATCTATCCCCCATAGCTTAAATCCCGTTGACTGTTTACAGGTACAAAATAAGAAATAGCGTTGGACAAAATGAACAAAAAAAATTGTAAAACTCTGTTCGATGTTACAACAATGAAATACTCCATCCCAGTTGAAAGTAGAGAGATAACACTGGGGAACAATGCATTTGGCGGATTGACAAAAGTCCATTTTCCTACCTAATTCGAGCATACTGAATTTAAATCTGAAATCAGATTCTCTCTAAATGCTACAGAATTTTCGTAATATCAATAACTAATATTATACAATAATGTTCATTTTATCACGCCTATCGTCATGCCCTGAAGTAATTTTGAATCACCCTTTTGCATTATTTATAGTAAAGCAGGTTTTTTGCACAAACATTTTATTGCATATAGGAATAAACTTGAATTACACATATGGATTACAAATACTGTAATCAAATAGATGCTAATTTATTAATGACCGTACATCAGGCTGGAGGACCTCTTCTTGATTTCAATCGGGCAAAAATTCGCGGTTGTAACTGTTTCTCTTCTAAGTCTTTTCTGGTTGATCTCTTTTAATCGTGCAGCAGTAGTCTACCATCATGTGTCTATCCCAGTGACATTATCAGCGCTCTTCCATCGTCATCAAATCCTGATGTAAGCGTTTTCCTTGTTCGTCGCTCACGACTCCCAGATTCTCTGAGAAACGGTCGAAGTGACTATTTAGGAGATGCAGCTTCACACTCATGTTGCATCCCAGATCACGATATGCTAAAAGCATATTAGTAAACAGATCCTCGTAGTTATGCGCTTTTTTGTTTCCCATGAAGTTACGAACAACTGGCAGAAAGTGGGAGCCAGGCTGCCTTCTCTTTTTCATTCATGGTGTTCACGAATCTAGAATCACTCAGAAGTCTGCGGATTTGGGGACCATCAAATACTCCTGCTTTTATTTTTTCTTATGACAAAGCAGGAAACGCCGATACTATGTACTGAAAACAATCATTGTCAGTGCTCAACGCCTTGACATACTGCTTCATCAACCCCAGTTTGAGATGAAGTGGAGGGAATACAATCTTCTCTCGCCTAACCATTGGCTCATTAACAATGTTTGGCATTCCTGCTTCCAAAGTTTCCCGAACTTGCCAATCTTTTTGGGACCAGTGTTTGTCACGGGCTCGACTGTGCCACATACAAATATAGCATGGAAACTTTGTATACCCCTTCTGCTGGCCAAGGAGGAAGTTGACCATTTTAAGGTCTACACATATGATCCAATTGTGTTCATGGTACTTAAGTAAATCCATGACCATTCTTATGCCATCGTGAGTTTCTCGCAGATGGACACAGTGACCGAGAGGAACTGCACCAAAGTCATTGCCATTATACAAAAGGACACACTTGAGGCTACGCTTGGAGCTATCCAAAAACAGTCTCCACTCAGCAGGGCTATAGGTGCCAAGTCCCAACTCGGTAAACAGACCAGGAACATCATGGCAGTATACAAATTGTTTATCCTCAGAGAAATACTTAACAAATCTACTCCCCCTTGTTCGGTAATATGATACCCGTACCGACCTGTCAAGCATATGTCTTTCACTCAACTTGGAGGCTAAAAGTTCTGCAGCTTTCTTGGAGAACGACAAATCACGTATCAAGTCATTCAAATCCTCTTGATTGAAACAGTGAGGAGCTAATGACTGTTCAGCATCTGATGATGAATCTGCAGACTCTGAATCCATTCCGTGGCCGTCCATATCAGGTACATCATTTTCATCCTCGGAGGAAGCATATTCACTGAAAATCAGAACTGGTAAAGACTCAGAATGAGGTACTGGACGGATCGCCGAGGGAATGTTGGGGTAGTCGATCTTGTGCCGATTTTTCTTGCCAATCCCTTTAGTATTCACCAGATAGAAATAACAGTCCGATACATGATCCTTTGGCTCTCGCCACACCATGGGGATTCCAAAAGGAAGACCATTTCTCTTTCCTTTCGTCCACTCACGAAGATGTTCCACAAAACTATGGCAAACAGCATGTGGGGCTCACTTCTTATCTTGATCGTCAAGAGGAACATCAAAATATGCCTTATAAGTGGGGATCACAAAGTTTGATATATTGCGCCTTTGACGAACTAGCATGTAACAGCCACATATGTAGCAGAAGGTGTCTGGATCATTAAAGCAACTTCCTCTTGACGAAGCCATCACTCTAACATGAAACCTGAAAAAAGAAACAATAATATCAATATTTTGCACAATAACACTTATTACTATCTTACTACTATGTACTGTGAAGTATTTGCTTTCTACAAACACCCTCCCTGTCCGTCCGGAGGGCAGTTTTCGGGGAAACGAGAAAATAGAAATTACAGAATAACTAAAGCATGTAGGTAAAAATAGATTATATATTTGAAATCAGCATGAAAAAAAACGAATTAAAATTGGCAGATAAATCTAAGTCACTAGAAAATGTGATTAAAATCATTCCTCTGTGTAATCATTCATTAAAGAAAACTTAGCCCGAAACCAATCAAAATGTTTAGATGGTGCTAAAGAATTTGCTGTAGAGGAAACTACAACACCTAAACTTAACACCTACATGATCACAGTCGGGAAGAGGGTCCAAACATGACAACTCAGAGATCTTATCATTACAGGAAGTGAAAACCAGATCAAGAACGTTATTGGAAAGAATGAAAGTGGGAAAAGTATCCCACTAGATAAGACCGAGAGAGTTAAACAGATCAAGAAAAGAGCGGGAGAGGAGAGAATTCGCAACACGCACTAAGCCAGACCAATCAATTTCAGGCAGGTTGAAGTCACCCATTAAGATTAAATCTTTACTTGAACAGGAAGATTCTAAGAAGGAAAGTAACATAGCATGCATTTTCATGCAATGAATGACTAGGTGGTCTATATACCACCATAATGTAAACTTTAAAGCTTGGTAAAAAAACACAACAATTATTAGGGTAGCTATTAAATATCTGGCCAATTTTAAAGAAATTATTGACATACAACCCAACTCCATGTTTAGGCAGGCTGGAAAGAGAATCATTTCTTTAAAAAGTATATCCCGGAATATTGACAACAGAAGAGGAAGTAGCAGAAGTAAGCCAGGTTTCAGTCACCCCGACAATCCCCAAACTTAAATTAGAACAACGACTAAAAACAAAGATAACTTTATCAACTAAACAATTTAAATTACATAACCAAAATAAAATAGAAATGAAATTAGACAAAAATACATGCTTGCTTGAAAATTTTCCACCTCAGCACGAACAGATCCACCAGGAGTGAGATCCCCCGGGGAGAGAATTGGGCGTGATGTTACAATAGCTAAAGGTAAAACAGAAGAGGCCAAAGACATAGCAGTGGGAGGGGTACTTGAACCTGATCCAACAGTAACACTATTACCACTCTTACTCAATGGTAGTAGATTATCAAACAAAGTTATGAAATGCAAGTTTCCTGGTTAGATTCCGCTGAAGACGAGAGGGACCTAAGAGCTGTAATGGGTTCTTTATGCAGTGTCATTAGACCTTATTAATACAAATTTTAGTTCTAAAAGTAAGAAAGTTATTATCAATCTATATAACTCGTATGTTAAAACACACCTGGAATATTGTATTCCGGCTGTGGGGAGTACAGAGAAGAACAGCATACAAGAGAAAAGCATTGGATTTATCTTGACCGGAAAATAATGTGGGAAAACACTTCTCTTTTTTTTACTTTCTCACAGATCGCAGCCATTTAACTCTATATTTAAGCTATTCATATATACAAGCTATGGAACCAAATTTGAACATATAGTTTAATACGCACACAATACTCTGGAGTAGAGCAGCACGGAGTGGATATAAAAGGTTTACTAACCATTGCCCAGAGGCTATTTTCTTGTTACTGTTATTTCCTGCGTACGCGCTATTTACTATGTATAGAAATTATTATAATTTGCATTTCCATTTTTGTCCGTGTTGTTGTTAGTACATCTTATTGTAATATCTTAACCATTTTTTAGGATAATGTCCCGTTAGTCTTCGAAAATTATACGGGTTGCTAAAATGCTAAGTAGCTTCATTTCTAGATATAAATATCTTAGTTTTTGGTGAATTTGGGGGAACTTATTCACTGTTTGAATCCAGACCTAAATGGGGCTATACGAGATATCAAGAGACTCGATCATATATATATATATATATATATATATATATATATATATATATATAATTAGGTTAGAGGCCATGTTTTATACATGCACTGTTGAAGTCCACAGCAGTGGCAGCGTTATTGATTTTAAATGTATTCTCTAAAATTTTCCTACAAGTTTTTTGTCTGGGTCTTGTAAGTGAGAAAAAAACATTCGCAAAAGACATATTTTATTCCGAGACGTCTTTCGACCGTGATCGGTCATCTTCAGGGAATGAGCAGAAATGGAATGATGGTGTGCTCAATTTTGAAGATGGTTGTATAGTGGTAGATAATAGTGGGTGAAAATTAAAAGTTTGATGGATATTTTGCCCTAGTAGGGAGGGCATCATTTTACGTTTATTTTGGATTTTCCTTTTTGTGCTTGTCATTGATAAGTTGTGTTTTTTCCATGTTTGTGTTTCTTTGTATGCTCTTAGCGTGTTGTAATTGTTTTAATTTCGATGTATTTATTTTGGGCCAACTTTTTAGCTTTCAAGCCTTTATTAGCTTTGGGCTAAGCAGTTTACCTCGTGTTGGTTGTGGTCTTAGTGAACTGTTGCTAATTTTCTTCTTGTTTGTTACGAGTCATACTGTGTTAGATTTTAGTGTTTCTGTTATGTGTATATTGGTGCAAGGTTCTCAAGTGAGCTTCGCTTACTGCTCGGGAAGTGGCTACAACGGGAGCCTTTCTCCCGTAGCTTTGCAGGTATGCTTAGTCTGCCACCCATTCCCTGTACTTCCAGAATGACAACATTGGTAATGGTGGACCAGACCTTTCTTCCCAGTTTTAGGGTAAAGATATTGATAGGGTCTAGTCTCTTTCGCCTATGAAGATCCCTTTGCCGATGATAGTCACGCCTTCCTGCTTTGTTGATTATTAGGGATGCGGGGTTCTGGATACGTCGGAGTTTTCTCATTGAGGTCTCGCTGGCTGCTTGAGTCACTACTGCGGGGTAGATAAGCTTAGTCCGGAAGTACATCAGGTATACTTTCCTAATGTTGGCCGAGCTAAGATCTCTAAACCAGAATAGCTTCGAGATTTCTTTCTTTGCCAGGCTCCGTCTCTCCATGTAGTGTCTCGAGTATCCGTGGTCGGAGATCTTTAGGCCCAGGACAGTGCCTTCGGCGGAGTAGCCGTATCTCCTCCCTTCAATAAGGATGGACCACGTCGACCTGTGGCTCAGTGGGACGATTTTGAACTTGTCCCTATTTGTTCTAATCTTCCATCGTCTCTCGTATCGGTTGATGTTGTTGATTTCCGCTATTGTGCCTGTAGAGGATTTAAAACATAACGCCACCCAGAGGGCCAAGCGGAAATATATATTAAAATCACTCTTCAGAGAGTGGAGGAGAACGATAGGTGTTTGACTAACAGTCAAACTGCCGAAGGGCTCCGATCTCCCTGCCGAGTGGGTAGTCGAGTCGTGCTGCCGGACCAAGGTAGCCGCAAAAGGCGATTAAGCAGCTCTCAAAAGATCCGATTACCTACCAGGTCAGGAGGTCCGCAGTTAGCGTGCCAAAGAGCGGTGCCAGATCAAAAAGACCACGAAGGAGAAATAATGTGACGGTTTTCGGTGCCTCTCATTAAGAAGCAGACCTGGGCTACGCGGTGTCCCCCCCCCTTCGGGCTCCCCTCAGTGGTATTACCCCGTCCCCCTTAGTTGGGGTGGCCTCCGGTCTATAAATAAGCCTTGTAACGGAAAGAAGAGGATTATTCTGTTAGAGACGATAGAGGACTAGATCTTGGTGAGAAGTCCCTTGCCCTGTTCTGAACTCGACTTCTAAGATTTAGAAGTTCGTTTCGTTTTCTTATCGGTGCCATACCGATTTATCCTTCGCAGACTTAGCAAGAGGTCTGGCTGGATCAAAATTCCTAAATGCCAAACAGGAATTTCGGGAGCAAGACCAAAGAATGTCCGCTCACCCTTGAGGGACTCTCAAATTTAAAGCTCAGTAATTTAGAGGTAAGAAGAATTAATCTCCAAGTAAGTTCCCTTAAATTACTTGCGGGATCACCTCGTATACCAAAACCCAGTTTGGTAACCCTGCGAAGTAGAAGAGGGTACAAGAAGAACTCAAGAGTTACCAAGAAGAGTACTCCTTGAGCCAGAGAGCACAACTCCTCTCTCCGTCTTTTAGACTTTTAACCGGATTGATAAAATCATAAGAAGAGAGCTACATCGGTTTCTACCGTCTTAGTGATAACCACCCTCCTTCCACTGCAACGCGAAGACTCGTGAAAAATCGACTATAGCGACATCCGTCAAATCCTGTTCCTATCAAGGTCATGTAAGTCCAAATGACTTTATATATATTTGTTTTGATTAAGTAGGATTTTAATGCTATCCCCAAGCTAACTTAAGGAGATATATTATTCTGTGATGCCTGTCATATTTTTAGATAGATTAGTGGAAAGTAAATTGTGGCTTAACGCTGTAATTTAGAGGCCTCCATAAATTAGCTATCAGGCAATTGGTTTATTTACGTGGAGCCTACTTGTTTTAATCAGAGCTCTCATCAGGAGTATGCCCATATTCGGTTCATTCGAACCATGTTAAACTTTTAGAATTTCGTGTATATATTTGATTTAATTGATAAATTAAAAGATATATATTTTTTGTTAATTCTTGGTGTTTCACTGGATCCTTACATGTTGACCGACTCTTTCCTTAAAACTGATTAAACGCTGTAGTACTCTCATAATACAGTAATTAAAGAATCCACTAAGTCAATAGAGGAACTATTTCCCTTCCTAAGTAGTAGTGTCAGACTGGCTTGCTAAAGTTATTAAATATATAAATACTTTGACAAAAAGAGGTAGAGTATCGGAGTAACTGTTAAACGGCCAACGGTTGAAGAATAATTATCCGGCAAAAGTGGGGAAACAATTCCTCGACAGTGCCCGTTGCCTGTGCCCTTTCATCCCCAGGCACGGTACGATCTGAGTGATGTCATCTGCGAATTGCAGATACATTGCGTCCCTATGCACCGGAGTTGAGGGGGTTGATGGTAAAGACCAAGTAGAGCAATGGGCTCAGGCAGCTCCCCTGGGGAACGCCCGCCTTTAGTTCGAACTCAGGTCCTTTGTATCCTTCAATCATGAGACATGCCCTTCTGTCCATGACAAAGTCACAAAGGATCTTTTCCAGTATTGGGTCTAGCTGGAGGTTCAGGATCTTGTATTGAAGTCCTTCCAGCCAGACTTTATCCAAGGCTTTTGCACGTCCCTCAAAACAATGTCTACAAAGCACCCATTTGCTTGGCAATAAACTACTTTCTCTTTTAGGAGCGCCAGGGCTGTTTCAGTGCCCCTTTTTGAACGGAACCCGAAATTGTTGGGGGTTATGCGCTCCTAGCTCGCTCAGTTGAGCTTGTAGCCTATTCGCTATAATCTTTTCTAAGATCTTGCCATGCATATCCAGAAGAGAGATCGAAGGCTTGTTTTCTTTCGCGATGAATATGATTTTTTCCATCTTGTACCCGTCCGGAAAGTATAAAGGGTGGCATTGATGGTATTTACCAGTCCCTAAATAATTTGTCTCGGGGCATTCAAGAGGTTATTTTTCGTAATTCCAGACCAGCCTGGTGTCCTTTGGTTGAAGGACCTTAGGTGTTCACTGTCTCTTCAAAGGTAATTGGACACCCGTAGTTAATCATCTCTCTTTCCTGAGATACTTGCGGGTGGGGGTAGGTTCTATCTATCACTGTGCTGAGGTCATCGAGCGAGCAGTTGGTCTTCGAAGTCTTGGTCGCAGGTATTGTTCTCCTCAGGGCTTATAGCGAAAATTTCCTGCCAGTGTGTTCTGAAGATTCTTTCGAGAGACTCAGAATCCTCAATAAAGTCGTCTCCGTCTTTAATTTTGGTTTTGGGGGGCACTCCTCTAATTCTTCGGATGCTATTCCAAAAACTTACAGGACTTCTTTCCATGTCCAGCCTTCCAATGATGTCACTCCAGATTTCTTTCTGCTTCTCTATGATTATGTGTTTAAGCTCCTGGCTTAGTTGTCTCATTCTGGCTGTCAATTCCCGATTTGGGCCTGTTCTGCCGATTTCCTCATAGTTTTCTATATGTTCCCGAGCAATTTCCCTCATCTTGTTCGTCCACCTAGGTCGTGGGAGCATTTTATTGGAGATCCTGGGGACGCATCTCTCGTCGGCTTGAATGAGGAGATTAGTGAATGTGTTTATCTCATCATCTATCTCTTCAAGATTGGCGTCTCCCAGGTCAGCTGGTTTGTATTCGCTGAGTATCTCTCTATATAGCTCCCAGTTTGCTTTCGGATAACTTTTTCTTAAGTGGGACGGGCTTGAGTATTGGAGCAAGCGAGATTGTGGTGATTATCGGGATGTGGTCGCTCGGTACCACAGGTCCGGCCTCATTGCTGATGTTAAATGTGAAGTTTCCGCTCGCTAACACTATGTCCAGTTTAATTGCCAAACAATGTGTTAGGAAGTTCGGGAAATCCGGGCCGACTCTCTGGAGTCTGTCTCTTTCGAGAAGTAGTTCCAGATTCCTTTCCCTTTGGTCAGTGAGACCGTGACCAGAGGGTCTGCATCTGGCGTTTAAGTTCCCACCCAGCAATGCCATTTTCCCGTGCCCGAAGATGTTATAGAAGTTGGAAATCGACAGGTAGTTTCGTCGGTGTGGCTGATAGGCAGCTGTCATGGTTAGGCTTCCCACCAGGGTTGGGATTTCCACAGCCACGAATGATTCTTCTAAGTCAGTTAGGGTCTTGTATGTGATGTTTTTTCGGCTGTGAATAGCGTCAGATCAGTTGTATAGAACTGCATTTTGAGTTCTTTCCATCATATTTGATGGTTTGATGGGGAGCATTTCCCTGCTTTTACTCCTCGATCTCTTATTTTCTTTTGGGGGGGTTGGACCTGTTCTTGGTCTTCAGAGGAGGTTACCCTCAGCTTGCTTTATTCTCCTGGCAGCTTTTTTTCTCCATCTCATGGTTTCTTCATTTTTTAGTGTATTGTTTGTGTTCTCCATGTTTTGTTTGTTTGGTGTACTTGTAGTTTATGTGGGTGTGTGTATTCCTCTTTTATTTTTTATCGCGACTCTTTTTCCCGTTTTTTTAATTTTTTTTCGAACCCTGCTTCACTAATGGTGAGGCAGGAGTCCATATACAGTTTCTATCTTCGCTGCCATGAGCGCCTCGTCTATTATAGCTTCTTGTGCCGGCGCATTGTAAGTCCATTTTAGTTGTCCTCTCTTTACCTCTTCAACAATCTCCCTAATACTGAAGGGGGGGCTGTGAATAGCGGCAGATCAGTTCTGCAGAACTGCATTCTAAGTTCTTTTCCATCATATTTGATGGTTTGATGGGGATCCTTTCCCTTGCTTTGACTCCTCGATCTCTTGTTTTATTTGGGGGGTTGGGCGTATTCTTCATATTCAGAGAAGGATGCGGAGATTCAGAGGCTACCCTCACTTGCTTTATTCTCCTGGCTGCTTTCTCATTCATCTCCCGGTTTCTTCTGTCCTCTACTTTGGGGTCCCTATTTGTGGACTTTAGAGGGGCTTGTGATGTTTTTTTGGATTTGTTCTCTTCCTCTTCCGCTCTTTCTTCATCTGCTGGGAACGGCGTCACTGAAGCTTCTTCCTCGGGCTGGTATTGTTGTTGTAGGATGTCTCCCGATGGAGCGTTGTCCGGGAACCTCATTTCCTCAAGACCATTCTTCTTGACCATGGTGTTAAGCTCAGTAGCGAAGCAGCCCGGGTTAATAAGGTTCCTTACGTGAGCGTATAGAGTGCACGTGAGGATTTTTGTGGAACTCTCATTACCAACCTTCAGGTATGTTTTTGGAGCAGCACAGTCTATGGTCCTTGCAGGGGTGGCTTTTGCCGCTTGGGCGTAAAAGGTATTAGCCCTCCTAATTCCCTCCGCCTTTTTCTCCTCTGCCTTCCTTTTAAATATTTTTTTTCCTTGGGCAGGACATCGCCATTGCCCCGTGCTTTTGCACACAGTCTGGGCATTTTTCTTCAGTTGCTGGGCATTCCCGCCAGTCATGCCCATTTCCACTGCATCTAGAGCAGGTCAGTTCCTGATCCCTGCACTCTTTTGTACTGTGGTGCTCAAGTCTGAAGCAGCTGAAGCATATTTGGACTGGAATAAACTCTTCCCGCTCAATTTTACCTCCGCATATTTTGGCATGGAATAGCAGTAGACCAGTCTCCTTCGCCATAGCTGCCATCGTTGTGTCAGCAAACATAGTCTTAAATACATGTTTGTATTCAGTGCCGTCTATTCTGTTTTAAAATTTCACTACCTCTGCTATCTTTGCCCATTCCTTTCAATCTCAGCTCTTATTTCTTCATTTGTGTGGTGGCCCACCCACGGGTCCAGCCTTCGGCATATCACACTTCTGTGAGCCTGGATCTGGGGAGGGGTACTGGGCTGGAGATTGATTTTTCTTAGGATCTTTATCGCTCCCTCCTTTTTGAGGGTCTCGACGTCCTGCTCTTTCTCGAATATAGCGACATATCCTGTCAGCGAGTCAATCAGACGGAGGATTGCCACATTTAGCTTACCGAATAAGGCTTCATACACCTTTCCCTTATCCGATTTTTCCAGGCCACTTAGGATTCTCAGCGGGACCCTTCATCTGTGACTGTATATAGGAACTCACAGGTTGGTATGTTTTATTTTGTATTGTATTTTTCTTATGGTATTAATATTATTTGTCTTGAGGAAAAGGGAGCCCACCCCTCGCTTGCCCGCCACCTCGATGGATGAAGGATTTGCCTTTTTGGGTGAATGATGAGAATGGATGAGATGAATGCGGGTGAGATCCTCTCAGAGGTGTGATCGTATGGTGGACTTATTGACAACGCCGAGTAATAGATAGGTAGAATAGATTTCCTGAATAAGCGCTCAATTCTCACAGCTTAAGCGCTTTTAAGAATAATCTTGACGATTATACATGATAAATAAATCATAACTTAATGAAATTGAATAAAAGTATTATTTAAATAAAACTCACATATGTATAAAATTAATAAAATTATATTAGGAAAATTACTAATATTGATTTCTAACAAATTATAACATTTACAGATTTCTAAAAAAATAAAGCAAATAAGCAGTTGCTTCATGTCGTCGGTCTCACTGTTTATTGTCGATACTTCTTTTGCTCAAGTTAATCATCTCGGTCCAAAGGTGGAGAGATGTCGACGCCTCTGTCATTCCGTCGTTCAGGTTGCTTGAGATTCTGCCGTTATTTTTTCGTTCGAGGTCTTCGGAGTTGCAGAAGAATTTTATGAGCCAAACTACGAAGGATATTTTAGTTGGGGAACCAGAAGAGATAGCCTGCACCCCCCGGAGATAAACTTCTAATTGACATTTCCAGACTGAAAAATATGCACTGAAAACGATTAGCCATGTTTCCATTGCGAAAAATGTCCCACGTACCCTTTTTTCGGACCCTGAAGACCCCGAGGTGGGACGTTCGGAACCTCAAGAAAGTGATTTTCCAACATCACTGATTTTGCCTAGTGACATATCATTTTAGGGTTTTTTGAAGGCGCTGAGTCCAAAAAATGACTTACTTTTATGATTACACTGTAAGATTATTATCAAATTAGAATCTCAAAATATGTAATTATGATTAAATTAGAATCTAAAAATATCTCTGCTTGCATTCATTGGATTTTTGGAGGAATGAAGTGTATTTTTTCTGTTTTTATGTCTAAATATTTTATTAACATATACTTACAGTGTAGATGCCAATTTCACCATTTAATTGTGATTTTTTTCAATTTCAAATAAACGGGAACGAATGAGGTAACCCCCCATCATGCCAAAAAGAAAATATAGTGACAGCGCTCATCCTGAAGCCCCTGAAAACCGTTCCCCAAAATGCATTCTTCACACCAGTTCTATTTCAGACTATCGTAATTTTACACCACTAAGCTCAGTAAAAGGTGATGCAAGTGACAGACTACAACAATTAAACAAGATTCGTGACCTTCGCCTCCAGCACTCACATGACTCTCCTCATCGCATGCAATCTGTGTGTGACCAGATTCCAACTACTCTTCCCACTGACCTGCAATATGTTGGGTATCACCGTGGATGCTACCAGCATTTTACTAGACATTTAAAGCGCCTTCAAGATGATCAACACGCAGCAACGACATCAGAACGACATCACTTCCCTCGTAAATCGATTTCAGCAGCTTCCCATCGACCCATATTTCCACTAGAGTGTATTTTTTGTGAGAAGCTAGAAATCAAAGTTGGTCGGAAAACTGAGAGAACTGAAACCTTCTCCTCCTACAGAAAGATAGGAAATGCATGGGAAGAAATCGAACAGCGAGCGCAGAAAATTGGTCTTACTCAGGTTTATCGTCAAATGAAAGACAAAGAACTATTTGCCGTTGAGGCTAAGCATCATCCATCATGTTTAAAATCGTTTCGCACATCATTCTACAACTACGAGCGCGGGATTCACAGAGCTGAAGAACCCTAAGATTCTGAGCAGATACGTTTTGCAGCTGCCCATGAGAAGGCCTTTGGCCCAATAGTGGATCATGTTAAGGCTCAGGTTGTCGCGAAAAATGATGTGCTACAATTGTCTTCACTGCGGTTGCTATATGTTGACAAACTGAGACGGAATGGTTATGAGGACTCAAACTACAGGTCGGAGAAATTGCTGAATCGTCTTCGGAAACATCCAATAAATAACCACCTCAGCTTCATAAAAGTCGACAGAGATAAAGGTGGTTCTGTTTCATTTTAGTTGGTCTATAGCTCAAACATTACTGTTGCACACGCTCTTGCCCAGGCCTATGCTCTCAGAAGCACAAATAGATATCAAGATGTTGCATTTCTTCTTCGAGACCTCATTCTACGAACATATAAAGACTCAAAGAACATCCACTGGCCGCCAACAGCCAATGACATGGAGCTAAGTTCTGAAGAAATTCTACCTCCAGACCTCGCCCGCTTCCTCAGCATTGTCATGGCTGGCAAAGAGGACACAGAGACAAGTGAGAAGACTAAGCGGCTGGTGGTTTCCATCGGTCAAGATCTCTGCCGTGTGGTGTCAGATGGAGAATGGAAGCTGCCTAAACACATACTCCTCTGTTTCACTGTCAGGCACTTGTTTCAAAGCAAGCAGTTGATCAGCATTCTAAACAGACTTGGCCATTCAGAGACCTACAATTTGGCTTAGAGATGGAAACTGCCCTGACCAAAGCTCTGGATGACGTCTCAACCCATCTCACACCGCAGATCTTGACTGGAAATGGAAACGTTGTGTTTCACTGTGAATGGGACAATTTGAACAAAACTACAACAAATGTGCACGGCAGTAACATTGTCAACAGTACTGGAGGCATAATGGTGCAGGAGGTCAAGCCTGATTTTGAAAGCACACACATGCGAACGCTGCCTCTTATCGACAAGACCAAGCATAGAAGTATACACGTTGACACACCAGAAACTCTCCCACCCCTCTACTTCACCCGCATTGGCCCGACATTGCCACAGAATGCATCCTTCACACCCCCTGCTGAAAATGATACAATCTATGCCTCTCAGATGTCTTTTGTGGATCATTGCCATCTCGTCTTTATGCTTCTTTCTATCAAGACAAACAACCTGCAGCTGTTCCACAAATGTAATGGAGACATGGCAGTCCTGTTCTTTTCTTTTGATGGGCACAACTACTCAAGGTTTGTACATTTGAATTTCAAATTTGATCATAAATTAGATTATATTCACACTAATGATTGCAATTGAGTCTAATAAATATAATAAGTAGTAATATTTATAAACAAGAAGCAGCAACCTTGATCATTATGACAATATCATATACTTTTTAAATTCATGTGCTTTATGAAATATCATGCCTCTATTTGCAGATACCTGACATGGCTGGAGGTATACCTAACAAACCTGGAAAAGAGTTACCCAGGAGCAAAGGAACTTCTAAACAAAGGTGCAATTGCTGTGACCCGCTGGATGCTTCCTGGGGCACTCAGTGCTGTGGACAAGACCATGGAAGAGACGTTCATGCGCTTCGCGAAATCGTCAGGTACATATGATCTATTAACGCCGGTGTTAGCATGTAAATGTAGCAATAACTGAATTAGGTACAATATTATTCAAAAAGCTAGCTTGCATCCCTTCACTAAAATCATGGGAGACAATTTTTGGTTTAACTAATTTCAAGAAATTTTTCAAATGTTTGCAGGTGGGTTCATAGAACTGTACAGCAAGTTTAGGGAATACCAGAGATGGTGTCGTACAACATCCGCACGAGCCCAGTTCTATGAGAAGACTCTGGAGATGGTGGGCATCATCGACGATCCAGAATCCCCCAAAAGGAGAAGACATCGTGAGCTGGAGAAGGCAGAAATCAAGAAAGGAGAGGAAGCAGCTCAGAGAGTCATTGCTGTTGTCAACAACTTTACCAACCCGTTCAAAATCTCTAACAAGGACTGGCTCTACTCCTTAGCATCTGTAGCCCAAGTCTCACCAGACGTTGAGGCACAGGTCCTTCAGGCAGAAGCTTTTGGCAAAGTCGCCAAGTCTGACTTCATCAGCCGCCTGCAGAGTGGAGAGGCAGGAAGATTCTTTGACCCTATCAAGCGGCAAAAGCTGAAGACTATGGAGGCGTGCAACAAGAAGATCACCCTCACATCATCACAGGGAAAGGTAAACTGACATCACAATACCTTGTTATTTAATATGTTTCCTGCATTTTACCATAACCAACAAAGTTAATATCAAAACAAGTAGCCAAAGCAATCAAATTCTCTAACTGTAAGAGCGATTGTAAACATAAGATGCTATATTGGGGATGAAAATAGTGAAACACAATTTCTTATTTTCATTTA
The DNA here is from genome assembly GCA_963969495.1 of Ceratothoa steindachneri. Classification (NCBI taxonomy): domain Eukaryota; kingdom Metazoa; phylum Arthropoda; class Malacostraca; order Isopoda; family Cymothoidae; genus Ceratothoa; species Ceratothoa steindachneri. Next base: position 181,643,755 of record OZ018321.1, read on the forward strand.
AATAAGAAATTAACACCATATGATTATTTTCTCACAAATCATCCAGTATCAGGCGCAATGAAACCTGGCGTTCACACTTCTCGTCAAGTCACAGAATTAAGATGAACCGTTGGATCTGGACAAGCTGATGACATTCAGCCTGATGCCGGTGCCTCCCAGCCTCGGTACCCCAGACGGCTTTTTCTCAAAAACTAACAAAGCCACAATACTGCGCTACCTTTTGGAAGATTTCACCATATATCTACCATACCCCAAAGGAAGCCCTGTTCATCCAGGACGGCATGGCGCTGCTTCATACTCTTACCAACCTTTCCCCGACATTTGGTGAGATATGTCTGCAGGTGCTAGATCAAATGATATCCAAGAAGCATTGCTTGTTCTCGACAGACAGTTATTATTCACAGTCTATTAAAGCCCAGGAGAGGTTAAGACGAGGCAGATCAGAGAAGATCATTCTGGATGGACCAGCAACCCGGAGACCATGTGATTTCAAGCTATTTCTGGCTAACGATGACAACAAGAAGCAGTTTTGCGACCTTCTTCTGCGAGTGTGGAGTGGTCAACAGGCTGCTTCAAGGCTGGGGAAAACCGAGATGGCAGTGCTGATTGTTGAAGGGACGGCTCATCAACTTCTCTCTTCAAATGGACAGGTGAGTAAAAGGGAAAAACAGCAACAGACATTCGGATATAAATATACACACATTTGTATAAATATGTTGTATAATGACTCAGACATACAAAAATCTCAAATAAATGCATAAATGTATTTCAGATATTGCACATACACACACACAAACCTTATCGAACATGATACTTGCTCCATCAAAATGTCACACATGTTCGTTAGAAAAGGCTGAATTCTTACTATTTCTTCTTCTTTTCTCTTTTTTTATTATAGTGGTGTTGTGGTTCAGGTTGAAGTTCAAGATCTCCCCACCATCTACAGCAACCAGGAAGAGACGGACACTAGGGTTGTACTGTATCTACACCATGCTGTAGCACTTGGGTACAAGAACGCTGTGGTTAGAACCCCTGATACAGACATATTCATGATTCTTCTCTACCACGCCCATGCAATAAAACTAACTGTAGAACTTGATACGGGATCAGGAAAACATCGACAACGTGTGAACCTCTCTGAGCTTGCAGAGTCCCTTGGTGAAGATTACTGTGCTACTCTTCTTGGATTCTACGCCTTCACCGGAGAGGACTTGTACCAGCGCTTTCAAGGGGAAGGGAAAGATCGGGCCTCTGAAGAAGCTGGAGAAGAACCCCAGCTTTCATGTGATCTTTAAGCAACTCGGAGACGAGTGGAATGTCAAACCTGAGGTGCTAAAGCAGTTGAAACAATTCACCTGTCTCATGTACCAACAAAGCCATTAATCATCAGTTAATGTGGTTCGTGCCAAGCTACTCCTCCCTATGGTTGGAGAGGATAAGCATCTCACTTCCAAGCCAAAGGTGGATTTGGTTCGCCTCCCTCCATGTCACTCTGCTCTGAAGCCACATATCCAGCGTCTGAATCACCGAGTGGCCTCGTACAAGCGTGCTCATGAAGCCATTCTGGAGAGACCCAAACCATATGATGATGGACAAGGATGGATCATGTCTGCTGACGGTGTGCTAGAACCTCTGTGGTCATGCAGTCCTGTATTACCAATGTCACTAATTGATTTTATGACAGCAGATGACCATGAATTGGATGATGTGGAAGAGGAGGAAGGAGAAAGGGATGTAGACTTCGATGCCTATTTTGAAAGCGATGATGAATTCTGAGAAAGTTCTAGTGCTTGCTTGTTCGAAAACAATGACCCCCTGCTTTTTGATCATATACATAGGATGTTTTCAATCATGTTTTTTAATCATTTTGAAGTTATTGTAAATAAAACTTCTGTGTTAACCAAATTTCTCAATAAATTATTGGATTTTTGTTAATTTTTTAAGCAGAATTTATTGAAAATGACCTTCAGCTACCATTATCACGTAAAATAAGAATCTAATCATAAAAATAAGCCATTTTTCGGACTCAGCGCCTTCAAAAACAGCTAAAATGATGCGTCACTGGGAAAATCAGTGATGTTGGCAAATTACTTTTTTGGGGTCTTCGGGGGCCGAAAAAGAGTACGTGGGACACTTTTTCGTAATGGGAACATGGCTAATCGTTTTCAGTGCATATTTTTCAGTCTAAAAATGTCAATTACAAGTTTATCTCCGGGGGGTGCAGGCTATCTCTTCTTCCCACTAGACTATTTAACCTCCTCCAATGAAGATCCCCCCTCCCTGCCCTCTTTTGACGTGAACGCACATTTGACCTTCGCCCCTAAGCCTAACTCTTTCAACCTTGTCTTAACTTACTCACAAGTTTGTCATTACGTTCGCACTTGCCAATCTCTTTGTTTTTTTTATGTAAGTGTGTCCTTTCATTGCTATATATAAACCGATGTTCTAGCCTTTCTTTACAGAAGCGATTCTGACTTTTTATAAGGTTAAACAAGGATAAAACAGAGATGAAGAAAGAGAAGGAGATAGCAAACGGAATACAATAGTATAAATTCTTTTTACCTGTTAAAGACAGTAAAAAATAGGTGGGATTCGAACCTATGCAATAGAACACTTCCACACCTGGAGACATGAGACTTACGGATAATGTCACCATTCTTATTTTTTACACTTTATCCAGTAACAGTGGAGTTTACAGAGGAGCTGCCAAACTGCTAGAAAAAAGGCTGAACAAAAAAGTCTTTTATCTGGCCTATCGACATCAGGTTTTAGAAATCGTACTAGGAGCAGTTTAATAGAAACTGATTGGGAAGGTGAAGAGGCCTGGTAATCCCTGTTTTGAGCATCTGAATGGTGTTTGGACGGACTAGTGAAGAGATACTCCAAGAAATTCTAACAGCAGAAAGGTTTCCAAGAGCCGATTACATGGAAGTGTGTGAACTGACAATCAATGTTCTTGGAGGAACGCGTCGATCAGGCGCCATTCATCGATTCAGAGGGATGACGAGGAACCTGTATTCCATGAAAATGCTAAAGTTTTCATATCAACTTGAGTACGACGAATACACTGTATCAAAGCTGGAAAGGCTCAACACCTTCCTTGCGCTGTTCTATACTCCTGCATGGATGATGTCAATGTCTGCTGTAGATGCTCCGAAGATTGATCTAATTCTAATCCATGACATGTTGAAGTACGCGAAAACTAAAAAAGAGCTTGCTAATGCAGCACTTGATAAGATGGAAAACCACAAAGGGTGCGTGACGCAGGAAGTCGTGCCATTTGCCTTGTTCAGTAATAGATTGGGTGACACAATGGGTACCACATCAATGTCTAGTTACATGCCACTGAGAAGTCAGACAGTTTCAGAAAAGGAAAGCCTCTATTTCATACAGTCACTGCTAAGACCACCCTGGTTGATATCATTTACCCAGAATCAGATTTTCTGCAGGACACAATGAACAATGGATCCGACTGGCTTCTTCAACCTGTCACGTCTTGATCAGAGAATGGGGACTACATAAAAGCGTTAGATTATTTTAAGAATTTGAAAGCGGCGAATGACATTATTGAACGTGGTTTTAATATGATTAGCGAGTTTGTCATGTGATAAAAGATACCGGGCAAAGTGACTACCTCCTTCAATATGTGAATATTGTATTCAGACTTAGTCTCCACATTATAGATGTAACAGATTGCCGCTATGTGACAATATTTTTTTCTTCCTAAAATTAAATATTTACCTAATCTGCTCGAATTAAATGAATATTATATTCCCCTGTCCCCCAAATAGATATATTTTATTAAATGTTAATATCTGCCTTTGTTAGCGTAATGTTACTTTTTATATATTCCAGGTTATGCCATGGCATTGTTCTCTTATCAAGCGGCCTCACCCGCAAGACGCCGGTCCTCTGCCATTGCCCACGAGCGTCTTCATTGAAAGGTTGGTCATTTTTTTTATTTTCTTAGTTAAATTATGAAAATTGTTCTCAAATGTAAGCACAAGTGTTAAGTGTTGTGTTCTGTTTGCACAGGACACCAGTGGCTCACGTCACTTCCATTTAACTTGTATTTACCATATCCATTTACTTCTATTTATTGTATCCATTCACATCGCCCGTCTCTATTCAAGTTATTTATAACATTTAATTGCGCTATCTATTTACTCGTATTTTGTGTTTTTACTATTTTATTAACGTGGTCATATTTACTCAAATTTATTTGTTTCATCTGCATTTACTCGTATGTATATTTGCTTAAATTCACATTTACTTGAAATTATATTTCACTGCTATCCAATCATATTCATTGTTATTTCTAACAAAAAAATTCTAATTTTCTCTTATTCATTTGTGCTAGTTGGTTGTTCCACATTTCCTAAAATTCTTAAGCAACTTCTCATCCATCGTTTACTCTCTTTCTTCTAAAGTGATTTGAAGATTAACTATTATTAAATTATATTTTTCTAGAGATTATATTGATATTTTCTTTCCCTATTCAATATTTTTTAGAATAATTTCAAATATAGGTACTATTATACATTTTACAAATATTTCCAAAATAATTGACATCAAAACAAATTTAATTTATATTCTGGACTGCATTGAAAAATGTACGGGTCGGTTTGAGGGTAACAGAATTTTTTTAAGTTTTACTGTTACATTTTATATATTTGAATTATTTTTTTAACTTTATTTATTAATTATGTATATTGATGCACCGTGATATAATTATACCAGGAAAATGTATTTGTAACATTAACACACTAATTCCAATTATTTTTTTCATTTTTTGTATTAAAATACAATTATGTATCTCGAAATAGTTAATCAGTTTTTTTAAAATACGACGAACAGCGTTTTATTAACAACTGAATTATATTTAGAATTTTACTCTTAGGTAAATTGGAATATAACTATTTTATTTTGTTCGTATATATATATATATATATATATATATATATATATATATATATATATATATATATATATATATATATATATGTGTGTGTGTGTGTGCGCGCGCGTGCGTGTGTGTGTGTGTGTGTGTGTTGAAGAAAATGATTTGCCCAACTGAGCTTCGAGGGTTTATTTCTGGGCTTTCATACCCAAACTAGGGTCCTTCTTCAGAGAAGTATTGAGCGGAGTGGAATTCAAACTAGGAATGGTTTATATTGGGAAAGGACACATGATTAATGGCCGGGATGCCCGAAGAAAAAGTGAAGAAGCTAAGAAGAAGGATTTAGAACATGAACGAAGAAACGAAGAAATGGTAATCAAGCAAACGCAAATCACAGAAATGAACAGATAGCACAAGACAAGGGAGCGAAAGCGATCTCACGACCAACGTCAACCCCAAGAAAAGGACAGGAGATCAATGCGAAAAACATCAACCTTATACTCTACCACACCGAGAATTCTACCTTTTTCCACCAAACACCTGGTAAAGACTATCACGGACAGAATCATAAACGGCAGAATGAAATGAGATTACGAAGACCAGATGCCTGAAAATCAAGTCAAAGAAGCTCTATACCAAGGCAGAATGAAATGCCACCCTGCGATCTATCACACTGTGACCCAGACCTAATTCAACAAAAAAAGAAAGGGAAAATGCCGGACCCCACCGCAACAGAATGCTGTCCCTAAACAGGACAGGAGAGAGGACTAAAAGCAGAAAAAGAAGAGACCTACAAAAGAAAGAAGTACAACAACAAAGGAGACAACAATACATACAAATATGGACAATTTAAACAAAGACTTGAAAATATTATACATGAACGTTAACGGATGGTCTAGGAAAAGGACGGTATTTGGTAATCTTATTCGAAAAGTAGACCCAGATGTAATTTTAATATCCGAACATGAGATTAATACGAGCAACAGTAGTATCAAAATATTTCAACAAACGCTCCACGAAGAAGTCGGCCTAAAGGCAATAAACAACGACCTGCGAGTGGGAACACAAAAAAAATCTGGAGAAAGATGGAGAGGAGCACAGTACCAGACTTCATAGGAAGTCACTGAGATCCCCAATCAAAACCAAACACAGGCTAGACGTAGGTTTCCCAGCAGCAGAATTGCTACTCGGAACAATCAAAACCCTAGATACTCTACTAGATAACACAAAAGAATAGTTCAACAAAAAAGACTAATAATAATTGAACATCGATTAACACCACAATGCAATTAGGATGACACAAGTAAAAAAACAACAAGCAACTTAAAAGGCTTGAACGCTACGACCGAATCAGGATGAAAACTATGCATGTACAATCGTAAATATGAACAAATGAATTAAAGAAAAAACGCAAATCGACAAGAACCGACTACGACATTAAAACCGATCAACGACAACGGAAATAAATGAATATAAACGAAACAAAGATCCCTCAACGAGAAACCCCTGAAAATAGTGCAACTTTAAATGCTTCGAAGCCCCCCGCCCCCAAAATATAAACACTAAACAAATGTGATAGTCAACAATAAAGAAAGACAGAGGTACCCTTTCACCAGGGACCTAACTACTAAACTCTATATCTATTTTCTTTTCAACTTTTTCATTACTAAAGCTCCTACTTAATATTGGACATTGGACAAAATAAGAGATGAAATATAGGTAGAAGTAGAGAGAGAATAGTAAGAGAGTAAAGTGGTTAAAGGGTGAGTTTAAAGAATAGATGATGTGTAGGAGAAAGAATAAAAAGATCCCTGGTGAAAGGGTAGCTCTGTCAATGTAAATGTAAAGTTTGTGTGTTTTTTGTTTGTTTTGTATTTTTCGATAAACTATGAATTTTAAATCCATAGTTTATATAATTAAATTAAACATGGTTAATTTAATTATGATTTCGATCCTATTGATCGATTGATTGCTTTAGGCATTCAAGCCTTTATTTTTGGCGGGGGTTTTATTCCCGCTATGACTTTAGTAAAAAGTTTTTGAAAAGTTTTTGGTTATTAGTTAATTGAATTTTTTAAAAGTGAGTGTGAAATTTTTAATCTTACGTTTTGCAAGTGGTTTTAATTTAATTTGACTATGCTAAAAGAAACCTGCGAATTACTTTGTATTTTGTCAGTTCTGTCATGTGTATTTTGGGATCACGTCATTTTCTGTCTGTAGCTTGCTACTTTTAAAAGGTCTTATTTGTCGGTCTGCTTCAATTTCTAAGTGTGTACGAGAGAATTCAGGGGTCAAGCGGGCACCAATGGCCTGCCATATCCTCTTAGCTCTCTCGTGGAGCGCCACGTTGATCGGAGATAATCCAACCGAGTCGTGGAGCTCCCTTTGTCGTTTACGTTCTCTTCTTCGGGTATTTGTAATGAGTAGAACCGCTTTGTTCTGGATGACTTGTAGTTTCGCAATGTGGGTCTTGGCGCTCGCGTTCAGCGGCACCGGGGGGTACAAGAGTCTCGAGCGAATGCACGCATTGAATATCTTGAGTTTATTTGAGCGAGTTAGGTCGATGAACCTATAAAACTCTCTCAAATCTCTCTTGCTACTCGCGACTGTCCGCCCGATATGACTCTTGTATCCCCCAGTGGTGATTTTGAGCCCCAGAACCGTCCCTTCCAGGCAGTAGGGGATTCTCTCCCCTTCTACCCGTATATCGTTGAAGGTCTTGCGAAACATGGGAATTATTTTGAATTTTTGGCATTGGTTGATATCTTCCATTTCCTCTCGTAAGAGTTGATGTTAGATATCTCCCTAGCCGTATTTCTCGCCATAAATTCCCTGTAAACGTAAGCGGCTGTACAAATTTGTGATATATCGTCAGCGAACTGGACGTATATCGTACCTTCGGAAAGAGGTTGTGGTAGGTCACGTGTATATATGTTGTATAACAGGGGACTGAGACAGCCCCCTTGCGGGACCCCAGATTCGAGCTCGAACTCGGGGCCTTTGTGTTCTTTGATTTGTATATACGCTCTCCTCTCCATTATATAATCGCATAGAATCCTTTCAAGAATGGGGTCGAGGCCTATTTGCAGGATCTTAAATTGCAAGCCTCTCTTCCAAACCATGTCAAATGCTTTTTTGACATCGTGGAGCACCAGGTCGGCATGCCTTTTACTTGCCTTGATGTTCGCAAGTTTTTCCGTAATGACGGCTAGTGCCGTGTCGGTCCCTCTTTTCTTTCTGAAGCCGTGCTGCTGCTCATTATGCAGGTTGGCTTCGTCGAGAAAAGAGTTGACCCTATTTGCCAATATCTTCTCGAAGACTTTGCCAGCAAATTCTAAGACAGATATCGGTCGGAAGTTTGCGGGGCAGTCCGGGGGCTTTCCCGATTTGGGAAGGAAGATCATTTTGGCCACTTTCCACTGGTCGGGAAAATAGCCTGTGTTCAGAGCGGCATTCATGATGTTAAGAAGCCCACTCAGAACATTAGGCGGGGCCTGAATGAAATTCTCCCTGGTCAGCCCCGTGGTACCCGGTGCTCTTTGACGAAAGGATTTTAGTGCGATGGAGAGCTCTTGGGCAGTTATTTTACTCCCATAGCCCTCCATCGCTCTTTCCTGCGACACACAATGATGAGGGGAGGTTTTATGTATTTGCGTGTTTAACTGTTGGATAATGTTATTTTCGAAATCGAGGTCATAATTGTCGTTTTCTTCGGGGGTAATTTTAAAGATTGAGGACCAGAAAGTCCTAAAAATTTCCTCAATCTCTGTCGTCTCGTCAATTTCTTTTTCGTCATGTTTAAGTACAATTTTCTTTTGAGGGGGTTGTCCTTTTAAACGTCTGTACGTCTGCCAAAAAAACCGTGAGTCTCTCTCTATGTCAAGTCCCTCAATTAGTCTGTCCCATACCTGTATTTGTTCGTCTGTAATGAGTGTCTGAAGTTCGTCTTTTATCTGTCTTATTCGTCTATGGGCATTGTGGTTGGGGCCTGTCAGCGCTATTACATTGGACAGGTCTTTATACTCTTGGGCCAGGGCTTTCATGGGGGGAGTCCAAATAGGAGCTGGAAGGGTTTTATATTTTATGTGGGGAATGCTATTTTTATCTGCTTTTATAAGGAGGTCAGTGATTTTATCCAGCTCTTCATCTATTTCTTCTAAATTGGCGTCAATTAAAGGGTCTGGGGTATAATTTAGAAGATAATTTTTGTAGCTTTCCCAGTCCGCCTGCTTATAGCTTTTGCGTTCTGGGATTGCAATTTGAATTGGGTTTACGCTAATTGTGATTTTAACTGCCTGGTGGTCACTTGGAATAATGGGGCCTGGTTCAATGTAATAGTTGTATGGAAACCTGATACTGGATAAAACAATATCAGGCTTCGTTGCTGCATTACCTGTAATGAATGTTGGGAATTCTGGTCTTATTCTAGTCCCGTATTTTCTGTCAAGTAGGACTTCAATGTTTCTACCTGCATTGTTGTAGGAGGTATACCCTGATGCTGCACATCTTGCGTTCAGATCTCCAGCAAAAATTGCATTTTTCTTATGGCTGAAGACCTGTAGAAGGTTGTGCAGGGGTACATAGCCGCGTCTTGGGGGTTGGTACCCCGTGGCCACGACTAGACCCCCCAGGGTAGTGCCTACCTCAATGGCAAGGTAAGATTCATCTAAGTCGGGTAGTCTTTTGTATTTTAAACCTTTTTTGACGGCTATTGCGCAGCCGTCATACCGTTCCTGACTGTGATTTTTGCTGATGACGTCGTATTGAAAAATTTTCATCTCTTTATGAGCGGTCATTCCGTGTTCGTTAATCAATATAATGTCAGGGTCGCTTTGTCGCAGAATGTTGCCATAGATGGAACCTTTTCGGTCCCACCCATCGACATTCATCTGTATGATTGTTAGTCTGTTGGTCATTTGAGTAATGTAGGTTCTTTTAGTGTATGGAGTTAAAGTAGACGCTTATTCGCGATCTACTTTAGCCCCATGTGGTGTACTGGGCGGGGTGCGCTCCCTGCCGTTTCTTTTCTTTCTAAATTCCGTGTCGGTGATTGTGTAAAAACAGTCCGTGGCCAGCTTAACCTTATTTTGTGAGAGAGCTTCCTCAACCTGTCGTTCCGGTACCTCATCAGAGTATTCCCATTTGTATCGTCCGGTCCTAAGACCTTCTGATACTTCACGGGAGTCCAATTCGGTTGGGAATGGGGCAGATTCAGGGGCGTACAATTTAAGGTTGAAGCCTCTGGAGTGGTATTTTAGATGGTGCTCCCTTCCTCTAGATGAGGAGGTAGACCGTGGGCCGCGAGTTTTGGAGATCTTTCTTGACCTAGGAGACCTGATCTCCTTTGGTCGGACTGCCTCCTTTGTTGGTGTGGATGTGGGGGTGTGTGTTTTTGTTTTTTGTGGTGTGGATTTTTGGGGGGTGAGTGGCGCTTGTTTTTGTGTTTGCGTTTCCTTAGGTTTGTTGAGTCGGGGGTCACGTGAGATGACTGTGTTTGGGGTTTGTATTTTTTGGCACTTTTCTTGGCATTAAGGAGCAACGGTTATTCGCATAACCTCCTCTGAAGGGGGATTATCGGGGAACCACATCTCGCTAAGTCCGTTCTTCACGAGCATACGGTTTACTTCTGTCGCAAAGGTACCAGGTCGTGTGATGTTTTGTATGTGTGCATAGTATATGCAGCACATAATTTTTGTGGAGTGTTCATTCTCGATGTGTAAGTAGGTTTTTTGATTACTTAGCGTAGGTGGAGTTGGCCTTCTTCTCTTCCGATTCACGCTGGAGTTTGCTCTGGTTGCTCATTTCCTGTTTTTTTATCGGACATGCCATGGACATGGTCCGGTGCGGGCCTGAGCAATTGAGACATTTGATGGTGCTATTCTTGCAGTCGCGCCAAAAATGGTCACGACCGGCGCAAATGGAGCACAATTTAAGGTCTTTATTTTCAGGGCAGTTGGACGTGGTGTGTTTGTTGTATTTGTAGCACTTGAAGCACATCTGCAAATCAACAAACTCCTCTCGTTCCATCTACTCTGGGCAAACTCTCACGTTGAAAAGAAGTAATCCATTATCCTTTGCCTTTTGGGCCATAGCCGTGTCTTCAAATACCACTTTAAACACATGTGTATATGTTTTGAATTTAAAGACTTCCGCTACCTTTGCCCATTCGTGGTTGTTCTCGATTTCCCGTTTTATGTCGTCGGCTGAGTGGCTCCCAACCCAGGGGTCGAGGCGCCTGCAGATCAAGCTGCGGTGGGTTCGTATTTGTGGTGGTGTCTGTGGTCTGAGGTTGATTGTTTTGAGGCATTCAACGGCTTTCCCGGAGGTCAAGGCTTCACAATCAGCCTCCCTCGCGCAGATAGCCGAGTAACCATTGTTCAAGTCCACTAGTCTTACCAAAGCAATGCGTAGGGATCCGTAAACTGTTTCAAATACCTTTTCTCGGTCAGGTTTCGGGCCCTCCGAGAGGACCCGAAGAGTTATTCGTAGGGTTTCTCTCATGTTAGGTGCATCCTATGATGCGTTACCGTTTGTATGTGTGTAATGTTCACTGTGTTCACTTTTGTTTTTAGACGGAAAGGGGTGAGAGAGAAAAAGGGGGTTCAATGTCCCCAAAAATTTTTACTTTACCTCAAAATGACTTTTTCCAGGCAAGCGGGTGGGCCAGGGGAGGCTTCGATCTCCGTTTCCACAAAGGAGCGAAGAATTGTTCCGTTCCGTATTTCGTCTGGAAAAGCAAGTAGTCCACTTGTTTACGAAGTATCGTGCTACTATAAACAAGTAGGGTCACTCTATTCACTTTTCTCGCTAAAAATTCACTTTTATTGAAAATCCGTACAATTTGCTGTCAAAGCGGGAGGGGTCTGCTCATGCAAGCAAGGCAGTCGCTCCTACTTAATATCTTATATATTTCTCACTTTTTATGTCCGAGCCTAAGTCATAAGCCATTGAATTCCTCACTTGGATCGCCTTCTCGCTGAATCACTCACGCTTGGTAAAGCAATCACCGAAAGCCTCTTCCCCCTTTCCTTCGAAGATAATTTTCGCGTTCGAGGTTGGAATTTTAAATACGAAGGAAGTTACGAAGAACTACATCTGTAAAACTAGAAGAAAATTCACACTCGTTCGAAGAAGATTTCAAGATAGAAGAACATCTCAACCTCATCTCCATCCTCATTCTCATTTTTTATAATTTTTTTTCATATATTGTCTCCTACACCTTTTCCCAAAATCCTCCCATTCGGGAGGTACTAAAAAAGAGAATTAATATTTTTCATTAGGCGCATCATACTCATCATGACTGCCTAATCCCTCACCCCCAACCTGGGCGCTATGCCTTGACTAGTGGACGCTGTCATTTCAACCTCGTTTTAACTATAAAGTGCACTTGCGATTGCATAATTGGGGGTACGGGAGGAGGAAGGTCTGAGGAATAGCCCGCTGCCTAGATACCCGTATCAGAGGAGCTCCCGGATAATGGGCCGGGTTGCAACCTTCTCAGGAGAGCTTAATCACTCCGCCTGTGAGGGGCCACCAAAATCGCTGAGGGACATACAACCGTCTCAGCGTAGGTCGGATGCAACCGCTGGTTGATTCCACGCTAACCAACCAAAAGTCCGTCACATTTCACCCCTCGAGAGGAGCCTACCCGGTAGCATTTCTGATGCTCACATTATCCATTCTGGTGATTTTGTGAATAAAATTAAAAAGGTTGACCTATCGAATAAGCAGTTGTTAAGTCTTGATGCCAATAGCCTTTTCACAAAAGTTCCCGTTGATGAAGCTCTGGATGTAATTATGAAAAATTTGCCTTTGTCTAACCTAACATTACCCCTACCGTGTAATAAAATTGTAAAGTTAGTTCGTCTGTGTGTGACGGACAATGTGTTCAGGGCTGAAGATTGTTTTTACAGGCAGAAATATGGCATGAGTATGGGTAATCTCCTTTCCCCGATATTATGCAATCTGTTTGTGGAGGATTTTGAAAAGCACCTCCTTTCTCCCATTTTACACAATCCCATAACGTGGTTCCGCTATGTAAACGATATATGTGCCACATGGCCTATCATTGATAACAGATTTGATTTTTTCTTTGAAAAATTGAATAAGATCCACCCAACTATTACATTTAAGGTAGAATGGGAACTGAACAACTCATTATAAAAAAAAATAAACGACAAAGCCTATTGTTCCGTCTACCGGAAACCAACTAATTCTAATGCCTATATTCAGTATTTCTCGTGTCACGATGTATCCGTTAAAAGGTCTGTAGTTTCTTCCATGTTCCTGAGAGCATATCGCATTTGTGCTCCTTATTTCTTGCAAGACAAAATTAATACAATCATCCAAACATTCATCGAACTGCAATATCCCCTTTGGTTCATAGAAAAGTGTCACTATAAAGCCAGAACCATCTATTACTCCCCAGCTAATTATAAGGAAAACAGATGTGACAAATATTATGTTACCTTTCCATACTCCCCCCAGTTAATCAATTTCAAAAGGTTGGCACGAACCAACAACATCATTGTTGCCCTTCAGTACGAGGATACGATCAGAACTAGCTTATCCAAAATAGATCATGTAATGAATTATATATCGGTGAAAGCAGTAGATTTTCCAAGACAATGGATGAACATAAATGCGATATGCGACGTGGTGCCCTCTCCTTGAGTTTATTTCTACATATGTACAATGAAAATCTTCAAATTGATATTGATAATGCTAAAATAGTTTATAAGTCTCACAATTATATACATTGACGCTTAATTGAATCGGGACTTATAAAAGAAATTCCCAACTTTAATACTTACAACGGCCAATTCATTACCAATACCTTAATAAGCAAAAAATTCATACTTCCGTTTCTCAAAAATGCCGACATATTCTCGCATCTTCCACCTTAGCGCCACTGATTTGTGTGTTTTCTACGTTAACACAACTTCTGTATTTCACTTGTCCACCAGCGACTGACGATGACGGATGTTTCCGTCGAAACCTGGTTTCGCATATAAAATTATTCCTATTACTGTGGTTTTATCCTTATATCTATATACATATATATATATATATATATATATATATATATATATATATATATATATATATATATATATAAGTGTAGTTGGGTAGCACTCTTCCTTGAATGCAAATTTTGTTGAAGACCATTGTGTATTTTGCCTTAATTAATTTCCTTTGGCAAAGGAAATTAATTATGGCAAAATACACAATGGTCTTCAACAAAATTTGCATATATATATATATATATATATATATATATATATATATATATATATATATTGACGTAAATGAGCAATGAAACAAGAAAAATGAAGGGTTTTCAAGGCAAGAGAAAGGAACATTTGGAAGAACACAAGAGAGTAAAGGATGGCACAATGAAAGCAATCCATAATTAATGAGAAGACAGAAATAAGGCCAGGGTGAAAATGTTTGAATAATCCTGGCCGGGATTCGAATCCAAGTCTGCTGATTGCCGGTCAAATGCTCTAGCGTTAATCTACCACACACAGAATCAATTTCAGTGACTCAAGTGATCAAATTTCATTTTTTTGTTCGGTTCTACTATCTTTCCTCTCGATTTGAATTATACTTCCAATCAGATTCCTGTTCATCCTGATAATATCCCTAAGAGAGCTTTCACCACTCCTATGAACTGGTTTTCATGCAATATGAATTGCATAATAGTGGTCAGACCTTCCAATGTTTCATGGATTAGGTTATAAAAGGTGTTCATTTTCTCTTTTGACGAATATCTTACGCATTTTCCCCATGTCTTTTCTCCCCTTGAAGATTATGGTATAGCACTCGACTGTTCTAAATATTTCTTCTGTGGATCACATATCTCCTTTCTTGTTTCTCCTGATGTAATTCGGCTATTGAGGATAAAGTTTTAAAGATTCGTGATTTTCCTCGACCCTATTGGTTCAAACAATTGAATCGTTTACGTGGGGTTGTCAATTTGGACTACAGTTTCATTCTTGACTGTGATCGGGTCATGCACCCTTGAACACTTTGAAGTTGAAAACTACGCGAAACTCTTTCTCTTCATTCGTCTCATAAGGCGCGCAATTTCTTTTCTCGCATCAAAGGATCTAATACATCTTCCTTATGTTTGGCCAATCCTTGTCTTGGGGTCCCATCAGCGTTTTCTCAGATGCTTCCTCAACTTACGTAGCCATGAATCTACAGCAGATGGTCTATGACCCCGGGCAACATCTTGCCTTGTCTCGCTCACTTTGTGCCTTTCAGAAGAGGTAAACTGCGTTATCTAGAGATCTGATGAGAGTGTACCTCACAACCTGCCACTTCATCAGTCTTTAGGAGGACGTGAATTCATTATCCTCACGGGACACAAGCCTTTGGTTGGTGACCTTTCTGCATACGCTACGTCTTTAATGCACTCTAGATATGATGCCGGATGTGCTTTCTCGTATTTCTTCGATATTTTGCACGCCACTTTCTAACTCCTAGCCTGTCGATTATGCGAGCATAGCGCTTGCTTAAGAGCAGGAGATAAAAACGAAAGCGTAGCAACATTCTCTCAATTCTTCATTTTAAAAATCGAAATATCTGTCAATCTTTCGAGGCATATCCGCCTGGAGAAGTAAAAAGAACCACAGACAGTAAGAGAGGTGATGCGCTCGGCATTCTTTCGACACCGAGAGTCAACCAAGCTGTCATGGGCAGAAAAAAAAATAGGACAGTCGACCCGAGCAATGACGAAAGTTCATCGAAAAACTTGAAGGAGGCTGAGATAAACTAAATGTTTACGCCTTCCAAGTGAGGGAAAACTTTGTTGATAATAGAAGATAGAAGAACAATTTACTCAGCGCAAGTGTTTAACAGGAATGAAAAGCTACAAAGTGGAAAATTGAAACGAAAACGTGGACCAACCGAAAGGAGGGAAAAGGTGACGAGAGATGGTTGAGTCATGAACCATTTGCCTTTCCAGTTTAAATGGGATGAAGATTGGTCACAAGAAGGAAAGTAATGAGCCGAAGAGTGTAACGAAGAGATCGATGACAGAGGAGAAGCGAAGTGAAAATACTGACATTGATATTTACACTTTACAGATCCTCCAATTAAGAATAAAGAAAGTGAGTGCAAGTAGAATCTTCTTCTTCGTCGTCAGCTTATTGGCCCGTCTTTATACGGGGTCGCTGTTTTTGATGAGCCGCTTCCACCTGTTTCTGTCTCCTGCCATGTTGGTTTCATGTCAGTTTGTATGCTGTCTCTCCATCTGATCTTGGTTCTTTTTCTCCTCCTCCTTCCCTGTGTTTCCATCTCCAAAGCTCTTCTTTCGTCACTCTCTATATCCGCCCTCATTATGTGTCCACACCATCGAGGTCTTGCTTCCTGTCTCTTCTTCAAAATCTCCGCCGCCTTTGTTGTTCCTCTGATCCTTGTATTTGTGATTCTCTTTTCCCTCGTCACGCCACACATCCATCGCAACATCCTCACTTCTCCTACTTCCATCCTCTTCTCATTACTCTTCTTTACAGGTAATGCCTCTGCTCCATACTTTATAGTTGGTCTTACAACAGTTTTGTATACTTTTCACTTTAATTTCACTGGCATTTTCCTGTCACACAGAACCCCTGATACACCCCTCCAACTCTTCCATCCCGCTTGGATCCTTCTGGTTACTTCTTTATCCTCATTTCCATTTGCTGATATGGTAGATCCCTTTATCTCCATACCATCTAACCTAATGCTTCAGCTTCTGCCCTGCTCTTCTTCTGGTACACTTCATATATTCTGTATTTGTTCTACTTATCTTCATCCCTCTGTTTCCCAGTACTAATCTCCACTCCTTCAGCCTTTGCTCTACCTCTTCTTTAGACTCGCTGGCTAAAACCACATCATCTGCATACATCATGTCCCAGGGTATCCCCAATCGCACGTTCTCAGTCAATACATCAAAGACTATGTTAAAGAGGAAGGGGCTTAACGCGGAGCCCTGATACAGCCCCACCTCCACTACAAAACTATCTGTCATGCCTGCTCCACTCCTTACCCGTATTTTGACACTTCTGTCCATTTCCTTCACCACTCCTACATATTTTTCTGGCACTTTTCTTTCTCTCAAACACCTCCATAGTTCTTGTCTTGGTATTCTGTCGTAAGAAACAAAATTTAAATAGAAGTCCATCGATAGTTGCTTTTAGTTAAGAAGGACAAGTAGCCTCTCCCGTTTTGTCTGGCCTAACCGAGCCATAGGCCTTGTTTAACCCCTTGCTGCAACTTTAGGTCACAAAGCTCCTTTAGGATCTTCGTCATGATAGTGCTACTGCCCGACGAGTGAGAGCCCGTTACACTAATGCCACCTGGATTGCTAGTGGGGAAACTCCGTCATGCCCTGGTTCTGAAAACTTAAATAATTATTAGAAATAGTTGGAGCATGGCCATAAGTGACATTTTCTATGGTTATATATGGATTGTTGTGCAACCTGTCAATAGGGGACGAATATATTCTGACATAGCTCTCATGAATATTTCTTTTAGGAACGGTTCAAATGGCTATAAGCCAGAGTCAGGTTCAGGATTTAAATTGGGGAGTGGGCTAACCTGAATTCCTCCCTCTGAGTAGTCTGCCAAAATAATAAATATCAATAATTCACACAGGAGTGAGCACTAACGCTCAGATCCGATTTTTTCTCATACATCAGAAAAGTATGAAATGCAGTTTAGTGTAGTTTTTTTTACCTCAGCTGAGGTATAATACTGAATTAAATAATTAGTTTTGAGATTTACCTGTAATTTAGACATGTATCATATAAGATACATTCGATCGCAACGGTTTAAAACTTTTTTATATATTCTATATTATTACATAACTCTTTCTGGATAGCAGAATACAAGTAGGGCCTAAAAAAGAAATATAAACATAAACGGGTATGAAATGGTTAATAACAGCATCTAACACAACATTTGTCACGGTATTTCACATGAACATCAACCTCCTGTTCCTTTGGGCAAATACATTGATTACACTGTCTATTCTAACATCAATTTCGTCGTGAACATCGATCAGCGCCAGGCCCTTGAGGCGTTCTTGACCCATGTTATTCCTTAAGTACATTTTCAGTCGATTCAGGCCCGAAAATGAACGCTCGTCCTCTTCGTTCGAGACTGGGATAGTGATCAGAACTGGGAGGAGCCTGGCCAGGTTCGGATACACTTGGATCGGGGCGTGGGCAAGAACATTTCCAACAGAGTTAAACTTGATTGTTAACGAAACCAGCGCTCTGCTTCCGCCTTGACGAGGCTCAAAACCTCGATGTCACCCTCGTAGACTTTTTGGCGCCTCCAGTAAAGCAATAACATCTCCGTGGACGCCGCTAAGCAGATATATGATGTTTTAAGATGCTTGAAATGGTGTCGTCACCGAACCGGCTCTGCAGCTCAGTCAACACCTGGTCAATGAACGGGAAATAAACAGATTGGCAGGAATATTCCTCAGCTGTCTGGTAGAGTATGTGCGCCCATTCCCTACAAACTTGACGCAGAAGAATAGTGTCATGTGACGAGACGATTGCCTGGAGGAGCTCCTCTGCCTTTTTTAAGATGTCATGGGAGCTGGTCAGGGCACCTTTCAGGGTCTTGTTGAGATACGTCTCCACTTCACCGATCGTAGTGTATGGTGAGACGAGATCGACCGTAAGAGCCTGCAGAGCTCGGCCCGGCTGCAAGGTCTGAGTTAGAATCAACTCAGTGACAACGAGGCCAATCAGAAAGGGTGGCACTCGGATTGCGATCAGTAGGAGTCTTGCCATTGCTCTCGAGTTGCTCTCATCGCCGAGGAAGATGGCAATAACCGACAGGAATTCGATGAACACACTGGCTGAATCGTTTCATTGTGGTGGACGCTTAATAATGTCGCTTATTGAGCCACTCTGGGCTAATGAAAGGACAAATTGGGAGGGGGAGGGGGTTGACTTCAGCATCTTCCCTCAGGATCCGCGTGTGCTTTCAGCCTTAGCCAACTACTTAGTTGAACTAGGGGTGTGATAGGAGCTCCGTACTATTTTCACATCGGAACAACAAATTCTGATAGGAAAGCTTTGCTCAATTATACAAACATTCCCTCGTGCCTAAAATTTATCAGTACTCCCCTTAAAAGCGACAGATACTCTGAGGCAAACTTTGGATGATGATTATTACATTGAGCACTGAGCGTCTATTAACATTGTAAAAGAAAAACCTCTGACCCCCCCCCCTCGTATTTGTTGGAGACCACGTGCTATGGTATCACGCCATGGACGACGTCATTTCCTGTTCGAAAATTCTCGAATTTTCGGCTCCTGAGCCTGCTCCAATCGATTTGAGCATAACATCGTCCCTACTACTCAAGAGCCTGTTCGCTCGAAAAATCAGATGTTCCGCCAGGACGAAAATGTCAGAGCCATTGTCGAGATACTCCTTTCCCGCACGAAGAAACAGCTAAGGTCATTAATGTGATCGGTCTCCTTTTACCGTAGATTTATCCCTAACTTCGCGTCTATTTCCTCCTCTTTAACTCCCCTCTTTCAGAAGAGATTCCCCGATCCCCTTTTATGGAATAACCAAGCTACTGCCAGATTCCAGCAGCTCAAGGACAAGCTAGCATCCGCCCCCATTTTGAGGCTCCATAAAGTAATTACTCGGTAATAGAAATGGAAGCTTTAGCTATAGTATGGAGTATTACCAAGTTTAGCATGTATTTAATAGGGAAAGAGGTTATTGTCGAGACTGACCATCGCCCTTTGTCGTACCTCCGAAATACTAAGAGCAAGAACGGACGTATAATGCGATGTTACCGAGAATTGTATAGCTGATAATCTGAGCCGGAATCCATTAGCCGACAATGCTGGCTAATCCACTAAATTATAGGTCACCTGTAAACGCGTCAGCTAATCATGTATATATTATTTTTCTTTTTTTTTAACTATGTACATATATCTCTGGTCCCTGTAGATACTTATTTAATATAGTGTTTGTTTTGTGTATGTGTGTTGCTTTTCCACTACCCTTTTAGACAAAGTTCTAATTTTGTTCCTTAATTTAAATTTTATTTTTTTTTGTCTACCCATTTACATTAATTTTTGCTCAGATCAATATCATTGCCTTTTTGTAAGCCTGTCGAATACAGCTCAGGTCCCCCCCTTTTTTTATATCAGGCTGACGCCTTAATAATAATTCATCCTATCCAAATTAAATTTGCGATGTCCCTTTTTGTTCCCTCTCTCTCAGAAAAGTTCCATCGTATTGAAGGGAGGGGTGTAAAAGAACGACCTCTGACCCCTATCCCCCGCTCTCAATTTATCGGAGAACATAAACCATGAACGACGTCATTTCCTGTTCGAACATTCTCGAATTTTCGACTCCTGAGCACGTTGGGAAAATATTTCCCAATCCTGCGAACTCGTCTCAAGCCCCCCCCCCCCCTCCCATGGTGACGAGGTAAGAAAGAGCCGCGCTGTCTCGCACCTCGCTGATAAATGATGAATCGACTCCGCCTCCGGATTAAGATGTCTGGAGCTTGTGACCCCTTTCTCCAAACTCTTCCTTCCCCCTCACAATCAGGCCTACGAATACTCGGGCTATTCTGTAGTTCGAGGAGTCCAGCCCGCACTTCAAGGCCATCCTTATCGTCTGGTCCCGTGAGCATTCGTCAGACAGCAGACTTCTTCAGCCGATTCTTCCCAAGTCAATTGGTAACTTCTGTGAACGGCAAACCTTTGAATTTGCGCAACAGTCTCCCTTCGTTTAATCGAACCGAAGAAAATCTCCATCGATTACCTTTAAGAAAAAAGAAGATTCCTCTTTCAGTGGAATTACGAGAATTCCCACATTCCCCGTCGAACGTCATCTTTGAAGTTTGGCTATCTTCATTGGAAGGTTGGTTCGGATCGTGCCCCACTTGCCCTATTCGGATCGTGCCCCACTCGCCTCATCGGATCGTTCCCCACTCGCCACATCGCAAGAAGGACCTTCCTCTAATTCATCGACCCGTAAGACTGAAAACCCCTCCATTATTAATATTGCCAAGTTCCCCCTTTTGATCTGAGGCTAGTTACATTAATCAATTAATTCTATTTGAGAATCCCTCCTCATAATAATAATCAAGAGATTCTTTCAATTTAAATAATTCCATTTCGTCTATTATTATTCTTATGTTAATCTTTGTAAATAAAATTATACTTTTGTTTTTTTATCTTTAACTAACCTTGAACGATACTCTCGGCCTATTCGAGTGAATCTCGACACCATTTATGCACTCTGTTTGATTATTAAGGATTTGAAACCCAACGCCTCAAGTGTGACCTCCTAGTCGGTCGTTAATCCCTGCGAACAGTCCTTCAACGGTTCGCGTTACAGTGCTCCGAGAGTACTCAGGTGAGTTACTTTAGAAAGCTAAGGTAAGTAAATACAATTAAAATTCTTCGTTCCGTGACGTTCAAAGAAGGCAAACAAAATGGATTGGTCAATTGACAAAAGTACATTTTCGGCAATTATATTATTCGGAAGAAAATTTTTGCAGCATTTATTTTTTAAAAAATATCAGAGTTATACCCCATTCGTTAATGCCCCCCCCCCCGACATAATATAGGAGTAGTGTATGGTATAGACTGGTTGTACCACGACAAACATCTTTGCTGATTCTAACAATTCGATTGGTTGATCTTTTTCAAAGGCGAGAATACCCAAGAACAGTCATCCGGGCAAGGATGTGGTCATGCCATGGGGACGTGAGGGAGCGTGTACGGTGTACATCCTCCACCTCTTGATGGCAGACGTCATGGTGCGGGCGAATATTTGGCCGAGGAAGTTGTAAGTGTTGTAGAATTTTAGGCAGCCGTTGAATGAGGTGCGAAATGCCGACCGATGGTGAGCTACATATTGATAATTATTTACATGTTACATTGCAACCAAAAAATTTGTTAAATTCTTAAGGAAATTCTAAACAAACTCTGGTGATTTTTGTATGGTAGAAATTATTACCATTTCCCTTTGTCTTAATTCATTAATTATCTTCATTCGAATAAACGTAATCCCTAGTTTTTGTTATTAATAAAATATATATATACATTTAAAATTTTTAGTCAATTTCATATCCTTTCTTTTGCTGTTATCTCTTCCTTATAGTGTAGTTTAGAGCTTCTAAGCATAACCAAAGCCCCTTATAAAATTGTGTTCATACCCGTTCTTAAAAATATTATGTCGTCCTCTCATAGTAGGAAAAAAATATTCAGTAACCGTTTGTTAGAGGAGGAGGAAGCAAATCTTCGGAAATTGCAACTACCTCCGCGACTTACCTATTAAGCATCAATAGTTTATTTACCAAAGGTGAATATTCATTCAATGTAGATATGAACTGAAACTAACAATTTATTTAATGTACCCTCTATTGCTTGCAAAGCTGACCTCAAAACGGACATGAATAGCTGCGCAGTTCTTTACTAAGATGTACATTAACATCTTAGACCACTTCTCTCTGATGCTAGCTTTGAGGGCGTCGCCCCTGGGGATGAGGTCTTATTGGTCGTTTCCTATAAAATTCTCCACACAGCGCTTCAAATGTCAGCAAAGTTGGCTTTGAAGAACGGCTGGACCTCTTTTGCCATGTTATTGCGAGCCCCATCCGTAGCGGATAGGTAGCCTCAAGCCAAAGGAAAACATTCTTCCTCAATACCATGTAGAAGACATATACACCCACTTTTCATCCTGGCTTGAAGGAGAAGGGGTATATTCCTGTCGGAGGAGGTAAAAACACTTAGGTCGATGATCTGGGTCGGATTCTTAGTCCTGATTGTGCCCTCGATATCTATTGTTGACTACGCGAAATATCTCTCGTTTCGATAGTTCAAAGTGAAGTCCAGTGTGAAGATCTCGCCAGAAAAACGTATGACATCCACGTTGTTTAAGGTATTTCAACATGTTATTGGAATTTGATGTCTAGATTGAATTGCAGTGCTGTCCTGAGGTTTTTGGGGAGAGCACTTTTAGCTAGGCGTCCATTTTTTCCTTCAGGGCGTCCATAAAGCTTGAATTCTACTTCATATTTGCCCTGTTGTTGCCGGGTTTCCTGAGAATGCCTTTTATTTATTATTTTTAATTATACGAGCCCTTCAAAGGCACGGCGGCTGCACAAATGAAAAAACAAAACAAAATAAAGAATTTGTTAGTTTAAAATAGTAATAAAAATATTAATAACAAAAATTAATAAGAGGCACGTTCAGGTGCCTTTATAACATTAAAGCCACTCAGGGGCCTTTATGACATTAAGGACGGTGGTAAAAGACACGTCAACAATGCACTATTTGACAAAAATATTAATTAAAATGTTCATCCCAAGTTTTTCTTCCTCAACATGTACTTTTTCAGTATTTTATATCAAAATACATACATTTTGGACATCATATGAATAGCTTCATTGTACTTATTTTTTAAATGTTTATTCAAATTTAGAAATTGTAGCAAATTAATAATGATTTCCATTGAGCATAATTTATAAATAAGTAAAAGAATATTATTAAAAGATAGCATAACATTGATTCACATCTTTCTACGCTGACAGCGACGTAAAACTTTTGGGCCGTCAAAGAAACAACACATTTTAAAAATTCCAAATATATTATTGGAATCGGAATTTCTTGGCGATTTTTAACAATATTATAGCAAACAAATAAATTGAGTTATTTTTGGTAACAAAAATCGCACTGATCTAGATTAAGGTGTTAACAATGGCGGCGGCCAAAGAGTTAAAAAGAAAAATGCCACAATACGAATCCTCCGGATTACTTGAAGATACCGTAGTTAAGGACAATGTGGTGATTGACATCCCTGATTTGCCAAATGATTGTGGTTTGAATTTTTCCGTTACTAAACCTATTTTGTCAGCATATGGAAGATGGTCCTCTACTCACACCACGGCCGGGTCCCTAATAAACCGAATCACTTCAAATTAGGGCCCCGGTGCAGGGTTCCTTTGCACAATAATTGCCCAGTATTGCTTTGCGAGGTGAAAGGAAGCCATGAATGAAGTCGCTCAATGACTTAGGATTGTGCTAGGGTAGTCACTGGTCCCGATGTGCTCAATAGTAACATATTTTCTGTACTCCACCTCTTATTACCTTTCACTTACTACTTAATATTATTATTTAGAAGCAAAAAGAATTGTTAAGTTGGGGAATAAAAATGTGTGGAAGGTCTATAGCTTGAGTAGTCTAGAGAGGAGACTACTTATCGCCCTGCGGACTTTGGGTTGTAGCCGGGAACGGACGCACTCCTCCAGATGTCAGTGTAGAAAAATTAAAACGTAACGCCACCAAGAAGGCCAAACGGACATATAAATTAAAATCCCTCTTCGGAGAGAGCGAGAGAAAAGATCAAGAAATTGAGGTGCGTGAGACAGATAGGTGTTTTACTAACAGTCAAACTGCCGAATGGCTCTGATCTTCCCGCTCGGTGAGTAGTCGACTCGATCTGCTCGTCCCAAGGAAGCCGCAAAAGGCCATTAAGCAGCTCTAATAAGAAACTGGTCCCAGTCAAATGGCGGAAGAAATCCATCTAGCTGACGGTTTGAACAACTCGCTAGGCAAAACTCCCAGTTAATCGCCGAACTCAAAAGATCCGATTACCTACGAGGTCAGGAGGCCCGCGGTTAGAGCGCCAAAGAGCGGCGTAAGAACAAAAGACCACCGAGGAGAAATAGTGGGACGGTTGTCGGTGCCTCTTCTTGAGAAGCAGACCTGAGCTCCGCGGTGTCCCCCCCACTCCCCCCTCACGCTCTCCTCAGTGGCATTACCCCGTCTTCCTTAGTTGGGGCGGTCCTCGAGCTATAAATAAGCCCCGTAAGGGAGGAAAGAGACTATTCTGTTAGAGACGATAGAGGACTAGATTTTTGTGATCATTCCCCCGCACTGTTCCGGACTCGACTTCTAAGATTTAGAAGTTCGTCTCGTCTTCGTATCTGTGCCATACCGATTCATCCCTCGCAGACTTAGCAAGAGGTCTGGCTGGATCAAAATTCCTAAGTGCCAAACAGGAATTTCGGGAGCAAGATAAAAAAAGTTATCAGCTCACCCTCGAGGGACTCTCAAGTTGAAATCTCATTAATTTTGAAAGGAGAAGAATTGATTCCCAAGTAAGTTCCCTTTAATTACTTTCGGGATCACCTCATATACCAAAATCTAGTTTGGTAACTCTGCGAAGTAGACGAGGGTACAAGAAGAACTCGAGAGCTACAAAGAAGAGTACTCCTTGAGCCAGAGAGCACTACCCCTCTCTCCAACGAATGCCTTCCCGTTCCTCGAGATAAAGTAATCACAGCAAGTGCTAATAAGCTGAGAAGTCTAAGGTCGTCGTTTAGACTTATAACTGGATCGATAAAATCATAAGAAGAGATCGACATCGGTTTCTACTGTCACCGTGACAACCCCCTCTTCCCTTCCTTCAACGTTATAACGGAACGCCTGAATTTCCCCTTCATCGTGAAGTCTTGAGTCTCCCGAAGACTCGCTGAAAAATCCAGTATAGCGACATCCGTCAACCCCTGTTCGATCAAGGTCATGTAAGTCCGAATGAATATATATATTGGTTTTGGTTAATTAGGATTTTTAAAACTGTCTCAAGCTAACTAAAGAAGAAATAGTATTCCGTGACTTCCGTAATATTTTAGTTAGATTAGGGAGAGTAAATGGTGGTTTAACTCTGTAACTTAGAAGCCTCCAGAAATTAGCTATCTGGCAATTGTTTTTTTAGCGTGAAGCCTACTATGTTTTGATCAAAGCTCTAGTCAGGAGTAGGCCAATATTCGAATCGTGCGGAACATGTTAAACTTAGAGAATTTCTTTTAAATATAAATATTTGAGTTAATAGGTTAATTAAAAGATATATATTTTGTTTAATTCTTGGTGTTTTACTGGATCCTTACGTGCTGACTGACTCTTTCCTTAAAACTAATTGAACGCTGTGGTACTCTCATAACTTAGTAATTAGACTGCTTTAGACGAATTCGGAGTCCACTCAGCCAATAGAGGAATTATTTCCCTTTCTAACTGGTGTCAGACTGACTAGCTAAAAGTCAGTAAGTAAATAAATACTTTGACAAAAAGAGGTATTGTATCGGAGTAAATTCGTATTAAACGGCCAACAGTGGAAGAATAATTCTCCGACAAAAGTGGGGAGACAATTCCTCGACAGTCAGACACGTCGCTCAAGTATCGTTAAAGCATTTAACAAAATAATATTTTTTTAAAATGTATTCTTGGTATACAATTTATAAGTATTCAATATATAATCCTAATTTCAATTTGACGGATAAATAAATAAGAGATTATTAAATTTAAACAAATATGTTCTATTTTAAATAATACATTATATTGAAATCAGTATTCCCTAAGGACAATTTTAATTACCCATTCTGTCGTTATAAAAAAAAATGAATTTTCCATTTGATGAACTTAATTACTAAAAATCCTAATTTAAACTAAAAAGATTAATCATCATCATCACTTCATCACTAACTCTATAATTTAAGAAGGGGATTTTTTGAGTATTTGAATAATAATTTCATCTTAGTTTGGTTATGACTTATGTTTTTTATCAAAGTTATTTCTAATAATTCTTTTATAATATCAAAAAACAAAATGGTGAAGTTCAGAAATAAATATCACGGCCGTATGCTAAAACAAATGTGAAATGCACATTTGAGCAAAAAACCTATTTTTTTTTATGTATTTTACATTTTAGCCTTTTGCATATAATAAATTTATAAATAATTGTGAAGCTACACTAAATCTGATAAAAGTGCAGTTCACATTTTTCTTAGCATACGTGTGGCCGTTAGTATCGAAATTGTGAATCGTTCAGAATATTTATTTTTATATATCTTCTATCTATTTTATATCTATAACTCTATATTTTAGCAACGTGATATTTTGAAAGGGAGGAAATTTATTTTAGAGTTCCTTTTTTAAATTATTATAATTAGCGAAGTTCAGAAAATTTATAAAAATTTAACCATGGCTGCTTTTTTTTAGATTTGAAATTTTAATCTTAGTAGCGAAGCGCAAGCTCCCCCCTAGTGGCGAAACCATTGCCTGGTATAGTTATATTTTTAGTCTGGTTACAAATTGGACATTACTTGCTCTATCATGTAAGTTTCTTTTAATGTGCATGCGCTGGACGATCAAATATTCCTAATTTTTATCATGAAATTATTTAGGATGTTTCATCAGCCATTACTTATCGTTGTTTTTAGAGCCACTTTTGTCGTTCATTCACGAGACTTAAATAGGATCACAGGCAACTAATCATTATCCTCAATTAAATGTCTTTCGACATATTTATTGAGAGGTGGTGAATATTTTCAAGCGGAAAATGAAAACCGGTGGAACCGAGCAAATTCGAGTTTATGACGAAATAATCCGCAAATTAGTAAAGGCGCAATTAAACCATTAATAGAAAGTTCCAGATTTTGCAAAATTTATAGCCGCTACATTGCCCGAGTGAGAGGGACAGGATGATAAATATGTGGAACTCATTAACTAGAACGCGCATTCCCAAAATATCCCGCAGGAAAACAAAAAGTTTATTTTTTTTTTACTCAGAATTTCATCTGCTTTTAAATTTTCCCTTTTATTCTGGGCCTAACCACAAAGTGTTTCTTCGGGGACTAATAACCTAACCTAACCTTTTTCCTCGGGGATTAATAATGGGTCTATTATTCTTGAATATTTTAAAAGTGAACTCTTATTTAAACACTATTTATTTCGCGAAATGTGACTTCAAATTATCAAATTCGTCCCAAACTTATAAAATTTCAGTTTCTCATCAATATTAGATTTGTCAAATTAGAAAAAACTATTTTTTGAGCATATTTTGAAAATATTTGCTCTTGATTTTTCTTTTCCACTTATCCGATTATATCCCCACAAAGGGATAGATGGTGTGTGTGTGTAGTGTGGGGGGGGATATCCCTGCTACAACTGAAACCTGGAGGAGCTGCCCAGGGGCGGTTTTAGGTTCTGTGAGTCCCTCCAATTAATGGAGGAGCGAATTGCTAAAATATAATTTCTTTTTAAACAATATCCAATTTATTAATAATTAATTAGCTAAGTGATAATTTTATAATTAAATATTACACATTTGTTTTGTTTTTTGAAGCTTAGCACTACAAAATAACTAAATAATAATAATAACCAGGCAATGGCTTCGCTACTTCCTCCTACGGGGGGAGCTTGCGCTTCGCTACTAAGATTAAAATTTAAAATCTAAAAAAAAGCAGCCATTGTCGTAGAATGGACTCTCGACGATATACCATATATAACTATTCGTTGAGGGAACTTCTTTAATTATCTTTAGAGTGCGTGGATGTCTAGGTTGGCCGATATTATGTATCTTCGATATGCTTAAGAAGTGGAACTGAGCTCAAGGATAATAATATTGCTATCATTAATAAAATAGAGTTTTATTAATAAAAACTATCAACAATACACAAAACGGAAAATATTGACATAAACAGAGAATGGAAAGGGTCGTGGGGGCTCGGGCTAATCCGAGGATTAAAAGATTTAAAAAGGTAAAACAAATATAGAGTTAAAGAGATTGGATGGTTCGCTAAACCATTTAAAGCACAGGATAGAATTTACAAAAGGGTTAAATACTCAAAGGTAACGTTCGGCTTACGTAATTTTATACTAGTGGTGCAGAGGAAGTCGACGTGAAGGAATTTTCGGTCCGCTGGCGAGTTCCAGCCGAAGGGGGGGAATAAAAGGATCCTGACGTGGCGTCTTGGGAATGAGAACCGTTTCTCAACGAACGGCTTGAAGAACAATGGCTGTTCTACGTTGTTCTCTTCTGAACAACAGGGGGGGTGAGAACCGTCTCTTGTCTACGGGTTCAAGAACAATGGCTGTTCTAATGTTGTTCTCTTCTGAACAACAAGGGGGAAGGGTGAGAGCCGCTTCTTGGCGAACGGGCTCAAAAGAACAATGGCTGTTCTACGTTGTTCTCTTCTGAACAACAGGGGAAGGGGTGAGAACCGTTTCTGGTCAACGGGCTCGAACGAACAATGGCTGTTCTAACGTTGTTCTCTTTCTGAACAACGAGGGGGAAGCCTTGTGGACTTGGCGTCACGAAAGGCTCAAACCTTGGCACTCAAGGGATATTGTCCTCCCTGTGGACAAGTGATGGTGAATCTCGACGTCGAGGTCCCTTGGCGCACAAAGTGAGAGAGGGTCGGGGTGATGTTTCGCGACGAAAATCTGGATCTCCAATCTGATCTTAGTGGTAAAGTTTCCATCTAAATAGTCGAGACACTCCCTTGGCGTGGGGGACAATGGAGTGGGAGCTTCGAGGGAATGCACAGCCGAGCCTGGGAACAATGCCTTATCTGCCCATAAGCCTAACTCAATCTGGCGAGGTCGGCGTATGGGGGCGAACGGGGGAAGATAAACCTGCTTGTTTAAACATTGACTCAGGTGGCTGCGATAAGGCGCCAAGCTTCAAGGCGAAGATGCACGTTGGAAGCATCGTGGTTTTAAATAACCTGTGATAGGGGTTGAAATTAACACGGCCTCAACCCGTTCTATCACAGCCATGGTTAATTTTTTATAAAATTTCTGAATTTTTGCCAATGATAATAATTTTATAAAGGAACTCTAAACTAAATTTTCCCCCTTTCAAAATATCACGTTGCTAAAATATAGTTATAGAAGATATATAAAAATAAATTTCCTGAACTTCCCTTCACCATTCGTAATTTATGAGTTTTTAAAAAATCAGAAAATTTCGATACCTATATTTATTTCTGAATTTCACCATTTTGTTTTTGATATTATAAAAGAATTATTAGAAATAACTTTGATAAAAAAACATAAGTCATAACCAAACTAAGATGAAATTATTATTCAAATACTCAAAAAAATCCCCTTCTTAAATTTAATTATAGAGTTAGTGATGGTGATGATGATGATAAATAAAAATGATGCAATGAGTGCGAATTATTTATTGCAGGGAATTTGTTATTGATCTTAGCAGCAAGATCAGGAAAAAGAATACTCCTCGCTGCGAAAGACCTGTGGCCCGGTTTCTCCCTGCCTGGCCTCATTCATGAGCGAGCTCGATATTTAGTCATATCAAGATATGGCTAAAAATACGAGAGAACTTCCCAAACGAAGACCATGTAAAAATCCAACTCGCAAGAGATACATTACGAAAACAAAGGCTCGAATGATAAATTAAACGAATCCAAAGATAAACGAAAAAGAAAATATCAAGAAAAAAAAACAAAGAGAACAAAGGCTCCTATGCTGGAAATAAAAATAATATAACCAAAGGCAAATAATACTGCAAAAACGATTTGTGCCAGGCAGCCTGGCACAAATTATCCTCACCCTCACCGTACCACATCCATCTCTATTTTCTAATCATAACCATCTCATCAACACTCATCCTATACACAATTATTTCCTGACTATCCTATCTTTTCTCTCATCATCATATTCCCCAATGCTCAACTGCCCCAGGGTGTTTCTTAGATATTTCTTGATTAGCTTCATCTTGAAGAATGATCGATCACCAGTGCAGTTTGTGACAAACATACTGAAAGAGATTCGGAATACAATTTCAACATTAGGAAATGTTTCTAACGTGTCATGTTTGTGTATTATCTCATACATTTCTAGTTCAAGGCCCTGTGCAGCATTTGTGCCACCTGGTGAAGTACCATTTCCAGGTGAATCTTTTGGAAATGGAATAGATTTAATAACATGTGCAAATTGAAAAAGCTCCGACTCCAACCTAGCCTCCATGTCCTTAGGATATGAAGACACAAACTTTTAGCTAATGATTTAAGGCCAGTGTTTGTTTTGTTTAGAATTTCTGATAAAAAAATTTTTCTCTCGAAGGGCGCTTTAAGTAGCAATGCGTTGTTGCAGGTCAGCACAGAGCTTGTCAATGATGAGCAAGAATGCCGTCGCTCTAAACTTCTCTCTCCCTGTCAGGGTAACATCCTCGGCGTAGTCTAGTTCATCATGGTGACACTTGCGCTTCCTAATACGCTGCGTGTCGGGCACTATGCATCATTAGTCGTCATGTCACTGGGATGACATTTAGCCATAGGTTTTGCTTCAAAGTCATCGAACTGGGATCTCATATCTTTAGCAAATTGTAAACGAGACTCTAGCAGTGTAACAGCTGCATTGAGAGAGAGAGAGAGTACAAATTTTTGCAACTGGATATTGTTGCTTTGAAATCTTTCCAATATGGTATTGCAAACTGCAATCCTTTTTCAAGCCTTTCAAAAGACCACTTGCTCTAGCTCTCGTTTCAGCTAGTTTATTCTGATTTAAGAAAATCTATTCTAGAACAATGATATTTTCTTTGTATGCTCTATTGAGAGCAACTACAACATCTGCTCGTGCTGACCAATTGGTGTCTGAAAGTATTTTGACTTCTTGCAACTTCTTTTTTATTAGTCTGTAGTACCTCACAATGTCTCATCAAACGATAAGTAGATGCAACAAGAAAGGAGTACATATTTTATTATCAGAGCAAACAATGACATTGCAGCAGGACAGCCTTTTGCAGCACACTTTGCTACCAAGTTTAAGGAATGAGCCATACATGGTATGTACTCAGCTTCACTACACTCCTTTTTATTATCTGTTGGGTCCCATGATATTTACTGGACATGTTACTAGCGTTGTCATAGGACTTTAGTCTGCAGTCGATAACTGGTATGTTCATCTCTCTAAGAAAATCTAGAACAATTGTAGCAATATCTCTGTCAGTGTGGCATGCATGGGAATGAACTGCAAAACCTTTCAACTGGACCTGTAATGGGAAGTACATAAAGTATTGTAAAAGTAAGTTGATTCATGTGTGAAATATCATGTGTAGAGTCAACAGAAATTGAGAAGTACCTTGCTGTTTTTACTTCATCTGTTATTGAGGACATAACTTTTTCTGCCATTATTCCAAGGATTTCCTTATAAATGCTATGGGACAAGTAAGAAGTATGATCACTACCTTTGTTTGTGTGTTTCTTGATATGTGCTGACAAGAAACTGTCGTATGTGCTCAACAGCTCTAGAATCCCAAGATAGTTTCCATTGTGTACTGATCCAATTATCTAATTTTTTCCTCGAATGACTGCCTCGCGTTCACAAAGTAGCTTTAAAACATCTACACACCTCCTCAATACTGTTTGCCAGTACTCACATTTACTTTCATATTGTGTTATTTTTAGAGTCATTTCGTCCATATTTTTCCTGTACTGATTTGACCTACCATGAGATTCTATGGCATACCTAGCGTTCTTCCAGTGATTGAAGCCAATTGTGAATTAGCTTTTCCCCTTTGACATAAGCTTGCAATGAAATCAATACACTTTACCAGTAGCTTTAGAGTAACAGAGCCATTTAAGATTAATTTCTTGGCCAGATAATGAACGAGTTTGAGTGAATAATTTCTTTGTACAGTGACGGGTTCTGTTTAGCTCTTTCACAGCTGACTCTTTGAAATAACCAATGTCTACATTCTGCACTTCTCCTTTTCGACCAATACTCACACACGCACTTTTAGGAATTATTTTAGGCAATAATGCAAGATCAGTTTCAAATCCTTGTTCAGTAACTGTATTCAGAACTTTCATTTCTTCTTGTGTCTCCTCGTTGCCAATATGTTCAGGTTCAATCGCACTAACTACACTAGGTTCAGTACTAGTTGTTCTTTGACTGGCTTATCAAGTTTTTCATGTGTAATTGATGTCTCAACTGATTGAGATTCAGTTTGAGTTTGTGATTTTGCAGAATCAGATATTGTAGGTTATGTCAAGCATTGCGTTATTTTTGGTGTTTTTTTTTTTATTCTTTCGATGGCTTCTTTCTTTTCTTGTCGTTTAACAGCACCAGCTTTATACTTTCTTCCTTCATCACGATCACGACTTGTTTAGTTTTCCATTGCACCTCAGTGCAGCCTCATTGCCTTATCCTGAAACAAAAAAACATTAGTAGTAATACCTTTTAATTATTATATATCTATAAATAATTATATATATATATATATATATATATATATATATATATATATATATATATATATATATATATATATATATATATATATATATATATATATATATATGAGGAATTAAACCACATTCTCCGAAGACAATTTAATTCAGAACAGTTCTGAATTAAATTGTCTTCGGAGAATGTGGTTTAATTCCTCATCTTTTCTTGCGATATTGCATTAATTTTCATCATATATATATATATATATATATATATATATATATATATATATATATATATATATATATATATATAAACCTAGGCACTAAACCGTTAATCGTTAATTTACGAAGTTAACATTTTCGTTAACGATTTAACTTTTAAGTTAACTTTGGAAATCATTATCGGACTAATTAACTTCCGTTAACTCAAGTCCGCTAACCCCCAAAATTAATAAAAACCGGTAAACGTTTAAAAGTTTCTATTATTTTCAGATTTAAAATACAGATCTAGAGTCTTAGCAAATTTAATAATGTATGCGTCATTCTTTCAACCCCGATATAACGCCACTTATTATTATAAATAACTTTTCAATCAAACTTCGAATTATGAGTTCAAAATGATATTATATTTATTAGATATTTAAGCAATTATTTTCTATTAATCTACCATATAAAGTTTCTTTAATAAACAAATAAGATATTGCACCATAGCACGCAACGCAGCGCTCTATATAAAAGGAACTGCCGGTAGAAAGAGGCTTCACTTCACTCTGGAGACCTATTACGGTTACAACATGAGTATCTGTTATTATAGCGATACCATTAGTGTTAATTAAAAGAAAATAAATAAGTCAAGTTTCATTATTATTATATATTAAACATTTGCATATATTCATTTGATATTCTAGTATTTGCACAGCCAAATTATATTTTCTATATTGTAAGATCCGGTTTGTTAATTAATAATTAGCCACATGTTATATAATAGTTTAAAATATTTATATTGTTTAAGATTTTAGAATTTAATTGATGATATAGATTAATATCCATATAAAATGTATGTTGAATAATGATTCAATAAAATATATATTGGCCCGGGTATACCTTTAAAATTAAAATACAGTGCTTATCTATATTATTATTAATATATTATTATTATTACGTATTGCACAACAAATATTATATTGCTACTATTATCAGCATGCTAGCTACGGTTCCCTGCACTTGTTCACTTTTCTACTCCGATGATTTGGAGGTCCAAATTCATTTAATAAACCTCTTTCTATATATATTTAATTTAAGTTCTTATAAATAAATAACTAAAACGGAAAACCATTACAAAACTTACCACTTAATCTTTCACAGACATTTGTGTGATTTTTAATTTTCTATTATTTTCAGATTTCCAATTCAGACACTAGTGTGATTTTGAATTTTATAAGCCATCATGGCATCTCAAGAACTTGAATCTGTTGAGTGAACAGATGTCGAATTTGTTGATTTCAACAGTGTTGACATCGTCAAGGTTGAAAATGCCAGTGCCCAGAACCTCTGACCCCACCTGGACGACTACTTCTTGACGAAGTCAAGGGAAGGAGACAAGTTGATTTTCGAATGCAAGCTGTGCCTACCCAGGACTATGCCAATCAAGGGGCACATGACAAGCCTCAACAACCTTAAGCAGCAGATCAAGAGGACCCATCCAGCCAAGTTCATGCAATTTGAGGAGAAGGTCAAAGCAGGTTCATCTCGTGGAAAAGCCCAAAAGAGGTTTTCTTCTGGTTCCAACAGCGGCAGCAGCAGAACTTCGGAATTATCGAGTCTGTTTTCAACCCCTTTCTGCCAAGAAAGCACAGCGGCAAACCATTGCCGAGTCCTTTGGCTTCGCTGCTACTGGCAGTGGCATACTTCAGGCCGCTGTGGATCAAAGAATTGTGGACCTGTTCCTAGCCAACATGCTGCCATTCTACGTTGTAGTGTCGGACACGTTCGAGATTCTGATCAATACGCTGAACCCCAGCAAGAGCTCCATGTCGAAGAGGACACTGGGCAAGCGAACCGTTGATTTGCATACTGACTTGAAGCAATACTTGATCAGGTAATTGACTAATTGACATAATTTTATATTTTTTATACTTAAGTTAATTTATATTCCAAATATTTAAATTTTAACTCAAAAACTTAAAATTTAAAACTTATATTTTTTCAAATTTCAGAGTTCTTGGCGATGTTAAGTGGGTGGCCACCACAGTGGACTGCTGGTCTGCCCACAAGAAAGGCTACCTGCGCATGACTGTCCACTGGATTAACCCCACCACTATGCAGAGGCAAAAAGCAGTGCTCGCGTGAATCAAGCTGAGAGGTCATCATACCTATGATGTGCTTGCAAAAACCATGGTCAACGTCCACTATGAATTCCACATTGAGAATAAAGTCACCAGGTTAGATAGTTGATAGTATATTAATATTACTTATTAGACTATTAGTCTATTAGTTCTATTAACAGTTTGATTCAGAAATTTCTTTCACATAAATTGTAGATTTTTTTATTTATAAACTCAATTAAGTTGAATATTTAATGACTGTAATTTTATAAAAAAAAACTTAGACTGTCTTTTTATTCCAGGACTACCAGACAATGGTAGCAACTTTGTAAAGGCATTTGTCCAGTTTGGGGCAGAAGATGACACTGCCAGACCTGACAGTGGTTCAGTATGTGGACACCGACCCTCATGCTGCTGCTGAGGCTACCCTGTTGGCTGGATCCATGGACGAGCGGGAGTTGGAGCATGTCTCCCTAGAAGACTCCCTGGCTGTGCCTGACGATGTCGACGCTGTCGTTGGCAATCTCATTAACCTGCCAGCTCACATGTGCTGTGTAGCCTAAACCTTCAACCTAGGGTCCAGCAAGGAGGCAGATGCTGCACTGCAGAGTGCAGTGTTCAAGAGGCCCTACACAGCTGCCATTGTCAAGGCACGTGCCCTCTAGAACCACAGGATCGCAGCACTGTGGCAGGTGACAGAATCTACGCTGAGGTGGGAAGGAGGCTGGTTGTCCCAACACGACGAGGTAGAAATCCACCTATAACTCTGTGGTGGTCCTCAACACCATCCTGGAGACTAATAGGCCTGTTCTCCACAGAGTCACGACCCAGTTGAAAGTCAACAGCTTCAACGACCAGGATGTCAACTTAATGAAGGAGTATGCCGCGGTAATAAATAAATAATACTATATATTATTATTTTTTGAATTTCTAAAATTTACTGATTCTCCATTGTTTTATTTCCAGGTCATGTCGCCCGTAACCAAAGCGCTCAACAAGATCCAGGGGGAGGAACAAGCCTACCTTGGGACTCTGCTGCCAACAATTGCTGCGACAATCTCCAGGCTCAAGGACTTGAAGTCCAAGGGCCTCGTCTACTGCAACCCCTTGGTCGACGCACTTTTGGCAGGCATCGACAAAAGGTTCAGGACCCTACTGGAGGATGAGAAATGCCAGCTGGCTGGCTGCTGGACTTGTTCATCGAGTTCAACATAACCATACTCTCCAGTACTGCAATGGAACGTTTGTTCCCTATGGGCAAGGACATCTTGAGGGCCAAGAGATCATCCCTGTCTGATGAAAACTTTGACATGCTAATTTTCATGAAGGGCGGCAACATGCATCACATGAACAAAATGGAAAACGAGAAGAAGAGGAAAAATACAATTATGTATATATTGTGTTTTTCTCTTTTTTTCGGCCACTTGATCAATAATATTTTTAGTTTATTACTAATATTGTGTTTTATTTAAGTTTTTTTTTCCTTTTCTGGCTCTAAAAGCCTTTAAAAACTTAAAAAAGGTCCAAAATTATGAAATCAGCCTTCTTTAGGTCTTTTAAAAGTTAAAACTATGAAATCAGCCTTTTTTAACTCTAAAGCAAAAAAAAAACTATAGTTTTTGAGTTCTAAAGCCTTTAAAAAGACGAAAAAAAGGCCGATTTTATAGTTTTGGCACTTTTAAAGGTGTTTTTAGGTGGTTTTAGAGCAAGAACGGATTTTTTTGTATAATAAAAATTAACGTTAATGATTTATCGATAACTTCCATTACATTTTTTAAGAATTAACTGATTAACGGTTATCGAAGTTAATTTTTTGGTTAAGGGATTTACGGTTAACGAAGTTAACTTTTTGATTAATGGTGCCCACCTGTATATATATATATATATATATATATATATATATATATATATATATATATATATATATATATATATCACTTATTAATCACTTAATATTTGTCATTAAATAAGGAAATAGTCCTTCAAGCTTCACTAAAACTTAAATTATAATAAAACTAGCTAACTAACTAAATAAAAATAACAGCAAATTGGCTAAATAAGCAACAAAAACAGGAAATAAGCTAGAGATAAAATTTTCGCCAGGTGAAATCTACAATAAATGCAAAATGTATATATTTAACTTATGGCAAGTAGAATAGAAAAAAAAAGGGAATCAACAAATATTAAAACCTAACTTAGGAAGCTGGAAACATACATACATGACAACTAGAAGGAATTTAGTAGCCCTAGCTTAGAAAGAACTCTCTGTGACTGTCATGGAGAGAGCGGCGTATATCAGTTTGGGGAGCGTGGACGGACCAAAGTTTACGCTCAATGTGGGCCTCCCGCAAGGAGTGTCTGTCCTCCACTCTCTACTCGATATACACCGCAGATGTCCCAGCCCCTGTGAACCCCACTTGCTTCAACATACAATAAGCTGATGCTTTCAGCCAGATAATACAGTCAGTGGCGTGCAGTCAATGGAAGCAATGCTTTCCCTATTTAAGAAGAAAAGACAAAGAAATTACAGCTCAACAATTAATAGATAGCAGAATCAATTTTATTCTCACATTTATGCTGCTTGCCTATACTTGTATACGCCATACGGTACCGTTCACTTTCAATCGAATTGGCGTTAGACCCTGATGAGGCCGACTGCAATTGAAGAAATGCATCCTTCTCGTCGAGATTTCTACTCCTTTTTTTCTCTCTTAATTTCAATAATAGTTCTGCGTTTTGGTGCTTTAGAATGAATAGTTTAAAAGATGTTTAGCTTTTCTTAGCAATAATATACAGTCATTAGAGTTTTATGATTTTTATCTAGATATTTTAACGCCATGTTAGAATTAAGAAAAAATTAACCTATTTGTATACGGAAAAGGAAGCAAATTTAGCTTTGCAGTCATCTGCTTGCATCTGGCAACTCTGCCGGATTGCAGGAATCTAGGGTAAAGCAACAAAATTTCTAAGACACTTTGACGTAACTATTATTATGCTCTGAAGCTTAAACAATTTTTAGGTTATATTTAAATACTGGTTCTGAGAATGAAAGCAGCTACATAACATAAACTCTGGATGGTTACGCTCTCGTATCTTAAGAAGTTTGTTAATATTTCTTGGATTCTGGCAGCTCTACTGGAGTCATCCCTAGTATCTTTGAGATCAGTAGCTGTGAGTAAGTGCTTAGATAAGTGTGATGTATTGTTTATTCATTTTTTAAGTGATAACCCCCTTTTAAACAAAATGAATACAAGTTGTGAGAAAATGCGATTGCATTATTGAAAATATATTAAAAAGAAAGTTCAGTGCGATGACTTATAATGCAAAAGAAACTAATATTAAAATCGGTAGGTCTACGCCAACACTAGATGTCATCCAAACCAAAGTGTTGCACTCGCAAATACAATGTAGGCCAATATGATAGAACATCTTGGCTAGCTGGTTGTGCATACTTACAGAAGCTATTTTAACACTTAAATAAAGTTTAAAAAAATAAAAAATAGTGAGTAGCTTACAATTTTCTAGTTATCTTCAATGAACAACATATTTACTTCAATTAACATATTTATTTTTGTAAAACTTGAATTGCTTCCTCATCTTCAAAGGTCACCGCACACCACTGAATACAATCCTTGGTGTAACGCGCCTATGCAAGCTCGTATGGCGGCGCCAGAAAGAGAAAGATTATACATCTACGAGGCCAAATGGAAAATAAGAACAAACTAGGAGAAATTCAAAGTAATTCCCATTGGAAGGAGACTACTTCAGATGTCAGGGTGGGGGGTAGGCGCTACCCTACACCACGGAGTGCAATGTACTCGGAATGAAGATTGCTTCACCCAGGTACAAGAAGCACGTGCCTGATTAAGCTTCAAAAGCTTCGGCTGCAGCCAGAATTCTATTCATTTTCAGAATTATCGGTGAGAGAGCAATAAGAGAAGATCTAGAATGCGATTGTAAGATCTCCACGGCGCTGCCCAACTTCCGCTCTCTTTTGTACCTCAAAGACCCAAAAGACGAGACAAGTATCGTAGATTAAATGCGTCTACCTAATTACGGGTACGCGCAGGGGCTAAAGGAGCGGCCAAGAAGAGCTGCACAGGGAGATGGAGTTAAATCACATTAAGTGGCATTAACGTAGTCATTGAAGAACGGACTAGGAATATGAAGGAACTGGTTAATCAAGAAATAAATGATGAAATCATTCAAGAACGGACTAGGAATATGAAGGAACTGGTTAATCAAGAAATAAATGATGAAATCATTCAAGAACGGACTAGGAATATGAAGGAACTGGTTAATCAAGAAATAAATGATGAAATCATTCAAGAACGGACTAGGAATATGCAGGAACTGGTTCATCAAGAAATAAATGATGAAATCATTCAAGAACGGACTAGGAATATGAAGGAACTGGTTAATCAAGAAATAAATGATGAAATCATTCAAGAACGGACTAGGAATATGAAGGAACTGGTTAATCAATAAATAAATGATGAAATCATTCAAGAACGGACTAGGAATATGAAGGAACTGGTTAATCAAGAAATAAATGATGAAATCATTCAAGAACGGACTAGGAATATGCAGGAACTGGTTCATCAAGAAATAAATGATGAAATCATTCAAGAACGGACTAGGAATATGCAGGAACTGGTTAATCAATAAATAAATGATGAAATCATTCAAGAACGGACTAGGAATATGAAGGAACTGGTTAATCAAGAAATAAATGATGAAATCATTCAAGAACGGACTAGGAATATGAAGGAACTGGTTAATCAATAAATAAATGATGAAATCATTCAAGAACGGACTAGGAATATGAAGGAACTGGTTAATCAAGAAATAAATGATGAAATCCTTCAAGAACGGACTAGGAATATGCAGGAACTGGTTCATCAAGAAATAAATGATGAAATCATTCAAGAACGGACTAGGAATATGAAGGAACTGGTTAATCAAGAAATAAATGATGAAATCATTCAAGAACGGACTAGGAATATGAAGGAACTGGTTAATCAAGAAATAAATGATGAAATCATTCAAGAACGGACTAGGAATATGAAGGAACTGGTTAATCAAGAAATAAATGATGAAATCATTCAAGAACGGACTAGGAATATGCAGGAACTGGTTCATCAAGAAATAAATGATGAAATCATTCAAGAACGAACTAGGAATATGCAGGAACTGGTTAATCAATAAATAAATGATGAAATCATTCAAGAACGGACTAGGAATATGAAGGAACTGGTTAATCAAGAAATAAATGATGAAATCATTCAAGAACGGACTAGGAATATGAAGGAACTGGTTAATCAATAAATAAATGATGAAATCATTCAAGAACGGACTAGGAATATGAAGGAACTGGTTAATCAAGAAATAAATGATGAAATCATTCAAGAACGGACTAGGAATATGAAGGAACTGGTTAATCAAGAAATAAATGATGAAATCATTCAAGAACGGACTAGGAATATGCAGGAACTGGTTCATCAAGAAATAAATAATGAAATCATTCAAGAACGGACTAGGAATATGAAGGAACTGGTTAATCAAGAAATAAAGGATGAAATCATTCAAGAACGGACTAGGAATATGAAGGAACTGGTTAATCAATAAATAAATGATGAAATCATTCAAGAACGGACTAGGAATATGAAGGAACTGGTTAATCAAGAAATAAATGATGAAATCATTCAAGAACGGACTAGGAATATGCAGGAACTGGTTCATCAAGAAATAAATGATGAAATCATTCAAGAACGGACTAGGAATATGCAGGAACTGGTTAATCAATAAATAAATGATGAAATCATTCAAGAACGGACTAGGAATATGAAGGAACTGGTTAATCAAGAAATAAATGATGAAATCATTCAAGAACGGACTAGGAATATGCAGGAACTGGTTAATCAATAAATAAATGATGAAATCATTCAAGAACGGACTAGGAATATGAAGGAACTGGTTAATCAAGAAATAAATGATGAAATCATTCAAGAACGGACTAGGAATATGAAGGAACTGGTTAATCAATAAATAAATGATGAAATCATTCAAGAACGGACTAGGAATATGAAGGAACTGGTTAATCAAGAAATAAATGATGAAATCCTTCAAGAACGGACTAGGAATATGCAGGAACTGGTTCATCAAGAAATAAATGATGAAATCATTCAAGAACGGACTAGGAATATGAAGGAACTGGTTAATCAAGAAATAAATGATGAAATCATTCAAGAACGGACTAGGAATATGAAGGAACTGGTTAATCAATAAATAAATGATGAAATCATTCAAGAACGGACTAGGAATATGAAGGAACTGGTTAATCAAGAAATAAATGATGAAATCATTCAAGAACGGACTAGGAATATGCAGGAACTGGTTCATCAAGAAATAAATGATGAAATCATTCAAGAACGAACTAGGAATATGCAGGAACTGGTTAATCAATAAATAAATGATGAAATCATTCAAGAACGGACTAGGAATATGAAGGAACTGGTTAATCAAGAAATAAATGATGAAATCATTCAAGAACGGACTAGGAATATGAAGGAACTGGTTAATCAATAAATAAATGATGAAATCATTCAAGAACGGACTAGGAATATGAAGGAACTGGTTAATCAAGAAATAAATGATGAAATCATTCAAGAACGGACTAGGAATATGAAGGAACTGGTTAATCAAGAAATAAATGATGAAATCATTCAAGAACGGACTAGGAATATGCAGGAACTGGTTCATCAAGAAATAAATAATGAAATCATTCAAGAACGGACTAGGAATATGAAGGAACTGGTTAATCAAGAAATA
This sequence comes from Ceratothoa steindachneri, assembly GCA_963969495.1. Classification (NCBI taxonomy): domain Eukaryota; kingdom Metazoa; phylum Arthropoda; class Malacostraca; order Isopoda; family Cymothoidae; genus Ceratothoa; species Ceratothoa steindachneri. The sequence goes on from OZ018321.1 coordinate 181,685,837, forward strand.
AATGATGAAATCATTCAAGAACGGACTAGGAATATGAAGGAACTGGTTAATCAATAAATAAATGATGAAATCATTCAAGAACGGACTAGGAATATGAAGGAACTGGTTAATCAAGAAATAAATGATGAAATCATTCAAGAACGGACTAGGAATATGCAGGAACTGGTTCATCAAGAAATAAATGATGAAATCATTCAAGAACGGACTAGGAATATGCAGGAACTGGTTAATCAATAAATAAATGATGAAATCATTCAAGAACGGACTAGGAATATGAAGGAACTGGTTAATCAAGAAATAAATGATGAAATCATTCAAGAACGGACTAGGAATATGCAGGAACTGGTTAATCAAGAAATAAATGATGAAATCATTCAAGAACGGACTAGGAATATGCAGGAACTGGTTAATCAAGAAATAAATGATGAAATCATTCAAGAACGGACTATGAATATGAAGGAACTGGTTAATCAAGAAATAAATGATGAAATCATTCAAGAACGGACTAGGAATATGCAGGAACTGGTTAATCAAGAAATAAATGATGAAATCATTCAAGAACGGACTAGGAATATGAAGGAACTGGTTAATCAATAAATAAATGATGAAATCATTCAAGAACGGACTAGGAATATGAAGGAACTGGTTAATCAAGAAATAAATGATGAAATCATTCAAGAACGGACTAGGAATATGCAGGAACTGGTTCATCAAGAAATAAATGATGAAATCATTCAAGAACGGACTAGGAATATGAAGGAACTGGTTAATCAATAAATAAATGATGAAATCATTCAAGAACGGACTAGGAATATGAAGGAACTGGTTAATCAAGAAATAAATGATGAAATCATTCAAGAACGGACTAGGAATATGCAGGAACTGGTTAATCAAGAAATAAATGATGAAATCATTCAAGAACGGAGTAGGAATATGAAGGAACTGGTTAATCAAGAAATAAATGATGAAATCATTCAAGAACGGACTAGGAATATGAAGGAACTGGTTAATCAAGAAATAAATGATGAAATCATTCAAGAACGGAGTAGGAATATGCAGGAACTGGTTCATCAAGAAATAAATGATGAAATCATTCAAGAACGGACTAGGAATATGCAGGAACTGGTTAATCAATAAATATATGATGAAATCATTCAAGAACAGACTAGGAATATGAAGGAACTGGTTAATCAAGAAATAAATGATGAAATCATTCAAGAACGGACTAGGAATATGCAGGAACTGGTTAATCAAGAAATAAATGATGAAATCATTCAAGAACGGACTAAGAATATGAAGGAACTGGTTAATCAAGAAATAAATGATGAAATCATTCAAGAACGGAGTAGGAATATGAAGGAACTGGTTAATCAAGAAATAAATGATGAAATCATTCAAGAACGGACTAGGAATATGAAGGAACTGGTTAATCAATAAATAAATGATGAAATCATTCAAGAACGGAGTAGGAATATGAAGGAACTGGTTAATCAAGAAATAAATGATGAAATCATTCAAGAACGGACTAGGAATATGCAGGAACTGGTTCATCAAGAAATAAATGATGAAATCATTCAAGAACAGACTAGGAATATGAAGGAACTGGTTAATCAAGAAATAAATGATGAAATCATTCAAGAACGGACTAGGAATATGCAGGAACTGGTTAATCAAGAAATAAATGATGAAATCATTCAAGAACGGACTAGGAATATGAAGGAACTGGTTAATCAAGAAATAAATGATGAAATCATTCAAGAACGGACTAGGAATATGAAGGAACTGGTTAATCAAGAAATAAATGATAAAATCATTCAAGAACGGACTAGGAATATGCAGGAACTGGTTAATCAAGAAATAAATGATGAAATCATTCAAGAACGGACTAGGAATATGAAGGAACTGGTTAATCAATAAATGAATGATGAAATCATTCAAGAACGGACTAGGAATATGAAGGAACTGGTTAATCAATAAATAAATGATGAAATCATTCAAGAACGGACTAGGAATATGAAGGAACTGGTTAATCAAGAAATAAATGATGAAATCATTCAAGAACGGACTAGGAATATGCAGGAACTGATTCATCAAGAAATAAATGATGAAATCATTCAAGAACGGACTAGGAATATGAAGGAACTGGTTAATCAATAAATAAATGATGAAATCATTCAAGAACGGACTAGGAATATGCAGGAACTGGTTAATCAAGAAATAAATGATGAAATCATTCAAGAACGGACTAGGAATATGAAGGAACTGGTTAATCAATAAATAAATGATGAAATCATTCAAGAACGGACTAGGAATATGAAGGAACTGGTTAATCAAGAAATAAATGATGAAATCATTCAAGAACGGACTAGGAATATGCAGGAACTGGTTAATCAAGAAATAAATGATGAAATCATTCAAGAACGGACTAGGAATATGAAGGAACTGGTTAATCAAGAAATAAATGATGAAATCATTCAAGAACGGACTAGGAATATGCAGGAACTGGTTAATCAAGAAATAAGTGATGAAATCATTCAAGAACGGACTAGGAATATGAAGGAACTGGTTAATCAATAAATAAATGATGAAATCATTCAAGAACGGACTAGGAATATGAAGGAACTGGTTAATCAAGAAATAAATGATGAAATCATTCAAGAACGGACTAGGAATATGAAGGAACTGGTTAATCAAGAAATAAATGATGAAATCATTCAAGAACGGACTAGGAATATGCAGGAACTGGTTCATCAAGAAATAAATGATGAAATCATTCAAGAACAGACTAGGAATATGAAGGAACTGGTTAATCAAGAAATAAATGATGAAATCATTCAAGAACGGACTAGGAATATGAAGGAACTGGTTAATCAATAAATAAATGATGAAATCATTCAAGAACGGACTAGGAATATGAAGGAACTGGTTAATCAAGAAATAAATGATGAAATCATTCAAGAACGGACTAGGAATATGCAGGAACTGGTTCATCAAGAAATAAATGATGAAATCATTCAAGAACGGACTAGGAATATGCAGGAACTGGTTAATCAATAAATAAATGATGAAATCATTCAAGAACGGACTAGGAATATGAAGGAACTGGTTAATCAAGAAATAAATGATGAAATCATTCAAGAACGGACTAGGAATATGAAGGAACTGGTTAATCAAGAAATAAATGATGAAATCATTCAAGAACGGACTAGGAATATGCAGGAACTGGTTCATCAAGAAATAAATGATGAAATCATTCAAGAACGGACTAGGAATATGCAGGAACTGGTTAATCAATAAATAAATGATGAAATCATTCAAGAACAGACTAGGAATATGAAGGAACTGGTTAATCAAGAAATAAATGATGAAATCATTCAAGAACGGACTAGGAATATGCAGGAACTGGTTAATCAAGAAATAAATGATGAAATCATTCAAGAACGGACTAAGAATATGAAGGAACTGGTTAATCAAGAAATAAATGATGAAATCATTCAAGAACGGAGTAGGAATATGAAGGAACTGGTTAATCAAGAAATAAATGATGAAATCATTCAAGAACGGACTAGGAATATGAAGGAACTGGTTAATCAAGAAATAAATGATGAAATCATTCAAGAACGGACTAGGAATATGCAGGAACTGGTTAATCAAGAAATAAATGATGAAATCATTCAAGAACGGACTAGGAATATGAAGGAACTGGTTAATCAATAAATAAATGATGAAATCATTCAAGAACGGACTAGGAATATGAAGGAACTGGTTAATCAAGAAATAAATGATGAAATCATTCAAGAACGGACTAGGAATATGCAGGAACTGGTTCATCAAGAAATAAATGATGAAATCATTCAAGAACGGACTAGGAATATGAAGGAACTGGTTAATCAATAAATAAATGATGAAATCATTCAAGAACGGACTAGGAATATGAAGGAACTGGTTAATCAAGAAATAAATGATGAAATCATTCAAGAACGGACTAGGAATATGCAGGAACTGGTTAATCAAGAAATAAATGATGAAATCATTCAAGAACGGAGTAGGAATATGAAGGAACTGGTTAATCAAGAAATAAATGATGAAATCATTCAAGAACGGACTAGGAATATGAAGGAACTGGTTCATCAAGAAATAAATGATGAAATCATTCAAGAACGGAGTAGGAATATGCAGGAACTGGTTCATCAAGAAATAAATGATGAAATCATTCAAGAACGGACTAGGAATATGCAGGAACTGGTTAATCAATAAATAAATGATGAAATCATTCAAGAACAGACTAGGAATATGAAGGAACTGGTTAATCAAGAAATAAATGATGAAATCATTCAAGAACGGACTAGGAATATGCAGGAACTGGTTAATCAAGAAATAAATGATGAAATCATTCAAGAACGGACTAAGAATATGAAGGAACTGGTTAATCAAGAAATAAATGATGAAATCATTCAAGAACGGAGTAGGAATATGAAGGAACTGGTTAATCAAGAAATAAATGATGAAATCATTCAAGAACGGACTAGGAATATGAAGGAACTGGTTAATCAATAAATAAATGATGAAATCATTCAAGAACGGAGTAGGAATATGAAGGAACTGGTTAATCAAGAAATAAATGATGAAATCATTCAAGAACGGACTAGGAATATGCAGGAACTGGTTCATCAAGAAATAAATGATGAAATCATTCAAGAACAGACTAGGAATATGAAGGAACTGGTTAATCAAGAAATAAATGATGAAATCATTCAAGAACGGACTAGGAATATGCAGGAACTGGTTAATCAAGAAATAAATGATGAAATCATTCAAGAACGGACTAGGAATATGAAGGAACTGGTTAATCAAGAAATAAATGATGAAATCATTCAAGAACGGACTAGGAATATGAAGGAACTGGTTAATCAAGAAATAAATGATGAAATCATTCAAGAACGGACTAGGAATATGCAGGAACTGGTTAATCAAGAAATAAATGATGAAATCATTCAAGAACGGACTAGGAATATGAAGGAACTGGTTAATCAATAAATAAATGATGAAATCATTCAAGAACGGACTAGGAATATGAAGGAACTGGTTAATCAATAAATAAATGATGAAATCATTCAAGAACGGACTAGGAATATGAAGGAACTGGTTAATCAAGAAATAAATGATGAAATCATTCAAGAACGGACTAGGAATATGCAGGAACTGATTCATCAAGAAATAAATGATGAAATCATTCAAGAACGGACTAGGAATATGAAGGAACTGGTTAATCAATAAATAAATGATGAAATCATTCAAGAACGGACTAGGAATATGCAGGAACTGGTTAATCAAGAAATAAATGATGAAATCATTCAAGAACGGACTAGGAATATGAAGGAACTGGTTAATCAATAAATAAATGATGAAATCATTCAAGAACGGACTAGGAATATGAAGGAACTGGTTAATCAAGAAATAAATGATGAAATCATTCAAGAACGGACTAGGAATATGCAGGAACTGGTTAATCAAGAAATAAATGATGAAATCATTCAAGAACGGACTAGGAATATGAAGGAACTGGTTAATCAAGAAATAAATGATGAAATCATTCAAGAACGGACTAGGAATATGCAGGAACTGGTTAATCAAGAAATAAGTGATGAAATCATTCAAGAACGGACTAGGAATATGAAGGAACTGGTTAATCAATAAATAAATGATGAAATCATTCAAGAACGGACTAGGAATATGAAGGAACTGGTTAATCAAGAAATAAATGATGAAATCATTCAAGAACGGACTAGGAATATGAAGGAACTGGTTAATCAAGAAATAAATGATGAAATCATTCAAGAACGGACTAGGAATATGCAGGAACTGGTTCATCAAGAAATAAATGATGAAATCATTCAAGAACGGACTAGGAATATGAAGGAACTGGTTAATCAAGAAATAAATGATGAAATCATTCAAGAACGGACTAGGAATATGAAGGAACTGGTTAATCAATAAATAAATGATGAAATCATTCAAGAACGGACTAGGAATATGAAGGAACTGGTTAATCAAGAAATAAATGATGAAATCATTCAAGAACGGACTAGGAATATGCAGGAACTGGTTCATCAAGAAATAAATGATGAAATCATTCAAGAACGGACTAGGAATATGCAGGAACTGGTTAATCAATAAATAAATGATGAAATCATTCAAGAACGGACTAGGAATATGAAGGAACTGGTTAATCAATAAATAAATGATGAAATCATTCAAGAACGGACTAGGAATATGAAGGAACTGGTTAATCAAGAAATAAATGATGAAATCATTCAAGAACGGACTAGGAATATGCAGGAACTGGTTCATCAAGAAATAAATGATGAAATCATTCAAGAACGGACTAGGAATATGCAGGAACTGGTTAATCAATAAATAAATGATGAAATCATTCAAGAACAGACTAGGAATATGAAGGAACTGGTTAATCAAGAAATAAATGATGAAATCATTCAAGAACGGACTAGGAATATGCAGGAACTGGTTAATCAAGAAATAAATGATGAAATCATTCAAGAACGGACTAAGAATATGAAGGAACTGGTTAATCAAGAAATAAATGATGAAATCATTCAAGAACGGAGTAGGAATATGAAGGAACTGGTTAATCAAGAAATAAATGATGAAATCATTCAAGAACGGACTAGGAATATGAAGGAACTGGTTAATCAATAAATAAATGATGAAATCATTCAAGAACGGAGTAGGAATATGAAGGAACTGGTTAATCAAGAAATAAATGATGAAATCATTCAAGAACGGACTAGGAATATGCAGGAACTGGTTCATCAAGAAATAAATGATGAAATCATTCAAGAACAGACTAGGAATATGAAGGAACTGGTTAATCAAGAAATAAATGATGAAATCATTCAAGAACGGACTAGGAATATGCAGGAACTGGTTAATCAAGAAATAAATGATGAAATCATTCAAGAACGGACTAGGAATATGAAGGAACTGGTTAATCAAGAAATAAATGATGAAATCATTCAAGAACGGACTAGGAATATGAAGGAACTGGTTAATCAAGAAATAAATGATGAAATCATTCAAGAACGGACTAGGAATATGCAGGAACTGGTTAATCAAGAAATAAATGATGAAATCATTCAAGAACGGACTAGGAATATGAAGGAACTGGTTAATCAATAAATAAATGATGAAATCATTCAAGAACGGACTAGGAATATGAAGGAACTGGTTAATCAATAAATAAATGATGAAATCATTCAAGAACGGACTAGGAATATGAAGGAACTGGTTAATCAAGAAATAAATGATGAAATCATTCAAGAACGGACTAGGAATATGCAGGAACTGATTCATCAAGAAATAAATGATGAAATCATTCAAGAACGGACTAGGAATATGAAGGAACTGGTTAATCAATAAATAAATGATGAAATCATTCAAGAACGGACTAGGAATATGCAGGAACTGGTTAATCAAGAAATAAATGATGAAATCATTCAAGAACGGACTAGGAATATGAAGGAACTGGTTAATCAATAAATAAATGATGAAATCATTCAAGAACGGACTAGGAATATGAAGGAACTGGTTAATCAAGAAATAAATGATGAAATCATTCAAGAACGGACTAGGAATATGCAGGAACTGGTTAATCAAGAAATAAATGATGAAATCATTCAAGAACGGACTAGGAATATGAAGGAACTGGTTAATCAAGAAATAAATGATGAAATCATTCAAGAACGGACTAGGAATATGCAGGAACTGGTTAATCAAGAAATAAGTGATGAAATCATTCAAGAACGGACTAGGAATATGAAGGAACTGGTTAATCAATAAATAAATGATGAAATCATTCAAGAACGGACTAGGAATATGAAGGAACTGGTTAATCAAGAAATAAATGATGAAATCATTCAAGAACGGACTAGGAATATGAAGGAACTGGTTAATCAAGAAATAAATGATGAAATCATTCAAGAACGGACTAGGAATATGCAGGAACTGGTTCATCAAGAAATAAATGATGAAATCATTCAAGAACGGACTAGGAATATGAAGGAACTGGTTAATCAAGAAATAAATGATGAAATCATTCAAGAACGGACTAGGAATATGAAGGAACTGGTTAATCAATAAATAAATGATGAAATCATTCAAGAACGGACTAGGAATATGAAGGAACTGGTTAATCAAGAAATAAATGATGAAATCATTCAAGAACGGACTAGGAATATGCAGGAACTGGTTCATCAAGAAATAAATGATGAAATCATTCAAGAACGGACTAGGAATATGCAGGAACTGGTTAATCAATAAATAAATGATGAAATCATTCAAGAACGGACTAGGAATATGAAGGAACTGGTTAATCAAGAAATAAATGATGAAATCATTCAAGAACGGACTAGGAATATGAAGGAACTGGTTAATCAATAAATAAATGATGAAATCATTCAAGAACGGACTAGGAATATGAAGGAACTGGTTAATCAAGAAATAAATGATGAAATCCTTCAAGAACGGACTAGGAATATGCAGGAACTGGTTCATCAAGAAATAAATGATGAAATCATTCAAGAACGGACTAGGAATATGAAGGAACTGGTTAATCAAGAAATAAATGATGAAATCATTCAAGAACGGACTAGGAATATGAAGGAACTGGTTAATCAATAAATAAATGATGAAATCATTCAAGAACGGACTAGGAATATGAAGGAACTGGTTAATCAATAAATAAATGATGAAATCATTCAAGAACGGACTAGGAATATGAAGGAACTGGTTAATCAAGAAATAAATGATGAAATCATTCAAGAACGGACTAGGAATATGCAGGAACTGGTTAATCAAGAAATAAATGATGAAATCATTCAAGAACTGACTAGGAATATGAAGGAACTGGTTAATCAAGAAATAAATGATGAAATCATTCAAGAACGGACTAGGAATATGCAGGAACTGGTTAATCAAGAAATAAATGATGAAATCATTCAAGAACGGACTAGGAATATGAAGGAACTGGTTAATCAATAAATAAATGATGAAATCATTCAAGAACGGACTAGGAATATGAAGGAACTGGTTAATCAAGAAATAAATGATGAAATCATTCAAGAACGGACTAGGAATATGAAGGAACTGGTTCATCAAGAAATAAATGATGAAATCATTCAAGAACGGACTAGGAATATGAAGGAACTGGTTCATCAAGAAATAAATGATGAAATCATTCAAGAACGGACTAGGAATATGAAGGAACTGGTTAATCAAGAAATAAATGATGAAATCATTCAAGAACGGACTAGGAATATGAAGGAACTGGTTAATCAAGAAATAAATGATGAGATCATTCAAGAACAGACTAGGAATATGCAGGAACTGGTTAATCAATAAATAAATGATGAAATCATTCAAGAACAGACTAGGAATATGAAGGAACTGGTTAATCAAGAAATAAATGATGAAATCATTCAAGAACGGACTAGGAATATGCAGGAACTGGTTAATCAAGAAATAAATGATGAAATCATTCAAGAACGGACTAGGAATATGAAGGAACTGGTTAATCAATAAATAAATGATGAAATCATTCAAGAACGGACTAGGAATATGCAGGAACTGGTTAATCAATAAATAAATGATGAAATCATTCAAGAACGGACTAGGAATATGAAGGAACTGGTTCATCAAGAAATAAATGATGAAATCATTCAAGAACGGACTAGGAATATGCAGGAACTGGTTAATCAAGAAATAAATGATGAAATCATTCAAGAACGGACTAGGAATATGAAGGAACTGGTTAATCAAGAAATAAATGATGAAATCATTCAAGAACGGAGTAGGAATATAAAGGAACTGGTTAATCAAGAAATAAATGATGAAATCATTCAAGAACGGACTAGGAATATGCAGGAACTGGTTCATCAAGAAATAAAGGATGAAATCATTCAAGAACGGACTAGGAATATGCACGAACTGGTTAATCAAGAAATAAATGATGAAATCATTCAAGAACGGACTAGGAATATGAAGGAACTGGTTAATCAAGAGATAAATGATGAAATCATTCAAGAACGGAGTAGGAATATGAAGGAACTGGTTAATCAAGAAATAAATGATGAAATCATTCATGAACGGACTAGGAATATGAAGGAACTGGTTAATCAAGAAATAAATGATGAAATCATTCAAGAACGGACTAGGAATATGAAGGAACTGGTTAATCAAGAAATAAATGATGAAATCATTCAAGAACGGACTAGGAATATGCAGGAACTGGTTAATCAAGAAATAAATGATGAAATCATTCAAGAACGGACTAGGAATATGAAGGAACTGGTTAATCAAGAAATAAATGATGAAATCATTCAAGAACGGACTAGGAATATGCAGGAACTGGTTAATCAAGAAATAAATGATGAAATCATTCAAGAACGGACTAGGAATATGAAGGAACTGGTTAATCAATAAATAAATGATGAAATCATTCAAGAACGGACTAGGAATATGAAGGAACTGGTTAATCAAGAAATAAATGATGAAATCATTCAAGAACGGACTAGGAATATGAAGGAACTGGTTCATCAAGAAATAAATGATGAAATCATTCAAGAACGGACTAGGAATATGAAGGAACTGGTTCATCAAGAAATAAATGATGAAATCATTCAAGAACGGACTAGGAATATGAAGGAACTGGTTAATCAAGAAATAAATGATGAAATCATTCAAGAACGGACTAGGAATATGAAGGAACTGGTTAATCAAGAAATAAATGATGAGATCATTCAAGAACAGACTAGGAATATGCAGGAACTGGTTAATCAATAAATAAATGATGAAATCATTCAAGAACAGACTAGGAATATGAAGGAACTGGTTAATCAAGAAATAAATGATGAAATCATTCAAGAACGGACTAGGAATATGAAGGAACTGGTTAATCAATAAATAAATGATGAAATCATTCAAGAACGGACTAGGAATATGCAGGAACTGGTTAATCAATAAATAAATGATGAAATCATTCAAGAACGGACTAGGAATATGAAGGAACTGGTTCATCAAGAAATAAATGATGAAATCATTCAAGAACGGACTAGGAATATGCAGGAACTGGTTAATCAAGAAATAAATGATGAAATCATTCAAGAACGGACTAGGAATATGAAGGAACTGGTTAATCAAGAAATAAATGATGAAATCATTCAAGAACGGAGTAGGAATATAAAGGAACTGGTTAATCAAGAAATAAATGATGAAATCATTCAAGAACGGACTAGGAATATGCAGGAACTGGTTCATCAAGAGATAAATGATGAAATCATTCAAGAACGGAGTAGGAATATGAAGGAACTGGTTAATCAAGAGATAAATGATGAAATCATTCAAGAACGGAGTAGGAATATGAAGGAACTGGTTAATCAAGAAATAAATGATGAAATCATTCATGAACGGACTAGGAATATGCAGGAACTGGTTAATCAAGAAATAAATGATGAAATCATTCAAGAACGGACTAGGAATATGAAGGAACTGGTTAATCAAGAAATAAATGATGAAATCATTCAAGAACGGAGTAGGAATATGAAGGAACTGGTTAATCAAGAAATAAATGATGAAATCATTCAAGAACGGAGTAGGAATATGAAGGAACTGGTTAATCAAGGAATAAATGATGAGATCATTCAAGAACGGACTAGGAATATGAAGGAACTGGTTAATCAAGAAATAAATGATGAAATCATTCAAGAACGGACTAGGAATATGAAGGAACTGGTTAATCAAGAAATAAATGATGAGATCATTCAAGAACGGACTAGGAATATGAAGGAACTGGTTAATCAAGGAATAAATGATGAAATCATTCAAGAACGGACTAGGAATATGCAGGAACTGGTTAATCAAGAAATAAATGATGAAATCATTCAAGAACGGAGTAGGAATATGAAGGAACTGGTTAATCAAGAAATAAATGATGAAATCATTCAAGAACGGACTAGGAATATGAAGGAACTGGTTCATCAAGAAATAAATGATGAAATCATTGAAGAACGGACTAGGAATATGCAGGAACTGGTTAATCCAGAAATAAATGATGAAATCATTCAAGAACAGACTAGGAATATGAAGGAACTGGTTAATCAAGAAATAAATGATGAAATCATTCAAGAACGGACTAGGAACATAAAGGAACTGGTTAATCAAGAGATAAATGATGAAATCATTCAAGAACGGAGTAGGAATATGAAGGAACTGGTTAATCAAGAAATAAATGATGAAATCATTCAAGAACGGACTAGGAATATGCAGGAACTGGTTAATCAAGAAATAAATGATGAAATCATTCAAGAACGGACTAGGAATATGAAGGAACTGGTTAATCAAGAAATAAATGATGAAATCATTCAAGAACGGAGTAGGAATATGAAGGAACTGGTTAATCAAGAAATAAATGATGAAATCATTCAAGAACGGAGTAGGAATATGAAGGAACTGGTTAATCAAGGAATAAATGATGAAATCATTCAAGAACGGACTAGGAATATGAAGGAACTGGTTAATCAATAAATAAATGATGAAATCATTCAAGAACGGACTAGGAATATGCAGGAACTGGTTAATCAAGAAATAAATGATGAAATCATTCAAGAACGGAATAGGAATATGAAGGAACTGGTTAATCAAGAAATAAATGATGAAATCATTCAAATGATTAACCATAATTTAGAAGAGAGCCAGAAGCCACGCCAGATTTCCAAGGTCCGCTAGCCTCGTGCAGGGCGGAGACGAAGTGCCGTTCTACGCATGATAAACTACGTTAAAAATGCCAGAAATAATATCAAATGACATCATCACCGAATAAGAACTTTCTCGAATTTCGAAAATTTTAACAAAATATGAATAATAACACCGATTATGACTCTAAATAGTGATTAATCAAATCATAAATACAACAGCAACTCCTCATTTTACATTCAAAGAACATTAAAGATTTTTAAAGACAAATGGCTTGAACACAATTAAAACAACTAAATCTTAAAACAACAACCCAAAATATACAAAAACAAAGAAATAATGAAAGCGATAGGCCTGATCACGAGACGGCTTGCATCCATTTGCCAATCTTATACACTCCCTTCTCTTTTCATCACTTTTATTTCTTTCTGTTTATCCACACATGCTTTCCCACCTACAAACACATAGACATAGAGCTAATATGAATGTATATATATATATATATATATATATATATATATATATATATATATATATATATATATATATATATATATATATACATATATATATGAGGAATTTAAAAGAACTGAAAAAGGAGGTTTTTATTTTGTACACTTTTTATTCCTTTTTAAGGAACCACACCGTGTACTACTATAACACAAGGCCAGACTTATTATACTATGCAACATGCTCTAGTGAATTTGATTATATTTTTATTATACATAGTAATATCATATATAATAATAATAATGATAATATAAAAAATCAGGAAAATGAATAATTATTTTGTCTCGGCCTTCTGTACTAAGGGCAAAAAACTTAATTATTACTAATTTTTTACATCGCCGCGGGGCCCGTAGCACGTGCTGCATGTACTACTAGGTTAAACCGGCTCTGTAAACACACACACACACACTTCCATTAATTCGTAAGAGGCCCTAGCTAGAATTAGATTAGGGGTGACGAATCTAACTAACAGGCACTAATTCACTAATACTATAAGACAGCAATGTCGGGTGCGCTCACTTTCATCTCTGTAACACATTTCATGTTTGACTGCACCACATGGATATGAGGATGAACTGCAAGAAATAAAAGTAAGGCTGCAAAAGCACAATTTACCAATTACATATGAAAATAGGATTAATAAAAATACTCCAACCCATTTGATAACGAAATTTGTATATGAAATAAAATGATTTCACAAATCAAAACACACAGCCTGAAACTTTATTAAACACGCCGTGAGTATTATTATAATAATAAATAAATAATTATTAAAATAATACAATAGCTTTAGATGTAGTAAAAGAAGCAATTAAAATAATAGTATTAGAAGAAGAAGAAATGGAGATAAGAGTAATAAAGAAAATTGTAAATATTTGGTATTATTTCTTTTTATCAAAGTAATATGCAAACATTCAATATGCAAAAACCAAATAGAGGATATTGGAATAGAGAAAAATTAATAATTGTTAATCTTTCACATCTTGAAATAATAAAAGAATATGACTAAAATACCTATCCCAAGAGCTATCAGCCGGTGTGGTTGGCGCGCAGAGTAGCCCGCATCCACCCCTAAGCTTAAACGCTTGATAACATTATGTGTGGAGAAGTGATACACGGAAACATGAGAGAAGAGATCCTACTGGATGTGACCCCGAGAAAAATCAAAGAGAAAAAAAGAGCATTGCCCGACAAGGACTAAGAACCTCAGAACTCTGGCTATTTAAATAAATGCTCTACCGACTGAACTAACGGAACACATAAAACATGGTAACACATTTTATCAATTTAACTTCTTCGTTCAAGTCCTTGTCGGGCAATGGGGTTTTTTCTCTGTGATTTTTCTCGGGGTAACCTCCAGTAGGATCTCTTCTCTTTTGTATCTGTGTATCACTTCTCCATATATATATATATATATATATATATATATATATATATATATATATATATATATATATATATATATATATATATATATGAGGAAAATTAATGCAATATCGCAAGAAAAGATGAGGAATTAAACCACATTCTCCAAAGACAATTTAATTCAGAACAGTTTCGGTGTATCTCACACCCTTTTTCAACTGACACTGGATAGAAAATATAAGAAAAGTGCATATAAGCATAACACAAGGTCAGGTCGTGAAAGATCCCCTCTTTTTTCCCCAATCCCCTACTTGTGGCTAATCTGGGGGGGAAGTTAGGCCTAAACATATTGAAGGGCTGACATTTTACTATTTTGTTTATTTGCTTTCTTATTACAGGATTAAAAGAAAATTGACCCTCAGATAGATTTAAATTAGGAACTGACGATATCAAGCTCGATTCTACGATTCTTCTCTTAACATAGTTAGCCGATTTAAATACCATTTTACTTCCATTGAAATCGATCGTATGATTCTTGTCTCTAACATGGCAAAATATTCCACTGGTTTCGCTGCCCACTCTAATATCTCTTTTGTGTTCGTACAATCTCTTGTCTAGATTTCTCCCCGTTTTAACTATATAAACTTTATGGCAATCGTTGCATGGTATTGCATATACTCCTATGTTAATATGTTCTTTGGGTTTCCTGGCAATCATCAATTGGTTTAAGGAATTATTATATTTAAAGTCTAGATTAATACCCGCTTTTCCAAATATGTCCTTTAAACTATTTAATTTATTATTAAATGGCAACGTTCTACATTTGTTGAAGTCATTAGTGCGGGAAGGCTTATTACCATAGAATGTTTTTCTAGCTGCAAAATGGGCAGACGATATGAACCAATCGGGGTAATACAAATTAGAAAAAATGGTCCTGATAATGACAATTTCTTCATCTAAATAGGAAGGATGACATATTTTGTATGCTCTAAGGAAAAGGTTAGAAATTACCGATTTTTTAACAGTATTATCGTGAAACGAAAAATAATGTATATAGGCATTCGAGGGGGTTGGTTTCCTATACACGTCAAGTTTTAATTCATGGTGATCTTTATTAATGAGGACATCTAAAAAGGGTAATCTATTATCATATTCCCATTCATATTTAAATTTGATGGAGACATGCAAATTATTCAAATTAATAAAAAAGGTATCAAAATCATGGCCATTAGGCCTTACAGAAAATACATCGTCAATGTACCTTAACCATATAAAGTTAGGGGAAGAAATTGTGGGAAGCAAATAAACAAAATAGTAAAATGTCAGCCCTTCAATATGTTTAGGCCTAACCCCGCCCCCCCAGATTAGCCACAAGTAGGGGATTGGGAAAAAAAGAGGGGATCTTACACGACCTGACCTTGTGTTATGCTTATATGCACTTTTCTCATATTTTCTATCCAGTGTCAGTTGAAAAAGGGTGTGAGATACACCGAAACTGTTCTGAATTAAATTGTCTTCGGAGAATGTGGTTTAATTCCTCATATATATATATATATATATATATATATATATATATATATATATATATATATATATATATATATATATGAATCCATTAAACCACATTGAAAGAGAAAACGGAATAATTTTTCCTTGCGGTAATATTTTTATTACCTTTTTTCGAAAAAATCCGTGCAGGGAAGCGTTTTCTCTTTCAATGTGGTTTAATGTATTCATTTTCATCATTCTCTCGTGCTACTTTGAGATATATATATATATATATATATATATATATATATATATATATATATATATATATATATATATATATTATAATAAACATTTATAATAAATTGACAAATATAAATAAATGACTAATATTTTTAAGAAGATAACATTAAAACCGTATCAATTTTAATTTTTCCCAATGTAAACAATTCATGCAACTTCACTTTCTTCTTTTGCAAATCCACAACAATGGCTGAATTCCACAACTCATTAAAAATAATTAAACACCGAAATAGAGCGCAAATTCTGACGATCTAACGAAAACGATATCTATCAAGGTTGTTTCACGCATAATATAATATTTACATTTATTGGATTCTGAAGCTGTTACACATTGGGTTTAGCTTATTACACGCACAGTGCTACACTCCACTCCAACTAATTAATCCATCGTATTATTTATGGTGAATTCAACCTTATATGTGACGCCGCGGGGCCTTTAGGCCATGGCATACTCGGCCTATTGCTAAAACCGCCACTGGGAGCTGCACGCCCTTCCGACCCCAGCAACCCAGTAGAAAGTGATTCTCTCTCTCTCTCTCTCTCTCTCTCTCTCTCTCTCTCTCTCTCTCTCTCTCTCTCTCTCTCACACACACACACACACACACACACACACACACACACTCGGGTTGATTTTTGCGCCTCTATTCCTCGCCTGTTTTACATAACATAATTTCACGGATGACAAAAGCCAGAAGGGCCCATCATAGGTCATCCGAGTCAAACGGCCTCTTTTTTAAGGCACCCAAACTCTCAAGAAAACTACATCCACTGGATGTAGTTTTCTTGGGCAAATCATGAAAGAGGGCATTAAACGTTCTTTTTTTTGAGCGGTTTCTGTAACTCATTAATTAGATTGAATATCAGTTGTATTTTTCTCTCGAATTTATGGTGAAATCCAACGAGGGCGAATTCAGTTGCAAGTTCCTAAGGAGAGATCTGTAGAGAAAGAAGTGATGCTGGAAGAAGTGAAAGTGTGGTGGCTACATATTATTATTATTATCCTTAGAACTACCAAACCCTTCTTCCAGGTTGCAAAAACAATTGCTAAATTTATCCACACAAAATACCAAAATGGTACTGGAAAGCGGCAAAGGCAGCCATGAAGAAAGTGAAGGGCTAATAGTAAAACCAAATGAATAAGAAATATGAGAAGATGAGAAAGAGCTATTGTTTAAAAAATGCATTCATACGGGACTTAAATGAAGAAATATCCCTTGAGTGTACAATCTCGCTGGGTGAAGCATTCCACGTTTTAATTCACGATGGTATAAAACAACGTGAAAACTGTGTCGTACTCACATTCATAAAATTCATAGCCAAGTCATTAAGATTAAGAGCAAACCTCGTCACGCGAACTGGATTAAAAGAATCAGGCAGAGCTGCGTGCAACGGATGCTGAATAGTATTAAATACCTTGAAAAAAAAACTACTAAGGGCACCAACCAGACGCCGATGGTCCAAATCAAGGGACAGAGCTGGTGATATAAACTTAATTGACTTCCACGCTCTGTCCAACAACTCTAGATGGCAATTAGCAGCAGCAGACATCCAAACAGGAGCACAATACTCAAAATGAGGCAGAATGAAAGCATAAAGCGACTTAATAACTGTAGAGTCACGAGCAGATCCCCCTGTAGGCATTCGATTTAAAAAAAAAAAATGAAGAGCCTATCTGGCGACTACCCACTTGGGCACAAGCAGCCGCACTCACGACAGTCTAGCACTAGGCTACTTTAAGATAAGAATGAAAAACAATAACAACAACAATAATAAGGGAAAATCGTAACAAGCTCCTGCGTCGGGGGAAGGTCCCCCCGGCGCAGGAACGTGCGACCTACAAAGAAAACAACAACAACAACAACAAACTAGTTAGGCTAAAGGGAGAAGGCAGGCCCTTGTACTCGGGACGAGTACAAGGGTGTAGGCATTCGAGCGGGGCGTAAAAAATGAGGATTTCGGGGCCGGAAAGGCACACAATCTTCCAGATGTTATCCGCAGCATGGCTGTCCATACTATGCCTGATATCCATTTCCGGATGAATGGACGAAAGCTGGTCGAGGACTAGCTTCAAAATTAGCCACCGGCCAAGAAAATAGGTGAGAACAAGCTTGTAAAGAAAACGGCGAAAAGGGAGGTAAAATAGAAATGTCTAGAAGGAATAAAGCCCAGGTAGACTCAGTCTAATGTGAGACATCCGGGGAGGGATGTCATTGACCCTAATTGGGTGCTGATCCTCCAGGTGCCAGGTTTAACACCCCTCGCATGGGACGCCGAGTCGAAAAAAGATGTCACACGGTAATTTTCCGTTTTCAATTTGGACATTAAATGTACTGATTTCGTGGCACTAAATTAGTTGGCACTAACTAAACTGTGTGCCAGTAGGTCTTATTTGCTTGCTTTGAATCGCCTCCGGTTCGGAGTGAATTTTGAGGACGTTTAATGGATAGTCATTTTTATTCTGGAAGGTTGCAAGGGAAGAGATAGGATTTTGTGCTTTATTAGAAAAAATAATTGATTTAACTATATTAATTAAATATGAGAAATTATAGAAAAATAAAAAAAAGGGCATAATTCACTAAAAATGAGAATTGCTAGTAAGAATTAAATCGCTTTTAATGCACTGAATTTATTACCTTCACCTTTAGCACAGTGAAAACTGTAAACATATGTGAATCGAGAAGCATGATTTTAAAATTATATGTTAAAGTTTATGATCGCCCGAAATGATTTAAATGATCTTTAAGTTTGGGAAAGTTAGGCGAAGGAAAAAACTTAACACGCGAAGAAGAAAGTAGGCTTCGAGGTAGAGTCTGGATGAAGAATCAAAGAGTGCAGAGAATCCCGGCGACTTTGACCTTGAAAGTAAAGACGTCCGTTACCATGGATACTAGCAAATCACAGCGTGAACATGTCGTTGAAGGGTTTTACGCCTTTGTAGGAAAAGTCCAGTCGGCGGCCTTCATCGACATCACGACGCGCAATGAATGCTGGCTGAGGGGCCTTCCGGCTAGAGAATGCGGAGAAAGCGTTCGCGAAGGACTCCGCCACGAATGTGGAGTCCGAGATTGCGGCCCCTTTCTCATGGAGAAGGGGGCCTTTAGAACTTGCCCCGAATCCTTTTGACTCTCTTCCACATATATGCAAAAGGGGTCCTGCTGTTAAGTGAAGACACGCATGCCTGTCAAGTAAAGCTACGGGTGTGCTTCGAAACATAACGGAACCTAACCAACCACATACGCCAAGATAAAGGGGGCTGGTATCCCCCGAACTCGCCCAACTATGAGGGGGCCGAAATTTTCGACGTCCCTTAGGAGCCTCTTTCGCCCTACCATTCTTCCTTTACCCAACACCTCCAAATCTCCCCCTTCCTCCTGTGCTCATCAGCAAGCGCTGTCGGCGTCTCTTCTGAACATTAGGAGCCTGACCAGTAAGTCGGAGTATGTCGATGACCTCGTTCGCACTGGGGTTTCCTTCCTTGGCCTTACAGAAACCTGGCTCGAGTCTGATTCTGGTTCATGCACTGCCCTTGCAACCCCTCCGGGTCATTCTTTCCTACATGTTCCTAGGAACCACTAGGAGCCAACTCATCTTACTCCCTGAATCTTCTCCATCCCCCCCATCTAGCCTCATTTGAGGCTCTCATTGCTGCCTCACTTGCTGTGCCCGCTCTGACTATTGTGGTCCTTTACCGCCCTCCCAGTTCATATCCGGCCTTATTTCTCGAGGAGTTCAGTAACCTACTCTCCGAACTATCCTCAAATAAATTTTGCCGAGTTCCAATTAATTAGATGGTCCTCTTGTCCATATGTCAGATAAGGACCCTGTAATTAACTGGAACCCGGCAAAATTTATTTATCGTTCCAATGACCCTATAAAAACGAACATCATTGAAGGTGCTTTTATAAGCCAAAGTGATAATTTTAACCTTTCCCACGGCTTATATAAAATAGATGCTATAATTAAAAAACTAATACTTAAAGAAATTAGTTCTGACTTTTGTCTTTAATTTTATATACAATCTTTAGTTGTGTGGACCCATTTTGTTTTGTTTTTTTTAATTATGTCACTGCTCTGTTGTGTACAATGTATTTTCCCCACTCTTTCGCTCCTTGTTTCTTATAATCTCTCTCGTTAGGCTATCTCCATTTCTTTTAATCTGTTACCCTTTCGTCTTCTCAGTTTGAACTTATTACCTGCTTCTTGTAATTCTTAATGTGAATCTAAGTTTATATAGGGGAAATGGGGAGAAATCTAGACAAGAGATTGTACGAACACAAAAGAGATATTAGAGTGGGCAGCGAAACCAGTGGAATATTTTGCCATGTTAGAGACAAGAATCATACGATCGATTTCAATGGAAGTAAAATGGTATTTAAATCGGCTAACTATGTTAAGAGAAGAATTGTAGAATCGAGCTTGATATCGTCAGTTCCTAATTTAAATCTATCTGAGGGTCAATTTTCTTTTAATCCTGTAATACGAAAGCAAATAAACAAAATAGTGAAATGTCAGCCCTTCAATATGTTTAGGCCTAACCCCCCCCCCTCCCCTGATTAGCCTCAAGTAGGGGATTGGGGGAAAAAAGAGGGGATCTTTTACGACCTGACCCTGTGTTATGTATGTAAGCACTTTTCTCATATTTTCTATCCAGTGTCAGTTGAAAAAGGGTGTGAGATACACCGAAACTGTTCTGAATTAAATTGTCTTCGGAGAATGTGATTTAATTCCTCATATATATATATATATATATATATATATATATATATATATATATATATATATATATATATATATATATATATATATATACATATATATATATATTGATGATTATGCCCGTTGGTTAATATCACAGTAATAACGGATACATTACCTCTCACAAATTTTCTCCACAATATAAATATATAATTAAAAACAAAAGAAGGTAATTTTAGTATATGGACAGAGATGTTAACTTAATTGTGTTAATAATATTATAATATTTATTGAGAGACATTATAAGTCTTATCGAAGATAAAAGGAAATAAAATTATAAATATACATTCGAAAGTTGTGTTGATTTTCCTGACCGATGCCCCCTCCCCCTCCCCGCCTCGGCGTTTGCTCACTTTTGAATATACAGGGTGTCCTAAGAGTTACTAAGCACTGGAAATATATAGTCTCGCCAGCATCACGGTGGGCAGAGACTTTCATTGTGACCAAAGCACCCAAGCACCCACATACGTGCATAGCAACAGTGGCAGGTGTGGAAAATATCCGGATACGTCTTCGGAACAGGGGATGTGGGATTCTCAATATATATTGTAGGAAGAAGAACTACCATGTGGTACTTTATTACAGTCATTTTCTGCTCCCCAGCCCCAACCCCTTCCCCGAAGACGCATACGGATAGTTTTAACACCTGTGACTGTTGCTATGCACGCCGATGCATGGGAGCTTTGGTGTATATTTCCATTGCATAGTAACTTTGCGGACACCCTGTATTACAGCCGAAGAAAGGTTTTAATAACACTGAAGGGTCCTTTTTCTCTGGCAGTGGTATTTTTTTTTTATGTTACGCTACATAGAAACTGGTGATGGGTCAGGTAAATTTTCTATATCGATGTTTCCAACCAAAGGAAGACTTAAGGCTTGGAGCATGACTTGCCATTTCTATGGTATTATGGTACGGAGTTATTTCGTGAAGAATAAATCTCAAAACATAACTTGCCTTCACTGCGCAATGGTGACGTGTTTGGAGAATTGCGCGCCTTTTTCTAGATAATAACATCAAATAATTCACTGTGTAACAAAATTTCCCTTTTGTCTTGTCTTTGGGTTAAAAGTGTTATTTCCCAATTGTTTGTGGCTCTATTAAATAAAAAAGTCAATTTTAATCCCCAAACTTTACTTTTGTGGCTAGGACATTCAATATTAAATTAGCCCATCTATGGTAAATAACATTATTTTGATGCAAATAGTAAAAATATTGTGCTTTCCGCGCGTTTCCCTTTCACTAAATTTTTCACTTTCTCCAGAATACATCCATCCCCCTTTCAAAAACTTTTGGCGTGGTTCACTTCCGTCTTGTTTTATTTTTTAGCAAATCAACGAGAATTTAAGATAGGTGGGTGTCATAGTAGTAGGAAGAACATTAAAATTGATTTTTCTAATTGAGTAATTGGCAACCAAAATAAACACGCGATTTACATGTAAATCGTGCTATTTGCCTACCTTTGGACCACTTCAGACCGAGATAGTCCGAAATAATGAATATGTGAACGTATTCTGAAAATAACATCTCATTTTCCTGTATTTATTATTTTAATTTTATGTACGGTTTGTATGTACGGCTCAATTTAATATTATTTTATCCTGAGTACCCTTTTAATGGGGTTCATTAGTACTTGCTACAAAACTAGAAGAGATATTTTCATCACATTATTTGAATTTATTTGTTTTATAAGGTCTATGATTTTTTTTGTATGATTATTTTTTGCTTATTACCTAACTTCCCAACCTAACCTCCACCATTAAAACTACGGGGAAAAAGATGGCTAAGATGAGTGAATTTCTATACACCCTTGGGCAAAAGTGTAAAGCCGCCTCATAGATTTATATATTTTACATATGTAATCAAACTTTTTATAATTAATCTTACTATTCACAAATATGTATGATAATAACGTATATTTTTCTAATACGTTTGAATATTTTGTTAATATGTGCAGAGATGGAAGTTCCAAAAAGTACTGTTCATAAACACTTAGCGAAACTTGAGTACATTTCCCGCTATGATGTGTAAGTTCCCCACAACCTTTCGGAGAAAACTGCGACATGCTCTTAAAACTCAATGAAAATGTTGTTTTTTTTAATTAATTGGTGACTGGAGATATAAAATGGATTGTCTACGATAACATAGAGCAGAAACGATCCTAGGGTTTGCGTGAGAATTCCGCCAAACAGCTACCGAGGCGGAATATTCATGCAAGTTTTAGAGTAATTCGTCGTCGTGGGATCTTCAACTCGGCAAAGGAGGAAAATTTTGGGGAAAAATTTCTCAGCCCTGTGAAAATTTCTGAAAATCTCAAATAGACTATCATACTAGTCTGGCATAGCAAGCTCACCTGTTCAGCTTCGAATAGCAACCCGAGGCTTTAACGCTGAGCAATACTCGGCTCGTCCGGGCTCTCGCCCTGCCTGTACGATCTCATAAGGAGAGCCGGACTGATTGGAGATTCCTCCTGTTTCTGGCACTCCTCGGTCATGACGGACTGATTGGAGATCTCTCCTGTTTCTGTCTTGACTAGATCTGTGCAGGCTCCAAGAGAACAGTAGTGAGCTGGGCGCAAACTCAAGTCAGGGTGAAGAAAGGTGAAAAATCTCTGCCCCGGAATCTCCTCCCTGATAAAGGAGGTAAAGTTTTGGGAAAATTTCCCAACCCCTTCGAACTCCCACGTAATCAGGTCTAGACGGATTGATTGGAGATTCCTCCTGTTTCTGTCTAGACTAGACCTCCCAAGGCGACACTCGGCTTGATCGGGCTCTCGCCCTGCCTGTACGATCTCATAAGGAGAGCCGGACTGATTGGAGATTCCTCCTGTTTCTGGCGCTCCTCGGTCGGGACGGACTGATTGGAGATCTCTCCTGTTTCTGTCTCGACTAGATCTGTATAGGCACTAAGGGTACAGTAGTGTGCTCTAATCAATTTCAAGTCAGGGTGAAGAAGGAAGATAAATCGCTGCCCCGGAATCTCCTTCCTGATAAAGGAGGAAAAGTTTTGGGAAAAATTCGCAATCCCCTCGAACTTCCACGAAACCTGGTCTAGACGGATTGATTGGAGATTCCTCCTGTTTCTGTCTTGACCAGACCTCCCAAGGCAATAGACGTCTAAGTAAACAAGCATTTGCCCAAAACAGTGTCCTTACCCCCTCAACGCTGAACCTTCTTTCCGGTAAAGGAGGGAAAGTTCTGGGAAATTCCCAAAACCCCAAAATTTAGAGGCTCCTCCCGCTGTCAAGCGCACTGCCCCCTGACTTGGTGGCGGCGGACTGATTGGAGATAACTCCTGTTTCTGCCGTCGCTTGGGTACGGGTCATAGCACTGGTGGACTGATTGGAGATTCCTCCTGTTTCTACCGGGGTTATAGCAGTGGTGGGCTTCTAAACCCTTACTTCTCATCCACTCAAAACTAACGGGGAGTGCCGGACCGTTTGGAGATTTAACCTGTTTCTGGTGCTCCTTGGTCGGGCGGACTGATTGGAGATTCCTCCTGTTTCTGCCACGACCAGTTTAGAGTTGGTCACAAAAGCACCATTAATGAGAAGTTACCCTCACCATGAATGTGAGGGGGGAGCCGCTGGACTTTCGAGTCCCGCTTAAGGTAACAGGCAATCAAAAGCCGGAAAAGGCCGAGGTATTCGAAGCCATATTCGATAAACTTGGCATCGGTCTCAAGCGCCTTCTTGAAACCAACAGAGGCTATACGGTCATCTGCCACACGCAAGATGACCTTGAAAAAATTTCATCCGAGGCAGGCTCACATGAGCTCGGGAAGATTGGTCTAGAACCTCGACCATCTCCAGCACTAGCTGCAAGGAAAGCAGTCATCTGTAGAAGGGTGGACCCCTGGGTAGGGGAAAGAACGGCAGAAGAAATAAAGGCTGAAATTGTGAGAAACCATCAATGGGCGGAGGTAATCGAAGTCGTGAAATTTCGAAGCCTCTCCCATGTTTTCAAAATTATATTCCAAAACATGGAAATGGCTGCAAAAGCCAAGGAATCAGGTCTCAGGATGTTCTCCATGATCATCTCCTCAGACCAAATTGAGCGGGAGAGGTTCTTCGAACTTCTCACCTGCTTTAACTGCTACAAGGTAGAAGACCACTCGACTAGCGCCTGTCTCGACTCTGGAAAGCCAAAGATCTGCTCGGAATGCTCACAGACCGGGCACGACTGGATGCACTGTGTGAGCAGCACGAAAATGTGCATAAACTGTGCAGGCAACCATCGCACCCTGAGCATGCAATGCCCTGTCAGAAAAGATGAGCTTAGGAAGAAAAGAGAGGCTGCAGACAGACCTAAACAATCATATGCTGCTGCCGCTAAAGCGCAAGCACCAACGAGCACGACGCCGACCCAACCGCAGATAGTGCTGCAATTAAGTGACAGTACTCCCACCAAAATGCTGGCGTGCATTTTACACGCTCATGTTATGAACCTTGCTTGCCCTGGTTCGTTTAACACGGAGATGAATAAAATGCTGGCAGCCAATGACTTGGAGACGGTTAAATTCCCAGATAATCCTGACTCCAATAAAGTCCTCTCGGCATCATTCCAAAATAATAAGCAGCCACTAGCAGAACCCATTCAAGTATCCTCCAAACCTCAAGGCACCGAACAAGCGTCAGCACAACAAAAGTCTGACGCCCCAGCAACCATTCCCAACTCACCCAGACAGAAGAAACCCCGAAAAGCAAAAGTGGAGCCCAAGATCCAGCCAAATGAAGCCGATAAGAAAGAGGAGGATGACCTCGAACTAGACGGCAGAGAGATTAAACTCACTCTGGCGATCAATGCACAAAACATTGACAAGAAAGAGATCTCCACTGAGGAGGTTGCCGCCAGAGTCAAAAAAGGACTGATTAAAGTATGCTACAACGCCCCAGTTTCCGGTGAAACTATTCGAGCCTCGCTTCTCGCGTGTAAGACAAAGCTCTACAACGAGAACTTCAGGCTCTATGACCCGGAACAGTATAAACAGATAAGAGCGGGCCGCCAAACGGCCAAAGATTAACAAAGACTAACGGGATAGCCAATAGATACAGAAACAAGTTAACCATCCTGGCACACAATGTGCAAGGATGGGAACTGAACAAAAACCATCTGTATAACGTCTACAGAGAACTGGACCCTGATGTTCTTCTGCTGTCAGAAACAAGTGTTAAAGACTTGGACAAGCAGAAGATCTACGGATATAATGTTATACAGAAAAACTGCACCGGCGAAAGATTCGACGGTGCGCTGATAGCAGTTAAAAAAGACCTCCAATACAGAATAGGTAACCCTATGGACGAGTCCATGCTGTCCATCATCCTAAGGTGCTCAATGGGTGACATTGAACTTGGTGCGGGATACCAGCCCCCTCGCAGGTCATATCTTCCATACCATGACCTGTACACCCTGTTCTCTAAAGAGCACCCTGTCCTGTTCGCTGGAGACCTTAACGCCAGGAACAGAGCAGCGGGTTACTCCTCTACAAATTCAAGAGGAAGATCACTCGACCTCTTGACACGTAGAGGCGTTGCAGATCGCATTGGTCCTGACTTCCCCACATTTTTTTACCCCGGGACGGCCACTAAACCGGACGTGGTGCTCACAAACCCCAACTTCCCGTTTCACCATCGTGTTGCGCCAGGACCCCTAACATCAAGCGACCATCTGCCTATGGTAATTACAATAGCAACAGCCCCTATCCCAGTCCCAGTTATCCCCAGAAAGGACTTCTGGAATGCAAAATGGGAAGAGTACAGGAGTGCATTTCCAGAAGTCATCCCCGATTTACAAGAAGCATCCGAAGAAGATCTGGATGACGAGCTAACTGCTATCAACGACCTCATATCAGTCGCCGACGCTATTGCTATCCCGATGACGTCATATAAATTAATCTTACCCACAAAACCAATCCCAGAGAGAGTGGTGCTACAGCAACGTTTCACGGAAGTCTACGAGACCATCCTCAATTTGGGCTACTCCAGACCCATGGACTTTCGTGGCGTCCAAATCTTAAGAAATCAGCTGAATTTCCGAATAGGAACAGAAATTCGGAACAAATGGAATCATCTGATTGAAAAATTAGATACTGAGAGGAACCCCAAGACCTTTTGGTCAACCATCAACAAGCTTAAGGGAAATGCTTGCATCCCTGGTCGAACGGAAATTAAGCATGAAGGTACAAAGGCGGTCACTCCTAAAGAGAAAGAGAAGCTTTTCCGCGGAGTTTGGAAGAACGTCTTCAGAATCTCTGATGAAGAAGAAGAAGACTTCGACCTAGGCTTCGAGGATCAGGTTCTTGAGTACATGGAGAGAAGAGAAGGAAGGTTTGACCCTTACTGTACCACTTGCTACCTCCGATTTCAAGGAACCTCTCAGGATGGCATGAAAATCACAACCGAAGAGCTTGCCAATTCCATTTCATCATTTAAGTCTAAAGCCCCAGGGTTAAGCCTAATCACTATCAGGCACCTAAAAGAAGCCCCGGAAAGACTTAAGACCAGACTGCTGAACCTATTCAATGCGTCTCTTGCAATGGGATACTTCCCGGATGGCCTGAAGACATCCAAAATGATCTTCATACCCAAGCCGGGAAAACCATCTAACCAGGTCATGAATTATAGACCTATCTCACTGCTGGAGACCATTGGGAAGGTTTTTGAAAAAATCCTCAACAGCAGACTGGCTAAACATCTAGCTGAAAAGAACCTCCTGAACGAAGAACAGCACGGGTTCAGGGAACACCGAGGCACAGAAACAGCGATAGCCCATATGCTGCAACATGCGGCAGCATGGCGTGCTAGAGGCTGCTGGATCGATGTCGTCTGTAGAGATGTAAAGAAGGCCTTCGACAAGGTCTGGATCGAAGGCCTCAAATACAAAATCTCCAGACTGAGACTCGCTCCTCACTTCGAAAAGATTATCTGCAGCTATCTCACCAACAGACGAGCAGTGATAGCTTTCGAAGGACACGTAGGAGAATCATTCGACCTTGCCTCAGGTGTTCCTCAAGGAGGATGCCTTAGCCCCACTCTCTATACCATTTTTACAAGGGATATCCCCAAACCAGCTGATGGGAAAACCCTCAACATCCAGTACGCAGATGATGTCACCCAAGTTGTGGTGCGAAGGACGAAGTCAGCAAGGCTGATGGCCATGGCCTCAGTGGCTGAAGCCGAGAGAATCTCCAGATTCGAAAGACGCTGGAAGATTCAGACCAACGTGGCTAAGTTCTCCGCAACCGCAATTGGAAGACAGCGTACCATCCCCTTCAAAATCGGGAACACCGACATTGAATACACTCCTCGCGCGTCTATTCTCGGTTTCGGACTCTCCAGTTCCGGAATGAGCAAGCACGTGAGGTCCCGAATTGGATATGCGAAAACTGAACTGGACAAACTCCACCGATTTAAGAATCTTTCCACAACCAATAAGAGAAAATTATACATCAGCTTGGTTAGATCCAAGCTGGTATACCCAAGCATCCCACTCAATGTAGCATCTGGCAGGAACATGTCGATGCTACAAAGAGTACAGAACCTAGGTCTCAAGTTCGTTACAGGCTCCAAATGGTACGACTTCCGGACCTCAAGGAGCCTACACGAAGAAACAAAAATTGAGCCAATCAATTTATACCTCTACAAAAGAGGAAAAAGCATCTGGGAGAAACTGGAAGGGTTTCTTCCAAACGAGACTCTCGATGCTCTGAATCAAGAAGAGGGAGGTTACATGAGTTACCTCCCAAACACCAAAAACGAAGAGCCACAACCCAGATTCAAGTGAGTTGAACTAAAAAAAAAAAACAAAAACAAAAAAAAAACAACTTTTATACATAATCATTTATGGAAGAACAGTCTGAATAATTGTTTGAGAAAAAAAAAGAAGATGAGAGAAAAAAGAAGAGAAAAAAAAGAAAGAAAAAAGTTCAACCATCACTTAAAGTACCTATTCAATGGAGATGGCCCGTACACCGGGCAACTACTCTGTTAGCCTAGTACTTTTTTCATTTTCACATCTTTAGCCCCCCCCCCTCTCTGTACTCACTATCTACCCCCTCTTTTTCACAACTTTCTACAACTAATACTAATACTACTTCATGCAAGTTAGGCTTTTTGTCTGGTGGGATTTTAAAGGCATTATTTATTATGAGCTACTCCCATGCAAAAAGACCATTAATTCTGTTATGTCCTGCCCCCAGCTGGAAAAATTGAACAATAATTTACCAGATAAGGCCAGAATTAGCCAATAGGAAAAGAGTGTGTTCCAACAAGACAATGCGTCCCAAAAGGAGCCTATTTATTAAGGACTACAGGGCGTTCGTCAACTACCTTCAGGTCAACTCTGATCAATTCGGAAAAGAGATCAATTTGCTCTTTCGCCAATTTAAGACGAGAGAAACCATAGGTGTGCATCCATAAGTTCCTTGACTGTGCGACCAAGGAGCGACTACACTGAAGACAAATTATAATCCAAGCCAGCTGACCTTCAAAACAATCGCATGTCCGTTATATTTGTGATGCTGTGGAGATTAGTCAACTATACTAAATAGAGGATAAAATCCTGGACCTCATTCAAATAAATCCTCCGTACCAAGATTTCCTTTTCCCTCCGGTTCCTGTGTTTTTAAACAATATTGTAAGGAAAACCAATCTATGGTTACATGAATTTTCTCAAAACCTCGTTAGTTTTTACTGTATTTTTATTTCAAAAACAAACTTTGAATAGATTAGATTTAATATTTACAGCTAAAATTCATCTGGATAGATCGATAGATATATTTTTTATTTCGTAAACTAAATTACATAGCATTTATCTGACTGTAAATAAAATTATATACCAAAACAAAATATAAAATTTTTTACACTTATAATTTAGAATTTTGTAGGATCCCATCGTAGGGGCCCTGAGAAGGACATAGCCACAGCTTATCACTCTTAACTACAATAAAGGAACGATGACCATAGGTAACGAAGGGTATCCTCCATTATCGGCTAAAGCGCACTAACAGCGAGGCTGTATCACTCAGGAAGTTTGTGTGGCGAGATTTGTAAAGAAAGTGGGGAAGATGAAAGACGCGAAAATGTGTGGAAGATACATAGCTACCGATTCTTCTGTAGGCATTGAAGACGAGGGGGGAAGGAGGTCTGTCGACAAGCCTCTATATATATCACCTAGCATCCCCTGTGGGTGCGTCAAAAGATAAGGCAAAAAGAAATGAGGGGGGAAAATAAACGAGGAAATGGTGGGGAGATTGCGGGCATATTGCCCCATCCCCCCTTCAGGGCCAATAGAAGGGATGGGAGAATCAGACTCTCCATCCCAGCCCCAACCAGAGCTGAATGGACGAAGGCTGGTTAGGCGACTAGCCTGTGATATTAGCCGCTGATCAAGAAAATAGCTGAAAAGAAGCTTGGAAAGAAAGTGAAGAAAAAAGGGTAAAATGTAAACTTCTAAAAGAAATAAAGCCAGGGTAGTCTCAATCTAGTCCGAGAAGGGCGTCCCGCTCCTCCAGATACCAGGTCTACACGGGGCTCCTCCTTGCGGGCTTGGTCATCACGTTATAATATTTCCGTGCCAATATTTTTGAGTCGCCTAGAAGCATCCTGTCGTGTAGCTCTTAATTTGACGTAGGCTCTGGGAATTAGAAATTTTGAGGACGCAGTCAAATATGGATTTATTATTGAAATGCCCCATCCCAATTTCCTAAGAACCAAACATAATGATTACTTTCCATTTTCAATAAATTCAATATAGTTGTAAGGGAATCGATACTCCCCGCCCTTCACAAGTGAGCCACTGGTCGTTAACTACAACATCATGGCAGTGTAGACGCCGTAGCACCACCACTTAACCACCTCCCTCTCGCCCCTCGTCTCGAGAAGAAGCTGAATTGTGTCCTCGACCACATAATGCAATAATCAGCTCAGGTCAGGATCCGAAACCCTAACATCGGTAAAAAAAAACCAACAAGATTTCCCCTAAGAGCTGGTATTCAATTTCACCGCATATGCGCAATTAGAGGAGCGTCGCCCTAAAGCCAGAAGGTCCCTCAAGGCCCGCTGTACGACGCTCTAAGAAAAACCGTTGGAGGAAGAACCTTCATGCGGCCTGTCCACAAATCCTCCCCCCCCTCCTACCCGTACCCCAGTGGGGTGGCGACGTATAAAAGCAAATATCTTTGGAAAAACAAGGTAGATTACGTTAGTCATCAAGGCGATGAAGATCCCGGCAAGAGGCCGGGGTACCAGCAGAAGGGACTAAGAAGAAGCTCATACTCGAGCTAGTTCCTGGTGGTCACACCAAACTTTAAGTTAACTTGATTTAAGAAGCAAGTTTAACTAACTCTCGACAGAGAAACTCCCCCTATCCTGGTGTATCCCAAAGCACAGAGATAGTCCTCGCCCTTGAGGAATACCGGAACTAAGAAGAAGCTAATCCTCGAGCCAATTCCTGGTGGTCACACCGAACTTTAAGTTAACTTGATTTAAGAAGCAACTTCAACTTACTCTCGTCAGAGAAAGCCCCCCTATCCTGGTATATCCCAAAGCACATAGATAGTCCTCACCCTTGAGGAAGAACCCCGAGTGAACTTCCTCCAGCACTCCCCTGAGTCAAAGGACTAAAGCATTGACTCATCGCTCGCCAGTGTGAATTATTTCCCAGAGTAATCCGAAGAGAAGAAAGAAACCTTCGTTCACTATCCCGTGGTGATATTTCCTACCGAAGGCGTGTGGCTCCCCATCTGCCACACGAGCCAAAGTCCTCTGTGGCTTTAAAGCTATTTCTCCCGTACGAACATATCTGGACAAGCGTCACGCCTCATCTCGCCCACACCATTCCTAAGGTGACGTAACCATTGAGTTCAAGGTCAGACTCAAATCCGATTCTAGTAGGAAACTATAAAAGTATTTAAACCCCGGTATCCGTTTCAGTAAAGTCCGTTTGCATTTTTTATATTAAAGTGAACTGTGGGTCAACCATGTCTATAATTTCAAGTATGCCATTTTAGAAAGCCTCGCTTAAATTTATTGAAGTCATTTCTGTGCATTTAAGGTGTCAAATTTCGTTGGTTCATATTTTTTTGTTTTTAATTGAAGTTTTTAGTTTTTTAAACAAATTTTATTCAATCCTCGAAACGCTAAGCAAGGCACTAGGAACCCTCAAAGATTAAAGACGAAATAATCCGATAATAATCAATAATAATAATCAAATATATAGCACTCTTAGAGATAAAACGTAATTCCGGAGTTTTGACGTACGTAAACATCCCATACGTACGAACTCCAGCCATCACTCGTTCCTTCCTATACCACGACAATAGTGTTTAGACACTTATGATACCCTGTACACAAACTCTCAAGACAAGACCCATAGAAAGAAAGATCTACGCTTTTAAAACGTGTTGGTTGATCCTACCAAACCTAGGCATGATTTATGCAGTGAAAATGAGAACGATATTACGCAAAATAATAGAAATTACTTAGATTATTTCCAAGATGTTTTACTTGATCCATAAGCTTTAGCTTTAAGTTTAGAGTAAAATTGTAGAAATTCAATGATCTCGTAGGTCGATATAATGTACAAATACAATACACGAACTTTTATCCGAGTAAATATCCAGACTAAACTTCTCCAATGGCATTGCAGCTATTCTAATGAGGTTTTGCAATGCTTGTAAGGATGGAGCAATAAGGATATTAGGATCTGCATACCAAAGGATATTATCGTGGTAGGTGCGCAAACGTTGCCCTAGTCAGGATACATTAGTGAACACGGGAAAGATTCTCCTTCCCTGGCTAACTCCATTACCTACTTTCCAGAAGGCAGAAGTGGGCAATTTAATGAAAAAAAGCTTCGTTAAACGTCAATCCGGTAAGTAGCCTTGTTAAAGTTAATTCGCTGATTCCCCAGTTAAATTAAAAGAAATTAACCGTTAATAAGCTACTTTTTTTTAAACTATAAATTAACTAATCACTAATTGATGGTCTGCTAATCTGATACTTGCTCATATTAGGTTTATACAGGGTGCTCCCCCCCCAAACTGGCCTGTACACACTTTTTGTGA
Organism: Ceratothoa steindachneri; assembly: GCA_963969495.1. NCBI lineage: Eukaryota > Metazoa > Arthropoda > Malacostraca > Isopoda > Cymothoidae > Ceratothoa > Ceratothoa steindachneri. The sequence goes on from OZ018321.1 coordinate 181,719,084, forward strand.
TATATCCTTCATTCATTCACTAATCACCCTTACTTTGCAGGACATGACAGAAGAAATGCCTGTGAACAACTAGATCTCAATGTGAGCTCCCGCAAAGAATATACTGCGTCAACGATTACTACAAGACAGGCTCGTTCAAGAAAGTGCAGGACACTTTCGTGCATCAGTTCGAATGTGAAAAAGCTTCCCCCAAGTGCAGAATTCAGGACTGGGTGGACCACTTCGAGAACTTTGGGACAGTGGAGAACCTCAATGCAGCCAGTGACAACCGTCCAATTAGTCCATTAACAATTAGTTAACAATATAAAATTGTAAGTACTAACAACAGTGACTTTACCCATCATTATATTAATTTAATAAATAACTATATTGTTGCGTGTTGAAGTTGAAATTTTAATTTTCTAACCTCGGATGGAAGTCAGCAGTGACCAAGTAATCATCATTGTCTATAATAAGATTAGAACACTTTCTGAGGCCTTCCACCATGGCATCCACCAGAGGCCCGCTGTACTGTCTTTTCTTGAATTCGTGTAGCCTGATGATAATAGTAACACAGAGGCGTCTATCCTAAGTAGGTATAATTATCTCCCTGAATCATGTCAAGAATGGGTGCCACATGCTACATACATTACCTTGTCATAATAATTTATCAAATCTATATCCTGCTCGATAAAGGCCGTCAGTCTCTGCTGGACCACCATCTTGCACAGACCATGCTTCTTCTCTTCATTGATCTTTTTGAGGCAGAAGCTTTTATCATACATGCAGTTAATTAAACCTGTTGTTTGGATCCATAACCATCTTTTCAGCTCCATGTAAATGGCTTCAGCAGTTACTATGCTCTGATTTTGAAGGTTTCACAGGGCTTAAGCCTTGGCCAGAGTAGTCATGTAGGTCTTCTTCAAGATGGTATCTTTGAGGAACTTCTCAGAGTATTTGGATGCGACCAGATTCCAAGTGTGTGCCCCACACTTTATGTGGTCTACCAGCTTGCTCCTGTTATCCTCGACCACACCGCCCTTTGAGGCCGTGTCAACCAAATACACTAACTCGACCTCTGCCTCGTCGTCCTGGGCCCCTTCATCAATGAGCAGCTGTTCCAGCAGAGTATGTTGAGTGTAATCGACGTCACCCTGATTGCGAACAGGGAGGTTAGGAAAGAAGTCTCATTCCTGTCCGCAATAGTGGAAAGCCTTGCTAAATTATTGCGTGTTGTCCATTGTGGTTATTGTGTCTTTCCTCTCAATGCGAAAGTCAACATGGACCGTCTCTATTACCTGGGCAAGTACAACATAAGTGTGCTTTATGTTCAACCTCACACAGGCCAGCATGTCATGCTTCCTCTGCCTGGTGTTGCTGTCCACCGAGTAGACTGGCATCCCCAGGTACCCTTTCTTGCCAGCTATCCAGCAGTCAGCACTTGTCGCCAGCCATTAGACCTCGCTTAAAGTTGGAGTTTTTCATTATTTGATTTTAATATTAAATTTTGTCGAGTTACTAGAAATTATATAATAGTTAGGTAGGTATCTAATTTTTTAAATGGTAGATTACCATTAGTTGTTCCTTCCTCTCGTCGTATGACTCAGTGATTCTTGTCCCTAAGGTCGTTCTGGAGGGAATCACCTTGCTATGATTCGGGACCCTAGAATAATTCCTGAACCAAGAGAAGTCCACCATCTGCAAGGGGTACAGGCCGTAGACGACTAAGTCGACGAGTGCCTTGTCCACACAATCCTAGGAGACGCTAGCACCAGCGGCACTTATGCCAAAGGACTCACAAATAAACAGCTGGCGAGGTCGTTTGCCTAGCTTCCTGGCAGTAGGTGGAGTTGATCCATTGCTGGACAGAAGTTATAGAGAAATGCCTCTTCTTGATACGATTCGATGATTCTCTGCATCTTCTTTCATATCTGTGTAGTTGATTGAATGATTCTTAATGTTCCTGTTTCTGCTCTTGTTGGCCCTCATAGAGCTTCGCTAAGCTCTATGAAGTTATCAGCTAAGTAATGCGGCATTTTTTCTCATGCTTATCATTATGGTATGGATAAAACTCAAACAACTCTTTAAAGTTATTTATATTTAAATAATTATTTATTTATTAATTTAATTGGCAATGTAATTTCCATCAGTTTCTACTACTATTCCCATATTTCTTATACTCACCTTTTAATAGTCTGTTTGTAAAAACCGTTTGACATAATTTTCAATAGTTTCTTAAGTTCGTTCGACCTCTTCTGTTGTTGACATCTTCATTCTCTTGAGGTGATTCGCTAAACTCGTAATAAAATAGTAATCTAATGGAGCTAAATAGAGTGAGTATGGTGGATGGCTCAGTAGTTTCAAATCGAAAGCTTTAAGCTTTTGTGTGATATCTCCTGCGATATTAGGTCATATTTTGTCTTAATGAAAGAACACTCGTCTTCTATTGATTAATGCTGGCCTTTTTACTTCAAATGCCGCATGTAAACAGTCCAAGTGAGCAGAGTAAACCTCTTTGATGATAGTCTGATTTGGGTCAAGAAGTTCATATCCCACCAAACGCACAATAAAATTTTCCATGGATGAGGCCCCTATTTTGTTGAGTTTTTTAGGGGAGGTTTATTTCAGGGAGTAATTTATTTTTTACGACGTTTAATATTATTCTACATAACTAACTTTTCGTCTCCTGTAACAATACTACTAAAAATAGTTCACTTTTTAGTTAAGAAGAGATGAACAAAATGTTTATTCTTTGTTGCTAGTGTGACGCTGACGGTTATGAGGAAGTCACAAGGATTCGCAAGGAATAATAGTACCTCACAGGACATTACTGACCATACGAGGAAGTACTATTTTGGGAAAGCCCTCACATGCAATGTGAGAAAAAGCATAGCACAGGTGAAGGCTCTCCCCACCCACCTCTACCCACCCGTTTTGCGGGCACAGAAAGTGGAAAAGATACCTGATTGTATTGTGAAAAGGAACACAATCAGGAATTTTAATAGAAAAGTTGATATCTAGCTAACTTACTTATATACCCTACTTGACACTACCTTCTATACGTATTCATGGATTAGATCCTCCACTGTAGAATTAAATTGTTCCATAAACAAACTCTTCAACACCTCGGCCGGAAGACGATTCCACGTACCGCGGATCTTATACGAGTCGTTCCCGCAAATACTAGTGTGGAATGGGGTCAAACTTTGGACTTGGACATATAAAGTGAGGAATAGAGTAGTAGAGGATTTTTGTAGGAGAAATAGTGGGGGAAATTGGATAAAAATGATAGGAAAGCGAAAATGAAAAGTAGAATGAAAGACAGGTCCCAGGTGATAGGGCATCTCTGGCTTTCGCGTTTTGGTATATATATTTTTTTCTTTTGTGCATATATTAATACTCGTATAAAAGCCATTCAAGCCTTTATAGCAGAGGGATTTTCGATCTCTACTGCTTTTGGTAAAGTTTTTTTTTTGTTGTTATGTAGGATGTTTACCCCCGGATTTTTAGTTGTTTTTTATTATTTTGTTTATTTTTTATTTTGGTTTTTGATATTTTTGGCGAGTTAATCGCGCTAAAATTGGGGGGAAATTAGCACTTGGCTAATTAAGTGAAAGGGGATTGTGTTTGGCTTTGTGTTGGTTGGGTATTGCAAAAGTCTAAGTGAACATTGGGTCTACGTCGTTGTCAATGAAGAGTCTGCTGCTTTTAAAATGTTTTGCGTGTCCTATGTCATCAAAGTCCTTGTGCTCGAGTACAAACTCGGGAGGGAGGCGCCTGTGTACTTTGTCCTAGATCTTGCTTGCTTTTTGTGAAGCTCCATGTTTATGGGGGTTAACCCCAGTTCACCATGGAGCTCACTCTGCCTTCTCCACTCTCTCCTTCGGGTTCTCGTTATAATATCAACAGCCTTATTTTGGACCCTTTGCAGTTTAAGGACTTTGGTCTCGGGACTCGCGTTTATATGGACCGGTGGATACAAGAGTTTGGATCGAATGCGTGCATTATAGATCTTTAGTTTGTTGGAGGTACTCAGATTTAGGAATCTGAAAAAAAATCCCCCAAGTTCTTCCGTGCATTTGTTGTAGTTTTAGCTACGTGACTCGCATATCCACGAGTCGTAATCCGGAGTCTCAGAACCGGGCCCTCCGTGTGGTATGGGATGCGTGCACCCCTCCCCCCCCCCTACATGGATCTCTGCGAGGGTCCGTCGAAATAGTGGAATTACACGGAACTTTTGAGCATTGGTTGATATCTTCCATCTTCTCTAGAAAGAGTTGATGTTTTCGATTTCTACCGCCGTACTCTGTGCCATATAATTCACATTCCGATAAAGTGTCGAACAGATCATCGTTATATCGTCCGCAAATTGGACGTATAACGAGCCTTCAATCAGAGGTTGGGGAAGGTCGATGGTGTATATGTTGTAAAGTAAGGGACTTATACACCCGCCTTGTGGCACCCCCGCCTCGAGTTCGAACTCGGGGCCAATGAAACCATAAGTATTCACAAACGCTCTCCTCTCCATTACGTAACCGCATAGAATCCTTTCAAGTATGGGATCGAGGCCCAGCTGTAAGATTTTGTATTGTAGGCCTCTCCTCCATAGTTTGTCAAAGTTTTTAGAGAGTTCTTCAGCCGTAATTCTACCGCCGAGTCCCCCCATATCCCTTTCTTGCGATACATAATGGTGAGGATGGATTCTGTGTGTCTAGTCGTTCAGATCATTTATTATTCCGTCATCGAAGTCTAAATCAAAGTTATTCTCTTCCGGGAATATCTTAAAGATAGATGCCCAGAAGAGTCTGAATTCTTCTTCGATTTCTTTCGCGTCCGCAATTTCTGTATTGTCACGTTTAAGTTTTATGGTCTTTTGTGTCTGTCCGCCTCTTAATCTGTTTTACTGTCTGCCAGAATGTACGTGAGTCGTTTTCTATATTCAGTCCGTCTATCAAATTGTCCCAAAGTACATTCTGTTGGTCCCTAATAAGAGTCATTAATTCATCACGTATCTGTCGTGTTCGTATGTGCGTAATGATGTTGGGGCCAGTGAGGTTTACTTCATTGATCCGTTCTCCGTATTCCCTCGCGAGGAATTTCATTCTAGGGGTCCAAGAAGGGGCAGGAAGAGTTTTATATTTAACTCGGCGAATAGCCATTTTTAATAAATATTCAGTAATTTTATCTAACTCCTCGTCAATCTCTTCTAAAGTGGCATTAATTAAGGGGCCAGGGTTGTAATTTTAGAGGAGTTTATAAGTATCCCAGTTGGCGCGAGCGTAGCTCTTGTGTTCTGGGATGGGGACCTAAATGGGGGAGGTTGAGATTTTAATAAGGATAGCTTGGTGGTCGCTGGGGATAGGAGGGCCCGACTAAACTAAGTAGTTGTAGGGAAACACAGTGCTAGTGAGCACTATGCCTGGTTTTGTGGCTGATCTATGTGTAATGAAAGTCGGGAAATCTGGTGCAAATCTTGTCATAATTTGCCTGTCAATAAGTGTGTCAAGATTCATGCCTGCTGGGTTGGTCGACATGTAAACGGTTCTGCAGTGACCACGAAGTTGCAGGAAGTTGTGAAGGGATAGGTACCCTCTCCTTGGGGGCTGGTACCCTGTTGCCAGGACCAGGGAGGGGGGGGGCACTGACATACGGACCTCCACAGTGAGGTATGACTCATAGAGTCCACTTATTGATCTGAAGTCAAGACCTCTTTTCACAGATATTGCACATCCGTCCAAGCGTTCCCAGCTGTGATTTTTGGTTAAGACTTCGTAGGGAAATGTTTTTATCCTGTCTGTGTCATTTATCTCATTTTCAGAGATAAATATTGTTGTCGTATTACGTTACCGTATATTATTTTTTTGTTCGTCCAACCTTCTGAGTTAAAATGTCATATTTTTAATGTGTCCATTTTCCTGTTCACAATAGATTCCTGTGTGTGTTTAGCTTGTTTTTAGGACTTATTCTCTTACAAGCTTAGGTCCTTGTGGAGTGGTTGAGGGCGTAATTGTTCTGCCTGGTCGTTTCTTACTTTATTCGCCGTCCGTGAGGATTATGAAAGCTTCGGGAGCCAATCTAATTAAGCCTTCGAGTAAAGCCTCCTCGACTTTCTTTTCATGGCAGTCGTCCGATGTGAAACTCCATTTGTACCTTACGGATATTACTCCTTCCGTTATATCAAAGGCTGTCATCTCCTTAGGGAAAGGGGACCTTTCGACAGCGTATATCTTCAAGTTTCTTTTCCTTGAATGATATACGTGCCTAGGCTCCCTCTTACAAGAAGAGGACGACCTCGGACGTCTTTAAGGCTGCGAGGTTTTGGGGGCGGGGGGGGGACCGTGCCCCTGCCTCGGGCTCGCATACTCAGTCTCCGAAACCTTCATACTTTATGTGTGCGTTTGTGTGTTTTGGTGTTCGGTGTTTACAGCGTTGTTTGTTTTTTTTTGCTGCGTGGTGGGTGGGTTCGAGTCTCTTTCCTTTTGTGCTTGGATTCTAGGGTCTCTGGAAGGAACTGGGGCACTGCCGGGGGTGGTCATCTTCTGGCAACTAGTCTCACATTGGGGTTTGAGACTAATTTTAAGAATCTGCTCATACCGTGGGTTTTCTGGAAACTACATTTCACTGACTCCATTATGCGTCAGCATTCTATTAAGCTCCTTCTCAAAGGTTCTTGGGGAGGAGAGATTCGCGATGTGAGCATAATAGATGCAACACATAATTTTCGTCAAGTTTTCGTTCTCGACATAGAGATATGTCTTATTTTCCTTTGATTCTGCTACAGCAGCTATAGCAACTTTGGCGTAGGTGCTATTGGCTTTCGCCTCCTCAGCCAGTCTGTTTTAATTTGCCTTTTTCTTTAAGTGTTCTTTCTTGATCGAACATGCTATTGACAGAGTCTTATGCGCTCCTGCGCAGTTCAGGCACTTTAAGGAGGTGCTATTACAACCTCTCCATGAATATTTATCTTACGAGCAGATGGAGCACAGAAGAACGTCCTCCCTGGGGCAGCTGGCTGTGGTGTGCTCCTCGTACTTGTAGCACTTAAAGCACATCTGGAGGTCGATAAATTCCTCACGTTCGATCTGCTCAGGGCAGACGCGGACGTTGAAGAGGAGCATACCTCCCTACGTGGCCTTACCTGTTATAGCCGTATCAGTAAAGACTATCTTAAAGACGTGAATATAGTCTTTGAACTTTATAATTTCCGAAACCTTCGCCCAGGTGTGTTTTTTTCCATCTCCACCTGGATTTCTTACACGGAGTGCGCCTTCAGCGCCAAGATCTAGGCGGCGAAGGATAACACTGGGGTGTGTTTTGATCTGTGGTGGTGCGTGAGGTTTCAAATTGATGTGCTTGAAGCATTCTGCAACCTTTGAGGGGGGAAAGGCTTCGCATTCAGCCTCCTTAGAACAGATTGCCGCGTAACCATTGTGGGTATCGATGAGTCTAACCAGAGCAATACCCAAGTCACCATAGACTTGTGTAAAGACCCTCCCTCGGTCCGGCTTGGGGCCATCGGAGAGGGTGTGTCATTAAATTTTCCATCTCCTCATATGGGATACGGAAAATTAAATTTCAAAGGGAAATCCCCATGGAGTAGGCGTGTGATTGTTTGCGTTGTATGTGTGCATGTGTGTAGTTTGAGAGAGAATCTGTCACCAAGTTTAAGAGAAAAGAGAGTTTTTCAAGAGAGGGGTCCCAATCACAAAAATATATTTTTTCACAAGGCACTTTACCTCCAGAGTAGTGCGCTTTTCGAATGCCTGCAGGTTGTCGCCCGACAAAGGAGATATAATGAAGAGCGGGAAGGGGGAGGGAGGAAACAAGTTCACTCCTCGCCACAGGTGCACGAGAGCGAATGGAAATTTCACAAATTTTAAAGGCAAAATTTGTGAATGAATTTCTTTATAACACTGTCAAAAGCTTATCCAAAAGGATTCACCAAACGCGCGAAACTGAAACATAATTCTCGTTCCGAATAAATTTTTAAGGCACAAACACGATCTTCACAAAGGCAATAGAAATTTGACGTGCAATTGTTCAACAGTTACAAGCAAATTTTCTTCCCATGTTATTTTTAAAATATCTTGATCAAATTCCACTGGACGTCTTGAACTGGGTTCAGCTTTGAGGATAACGCTTCCCGAGCGCAAAATCTGAAACCACCTTTAGCATTGGCTTACACTAATTGTTCCTTCACCGTAGCCTTGACAAAAACTTTGAGCTGATAAATTAGCCTTTTTTTCTTTTATAAACCCCAAAAGCATAACGTTGCGAATGTGCTATTTTGGCTCATCCATAATATTCATTGTCGAGGAATTGTGCCTCCCTCTTTTTGTCAGAGAATTATATATTTAATGACTTTAGCACGCCAGTCTGACACTACTACTTAGAAAGGGAAACAATTCCTCTATTGGCTGAGTGGACTCTTTAATTACTGTATTATGAGAGTACCACAGCGTTTAATCAGTTTTAAGGAAAGAGCCGGTCAACACGTAAGGATCCAGTGAAACACCAAGAATTAACCAAAAATATATATCTTTTTAATTTAGCAATTAACTCAAATATTTACACTAAATTCAACAAAAGTTTAACATGGTTCGCAAGAATTGAATAAGGGCCTATTCCTGACACGAGGCCTGATCAAAGCAAAGTAGGCTCCACGTCAACAAACCAATTGCCAGTTAGTTAATTTAAGGAGACCTTTTAGTACAGCATTTAGCCACAATTTACGTTCCTCTAATCTAACTAAAAAATATGACATGAGTCACTAAATATTATCTCTCCTTTAGTTAGCTTGGGTACATCATTAAAATCTTACTTAATCAAAACAAATATATATAGTCATTTGGACTTACATGATCTTGAAAGGAACAGAGGTTGACGGATGTCGCTATATTGGATTTTTCACGATTCTTCGCATTGCAGAGGGCATATAGTGGTTGTCCCGGAGACGGTCGAAAAGATTTCTAATTCTTCTTATAACTTTATCTATCTGGTTATACGTCTAAAAGCCGGAGAAAAGAGTTGTGCTCTCTGGTTCAAGGAGTACTCTCCCTGGTAGCTCTTGAGTTCTTCTAGTATCCTCGTCTTATTCGCAGGGTTACCCAACTGGGTTTTGGTTTACGAGGTGATTCCGAAAGTACTTAAATGGAACTTCTTTGGGGATTAATTCTTCTTCTCTCACAATTACTGAGATTGCAATTTGAGAGTCCCTCGAGGGCGAGCGGATTTTCTTTTGTCTTGCTCCCGAAATTCCTGTTTGGCACTTAGGAATTGTAATCCAGCCAGACCTCTTGCTAAGTCTGTGAAGAATAAATAGGTATGGCACCGATAAGAAAAAGAGACAAACTTCTAAGTCTTAGAAGTCGATTTCAGGACTGGGCGAGGGACTGATCACAATGATCTAGTCGTCTATCGTCTCTGACAGAATAATAATCTCTTTCTTTCCTTACGTTGCTTATTTATAGACTGGAGACTTCCCCACCTAAGGGAGACAGCGTAATACCACTGAGGGGTGGAAGGGAAGGGGGGCACCGCGGAGCCCAGGTCTGCTTAATGAGAAGCACCGACAACCGTCACATTATTTCTCCTCGGTGTTTTTTTTCACCTGACACTGATTTTTGGCTCTCAATCGGATTTTTTGAGAGCTGTTTAATGGCCTTTTGCGGCTACCTTGGTCCTGCAGCCTGACTCGACTACCCACTCGGCGGGGAGATCAGAGCCCTTCGGCAGTTGGACTGTTAGTCAGACGACTAAAGTTCTCACGCCCCTCCTCTTCTGGTACGTTTCTCTCGCTCTCCTCGAAGAGAGATTTTAATATATTCATATGTCCGCTTGGTCCTCTGGGCGGCGTTATGTTATAATTCCTCTACATTCATAATTTAACAATAAGGCACTTTCAATTAACAATAGTAATACAAAATTAATAGCCCATAAAATGACGGCTAAGGTCAGTTGAAATGTAAGCCTTGGGTTAGGCTTAAGGCATACAGGCAGCGAGGCTTTGAGTTTAGTAAGACTAGGCCAGTAGAAAAACAAACCTGATTTCGATTATTTTTATTCATAATAAATAATGATAAATTTGAAAATAAATATTGCATTATTTATGGGACGACCTTATTAAAAAACAATAATAAACATTAGATGCCCGGATCGAATAATGAAAAGCAAATAAAGATTAGAATGGAAATCGATGGCAAGCCATTAGGCAGCAACGCCAATTTTCGTTAGAGTAGTGAGGGCGATCGTAGAACATTTCGTGGCTTGCCTTCATGTGAATTCGATTGCCTCCATAATTGATACGATACAAGTACTGCCTCGGCAGGGTTACGGAACAGATGAGAGAGAGCGAGATTGAGTATGTGGCGTTGTGAAGACGGGAAGGGAAATGATAGCGGTGTTGTGTTTGGCTATAAGACTGATAATGCGTGTAGAATTACTTACTCCCGAGGGGGCTCTCAGCCTATCCCATCAATGGGGGACCGGTTAGTCTTTTATGTCCGCGCTTGCTGGGATCGAGCCCGTCCTTCGATGCTGTTGTGGTAGACGTTTCCTTTCTAAATCCGAACTGATCTGTGCTAATTTCAACATACATAATTATTTCATTCTGGTAGGATGCCATATTTGGATAGTTTAAGTAAATTAGAAGAAACCATTACCCGACTGCCGGTAGAGTTTGAAGGGGAATTCAAGTCGCTTCATCTGTTCATTACAATGTGCCGTGCGTCATTTCACTGGGAAGAAAGATAGCTATGAGATAATCAGATACAAAAACAGTTTGATAACAATGCTGTGCAAATCATAGAGGAAGCAGGTTTTAAATGATGAGAATGCATATTATCTTTTCCCACACATAAGTAAATTTACTGCGTTAGTAATCTTTAAATGGACCCCTTTTTTTTTAATCACAACACTATTCAGCAACTATTTCATCGAATTAGAAATATTTTATTGGTAATTACAGTTGTCAAAAATCGATTTAAATTCAGAGATAAGAATTTGATATTCTACCATGGTTGGATTTTCCGATAATTGTAGAAGAAAAAGTATTTTTATTCTTAAGATAACGAAGACTGTGGCCAAAAGTTCTTACGACTTTGCTCTTAAATCCGTGAAAAAGTTTTTCATTGCGAATCTTCTTCTTCATGAGCGCTTCCATAATCGAGTTTAGCCTTGAAATTTTCCTCCTTTCATATATATTTCCAAACCTCGGTTTGCCAGACTGTCTCCAAAGGGGAAACTATCTCGAGCTGTAGATCTCTGCAAAGATCATTCAAACGTGGCATAATCTTTGGAAATCTTTACAGGACGAAACAGAAACTTCTCAGCAGTTTTAAGCAAGACTGAAATTAAAAAAAAATCGTAAGCATCCCAATACGTGATTTCCATTACTAAAATTATGAAAGTTGTAATGAAAATCTATATTTTCATAAGATGGACGAATTAAAAGAAATTATAATTATTAAAATATCTTTGCTTATCTTCAGAGAAGTTTTTCCCAGTTCAGAAAAAAAGACCCAGAGTCAATTGTATTATAATTAATACTATAAACGTGCAACTGAGGTCTACAAATCGTTAAAAAGGGCACAGGAAAGTGGTCACACACTGAGTATTTATGAACAACAAAGAGAGAGAGTCATCAAGATTAGGTGATGAAACGATAGGCTGATCATGAATTGTGAGATGGGTTCAAGCCCGTGAATGCGTCCACTGGTAGGACGACATCAGCAACCTGAAGTGACAATTCATCCACCAATTCCCGAAACTAGAGCTCTTGCTAGCATAGCGGATACGGCGTTGGTCTTCCAATGTCGCGGTAACGTGTTCGATCCCGGCATCAGCAGACACAGCGTACGTAGAGATCTGGCTACCGATTGGTGGACGCGCTGTTATCACCCCTGTATTCGGGTGGGTAGATCTTACATTTCTCATCACACACATAGCCAATTACAACACTGCTTTCTTTCCTCTCCCATCTTCGCAGCTCAACACGCACACTTTCTGTTCCAAGAAATCCTGACAATGGGTATCTATATCCACTTACCTCTGGCGTGGAACAGATCCCTCTGCCCGAGGCGACGAAGGGTCCACCTGAACTCTGTTTGGTGACAAAACATAATACCTCCTGTCACCTCTCTCCAAATAGGACCAACCCCTGGTGCCTTCGGGCTCACCAGCGATTGTCATGCTGACCTTTATGTCTATTACATTATCCGGTCGGGATCCGCCAGGATAAAGGCAGGTTGGCGAACTGCTACTAATACTCCCGAAGCTGATACCAGAATCTGCCCTTGCTGGGGTCCGCCTTAAAGTCAACAGTCAATATTAAAGTGTTTATCCTTTCATTGTCGATAATTTGATTCAAAGGAACCAAAGACGCTTTCTCGGCGGCTATTTTACCGCAATAACACCGAGGCAGCATCGCGCTGAAAGTTTGTAAGGGAAGATCTGTAAAGAAAGTGATGTATAACTTCAAATCCTCCTTCAGGCAATGAGCATAGTTGAATATACCACACATGACATAACATTGCGGGTTAAGACCCACACGAACCATCGTCACGGGGAAAATATATATCAAAAAAGACGGTGTGTGATTACCCATTGTCAATTTTAAACCTAAAGTTTCGTCATTAATAAACAATGGCCTCACTATACTTTTTTTTCTTAAATATTATAGCCAGGCCACCTCTAAGCATTAAATTACATGTCAGAGTTTACTAACAACCTTCAAATCACGTCAACATGTTTAGGTGCCGAAATGCAATTAAAGAAAGATAGTTTACGGGTTTTCTTCTCTATATTTTAGGATTTAGAATCTAAAAAATTCCATTAAAGATGCCAAATTTTCGGTTACTCAACGACACCCAAACATTTTGTATACAAGATCATTTTTGGTCACTGATCAACATCAACCTCACTTTGATTTTATGGCAACGTTACTTTGAAAGATTTCCTTAAGTCATATTTCGATACAGATTGGGCGCAGTCAAACACCTTTACTTGGAGAATATTCTTACAATAATCATTAATAATATCTGTCGTAACATTGAGATCACACCCACCCACACGAAAGTCATAAATCCACGCCCTCAAAGGCCAATTGAGATGAGAAGGATGAGAAGTGCTTAGATGGTGATGAAAATGAGCTCTATCATAAGAAAAAAAATGAATACTCACTTTCTCCGTTTGAATGGTACTGCTTAGATTAGGTACTCACCTTGTTTTAGGTGCACTTACCAAAATAACAAATACACAAAATACCATGGACTACTGAAACCAAGACCGAGGCAGAATAAGTTTGATTAGGATGGAAAAAAAAAATGGTCAAAAGGTCAGAGGAAATGTGAAAGGGGAAAATCCATTCATAATCGATAGATCAAATTTTAACAACAGACACCCTTCAGGGCGAATAGAGGTTACGGAATATTAAGTTTAAACCTTTTTTTTTAACTTATTCGAGTTACCACCGTGACCTTTAAAAACTTTTTTTGTAGTTTCAAAGTTTCTCCCTTTGAGAGGTCTTTCAAATTTTGTTTATCGATTAGATGGATTTCCTGTGACCCTTTTTTTCCACTTCATTCTTCTCATCTTCATTCACACTTTGTCTATTAAGATTGTCTATCGATTCGATATATTCTTCCCTCATTTGTATCTTCCAATTTGTTTCAGTTTGAAATTTTCGGGATTAATTTGGGTCTCCTGTTAATTGCTGTCAGTTTATGACTGCATCGCTATATTGTTTTATTTACGCCTGTCCATTTTGTTTTGGGACAGTGATGAATGAAACTGGGTTCGATGTGAAGAATATATTTCTTCATTGTCGTGTTTTTGATTTGAGACACAATAGCGGATCCCTACCCCCTGTGGAAGCAGGCCCAGTCATTGGAAAGGTTCCTGGAACCAACTCGGGGGGCGTAAATGGTCCAGAGGAAAGTATGAAACAGACCGCTTTCCTCCCCCCACTTTCTCTTCCTCCCTGATGAAACACCCTCGCTTCATCCCTTCAGCTTAGTTCTAAGTTTCAGTATTCTGGAGTTGTTTTGTATTTGTTACTGTGGTGAGTGCGCCTAAAAACGAAGTGGTTACCTAACCTAACAGTATCATTCAAGCCGAGAAAGTGCGTGTGCATTTCTCTTTTGTCAAAACTATTAAGTCAAATATTCCACTTCCAAACGTCGAAAATTCTTCTTTTCTTCTCAATATATATATATATATATATATATATATATATATATATATATATATATATATATATATATATCTTAAAACTACCGTACTGCCTGATGATACGACTGGAGAGGTTTTGAAGTGTTTTTTAAGTTGTTTGCAAAACAACTGCGATCTATCCTCCTTATTTATCGATTTGTCTTTCAGTTGCCATGGAGAAGTGGGCATGTGAGAGAATGATTATGTAACTTCGCGTTGAACTGCGATCTAAAGATTTTGCCTTTGATCTTACTTTTTGAGGCTTCTATCAGTAGGGACCTACTGTTTCACGTGGGATCCAAACTATTGATCACTACAGTATCTGGTAACCGGCCCCCAAATCGACCTGAATCGGAACTCCCTAAGTCGTGAGAATTTCAATCATTGTTTCTTTCTTTGGCCCAAGGGATTAGCCACGACCAGACGGTTCTATTGATTTGTTTTCTTTAATTCAAATGTATCTGTCAATTCTTTGAGGGCGGAAAGATCTCTTTCTGATAGTGAGACGCGAAATTGCTTTATTTCTAATCTACATAAGTCATTTGGATGGGTAAAACCATCTGAATACCCAACTCGAGTTTGGCAAAATGCAACCACGCACCTACATTTTCATTTGCAACCCATTTCTAACCATGGGAATGAAATTAATCAGAATCTAAATTAGAAACCATATTTAATAATGATAGGGATTTTTGTATAGCGCCTTTCAAGGCCATGAGCCTTTATAAAGAGCCTATGAACTAAGGAAAAAACTAGAGAGAGAAAACGTGGGTCTTCAAGGCAGGCTTGAGGGCACCAAGGGAGGAGGATGGGTGTATAACAGCAGGCAAAGCATTTCACATTCTCGGAGCAATCCTCTTTGTCTCAAGATCGCGTTTAGGATCATCAGTGGTATTCGCGATTTGCACTTAATTTCGTCAAGAAGAATTGAAGGACGGTGCCAATTCTAAGGTCGCTGTTTCTTCGTTTATCAGCGTCTCTAATCGTCTTGATAGCAAATAACGTTTGGATTATGTACAGTTTTCTAATTTCATTCATGACCTTCAAGAGCCTGTCGCCATGGATGGATAGGGGGGAGTTATCAAAATAGCAGAAGCTCGGGGAGAAGTGAAGTGCGAATGTACTGTTTGAGGAAAACGTAGTTGCTAAATATCTAGGACGCGTGTATGAAGAAATGCGAGCTCGGTTACAAGTTTGGGGTGACTGACATTCGTGGTTCTCGTGTAAATCAATTTAAAAAATATCATATTTCCAACAGATCGGGAAATCAAATGCACAACATTCGTGATTGAGTACACCAGCCCCTCTTATCATAGCAGAGTACATTCTAGTATAAGATAAAAGGCGAGCTAAAACATCCTGAACATCCTCGGTTCCGGAAGCTCCTGATGTGTTTCTCCTGGAAGAATTCATTATGATAAAACAGATTTGCCTAAATAAAGACCACTATACTGAAGGATCTCATCTGTCCACAAATTCGGTCTTCCTGAGATCAATTTTTTCATTGATTCTCCCTATATTGGAGGGAGATGCCCGTCATTGTGACGTCAATTGCCACCATGTCCCCCCCCCCCGCTTCCAGATGAAATTGCGTGATATCCAGGGGACGGACATTAGGGCAAAGGCGATAACAACCCCCGAAGTCGATTCTACTCCCTCAGGAGTGTAGCTGGAAGGTTTTGCAGATCCTAAAATTATAGAATAAGAAAAATAAGTCACATCTATGGGGTCCCTGTTCAGACTGGGCATCTTTTTGGACCCCTAGCTGTGAATTAGCAGAGGAAAAACCATGTGGCTTTGGGTCTTCTCGCGAGGAGGAGAGAGAGGAGAGCCTCCCCCCCTTCCACTCACTAGCACCACCAAATAAAATGGCAAGGTCCTTGAAATACAAGGGTGCAATTTTCGTCACTATATTATATGATGAATATTGGTTTACTCGAGTCTGTGTAAAGAAGAATGACGAAGATGATTCACGGGGTGAGGAACTTACCTTATCGTGAAAGGCTTAAGAAACTAAATCTTGATACATTAGAAAGGAGAAGAATTTGAGGGGAATTGATTTGGGTCTTCAAGTACATAATATAATAAGGGACACATAGGTAAGGTTCTTATTTTTAGTGAACGCAATAGGACACATGCGAGTAGCAATCGCTTTAATTTAGCTGGACAAGTTTAGGTTTAGGAAAGAAATTGGTAGAAATCGGTGTACAAATTCAGTGGTAAATGAATGGAATAGGCTCACTATTCAAATGATAGTAGCGGCCTCACCTTGGGAGTTTTAAGAATAAATTGGATAGATTTATGAATGAGGATACGAGGTGGGACTGAACTTGGGGATGGAGACAGGAGCTGCCTCGTAGAGGCTATTGATTAGCCGTTTGTGGACTCATTTTCTATTCTTCATTGTTTTCTTACCGTGTTAAAATTTTATCGTTGGTTGCACCAGTCAACTTTCTTCATCTCCTAAAAAATAAAACTTTTCTTCTAAATAAAAAAAAATTCTGTAAACCTAATTATGGGCCAATTTATGAGTTGGAGAATAGCAGGATATTTAGAAAAAAACAGGAGCAAACGGATGAACTTGGATAAGAAAATATCATTGTGTCAGGGTGTGATATTATATTATATCAATACCATATTATATCTATGGTGAAGGGACTAATAACTTAAAGGCGAACCGACAAAGGGGCGGAACATCACGAGTTTCGACGCGCGGGGCAGCGAGAATAGAGTGCAAAACGAGGTCAGGTAAAATTTGGGCAATGGCACAGCTCAAGGTTATTTAAAGAAGCATGTACAAGAATATAATTTTATTTACATACAATAAGAGAATCAATGGGCAAAATTATATTAGGAAATAAGGGGGGAAATTGCAGAGTTATGCATCAGACTCTGAAGTTAGAAATTAATGCGTTACAGATAGAGACTATTCCAATGGGGAGAATTAACTCAAATGGGTTGCTGAAGGAGGGGAGGGGTTGGCTTACGGAGGATTCCGCGTGAGGCGTCAGGGTAAGGTTTCACGGATGTCTTCTGCAGGTAATAAACGTGAGGGCGAGGGCACTCGGAGCTTCTGAGTGGGAAGTTGACGTGATAACGGTTTTCCAAGGGGGGGGGCGGTAACGTCCGGTCCAGGAAAGAGTATTTCTGCCATCCGAAGGCGAGGAGGGAATGAGGAGGGCTTCTACGGGAGTTGATGAGTGGAGTCGGAAAAATCGCTCGGTGGCGATCGTCAAATGGAAATACCTCACTGGCTGGGCTAATTCCAACGACACGAAAAGTTCCGCCGTCACTTTGCTTCGTTGTTAAGCACCTGACTGGGAACTAGGGGGAATGCTTCTTGGATCCTGGCGAGACTCCTCAACTCTGTATCTCCACCTGGAAGACGAGCCCTATATATCCGAGGCTCCTCCCGCAGGGGTGAGGGAAACATGGGGTGTTTGGCCAGCGCTACTCTCGAATGGCTTTGAACCTTCACGCCCAGGCGATTCTAACCCGCGAAAAGGTGGTGCGGGGCGGACGCGGTTCGAGGCTAACGCTTGTGGATGGGGGAAGGGAGGCTTACCAATTTAAGCCTAACCAAATTCTAGAATTTTCTTTAACGCATGGACGTCACTTCCGTGCTGGAAAATAAATTCCACGTGGAATTCCCCCACACATTGCAACGTAATAAATACGAAGGATCTTCAAAAGGTCTTGGTGCAAAATGAAAGAAATATTTATTAAGAATTAAAATAATACAAATGTCACTAATATTTCTCAGCATTGTTTTTATTTAGGTAGATGCATTTCTGAAGGCGATATTTCCACCTGACAAGTCCCTCTCTGAAGAACTCCTGGCTTTTTGAATTGCACCATGTCTTGACTTCACATTTTGTCTCTTCGATCAATTGATATCTTGTTCCCTTTAAATGTTCCTTAAGCTTAGGGAACAAGAAATAGTCCGAGTGGGCAAGATCAGGACTATAGGGTGGATGGGGCATGATTTGCCATCAAAATTCCCTCAAAGTTTCTCTTGTTAGCTATGAAGAATGGGCTGGAACATTGTCATGATGAAACATGACTCCTTTGTGCAAGTTGATCATCCCGCAACGCTTTCGGCACCCAGCGGGCAGAAGAAGGCTTGCTGAATCCAAGATGTTCTGTTAAAATTGCATATGCTGATCCTTGGGAAATATCGACTTTTTTCGCAATAAATTCAACGCTAATCCTGCAATCTTCATTCAGAAGTTCTTAAATGGCGGCCACCTTTTTTGCATTGGTTAATGTGGATGTCTCACTTCTCTCCCGTCGTCATTAAAGTTCTCTCTTTCTTCTTTGAAACGTTTCATCCACCTCCAAACAGTGTTTCTATGTAGTGTAGACTCAACATAAACATGTTGCAAAGAATCAACAATAGCGGGGGATTTTCAATCAAGAATTGTTAAAAATTTGATGACAGCTCTCTTCCCATAGTTTGCTTTTCCATCGATAAAAAAAAGCCAATTTCTTGTAAGCTGTCACTTGCTACCTGAAATGTGTAAGAGGAATAAATGGTAGTTTTGCCGGTTTCAGCACAAACCAAAGATATGATCAAACCCGTTTTGACTCGAAAGTTTCCAATAATCTTTTAAATTAAAGGCTTGCACCAAAACATTTTGAAGATCCCTCGTAATAGCAATTAAATCCTGCTAAACACCTAAATAAAATAAAATAAAATAGGATATTGACATATTTAAATTTAAAAGCATGGTTAAATATATTTTCTACATTTGCATTATAAGCAACTTATTTTAATATTTGTCTCACAAACACCCAATAAACTAGGAAAGAAATTGCAACATAGACCCTCTCACGCCTCATTGAATGCACAGAAAACATCGGAATTGCGAAACCACACTCACTGATTTAGAGGGAGAAAATCGATTGTTTATGATGAATAGCCCTCGAGTACCTACCCCTCAAAAGATTAAAATAGTAGTTTCTCTAACTGAAACATGTAGGGTAGTAATATAAAGACTATAAAAAACTGTGGTTATTGTTCGCACTAATTCTGAGGTCGAGATTGCCTAAACATCTTTAGAAAGCCATACCCTATCCAACTCAAATAAAATTATCACCTCAATTTAGTAAAATCATTGTAAGTGCACACGATCAATGGTGAAAGGCAATACATGACGAAACTGTGAATGAAAAATACACTCAATTTGCCTCAATAAAAATGACCATAATAATTGGCATTCTTTATATCTTAGTCCCCGTTTTCGCTTTAAGACGAAATGATGTGGGAATTGGGTGCTCTCGCTTCATGCTCGGACACGGCCCCTGATCCGGACGATGTCCCGTATGTATTATTCGACACCTGTATGAACGAGGCATGGCCTTTCTGTTAGATTTGTGCAACAGCATCTTGGTAGCGGGTATTACCCCAGACTCCTGGCGAAAAACTATTGTGTTTGCTTCTTTCGCAAACCGGGGGAGAGATCACTAGCCCTGCCGATTCCCGCCCAATATCTAACCTCCTGCGTGTGAAAGTTGATTGAAAAATGCGGCTTCCACAAGTTCTACTTCACGTCAGATACTCTGCACGGACTGGAAAATGCTACCTGCGAGGGCTTCCTTCGCTGACGATACCATGTCACGGTGTTTATCGATCTGGAGAAGGCATATGATACCGCATGGCGATGCGGTATTATTCACACCCTCTACACGATAGGGGTGAGGAGATACCTCCCAATTTTCATATCCGAATTCCTAGGAGATCGTCGAGTCCGTGTACGGGTGGGGGGTTTCCTTCTCCGCCACAATAGGGCAGGACGAGAGAGTCCCTTATGGAAGTGTCCTCAATGTCACACTCTCTGTCCAGAGTATCAAGGGTATCACCTCGGTGCTGGCGGAAGATGTTCTCGCTACGCTCTACGTAGACCACCTTTCTATCTCCTTCGGTGCGCCCCAGATGCCAACTCTGGAGCGTCAATGCTGGCAGTCAGTGAACCGCACATCTCGCTATTACGAAGTGCACAGGTTTTCTGCTGCCATCCACAACTCCACCCTGACTCAGACTTTTTCCTAATCGGGGTTCACCTGGAAGTGGTGGATTTGCATCGTTTCCCTGGTCTTATTTTCGACCGACGCCTCACCGGGGAGGTTCATATTCACAGCACTAGAGTCTCTAGTACCTGCGTAATGGACATCCTTCGTTCCGTGACGTTGAGCACTTTGAGTAATGATATGGTAACTACCTTGCTTTACTACCGATCCTCTGTTCGTTCCACGCTTAACTACGGATACGAATTTTGCGCATCCGCTCCGAGCGTGTATTTTAGAATGTGGATTCGATCCATCACACCGGTCTCCGTCTGGTGACCGGTGCCTTCTGCACGTCTCCCATTGAGAGCCTACTTGTCGATTCCGGGGAGATGTGACTTACTCTTCGCCGCACACATTGCATTATGCGTTTATATGCGCGGATCCAGCGTCTCTATCATTCGCCAACATTTCTCACTGCATCCATAGCAGATATCGACGGTGCTTATGCCGATGCGAGATGCCATTCATAGGGGTAGAAAAATCCTTGAAGAACTCGGTGTAGCTCTAGGAACTTTGGCGTCTCTGGTTCTGCCAAGGACGCCAGAACCATTTTTCCCCACGCCTCCTCTACTCACAAAGCTTCCAAAGCACCGGAAGTATTGTTATCTCCCTATTTGGGACACACGCGTCACGCTGGATCCGTCCCAGTGTACACGGATAAGTACAAGTCTAAAGATGGGGTCGACTTTCATGCCGTATCTTCTTGTTTGAAGTCAGTGGGGCTCTAACAGGCGTTGCTTCTTTCTTCACGGCTAAGCTGGTTGCAGTCCACCCCCCGGGACGGGGGTAACGTGTTGTGTACGGTTTGGACACTGGATCGTGATCTATAGCGGCAAAGAGTCCGCAATGACTGCGCAATCAGACCCGCGTTTCGCTCTTCCTCACACTGGTAGGAATCAGGTGAATCCTCCTTGGAAAGAAGATGGAAGAAGGCCAATTGGAACATAAAGTTGTCTGCAACTGTTCCCGTGGACCTACCCCACAATACCTTGGTAGCTTCAGTTCGCTTTCTATCGTCTTCTAATTGGGCACACTCGCGATTTTTTTTCTTTTTTGGCAGGTTTTTTGTAATAGGTTTATGGGGACTCTTTACCATGTAGAGCAGTGGTCTACGATTGGATTAAGAGCTTCAAGGAAGGCAGAGAACAACTCAAAGATGATCCACGGGAAGGGAGACCCTCCACCTCAAACAAGGTCTGCTGACCAAAGTCGCATGCTCTCACTTATTCTGATTTATGACCTTACGGCCTTTAAAACTTTCGATAATTCCCGGACTAAATTATTGGCTGTTATATCATTCGAAAGAGAATGTATAACAACATAAAGATTTCAAATTTCGTTAGAATCAGCGGAATAGATATGATGTTATTGCCAAAGCAAAATAATCCCTTGGCTAATCTTAGGAGGACATTGACAATTATACCATTCGAAAGATAATGTAAAACAACATAAGGGTTTCAAATTTCATTAGAATCGGCCGAATACTTACAATGTTATTTCCCCCAAAATCAAAAAACAAAACGGGGACCGACCGACCGACAACATAGTGAGATATAGAGTCGCACGCGACTAAAAATCAAGAAAACTTTACGCTTGTGTAGAATCTAGTTGATGAAGATCGCATAGTCATTATTGACGAAGTTGTCGATAAGGTGAGACTCTTACATGGTTTCAGCTTTTGCAATTATCACCGAAGATCTTGGTTTGAGCGAGCTTTCGTTGCGCAAAGACCAACTGAATCAAAGGGCTGACCTTTCTTTAGTAATTTTGACCAAAATTGAAGCAAATGAGGACAATTTTTTTAAGCGTTTCGTTAAGTTGGAAATGAAACTTGGAACTCGACGAGTTTGATCCAGAAAACAAAATTGCATCAGAAGAGAGGCATCCGAAGGGAACAGCTGGACCTGCTAAATTCAAGACAGAAAGGTCTGTTAAGAAGATTATGACCACAATTGGGGGGATTCAAATGGAATTATATTTCTAGACTTTCTAGAAGGACAGTAAAACTGTCGTTACCTCCAGCTATTATGAAGGTGTTTTAGCTGATTCTAACGAAATTTGAAACCCTTATGTTGTTTTACATTCTTTTTCGAATAATATCAATTGCGAAAGTCCTCTAAAGGTTAGCCGGGGAATTATTTGGTAATAACATCATAACTATTCGGCCGATTCTAAGGAAATCTGAAACCTTTATGTTGTTTTACATTCCCTTTCGAATGATATAATTGCCAAGGTTCTCTCAAAATTATTCAGTGAATTATTTAAAGTTTTGTAGGTCGTAAGATCATATATCAGAATAAGTGAGAGCACGCGACTTTTGGTTAGTAGACCTTGTTTTTCAAAAGGAGTAAAGTTCAATTGTACCCATTTAGAGCCATGAAATGACCCATATGACCAGAGGACATATGGTTATTCACCCTGGAGATTTCAAAGCTTCCATCAGATTTGACGCTGGGTGGCGCCATCTAGTGGCAGATGCCTCATTAAGCTATCCAAAAGCACTTGTAAGTGATTTGAACCATGGGAAACCATCAATGCAAGGCATGATCATCTTATCACAAAACGCCGCAGGTCAGTAGAGGTACTTTTCCTTCGTGTTTCTACTGCACCAAACCTTTACTAGAATAGAGAAAATTTCAGCTCAGCCAATTCGCCTCTCAGCCATAAAAATGTTTTTGTACATCAAAGGGTTGAAACCAACGTCATTAATTACTTTCTTAACAAATTTGGTACTTTTTATGACTTTCGTTACATTTTCAAAGCATTGTATAATGAAAATGAATGGGAAACTATGTTAATACGTTAGCTTTATGGAACATACGCAAAAGCATTTTCCCTGATTGAGAAATTATCAGATTTAAAATTAAATTATGTGTGATGTTGAGCTGCTACCGCCCCACCCCCTATATAGGCCACGCAACACCCAGTTTAGTTGCCGAAGTATTGGCTTAATGGGTGGTACAGGAGGAATTAATGTGTATTCATGGACGGATAAATTGGTGCTTAATGGATGTTCTTGGAGTGCATCTGCGCCAGGAAATTTGGGATAAGAGATCTGTAGAGGAAGAAGTTGTGAAGGTAGAGAAAATTGAAAATGTGTGGAAGATACATAACCGCAGATATTCGCCTACGCTACACCATCCAACCACTTGCAGGGGAAAAGGCATGATCAAAATCAACTTAGTTAATGGTAAACCTTATACAGCCCTTCCCCTCATCTTGAGAAGGTAGGACCCCTCCATCACCAGCTTCCAAATATACTTTTCAAGGAGCCCCTAAAAGTAATAAGAATTGGCGATCAATTTAGAGAACAGGTACACGAATCTACATACTTAGGGCAACATGTGACTCAGATGGCCAGAAGAAAATCGGTAGAACAAAATTAGGCCGAGAGATCGGTAGGAAAGCCTAGCAGAGAGAGAGAGAGAGAGAGAGAGAGAGAGAGAGAGAGAGAGAGAAAGAGAGAGAGAAAGAGAGAGAGAACCCGTCTTCAGAATCGACTTGCCTCTGTGCTTGAATGGCACAGTATCAATGCATCTTACCATTCTTAAGACAGCTTGTGACTCCAAATGTCCGAAAGAAGAAGAAAATTAGTAGAAAAAAAATAATCAGGAGAGAGACATGAAAGATGATAGTGGACCTTTATCATTTATAATTTCTCAATCAGTTCCGTATTTGACCGAAAATAAAAGATTTGAACCATATTGCAATCACCTTTTCATCAATATTTGCAATATTATATCACAAAAAGTGTCTCTTCTGCGCCTACGCAAGAGAAAACCAGCATTTTAAATCATCCAAAGATGTATAGTAAAAAAGCGAAAACTTACAAGGGCATCGCCATTGTTTTGAATGAATTTATTCATCGAAAAGGGTGAAGTGAAGTAAGGGAAGTGAGAATGCGCTAAAGTACACCAACCATACAACTTGGTTACTGATTAACCAGAGTCGGGAGCGACTTAATAATGGTTCGTTCTGGTGTACGAGACGACAAATTACTCAGATGGGGGGCGGGGCTTAGTACCCTCTTTTACCCGTAGTCAGGTCTATTCGCTCTTGGAAGAAGAGAATTCAAATGGAGGTGTAAAATGATGGAAGAATGAGGATTTTTTTTAGATAAAGATGTGAAAACCAACGAGAGCATTGGTCTCTGGACAAGGGTTTGTCACCCCCAAAGAGGATACCACATGGAGTGGTTTTAGTTCATCATTCTGTGCCCTTCCGGCCCCAGACCCTTCAAGAGGATCTGTGACTATACATCTTCCACACATTTTTACTTCCTCCATCTTCACTTTCTCTTCTTACCAACTTTTTAGCGGGGGATGCACCCGTTGGTTTTCGCTTTAAATACAAAATTGAATGACTATAACCAGGAAGGAACGCAACTCTCCAAACTTTAGGGGGGGGGAGTCATTCAAAGACCCTAAAGACGAATTCTGGGCAGGTCTCCCCCGTAAGGAGCACGGCGATTTTCCATCCTGGCCGCCGTGCTGACGGGACTCAGCACCCCGTCCGACCCCAACTTAGCCTCTTCTCCTTCTTTCAGACAGCCTGTATTTTTCCCTTACTTCGTCGCTTTTCATACAACCTCTCCCACAACTTTCTCTGGTAGTCCTCTAATTTCACAGGGTAGATGCTGACCTTCTTCTCAGCCAACCGTCCCGGATCAGGGCTGAGGGGAGAGGGGACAATGTTCTCTAACCCCTGAGCTCTGGTCCGGGATGTTTTATTTTTAACAGCCTGCTTCATCCCCACCCATACCTTCCTCACACCCCTTTTCCTTTCCTCTTCACACACATCAATTTTAGGGCGTGCTCAAGATAAACCCGCCATGCTGAAGGGTTGCCAGGTTAGCAGCAGGAAGGGTGGCCTTAAATGGTGGCACCTGGCTCTGCCAGGCCCGTACGCACCCCTCGCAGAGCGGGCTACTGCGAGAGGTGATGAGCTATTGCACATCGTAATAAAAAGAGGGTCACCATGCCCAATGATGAGTCAAACAAAAAAAATCTCCTTAATTCCCTCTATACCAACGACGGAGCCACCCTTGGGCAGCTCCACAGAAAAAAATGGAGGTCCTCCCCCCCCCCTATTTGCTTGCGCAGGAGTCCTTCCATATTCCTCTAACCGGAGAGGAAGCTTACTCCTTTCCTCCGCCTACGGGTGTAGGGGACTCCTCCTCACCACCTTCTCTGGAGGTGCTTTTGGGCACCTCCCTTTTTCCAGCGGCAGTCCCCCCTTTTCTTTCTAAGGGGACTGCCAAGAAGCCAGCGGGCAGCTCATAGCCGACCGCTTCACAGTAAAGCGGCTCGGTAGGGAAAACCCCCTTAGGGGGGGAGAGGAAAGCCAGGCCCCTTCGGTCGCTTCCCTCAAAAGACCTGCTGGCTAGAATATTGAACTTTGTCAGGGTCAAGGCCTGTGCCTCCCCACACATGACTAGTGACGTTGCCAACGGGACCTGCAATGTCCTGGGAAGGGATGGCCAACTGGAGGCCCCTCCTGAAATAGACATGTTCCTTCAGGCGACCCAGCCTCAGACGGTAGGGCCTTCGATGGGAGGGAATCTGGGATCGGCGCCAAGCACCGAACCCGAATCAGCCCCTATGCAAGGTCCTTCTCAAACGGCCCGGGTTTCCAAGGCAGTACAAGGAGGGGAGGGATCTTCTCCAACCCTGCAACTACCAGGACCTTTTCCATCTCGGAGAAGGACCTGGCTAAGGCCGGTCCATCTGGCCTAGGGGCTTCTGTCGGCTGAGGGGAGGAGCAGGTTCATTCCCCGCCCTCCTCTCATAAAAATTAAAAAAAATAAGAAAAAGACTAAGACTCGGGGCTCCTCTTCATCCTCGGGGGCTGCGGGGACGGATGGGTCTGCTGCCATTTTGGCAAGAGATAAAGCCATGATCGGCACATCCGGCCCCTCTGAACCCCTTCCACGGGTGCAGAGCCCCTGACTATGACCAAAAGGGCGCAGGGCGGAGCTTCGATAACATCGGGGCTCCTCGTTCAGATATTACGCGGCGTTTTCGAGCCCTCTGGCTCCAAACGTTTCCTCGTTATTTGCTCCACTGATGGCACCATGTTGGCTAAGGGTAACATGATCCATCAGAGGAGAGCTTTAGCTAGTGTGATTTGATAGAGAGCTGAAGGTAACCCGTTTCTCGGACGGGAGCCTTATGGCGAATGCATCGAATCCCTCCGAGGCGGCTATGATTAGTGCCCTTCGGACACTTGATGATACTCCTGTGAGTGTGACGCCGCACTCTACCATGAATTTGTGAAAGGAGTAGTTTATGCGAGGGAACTCGTTGACTACTCCATAGAGGACATCACCTTAGAATCTGGCCGACCATGGGACGGTCAAAGTCAAACGTGTGATGAGAAAACAGGGAGGGGCCTTGAGACCCACCCCTAAACTCTTTGTCACGTTCGACTGTGATAAGCTCCCTGAGTCGGTGCGTGCCGGTTGGTACCGCTACCGCGTAAAGGCATTCATGCCACTGCCGCGGCGGTGCTATTACTGTCACTGCTTCGGCCATACGAATCGTTCATGTAGACGTGCAAAGTCAGGGAAACCCGAAATCTGTGTAAATTGCTCCAACGCCGCACACGATAAGTCTGAATCGCGTGTGGCCAAGTGTGTCAATTGCGGACAGTCGCACCCCGCTTCTTCAAAGCAATGTGGTGCATATCTCCTTGAGAAAGAAATCCTGGTCGTTCAGGCCCAGGATCGACTCTCATTCCGCGAGGCTAAGGAATTGGTCCTGTTGCGCCCGGCTCTGCCTGGGATGTCTTATGCCTCAATAGTTAGAAAGGCACCCTCCTGGCCCATCCAGGCTAACGAGCACGGTTGTTTCCGCGCCCATTCGGAGCCATTCTGCGGGTTCTACTCAACACGGGTGCTCCCCTGGTAAAGCTGGCGGCACAAAGGGTTCACACCCAGCCCCAGCTAAAACCAGGGCTCCCCCCCTAGCCCCAACGTGACCGTTTCCCGTAAGGCGAAATAGCCACGGGCCTCCACCGAGTCGTTACACTCACAGGGGGTAACACCCCTGAAGCTGGTCGCTAGGCCATCTTCCGGGGTTCCTAAAGCTGTCTCCCAAAAGGAGGACAGCAACAAAGGAGCTTCAGCTCCTTCGCCCACGCCCCGAGGTAGGCGAGTGGCTCGGAGACGGTGGTTCCTCGAAAAGAAGGCCCCCCGCCTCCGAAGCCGCAACTCCCGCCTAAGGTTTCAAGGCGGAGGTAGGAAAAGACTCGCATGGCGAACCCAACCTCCTCCAATAGGTCCTCGAAGGCGACAGCGCCTTCAGCGCTTTTTCCCGCCAACAGCGTCAGGGGTTCTGCCTCCGGGAAGCGTACGGCCATTCCCGTGAGGGTCTTGTGTTTGAAGAGGGCCCTGCATCTCCTTCGAGCTAGGCCTGGAGTCCATATTCCTTCAATGGCATTGCCGTGGACTCCGGGCCAACTGGGAGGAGCTGCGGAGGCTCATCTCTTCCCGTTCACCGTTAGCTATTATTCTGCAGGAGACCATGCTAGGCGCGTGTTTCCTGCCCGCCCGCCTGGGGAATAAGGGTTTGGTCACCCCACCACCACGAGAGGGTTGGGCTGTGGGATGCGCGGTTTACACCCGGCATGATGTGCCCGTTCTTCCTTTCTCTTTAGATACCTCTTTTCAGTAAGTGGCTGTGTAGCTTCACCTGGATAGGAGGTATACTATCATTTTTGCCTGCATTCCACCGTTAGCTGACTTCGACGTGGGGGACTTCCGCCGCGTCGTGGCACGGTTGCCGAGGCCCTTTCTCTTGTTTGGAGATCTGAACGGCAGACATCCTCTCTGGGGAAATTACTCAATAAATCCCAGGGGACAAGTCCTTGCCGATCTGATTGAAGAGCTTGAGATAGGTGTCATACACGTGGATGAGTTTACGCATCACTGCCCGAGAACCGCTTCATTTTCTTGCCTTGATCTATCCTTGTGCTCTTCGGATGCACAGCCTGATTTTGATTGGGGGGTGGTCGATGACTTCCATGGTAGTGATCACTCTCCCATTCAAATATCATTTTCAGGGCAACTGCCGCCTGAGAGCCTACCTCGGTGGTGCTTGACGCGGGCGCGGTGGCCTGCATTTCAGGAAATGACTGAATTCTCTATCTCAGTCGAGGAGTTTAGGTCGGTAGATGAGGTCGCTAAGTTCTTCTCCGGTAGCCTTATCGCCGCAGGCCTGAATACTCTTCCAAGAACGTCTGGCCGTTTTGCACGCCGACCACTTCCGTAGGGGTCGGCCGAGTGTGAAACGGCCCTCAAACAGAAGCGTTATGCCTACATGCACTATAAGCGCCGCCCGAACGATTTCACTGTCGCTGAATTTCGTCGGGTTAGGGCTAGGTTTCGGTATATTTCGAAGCACACCCGCCGCTCTTCTTGGCGGGCATACGTGTCTTCACTTAACGGGAAGACCCGTCTAGCAAAGGTGTGAGTGCGAGTCAAAAGGATTTGGGGCAAGTTCTCGCAGGACCTCCCTACCGTTCTCCAGGAAAATGGGCCTGCAATCTCAGACCACGCATCCGTGGCGGAATACTTCGCGACCGCTTTTTCCGAATTCTCTAGCCGAGATGCTGCTCCGCCAGCATTCAATGCACGTCGTGATGTCGCGGAAGGCCGCCGGCTGGACTTTACCTCCAGAGGCGGAGAACCCTTCAACGGCAGGTTTACTGTGAGTGAGTTGCGTTCCTCTCTTGCTTCGTGCGCGGACACCGCCCGTGGTTCGGACGATGTCCCGTGCGCCATGCTTCGACACCTGGGTAAGCAAGGCATGGCCTTTGTTAGATTTGTTCAACAGGATCTGGGTGGAAGGTCTCCTCCCAGATTCCTAGCGAATCGCTACTGTGATCACCTTTCGCAAACCGGGAAGAGATCATTCTACTCCGGCCGGTTTCCGCCCAATTTCTCTAACCTCTTGCGTGTGCAAGTTGATGGAGAAATTGGTAAATGTTAGATTAGCTTTTCTACTGAATATCGGAGGCCATCTGTCTTTTGCACAGTGCGGCTTTCGAAGTTCCACTCCACGTCAGATGCTCTGCTCCGACTGAAAAATGCCGTCTGCGAGGACTTTCTTCGTACACAGCACTACGCCACGGTGTCTTTCAATCTGGAGAAAGCCTATGATACCGCATGGCGATACGGTATCATGGAGACTCTCCACACGATGGGGGCAGGTGGACGCCTCCAAATCTATATATCTGAATTTTTGCGAGATCGTCGATTCCGCGTACGGGTGGGGGGGAGCCCTCTCCAGCCCAATGGAGCAGGAAGAGGGTGTCCCACAGGTCTTGTCCTCAGTGTCACACTCTTTGCCCTGAGTATCAACGGCATCACCTCGGAGCTGCCGGTAGATGTTCTCGCTACGCTCTACATGGACGACCTTTCGATCTCTTTTGGCGCGGCCCAGATGCCAACTCCGGAGCGTCGACTCCAATAGGCATTGAACTGCGTCTCTCGCTATGCCGAAGCGCACAGTTTTCGGTTTTCTTTGGCTAAGACTATGGTGGTGCACTTTTGCCGCCATCTACGGCTTCACCCCGACCCAGATTTGTTTTTAATGGGGTGCGCCTGGATGTGGTTGAATCGCACCGTTTCCTTGGTTTTGTATTTGACCGACGCCTCACCTTGGAGGCTCATATTCTCAGCCTTAGGGTCTCTTGTACCCACGCCATGAATATTCTCCGTTTCGTGACGTTGAGCGCTTGGGGCACTGATAAGGCTACTGCCTTACTTTTTTATCGATACTTTGTTCGCTCGAAGCTCGACTACGGATGCGAGTTTTATGCATCCGCAGCCGAGCGTTTATTGCGGAAGGTGGACTCGATCCGCCACACTGGCCTTCGCCTTGCGACCGGTGCCTTTCGTATTTCCCCCATTGAGAGCCTACTAGTCGATGATGGGGAGATGCCACGCGCTCTACGCCGCGTGCAGTGCATCACTCGCCTGTACACGCAAGCCCGGCGCCTCCCTCAGCGGCCAACAGCTCTCACTGCATCCGCAGCTGATCTCGACGGTGCTTATGCCGCCGAGAGACGCCAGTCATACGCTAAGCCCTTTGGGTTTAGTGCCAGGAAACTCCTTCGAGAGCTAGGTATAGCTCTTGGGCTGGTGGCTCCCCTGGTTCTGCCCAGGTTGCCACCCTGGAGGGTACCACATTTGGCTATTTGTTGCCACGCCTCTGCTCCCAAAGCTTGTACAGCGCCGGGAGTATTGCGTTCACACCTCGTGTCACGCTGGAACCGTGCCAGTGTATACGGATGGCCTTAAGTTCTAAGAGGGGGTTGGCTTCCATGTCGTATTCCCTCAGGTTTGAAGTCAGCTGGGCTCTGCCAGGCGCTGCATCTGTCTTCACGGCTAAGCTAATGGCAATACACCCCTCGGTACGAGAGATTACGCGACGTGCCTGGTTCGGAGACCGGATTGTGATCTATAGCGACTCACAAAGCGCCCTGAGTGCTCTCGAGAATTGCAAGCTCCGCATCCCCTGGTTCGCGATATCCGTAACGCCACGGTTTTGGCGAGCCGGGCGGATGTCAAGATTATCTTCTGCTGGGTTCCTGGACATGTAGGAATAGCGGGGAAGGAGAGCGCCGATGAGGGTGCCAAAGAGTTCGCGAGGACTCTGCCACCGGACCAGTGTTTCGCTCTTCCTCACACCGACTACATGGCAGGAATACGGGCAACTCTTCGGACTGCTTGGCAAAGAAGATGGGAGATGGTCGAAGGGAACTTGAAGTTGCGTGCCATTAGGCCGTGACTGTTCCCATGGACCTATCCCCCAATGCCACGACGGCTTTAGATCGCTTTCTGTCGTCTCCGAATCGGGCACACTTGTGTGACGCATCGCTATTTGATGGAGTGCTCGCCTGCGCACTATTGCGACGACTGAGTCGTACCCCAGACTGTTCGGCACACTCTTGTCGAGTGTCCCAGTCTGGGTGATCTTCGCGCACGATACCTGTCCTGGTACAGGGATGGGCGAGATCGCTACAGCCTGTCCCTTGTAATCGGGACGGATTCGTGCACACCAACCTCTCGACTTTTAGACTTTTTGGATGAGGCCGGCCTTCTCCTTATTATTTAAAATAATAATATTTCGTCAATTTGTTTGTTTTTCTATTGCTTTTTTTTTGCATTTTTTGTTTTTTGTTTTTCCTTTTCTTTTTTTTTCATCTGGCTTTTAATGTAGCCTAGATTTAGGCTGGCTTGAGTGCGGCAACTTATGCCATAGAAGGCAGTCGCCAGATGACATAAAAATAAAAAATCTGGGCACGTCTCAAATTCATCGAAATCTGAAATTGAGGAGGACGGGCTCGAGTCCCGAAGTTATTTCGTCCTACCGAATTTGGGTATCGGCGCGGAGCCTTCCTTCCTTCTATGGCGAGTGATTAGCTGAAGAAGGTCGTGCTACTTCCCTCGTGTAGTCATGACAACGACGCATCTTCGTAGTTGATTGATTGGGACAGGAAAGTTGTGCGCATTTACAATCTATGACGGCCCGAGTAGTCTCCTCTTTTGAAAACTTACCCTTAATGAAAACCATGTACACATTACCCCTCCCCCTGAAAAACTGCGAATAAACTGCGAATAACATGCACATACCACAATAGTAAATGCTTACACATGCACACACAACAATAGTAAATGCTTAAACATGCACACGCATCAATAGTAAATGCTTACACATGCACACACAACAATAGTAAATGCTTACACATGCACACACAAACCTCTCCCACTAGAGGAACAGCACGTCCCACCGGGCTGAGTGCAAATAGGGAAGGCCCCACTCATTAAGTTGACTTAAACTCTTTTGCGGAGCCGGGGGGACGCTCTTGCGCTCCCCCCCCACCCTCCCTTGGTCTTGTTTTAGACGGACACCTATCAGGGAGGATGGTTGAGTTGAGTTTTTTTTTAGCTTTAGGTCTGACCTTTTTGGGTCTGTAATTTCCGAAGCGGATACGAGAGTGTAGTCGAGATGGAGGTAACCTCTATGGCTCAGTCTGGTGGTCAACAAGTGTCACACTTTGCGGTGACGAAATGTTTTTTTTAATTTTGTTGAACCTTTAAAAGGGAACGGTAGGCATTAAATAATGGCGATGCCGGTAACAAAATGTCGACATTATTTCATTATAAGTAAAATGTTTTTTTTATGAGTTAGGCAAACAGTGGTTTCGAGGAAGGGAAGCTCCTGAATAAAGCCAATGGAAAGGGAGACAGGAGCAGAGA
This sequence comes from Ceratothoa steindachneri, assembly GCA_963969495.1. Taxonomy (NCBI): domain Eukaryota; kingdom Metazoa; phylum Arthropoda; class Malacostraca; order Isopoda; family Cymothoidae; genus Ceratothoa; species Ceratothoa steindachneri. The sequence continues at coordinate 181,751,605 of OZ018321.1, forward strand.
GTTCATAGGCGGTTACTGGAGGGGAAGAGTATGTAACCATTTGTTCAAATCCTATCAAAGGACATAACTTACGAAAATCTCTTTGAGTTATCCAAATTGTTTTAGAGTTAATTATTTAAGCCACGTAACTCTCCTATGTATTCCCTCCTTCTCATATTATTTGGTAACGTAATCCAGCAAGGATTATCATTGTGTACATTTGCTACTTCTCAAAGAACTATTCAACTAGCCATAATTATACAGTTTAGTTTCAATTTTGTGTTATAAGAAATGTTCTCATCTGTATATTCCCTGAATTAGAATAATGTCAATAAGAGTATTTTTGTAGATAGTGTCATTGCATTCTCCTATTCTTTGTTGAAACCAGTTAACCAGCCAATATAATAACCATTAGTAAAGTGGTATCATTGGGGCCTTCCTCATTTGAGAATTGGCTGAACTCTAGAATCAGCAGCCACAAATAGACTCCAAAGATTCCCAGAGAACTGGTAAGAGAATTGAGAGACAGCCCTTGGCCTCGGAGTTTGCAAGCGTCCTATCACATGGAGAACAATCTGAGAGGTGGAATGCATTTTGTAGTTTGCATTTGCTCAGGAAATCTTTTTTGCCGTATTTTTTACAAATAACCTTTCTTCGCGAACCCGTGGAACAATAGTTTCTTGTTTGGTCGTTTTTCAGTATGAAGTACAAGTTAATTGGTTGGTATTTTAGAAAAAAAAGAGGAAGGCCTGTGTGTAGGAAATATTGTTAGTATGTTTGTATAATATTGTGAAAAGTTAGGTGTCCATTAATCATTGGTGGGCGTTATCGCGATAACGATATCGGGTTATAGGTTATCCGATATTTTTTCCCGCGTTATCGATTCATCGTTATCGCCGATACTTTTAGTTCCAAACTAGCGATAATCAATAATTTCAGTTTTTGGTTCCAGTTTAGCCCAGGGGTGAGCTGCGCGTGCCTTGGAGGCAGAAATATGTAGGTCCGAGCTGGGGAGGAGGGAGGAAGATCCTAAAAACCTATGAGGAGATGAAGGAGAGCCTCACCAGGCAAGAAACTAAGAAACAGTATTCAAATATTCTTACTATTGTATTATAAAATAACGCTATATATAGTCAATAATCAATATTGTATTATAATTTTGGATTTATCGATTTATCGGTTATCACCTTATCGGGCGATAAATTGATCGCCATTTATCGATTATCGGTTATCGCTGATAAGGTTATCGTTATCGATTTATCGGTTATCGTGATACATTTTTTACGTTATCGCACCCACAATGCCATTAATTCGTGATGGCTTCCAATTCTGAATTCTTGGAAAACCACAGCATGAATCTTTAAATGCCTTCGCTATGAAATTATATTTAAAAAAGCGACTTTAAAAAATGTACTGGCGGCAAAATCGTGTACAAAATTTAGGTTGAGCAAATATATAGCGTGGCGTGTTGAATTAGAAGCACTTGATATAACGAAGTTTTGTTTTGTTTTTTAATCTTATAAGCCCATCTGGCGACTGCCTACTTGGGCATAAGTCGCCGTACCTACTACAGCTTACTACTAGGCTATATTAAAAAACAAATAACAAGGATAAAAAGGTCATAGACTAAAAACAACAACAAAAAGCGAAACAAAGCAAAAAGCTAACAAGAAGGAAGCTCGCTCCAGCGTCGGAGGTAGGCCCGCCTCCCCCGGCGCAGGAGGCATTGATACAACGAAGGCATTGCAGAACGAACCCAGGAGGATAGGTGGCGTAAAGTAGCGATAGAGTCGGACGTGGATGAACTTGCAAACCTATTGCCCAATTTTAACGACGGCAAACCGGAACATTTCCTTAGGCATTTGAGAGGAATGCAGTAATTTACATTTGGCATAGGGATTGCTTGGCAAAACTGGTAGCTCAGGTTTGAATTGGAAAGAGGAGCAAGTGTATCTCGTTCTGCCTAGTGAGAACGCCGGAAATTACGATAAGATAAAGGAGGAAGTGCTAGGCCAGTATCAGGGCATCGGAGAGAGCTACCGACACATGTTTCGATTTGGCGAGAGGCGGGAAAAGGAGACATGAAATTCCTGTAGAAAGGAGCTTAGACTGTTGGTTGCAAGGCGTCTCGGCGATTAGCGCTACCGACATTGAAGAATGTTTTCTTGTTTGTGTCGTTCAAAATGAAGTTAGCCTTGGATTTGTGTAATAACTTGGAAATAAATGGTGTCACGGAGTCTATGCCCGGCGCTAAGTTAGTCGACTTATATTTAAAAACAGAAGAGAGAAATAATAAGGTCTGCTCGCCAAAGTCGCATGCTCTCACTTCTCCTGATTTATGGACTTACGACCTAAAAAACTTTCAATAATTCCCTGACTAACCTTGGGAGGACCTTGGCAATTATACCTTTCGAAAGGGAATGTAAAACAACATAAGAGTTTCAAATTTCGTTATAATCAGCCAAATAGTTATGATGTTATTGCCAAATAATTACACAGCTAAGCTTGGAAGGACTTTGACAATTATATTATTCGAAAGAAAATGTAAAACAACATAAGGGTTTCAAATTTCGTTAGAATCGGCTGAATAGTTACAATGTTATTACCCAAACAATATAATTCCCGGGCTAACTTTGGAAGGACCTTGGTAGTTATATCATTCGAAAGAGAATATAAAACAAAATAAGGGTTCCAAATTTCGTTAGAATCGACGAATAGTTACAATGTTATTACCAAAAAAATGAAAAGAAAAACAGAGACCGATCGACATAGTGAGATATAGAGTCGCACGCGACTAAAAGTAGGCATAACGGGTATAAAAATATGAATTTTAGGAGTGATATCGATAAGGCAAAAATAGCGTACTAAAGAAGGGTAAATTTTACAAGGGACAAGATAAAGAGATGGAGAGCTTGGTGAAACAGAATAGAAGGTTCGGAAATACAAAAAACGGGCAGGGTAAAAGATTTGTTTACTGGTATTGTTGGGAGGCGGGCAACACATTAGCGCATGTTAGCTGGCCATAAAGGAGGGCGATAGGAGAAAATAAAGGAATTTAAGGGATAATTCCAAGTCAGGAAAAAGTAGCCAGTAAAGAGGCGTGAAAGGCAAGCGAAACTTTATATACTAAAAAAAAAAGTAGCTTACAGTGAGCTAGACAGTCCGCCATCAATAATGCTGTTGAGAGATACAGGTGCTTCGTTAAGTCAGATTGCCGAAAGCTCGTTGGAGAGGCCAGTAGAGGCGTACACAGGAAGGAAGGAGTCAATGGTGTGAAGACAGTTCGCTGAGTAAGGCTATATCTGGAGTACATTTTCGTAATGGGAGAGTACAAGTTTGGGGTCTGTCTCTCTTTATCAGAGAAATGTGTCAGCCATATATTAGGCAATGACATAGCGTGCAGTTGCGTAGTGCAAAGGGCCGTAGTGATGGAAGTTCCCTTAAAGGCTAGTCCTCTCCACATCATAGGAGCCGAAAATCAATCCTTATTCCCTACATGAGTACTCGCGCGCGCTATGAGAGGGAGGGGGGGGGGCATCACGACGATCTGAGAAGAGAGAGTCAGAAGATAGGGGAGGGAAGCGACTAGGCTCAGACGCAGAGTAGGATAAGTAGGCCTAAGTATAATCGCAGAAACATTTCAGTGAGTGAAGGTTCGGGGAAAACAGTTGGATTCCTCAGAAGGGAGGGAAAGAGGCTCTCCAAATGAGCGTGACTTTTATCGCTATAAAGAAGGAGGCTGAGGAAGCACGAGTCTGAAAGGAGGAACGAAGCAAATCTAGAAGGCTTGGAAGGATTGTTCGATGACCAGGAGGTCACAGAGAAGGATAATTTAGTTAAACGTCAAGCGGAAGATGGAACTCTCCGCTAATATTTCGAGTTAGTAGGTGACGATCCAGAGAGCAAGTATTTTCTGAGTGGATTCTAGTGAGAAGATTCGAGCAACCCAGAGGTAAAGGGTAGAGGCGATGGTCAGAGGAATAACAAATAATGGTCCCTAAGGTATATAAGTAGAGGGTTTTTATCTCTTGTCCATGACAGGATAGGGGGTATTTATGAGTACATGAATAAGACGTATCAACGGATTCTGAGTCAATTCTTCTGGCCGGGCCTGAACAGGGACGTCAAAGAATATGGCAGGACATGCTATGTCTTAATTAGCCTAGAAGGGTCAGACTGAGATGAAGAAGGCTCTTCCTAATCTTAGACATTTTCTTAAGGAGGAATTTTGTTCTATATTTTGGGGCTGAAACCGACCAGTCAATATATTAACAATAGTAAAAAGTATCACCGGGATCTACCTGATTTGAGAATTAGCTGAAGCTTAGAACTCTAGGGATAGGCGACTTGTGCAAGAGCTCAGTTTAGCGCTCTGGACAATGGTGCCTCTGGTTCTGTCCAGAACTCCAGCCTAGAAGGTACCACCTTTGACTATTTGTCTCAATGAATATGCTCCCCAAGCTTCCACAGCGCAGGGAGTATTGCGTTCGGCCTTTTGGGGGCACACTTCATTTCACGGGGGATCGGTGACAGCGTACCTGGATGAGTCCATATCCGAAGATGGGGGTGGGTTCCATACAATGTCCCCTCTGTTTGAAGTTAGTGGAGCTTTAGAGGACGCTGCGTCTATCTTCAAAGCCAAGCTGGCTGCAATACGCCGTTCAATACAAGTTATTGTGCGTCGTTTCCCGTTTGGGAACAAAATTGCGATGTATAACAATTAATAGAGCTCCCCGAATGCTCTCTGGGCATTATAATCTTCTGCCCCCATCCCCCTGGTTCGCAGTATCCGTGACGCAAATGCTGACGCTAGCCGTAGGGATGTCAAGATTTTCTTCTGTTGAGTTCCTGGGCATGTAGGGTTTACGGGAAATAAGCTCGTCGATGAGGGCGCCCAAGAGTCCGAGAGGACTAGGTAGCCGAACCAGAGATTCACTCTTCCCCACACTGACAATATAACAGGATTCTGGTCAGTCCTTCAGGCTGCCTGGCGAAGGATATTGAAGACTGCCGACGCCGAACTTGAAGTTGAACGCGATGACCCCCAGAATGCTCCAACGGCTGCATGTTATCTTCTGTCGTCTCCAAATCGAGCACACTCGCGGGACTCAGTGCCATTTAATTGGACGCTACCCTGCACCCTACTGTAACGAATGCATGGTCCCTCAGACTGTTCTGCACAGTTTTGTCGAGATTCGGCGCCTGTCGCCGATATATCGCTTTTGAAGGAAAGTTATCTAGTAAATTTCTCTTTTCAACCCAGCGTCAGCCTGGATAGTAATTTATACGCCCGGGCGCTGGGCTGGTAGTTTAACAACCGCAAAATAGACAGAGCGCATGACATTCAGTCATAGACAGACAACATAATCTTACTAAATAACCCTCACTTTCATACTCACATCCCCATCTACCACCTATTGTCCCCAGATATCACCTGCTCCGACACCAGCCTAAAAATTCATCAAATCCTTAGGATCTGACTACCTACTGCTCATTATTACAACAAAGGGAAGAATTAAACCAGATAGCCACAGACATACCTAGAAAAATTACAGAAGGGCCAACTGAGAAACAGTCACAGTCAACACAGAGTAACACCTTGAAGTACTAAAGAGTACACCTTCACAGACACCAACACCGATGTACACATTATCCATACAATGATACAAAATTCAGACAAAAGCACATCCTTGGACGTAACAGTAAAACAAACACCCCCAATTTCACGCCAGAAATTAAAGACCTTTATCAGGCAACGCGATAAAATAAAATCGAACTCCTTAATACTCATCACACAAGACATAGCTAGTCAGACACTAGCTCACCAAACAAGCTCTAAACACGAAAACAAGCAACAAAATGCTAGAAAAGAAAAAAACCTTCACTGGCAAAACGCTATCAAAACATTAAACAGTATCACAATACCCAAGGGCAACACTACACAATTGCATGCAGCAATCACCACAATATACACCATGCAATCAAACAAACAACAGGCAAACACCAGCATCAAACACTTTCCCAGCGTTAGCCTCTTGAACCATCAGACCCGGACGGTCGTTAGGTCATCCAACTCTTACCCATTGACCCAGAGTTCACAAACTGCTAGACGAATCACATTAAACACAATCTGAAGCACTGAACTGCCTGGTATTCAGACAACATTAGTAACATACACCTCAGAAAAAAAGAAATAGTAGCATTCACCAACATTGAAAACTATAGCGTACGAGAAGTGGAGGCGAGTGGTTTAAAAACTTCGTTTAAATGAGTCTTTTTAGACTCAGGATAGTGGAGTCGATTCGCCGCTGGCTAACAGTGGTCCAGCGACGCGGGAAGCTGTTCGCAACTCGCCTACGCTACTTTCATTCTTTCTTTTTTTTCTTTGCCCCCTCTCCTACTCCCCTCTATCTAAAAACCAACCAGTACTCACGCAACGAAGTACCAAACATCTGGAATAATGTTACAATCATCACAATTCCTAAAGTTTGCAAAGACACTACATTACCTTCATCACACTGCCCCATCACTCTGCTCTGTATCCTCTCCAAAGTCATAGAAAGTTTCACCTTATATGGTATCATTCCACACATTTCATTAGCACCTACACAACATGGTTTCAGGACTCTACTCAACAACCACATTCTTATATCACTACATAAAGAATCTATGATTGCATCAACCAAACACAACCACACAGAACACCTTATAGTACTAGACATGAGTAAAGCTTTTGATACTCGTATCATCCCCTGCCACAACTTCACTAAAAATATACAACATACACAACAACACAACAAAAAGGTGGCTAGCTAACTATTTGGCGAGTAGACAAGTCCATGTGGCATTTGGTAGCCAGTCATCATAGATAAAAACAGTTATGCTGATTAAAAAGTCGCGTGCCCTCACTTATTCCAATTTATGACGTTACGACCTACAAAACTTTAAATAATTCACTAAATAATTTTGAGAGAACCTTGGCAATTATATCATTCGAAAGAGAATGTAAAACAATATAGGATTTCCAAATTTCGTTAGAATCAGCCGAATAGTTATGATATTATAATCCCGGATGTCTTTTTAATGAAATTTGAAGATGTGGTTGGTATTTTTAATGTCACTTCATAAATTCAATCCTTTCCAGCTTGAGTATCAGCTATTTGTTCTTCATTTTCTTCAGGAGAGAAAATTATTTCACTTGATGGCATTGAAACATTGGCCTACTTAAAGTAAGCAACTCTTATTCCTTCACCTTCTTGTTGCTTTTACTTATTGACCTATCTATTTTATTCAAGTTAATCTCGAAAGCATACCTGATGTGGTCCAAAAGAAGTAGTCATTTCTCTCTGACCTTTAATGAAAGCAAGTTCCTTCACAGAGATCTTCATCTCCATAGGGGGTTTAAATTAATTTGAGTTTCGTTTTGCAACCAGGGCAGCGAAATTCACACACACAAAAAAAAACAATTTTACACTTGCGCCTGAGGATATCAACAGGTTGTCTGAAATGAAAGTGTCTTAGGCCTGTAGCAAATATTGGACCGATTTACTCACAGAAGGTTTACAGAATATTTTTAATAGATAGCATGAATAGTACAATGCCCTAAAATAAGCCACTCATGGATGAATGGTCTCTTCAGTGACCAGCAGTCAGCCAGAAAGTTCACATCCCATTGTCCTTGATAGCGTTCCTCTATGGCACGGATGTCTTGGTGAAAGCGCTCACCCTGTTCTTCACTGAAGTCTCCGCAATTTTCTGGAAAATAGTCCAGATGGGACCGAAGAAGGTGCATTTTCACTGACATACGCGCACCAAGTTTGCGGAAATTCTCCATTAAGTCATCAACCATCTTCTGGTACTGAAGACTTCTGTGGTTACCAAGGAAGTTTGCAATGACTAACTTAAGGGACAGCCAGGCAGAGAGTTCAGTAGGATTTAATGAATCATCAAAACTAGTCTTTTAAGAGTTCTCTTATTTGAGGACCATCAAATATACCTACCTTAAGCTTCTCCATGCTGATTCGTTTGAACTTGTGGTGGAGGAAGGCAAATCCTCCACCTTTACTGTCCAGTGCTTTTACAAAGTTCTTCATTAGGCTGAGTTTGATTTGTAGGGGTGGAAGTAACACCTTGCTCTGTTCAACCAGACGATGAGACAGAACATTGTGTGACCCGAGTTTTAATCCTTGTCTTGATGGCCACTCTTGTCTGAGATAATGCTGGTCGTCAGCCCGACTATCCCACAAGCACAAAAAGCATGGATACTTTGTGTACCTACCTTGAAGTCCTAGGATGAGTCCAACAATTTTAAGATCTCCACAAATCAACCATTTATGTTCCCGGTAATTGAGAGCAGACAACAGACGTTCCATGCTGTTGTGGGATTCTTTCATTTCAACCGAGTGTCCAACAGGAATTAATGAAACCTTATTTCCGTTATTCAGAAGAACTGCCTTGAGACTTCTGTTAGACGAGTCAATAAAAAGTCTCCATTCCATGGCAACATACTTCATACCCATTAATTTCATCAGTTCAGCAATATTGTTACAGTAGATCAGTGAAGACGCTTCATCGAACATAAAGAATTTTCTGAATTCTCTCTCGCGTTCCCGATACCAATAGAACGTTGTTCCTGGGGCAAGTAGATGTTTCTCTCAAAGACGAGAACCCAGTAGCTGGGCAGACTCCTTAGATAAGTTCAGGTCTCGTGTCAAGTCGTTGAGTTCGGCTTGGGTCAATGGCACCGATTGGTTGTCCTCTTCTGGGTCGTATGCACCACACTCACCTGTATCAGTCATGTCAGTAGATTCGGAATCAGAACTAGATTCCATGATGACATCCGGCTCAGGAACAGGAACATCTGGCCATGGGGGATTGTCTTTATGGCCGTCGGTAACGTGATCTTTCCCTTCCATCCACACCATTGGGACACCAAATGGCATACTCTTTCTTTTCCTATTCCTCCAATCCCGTAAGTTCTCCACACATGTTTTGCAGCAGATATGGGGAGCAAATGCCTTATCCTGGTCACCTAGTTTGACTCCAAAATAAGCGTAATAAGCCTTCTTCACAAAATCCGTGGTTTTCGCTTGACGGTCTAAAAGAACCACGTGTCCGCAGATGAAACAAAATTTGTTCGGATGGTTCTTACACTTCCGATCCATCGTACTGCACAACTAAGCCTGAAAAGAGAATGAATAACTAGTTATTTAAGGTAACCCATGACCAGCTGTGGCAAAAACAAAGCCCATATACGCTTGGATGATAGCGCCATTTGGGAAAAATATGCTGTAATAAAAATCGAGTGTATCTTAGAAACCAGACCTGACCAAAGAAAATGAAGGATATTTTCGAATTCAGCACGCAAAAGGGATCCTAAATCAGTTGGAAAACCCTTGACCTTTAAAAAAAGTTTTGAATCGCAGGCCAGTGTAATATACCATAGCAGATTAGAGCATAGTATATTATATAATATTATTGCATAATATAGCACAGCGTAGTATAACATAACATAGCATAGTATATTATACCATAGTATACCATAGCATAGTATAACCTACCCTGTTTTAGCCTAGTATAGCCGAGCCTAGCAAAACATAAAATAGCCTAGCCTAAAATAGAATAGCCTACCTGTGCCAGGCCTAACCTAGCCTAGTTTAGTATAACCTATCACATTATAGCCTACTTTATCATACCTTAGCTTAGTATAACCTAGCCTATCGTATCCTAGTATAACCTAGCCTAGCTTAGTAGACCCTAGTCTAACCTAGCATATTATAGTATAGCCTAGCTTAGTATAGCCTATCCTAGCGTAGCATTGCCTAGCTTACTCTAGCCTAACCTAGTATAGCCTTGCCTAGTGTAGCCTAGCTTACTATAGCCTAGGCTAGACTAACCAGGAATGGCTTGGCATTCCATGCCAGAGCCTAGTCTAGCATTGCCTAGAGTAGTCTAGCCTATTTTCACACTTGCTGAGAGCAGAACAAGAAATCACGGCTTTAAACTTGAACTGAAGCGTTACAACCACGATCCATGTGGAAAAATCTTCACGTACAGTATCTGCGGTATTTGGAACGTACTTCCAGTGGAAGTTATCAACAGTGAATCGGTTGACCAGTTCAAGTCAAGACTAGACAGGGTCTTGAAAAGTGGCCGTTTAAGGACGTAAAGCATTCGAGCAGAGATGTGCCCGCTCGACTGCTAGTCCAAAGGTACCATCTTTGAATGGACCGTACGGTCTTCTAAGGTACTTTCTTTCCTTGTTACTCCTTACATACGATAGCCTAGCCTAGCCTACTACAGGCTAGATTTGTATAGGCTATCCTAGCATAACCACACCTAACATAATATAGCTAAATGTATCATATTATAGCCTAGACTAGTATAGCATACCATACTCTAGACTAGAATAACCTTACATAACTTAGCCTATTATAGCCTCGGTTAGCTAGCCTATCGTAGCCTAACATAGAATTACCTAGCATAGCCTAGCATAGAAGAGCATAGCCCTCCCTAGCCTATTATACTTTAGCCTCCGCTAGCATAGCATATTATAGCCCTGTCTAGCCTAGTATAGCTTAGCATAGCTTAAACTAGCCTAGCATAGTATAACCTAACCTAACAATAACTATCTTAGACAAATATAACCTATATTATCCTATTATATCCTCGTCAAGCATAGCTTAGTATTGTCTAGCCTAACATACTATATGCTATCCTAGCATAGCATTTTATAGCCAAAATTAGCATAGTATATCTTACTCTTGTACATTATATTTTAGCATAGTATAGCCTAGCCTATAATAGCCTAGCATAGTATATTCTAGGCTTGCCTAGCATAGTATATTCTAGGCTTGCCTAGCAGAGTATAGCATATTATAGTCTAGTCTAGCAGAGTATCAGCCGAATAGTTATGATGTTATCGCCAAAACGAAATAATTCCCTGGCTAACCTTGGGAAGACTTTGGCAATTATATGATTCGAAAGAGAATTTAAAACAACATAAGGGTTTCAAATTTCGTTAGAATCGGCCGAATAGTTATGATGTTATTACAAAAACAAAGGTAAAATGGGGACCGGCCGACCGACAGAGTGAGATATAGAGTCGCTCGCGACTAGAATCGCACGCGACTAATAACTTCACTAATGGTGTTTTCCAAGGGTCCGTACTTCCCCTCGCTTTGCTCAAGAAACTTGTTCCTGATTGACCTCGCATTGAACAGAAGAACTTTCAGGGAGTCCCCGAGTGTAGGACTCCCTATGCTCTTCCGTTTCCCGGCTTGTTTATTTGTTTGGTGGCTCCCCTCACTTTATACGCAGATGACATAACTTTCACATACACGTACGAAGTATATGTACAGCTACTCGTCTCCTCCAGCCCTACCTCAACACGTTAACTACATATATGGCTCACCACAGACTCAAAATGGCCCCGACCGAGTCCACAGCTACCCTCCTCACCAGTCATACATGAAAACACCAATACATGCCTCAGTTAACAATAAACAACACTCCCATACCGCACACCCACATGCGTAAATTACTTGGCGCAACGCACAATACGTAAGTGACATTCAAACAACATGTTGCAAACAAAAAACGTACACCGAGACTTACTGCCCTCGAATCAATCGCATACACAACATTCGGATAGCACGAAGGACCTTCAACCACACTTTTTAAACAATTCATATGCTCATTAAGGGATTATACAAGTCCTACTTGGTTCCTTAACCCTCTCCGATTCCTCATCACTCTCCAACCATAGAAAACAAAACCTTAAAAATAATCTCAGGCTGCGAAGCTACTACACACACAGACCACCTACACTCCTCTGAAGCTAAAGTCTCTAGGATCAAGGATCACTTCAACATTAAAGGCACACAAGTATTAGCCGCAGCCAGAGCCGGCCCCAGGCATAAGTGAACTAAGCGGCATTGGTTGGCGCGATAACGAAAAATCGATAACGATAACCTTATCGGCGATAATCGATAATGGATAACTGGCGATAAATTTATCGCCCGGTAAGGTGATAACCGATAAATTGATAAATCCAAAATTCCGATACTAGCGATAACGATATTGATATTTTAAATTTAAAAAATCGATAAATCCAAATCTTTATTTTTATCTTTATCTTGCAAAACTTAGAAAAATCTTAGAAAAAAATAGAAAAGTCCTAGAAAAACCTTAGAAAAAACTTCAAATTCAATGTTTATCTTGTCTCTTCACTAATGAAAAGTACTGTTTTAAGTAAAATAACCAAATTTGCACAGCCACAGTCTAGACCAAGTTCTGCAGCATGTTCCCGTTCGTAAACATGAGTATGTTGAAGTTTTCATCAGACAGGAAGCTCCTCTTAGCCCTGATGATGTCCTTGCCAAGGGGGGACAAGCGCTCCACCGCGGCGCTGCTCGGCATCGCCGTGTTATACCTTAAGAAGAGGTCAATGAGGACCTTCTCGCTGTTGAAGGCTGGGTCTGTCCCTTTGGCCTGCAGCCACACATTCACAATTTGAGCAGCCTTGGACTTGGTTGACCTGTGATGACCCCCAGTGTCATCTTCATCACAAATGCTGGCCTAGTAGTCCTCCGTCTCCATGTCCTCGCTGCTGCTGCTCCTGGCGGTCTCCAGGTCAGCACGCCACAAGATCTCCTCCACCTTCCTCTCCATCAGTGACTTGGCCTCTGACCTCTTGATCATTCTTTTCTCAAAAGCCCCCATCCACTTGAGGCGAAACTTGGGGTGGAAGGCATTGGCCAGAAGACACTACCCATCCTCAAAGGTGGCGGTGAACCTCGTCTCCATGGCAGCGAAGAGGGTGTTGACCAGGGGCTCGCAGAACCGGAGGTTGCCGCTGGTCATCAAGTTGACCAGCTTCTTCTTGGTCACAATGAGGGTGGAGATCAGAGACAAATTGGACAAATGCTTTTTGAAAATTGTCAGCATTGTCTGTCGTTGTCCTGAAACAAATAAAATAAAAAAAGTTTTTAAAATGTATTATTATTTACTAATATTTAGTTGTAGACGATAATTTTATTCTATCGGCTATCGCTACTTCATTAAACTTACAATATTCAAGAATTCTGAAACAAAAAATATAATAACTTACATGGTGACCTTGTCCTCTATGCCAAACTGGTTGTGGATATTCTCCATGACCTGGGCGAGTACATCATGGGTGGCGCTCCCCATGATCCTCTGGCAGGCCAGGATAGCCATCTTCCTGTCCATGGTGTTTGGGTCCAGCCAGTGCACAGTCATACCCAAGTACCCCTCCCTTTTAGCTGACCAGCAGTCAGCTGTGGTGCCCACCCACTTGACTTGCTCCAGTTTGCTAAAATGTAAGCATAACGGTAATTGACTTCATTAATCATTATGTATTGAGTTATTTTTCAATACAATATATAATACAATATTGATTATATTGACTATATATAGCGTTATTTTATAATACAAGAGAGAGTAAGAATATTTGAATATTGTTTCTAAGTTACTTACCTGGTGAGGCTTTCCTTCATCTCCTCCTAGGTTTTGAGGATCCTCCTCCCCAGCGTCCTCCTGGAGGGTACCTCTTTCATAGGGTTGAGGGTGTGGACCATGACCCTGAAGCTCTGACTGTCCACAATCTGCAGCGGCAGCATGTCGATAACCACAAACCTGACAATTCTGTTGTCGACGGTGGACTGAAGGACGGCGCTGCCCTGGGCCATGATGCCAAAGGTTTCGGCGATGGACATCTGCCGCTGCTTATTGCTGATTGACCCACCGTCGTCTGACTGACCGGGCCGGTTCCTGCTGCGGCCGCCAGTCCCAACGTTGGCCTTGCAAGCTTCATCAACTTGTTTTGCCTTGTCAGGATGAATCCTGTTGAAGTGGCTCTTCAGGTTGGCCTTGGTGTCCTTGTTTAGTTTCACCTCAGGGCAAGCAGTGAAAGATGTAGCTGTCGCCAACCATCTTCTTGTACTTCACCCACTTGCCAAGGAATAGCCAGGGTGACTGAGTCTCAGCCTCAGTGAGTTCAAAGTCAATAGACTCCACTGAGTCTCTTTGGCTTGATGCGGGCACAGTCTCTTGGGACGCCATCACTAATTCAATACTATAAAATAGCAAAGCACTGCACTACTAAATTTCAATAAAAATATGATCAGTTTAGAATGGGGGTGTAACTTCGTAAGTGTTCAAAACGTTAATAAACGGATATTAAAGAATAGCATCTAATAGTAGATGCATTCATATACACGTGATCAAAAAATTAGAACGGAAGAAGCACGGGAACATAGGCAAAAAATCATCAAATAACGCGTAAAACCGGGAGCGCAGGAGCACCACCTCGTGACTTCTCGTCCGACAGCTGGTGAGAGACTGAAGCTGAGCGAACGTTTTGAGAAGACGTCAAGACCGGCCTCCCCGCACTCCGTTCAGTATACGTTCGGTTCCCAGCTCGCACCTAACTATTTCTGCCTCCCAGGCACGCGCGGCTCGCTCCTGTGCTAAACTGAAACTAAAAACTGAAATTATCGATTATCGCTAGTTTGGAACCAAAAGTATCGGCGATACCAATGAATCGATGACGCGAAAAAGATATCGGATAACCGATAACCCGATATCGTTATCGCGATAACGCCCACTATGCTAAGCGGTCGCTTGGGGCCCCCACGAGCGATTCAAATATGAAGAGGTCATGATAAAACATTTTTAAATAAAAGAAAAACAATGAGTAGTAATATTAATGAAATGATATGACAGGTCACATTGATGTAAACCAACTACGAATAATGCAGACGATAGTGGATGTGTTACCCAGACAGTGTAGCCTAAAAAATGAGCAAGCATATAGTGTGGTTGTGGTGGTGGTGTGTGTTTAAGGGGGGTGGGGAGGTGGCGAATTAAATTCTGCATAGGGCCCCATAAAGGCTTGGGCCGCCCTCGCCGCAGCCTCCACAAACCAAGCGCATCCACTAGCACAAAAACCATTAAAATCACAACCAATTTATACTACATAAGAGATAAATTGTCAACCCTCCCACCCTAAACCAGCTTCAAGTACATATTCATATCCACTTTCACACCATACCTTGCCTCATGAACAGCCACCCTTCTGAATCTTCTCTCCCTCGTGGGGGCCAGACTCCACCTGACCAGGCTGCGATGTGGACATCACCCAGCCCTTCACCCGGGGTACGAGAAAAGGGTGGCTGTCTATCCAAAATGCTACAACGTAATTACATACATAATGAACGACTCTACCGCACATGCACATACACACCAACAACACAGTATACATTGACTGAAGGATGTGTGAGAAAGACCCGGTATAGGCCGCATCCTTCCCCCTGGGGCTGCTGGCAAGCCAGCTCGAGGATTAGCAACAACAACCATGCTGCAGCGGGCATACAGAACATTGCGTGCCCCCCTTGCCCTGTTGCTTAATTATCGAGAGTATTTCGGCCACCCGAAATAAGGGGCGAACGAAGGAGGGCTTCGACAGGAGTTGATGAGAGAAGTCCGGAAAATCACTCGGTGGCGATCGTTAAGTGGAATTACTTCCCTGGCTGGGGCTAATTCCAAATACACAAAATAGTTCAGCTGTCACTTTGCCTTGTTGTTAGCACCTGACTTGGAACTATGGGGAATCTTCTGGGGTCCGGGCGAGAGTTCTCAACTCTGTGTCTCTTCATGGGAGTCGAGCGCTATTTATGTCTGAGGCTCTCCCGGGGGTTGGGGGGGGCGGTAAGCGGGAAACAGCTCTACTCTCGAATGGCCTCGAATCTTCTTGAAGAGGATATTCTGCCCGTGTAAAAGTGAATCGTGGTGGACATGGTTCGAGGCTACTGCTTTTAGAAGTGGGGGAGGAGTTAGGCTTACCAATTTAGGCCTAACCGGGCCTTCGGCAGCGCATGGAAGTTCCGTTCTGCTCAAGAGAGTCCACGTGGGGTTCCCTCACAATTTTATTTAATTTGGCCACCTTAGTCCTTCTTCAGGAAATGAAGTGGATTTTTTTTAAATGAATTTCATCAACGCATTCAATCCATTCTCTGTTTCCTCCAAACATTCACTACCATGTTATTTGGCAGGTGTAGTACTTGTAATAGTTGTAGACTTCTTATATCAAGTTTTTGGTAAGTAATTCGCTATCTCAAACGAATCCACTCTCTATAAAGTGAGTCAAGAGCCAAAGGATTATCTCTCTTCTCGTTTATTGCCCTTCCCTCCCAACCCCTCCGCCTCCCCACCCCTCCGCCTCTCATTCTTAGCTAAAATTGGTCAAGACAATTTAATGCTCTTACGATGCTCTTTTTGAGTTTGACATTTATTCAAACTTCTAAAGGACGGTTGGCCCAGAAGCATCCTACAAGAACTCGTCGACTTTTGTTATAAAGACCCCGGTCAAAGTGAGTCGACCTTGAACCCTTTTGAATGGACCATCTTCTAGTTTGTAGAAAGTGGATTCTAGAGTCCTAGCCAATTGTCGCTAGAGGACTCTTCAAGGTTAACCAATAATTCGCCCCTATCCAAAATCATAAATTCCAGGAAGTTAAGTTGATGTAAACAAAAGAAAATGGGTTACAGTCGTAATAATGAAAAACTAGAGACATCAATTTTGTTCTATGATTCTAGGTGTCGGTTTATCTGTTTATATATGTGATGAAAGACTGAGGGGAAAACAGGCAGGGGAAAAATTAAATGAGAAATCCACTGTAGTAAGAGTTGTAAACGATCCTCTGCAAAAATATTAACCTTAAATGCTGGAGCACAGGAGGGCACATGAAAGCCTCTAAAAACAAGTTAACACAAACAAAAAGTATTAAAAAGTACAAATCACAAACTCTAACTCACCTAAAGCCCTTTACAGGTTGGGAGAAGGGGGTCGAATCAAACTCGCGCATCAGTGAAGGTTTAGATTTGAAGACCATGATGACACATGGCTTGGATTAGTTAATTTTATGGACGTGTTTAAATTTTTGCGGTCCATCAAAATTTCCACTTTGTTAGGTTAGGTTAACCTAAATTATTTCAGGACTTTTGAAGAAGAATGGTACCAATTGACCAAAGGACCGTGTTAGTATAGACCTCCCTCGATGGAAGGGGGAAATGTTTTCTCCAGAGATGGTTTTATACGAGTCGAGTGACAAATTATCTCGTTGGGTGGTAGCTATTTGTAAAAAGTGTTAATTTGATTCTTTCAATATTTGAAGATAATGGTTTGAAAGGTTTGCTAAATGCAACTTGCATCTGACTGCAGGTTCCCGCTTTTGAAAGCTTTTGAAACGTAAAAATATTGGACGATATATGGAATACTACGATAAAATAATAAGTGTAAACTCATTTGCCCCACTTATTACAAGCTTGAACTTACTGTTAACAGAGACAATACGAGTATTAAAATACTTAATAGACCAGGCAATGGCTTCGCCACTCCTTCCTCCCATACAGGGGTTGCTTGCGCTTCACTACAAAGATTAAAATTTTAAATCTGAAAAAAACAACCATGGTTAAATTTTTCGAAATTTTCTGAACTTCGACAATTATAATAATTTTAAAAAGGAACTCTAAACTAAATTTCCCCCTTTCAAAATATCACGTTGCTAAAATATAGAGTTATAGAAGATGAAGATATATAAAAATAAATTGTCTGAACTTCACCATTTTGTTTTTTGATATTATAAAAGAATTATTAGAAATAACTTTGATACAAAAAACATAAGTCATGACCAAACTAAGATGAAGTTATCATTCAAATACTCAAAAAAATCCCCTTCTTAAATTATAGAGGTAGTGATAGTGATAGGAAGTCAATTGGAAAGGCGAAAGGATAAAACTTGCGATGATGAAAGGCATTTTGTTGTCCTATCCTTGTCAAAGGGCTTTAGGTGGACCACAATGGCGTGTGTTGACCCAATGAGGTTTCTTCTCTTTCTGATTTAGAAAATGTTTAACTTCTGAAAATGCCCCATATACCCCCCATCCCCTACAGCAGATGGTGCTGGAAGCCCAAGTCCAAGGGAACACCCCACTGGACTTGTTTCAAAATGTGTAACTACTTGCTCTCATCGCCTACACCCACCTCTCCTAGTAGGGGGCGGGGCGTTGTAAACTAATCATACGAGCTACAAGGGCACCTTGATTGGTCGCAAAGTATTAAAAGAGAGAAAGTGTTCAAAATGACCGGCAAGAAAGGACCAGGAGCTCTAAAATACACGTGCGCAACATGCCACATAGATAAGTGGTGCGTGGACTTTCCGGAAGGGTGTTTTTCGAAATGCCACCCGGCCAGTTCCTGCACCGACTGTATTTTAAACGGCCAAATCAAGGAGCTAAAGGAAACATGCAGGGCTTCCGAGGAAAGATCCAGGAAGTTGGATGAGAAAATAAACAGCCTCGAATTAGAACACGCCGGACTGATTCGCAGGCTAGAGATCAGAATAGCAGAGCTAACGTCAAGCCCTGTAGTAAATACTGCATCTGCAGTATTACCCCCAGAGCTAGGTCCGCATGCTACGGATAAACCCTCAAAGAAAAAAAAAGAAGGGAAAGAAACAGGAAGAAGAGAAGAGGCTGAGAAATCTCAGATCTCCGAGAATTCAGTCGTTGCCCTGATGGTGAGTGGAAATGAACTCTACCTCCGAGGAGGCAAAGTAGGCCCCAGCGAGAAAATTCTCAACACGGTCATGGGAGCCGTGGACGACTGCGGATTGAGAACTCGCAAACGGGTCGTTGTAGGGATGCTCCCAAGAAGAGGTCCTAGCCGGACAGCTCACTCAAGGAACGTGACCCTGAACCAGCGCCTGTCCAACCTCTGTACGGCGGAAGGGGTCTTCTTTTTGGACCTCACCTTACCTTTTACGGTCGAAACGACCTTTACCAAAGGGACGGGGTGCACCTTTCATTCAAGGAAAAGACTGTACTCTGTAACTTAATCCAGGATGTCGTAGAGCGGACGCAGAGGAGCGTCCGACCCAGAGTGAAGGCGGACATAAGACAGTATGCCCGTGTCACTCCTGGAACGACGTTCTTAGATGTGGCAAAGAGGGGTACTGCCACACAAAAGAAGCCGGGAAACGGAAGAGCGTAGGAAGTCCTACACTGGGGGATTCCCTCAAAGTTCTTCTGTTCAACGCGAGGTCAATCAGGAATAAGTTTCTTGAGCTCCGTGGCCTCGTAGCAACAGAGGAACCTGAGATGGTGGCCATAACGGAGACGTGGATTAAAACCTCAAGCCGAGATTTTGAAGGTGAATTCACGATTCCCGGTTACCAGCTCTTCCAGAAAGATAGGCCAGACAGAGAGGGTGGTGGTGTGATGTTGTATGTCAAGAATACTCTCAACTCGACGGATTGCAACATCGTATAGGACCATAAACTACTAGATGTTGACCTAGAGATAGGTCCTGCCAAATACAGGACTCTGGTGTTTATAGACCTCCTGCCCAACTCGTTGAAAAGGACAGAGATCTGCACCAGCTACTAGGAGAACTTGTCGAAGACAGAGTGTGTATCGTCATGGGAGATTTCAACACACAAGTTGACTGCGAAACCAGAGAAACTTGTGGCGAGAACGCACTACTCCTGGAGTTCACGAACAACGAGTTCCTGACTCAATGGGTGAGAGAGCCAACGAGAGGAGACAATATCCTCGACTTGGTTTTCACCTCTGAGGATGACATCGTTGAGGACCTCTCTGTTGGCGAAGAGCTCGGTGGCAGTGACCACCGACTAATTAGATTTGTAGTCAAAGTCCCAAAGGCAGAGCCTGCAACTAGTAAATCAAGGAAACTCGATTTGAGAAGAGCAGACTTTGCAGGTTTACGCGCGGGACTGACTGACGCGAGGCTAGAAGAGTGAGAGGCTGTTGAAGACTCTTGGAACAGTTTCAAAACCACATTCATGAGTCTTCAATCGCGTTTCATCCCTCTGAAATGCCCCCGTCGGTCCTTTGTTCAACCAAAGTAGTTTAATCAAGAAATTGGGCAACTGCTTAGGGAGAAGAGAAATGTGTACCGGCAATCGAAGATCTCGGGTGACTTTGACGAATACCGGAGGCTAGCCAGGAGAGTGAAGTCAGGCATAAGGGCGGCTAAGCGGTCTGAGGAACTCTGAGTGGCGAGGCTCTGTAAAAAGAATCCCAAGGAGTTCTTTGGATATGTAAACAGCGGTAAACCAATCCGTCGAACGATTGGCCCTTTGAGGAATGAGGAGGGGACATTAAAGCATTCAGATGCAGAAAATGCTAACCTCCTCAACGACTACTTCTCTTCAGTGTTTACTGAAGAGTGTGCTCCCATTCCCCAGCCGACGAATTCCCACTCGGGGGAAAAGCTGGAGGTACTGGACTTCACCGAATGAGAAATAAAGAAAAAGATCGCTGACCTAAAGACGAATAAGTCCCCCGGACCGGACGGGTTTCTATCCAAGGTGTTGAAGGAAGTGTGCGATGAAGTATCACGACATCTGTGCGCTATCTTTAACATGTCAATCCGGACCGGATGCGTTCCTAGAGACTGGCGTGAGGCGGAGGTGACTCCGATCTTCAAGAAAGGAGCCCCCAGCCATCTGTCAAACTATCGACCCATCAGTTTGACTTCGATAGTCGGTAAACTCATGGAAAGCATGATAGTGGACAAGATAACGTCTTATTTAGAGTCAAACCTGCTACAAAAGAGTTCCCAGCACGGCTTCCGAAGGCAACGGTCATGCCTGAAGAACCTTGTGGAATTCTTCAACTTCGTGTTCAGTGAGCATGATTGGGATAAAGCGGTGGATGTTGTGTACTTTGACTTCCAAAAGGCCTTTGATAAGGTACCACACCGCCGCCTTCTCCGGAAAGTGCGTGCACAGGGCATAGACGGCAACGTAGCAGGTTGGATAGAGAGCTGGCTAAGTGACAGACGGCAACGAGTAGTGGTGAATGGACGGTCCTCTGAATGGGCGCCCGTATCTAGCGGTGTCCCTCAAGGTTCCGTCCTGGGACCACTACTGTTTATTATCTATGTCAACGACATGGACAGAGACATGGTTGCCAAAATCTCCAAATTTGCCGACGACACCAAGCTTGGTATCAATGTGGCCAAGGAGGGGAACACTGCCCGCCTTCAAGAGGACCTTCAAAAGATTGGAGAGTGGTCGGACACGTGACAAATGCCTTTCAACGTGGGAAAATGCAAAGTAATGCATATCGGCCACCGCAACCCCAAATCTCAGTACATCCTTAAAGGCACTGCTCTTGAATCGAGTGACACTGAGAAGTACTTTGGTGTTACTATCACTATCGACCTCAAGTTCTCGAAACAGTGCATCGAGGCAGAGAAGAAAGCCCAAAGGATGTTAGGCAACATAAAGCGCCAGTTTGGATACCGTAACAAGGAGATAGTACTTTGTCTCTACAACTCCCTCGTTCGGCCGCACCTGGAGTATGCCGTACAATTTTGGAGTCCTCCGTTTCGAAAGGACATCGCAAGGTTGGAACGCGTACAAGCTAGGTCAACCAAACTGATTCCCTCTATCAGACATAAAAGTTATGAAGATAGACTAAGGAAATTAGATCTGTTCTCGCTGGAAACCCGTAGACTGCGTGGTCAGCTCATCGAAGTTTTCAAAATACTTCGAGGGTTCGACAATGTTGACTACCGGGATATTTTCACACTGAGTGAGAACAGAACGCGCAATCACGGCTTCAAACTTGAACTGAAGCGTTACAACTGCAATCTGTGTGGAAATTTTTCACCTACAGTATCTGCGGTAAGTGGAACGCACTTCCAGTGGAAGTTGTCAACAGTGAATCTGTTGACCAGTTCAAGTCAAGACTAGACAAAGTCTTAAAAAGTGGCCGTTTAGGGACGCAAAACAATTGAGCAGTCATGTGCCCGCTCGATTGCTAGTCCAAAGGTACCCTCTTTGAATGGACCGTAAAGTCTCCTAGGGTACCTTCTTTCCTTGTAACTCCTTGTAACTATAATGTTGTCGGCAGTAAATCCAACTAGGCATATACTCAAATAAAGCCATAATATGATAAAAAAATCCAGATAATTTGACCCACCAACGATTGACCGATCTGATCGACACAGAGAGGGCAGAGAGAAGAAAGAAAGATATATACACGAAGGCAGTATAGGCAGACGAATGAGAGAAAAGGGAAAATCCACAGGCTGAAAATATTTTCTTAAAACCGCCATTCTTCAAATGGGGCCCCTATTGTTCAAGTGAATCAATTTGAAACTAACAATATTAAAAGGGTTACACCAAGTGTCATGTACACACTTTCCAAAAAATATGCTAAAGCTATTTTAAGATTATCATATGAGTTATGATTAAGTGTGCCGTCTAACACCAAGGAAAGAACTTAATCATCATCATCATCACTAACTTTATAATTTAAGAAGGGGATGTTTTTGAGTATTTGAATGATAACTTCATCTTAGTTTGGTCATGACTTATGTTTTTTGTATCAAAGTTATTTCTAATAATTCTTTTATAATATCAAAAAACAAAATGGTGAAGTTCAGACAATTTATTTTTATATATCTTCATCTTCTATAACTCTATATTTTAGCAACGTGATATTTTGAAAGGAGGGAAATTTAGTTTAGAGTTCCTTTATAAAATTATTATAATTGGCGAAGTTCAGAATATTTATACAAATTTAACCATGGCTGCTTTTTATTAGATTTAAAATTTTAATCTTAGTAGCGAAGCGCAAGCAACCCCCGTAGAGGGGAAGTAGCGAAGCCATTGCCTGGTTCTATTTATTTGATAACCTTTTAGAAAAAATATTGAAATTTTTGTTTGTATTATCTTAAGCATTATTTGTGTATACAGCACGGTATCATTTAAGAAGGCTATGAAGAGATCCTCTTCTCGCTTCTTAACATTTTCCAACAAAAATGAGATTGTAACTTTGCCCAGGAATGTTTTTTTCTTCTTTAAGATATCTACTTGCTCCTATCAACAAAATAAACTACACTATAGCTTATCCCTGACAACCTTTATGGTTGGTTTGTAGGTCGATGCTAAATTTTGAAATATTTCCCTTGATTAGGTTAAGTTAATGTTTGTATCTATGATACTATATGGAGCTGAGTCGCTTGCTCCTAGTACCAAAACAAGTGGAATCTAATATAACCTTTAAATAAATGTTTTAAATGGGAGTGCTAGTCTTCAACAGATCCAAAGTTCAAAGTTAATAAAAGTGATGAAATGTGTGGTAGGTTTTCATAGGTGTGAAAATGTTTACTAGGTTGCCCTGGTGTTAAGGGAATCACTAGCATGCTATCTTCTTGTTTGTCTTAAAAATTATTTTCCCTCCGTCAATAATGTTGCTGACCGTCGATATATATATATATATATATATATATATATATATATATATATATATATATATATATATATATATATATATATATATATATATATATCAAAGTAGCATGAGAGAATGATGAAAATGAATCCATTAAACCACATTGAAAGAGAAAACGGAAAAAGGTAATAAAAATATTACTGCAAGGAAAAGTTATTCCGTCTTCTCTTTCAATGTGGTTTAATGGATTCATATATATATATATATATATATATATATATATATATATATATATATTTATTTATTTGATTCCATTAATAAGTTCCTCAGTCGTGGCTTTCAACCCTTTCAATTGGTTTTTATTTTGCTAATTATTCTCTAGTTTCATATGGGCAGTTTTGCCTCTTATATTTGTACTTTATTATTTATCACTTCGTTTTTTCTTTTTATTTAAATTATAGTTACCTCGTTGTTATTTTATTTAGTTATTCATTTAGTATTTTCAATTTAAATCTTAGTTTGGGCACTTCGCCTCTTTTCATTTATGTTAATCTATCTTCCTTTTCTTATAATTATTTGGTTAATTTTGTTGATTATTTCTTCTTCTTCTCTTCTTTTTGTTTTAGTTAAATTTTAATTTGGGCACTTCGGCTCTTTTTATTAAAGTTTATTGCCTTTTATACTTCTTCTCTACTTTTGTGTTAAGTAAATTTTTATTTGATTTCTTTCTATTCTGAACGGCTACCCAGACTTTGCGAGGAATTTACTCCCATCCAAATCTGCTTTCGCTGCTACAAGCTCGAACAGCACACAGCCAAAGACTGAAAGGAGCCAAACATTACTTGCTCCAGATGCAGTGGAACAGGCCGCGGATGGAGGGAGTGTAAAGCAGCCAAAGAAAAGTGCCCAAACTGCGGTTTGAATCACGGGGCGATGGCCATTTCATGCCTCCAAAGGAAAGAGATAATAAAGAAGAAGAAGTCAGAGGACATAAGGAGGAGCAACACATCTTACGCTCAGGCAACGAAAGCAGCCCCAAGTAAAGAAGCGATGAACCCACAGTCAAAAACATACCTAAAGCTCGAGAATGAAAACTCGACGAAGATTCTTACGTGCATTCTTTTCGCACACGTAAACAATCTTATCAACCCGGGATCATTCGCAAAGACCCTCAACCTCATGCTAAGAAAGAACGGCATGTAGGAGATGTGGTTTCCAGATGATCCACCATCGGGAGACGTACTCTGACTCCAATTTGAACCAAAAAGCACAGTAGAGGCTCCAGCAACTCCATTCCCCACAGAAAAGGAAAGAACATCGGAAGACAAAATAGCAGAAAGCTCCACAAGCAAAAAAGCTAGCACATCCCGGCTAGACCCACGACTGGAAGCAGCGAAAAGACGTGAGAGGAAAGAAATGAAAGCTGCAAGAAGAATCAAGGAAGCGGAAGGCAACCTTGCAAGCGATTCATCCTCAGATTCTGAAGCTGATGAGGCAAAAAACAGGGCGACCAAGAGCCCTGTGAGCTCCAGAAGCAGGTCGAAAACCTCGAAACGTACTTGCAAGTACGATGGAGAGGAGATCGACCTAAGAATCATCTCCGACGAGCAGATCCCACACCCCGAAAAGCTCTCCCCCAGGGAGATATTTAAGGGGATCCAACAAGGGAATATCAAATGGATATACGCAGCAAACGAAAGAGAAGCGAACATTGAGCAAGCGCTGCATTAGGGCACAATAAAGCTCCACAGAGACTCTTGCATTGACCTAAGTGATGCAGAGTACAACAAAGTACGCAACCGGAAATACACACATAAGACACTCAAAAGTAAACAAAACCACAGAACAACACAAACATGGAAAACACGAACAACGCCTTAAAAATACTCACACTGAATGTGGATGGATGGAAGGGAAAGTCCATTGTTTACAGTAACATCTTCCGTACAGTGGACCCGCACATCATCCTCATATCAGAACACGGCATAAACACAACCACAGACAACATAAAAATACACAATTACACTGTAATACAGAAAAACCACACTCAAGAACGATTCGATGGCGCAGCCATCGCAATCAGGAAAAACATAAAGTTCAAAACATTACCGGACTTAGATGAATCATTCGTGGCGGTCGAGATCCTAGCCCTGGTTGGTGGCCTAACTGTGGTGGCAGCCTACCAGCCACCCAGACGACAGTACCTACCAATTAACAACTTCTTCACGCTGTTCGGGCACAAAAGGCTAGCGCTGCTAGGCGGGGACCTAAACGCCCGCTGCCGTGAATCTGGATACAGGAGCGTCGATCAAAGGGGACAAAATCTGGAACTACTATTCGACAGAAATAGAGTCCGGAGAGTAGGACCTAACTTCCCAACTTATCTAACGCATTGTTCGGCGACAAAACCGGACATTGTGTTGGCAAGCCCGGAATTCCCCTTTAACATCGCCAACGAACCTGGCCCAGTAGTCCCGAGCAATCATGTCCCAATCATCACCACCATTTCGCTTGCGCCAATGCTCAAGCCCGTCCCACATAGGAAATGTTATGCAAAAGCTAACTGGAGCAGTACAGAGAAATGCTCAGCATCTATCAACCAGCTGACCTGGAGGACGCAAATCTGGAGGAAATTGATGAGGAGATTGATAATATCACCAATCGCCTCATTCAAGCTGGCGAAAGATGCGTCCCCAGAATCTCGTACAAAATGCTCCCACAACCTAGGTGGACGGATGAAATGAGGGACATCGCTAGGAAACAGGGAAATTTATGAGGAAGTTGGTAGGACAGGCCCGACCCGGGAAAAGAAAGCCCGAATGAGACATCTAAGCGAGGCTATGAAAAACACAATCCTCGAGAAACAGAAGGAAATCTGGGATGATATCATTGACAGACTAGACCGGGAGACAAATCCTGGAGGTTTTTGGAATAGTATCCGAAGACTTAGGGGATTGCCTCCCAAGCCTAGGATTAGAATAAAAAAAGGCGACATACTCATAGAGGATCCGGATTCCCTGGAAAGAAGATTCAGGGCCTACTGGAAAGAGGTCTTTGCGATCTCACCTGAGGAGAACGACGATTTCGACCAGGACTTCGAAGACCAACTGCTCGAGGACCTCGGAACCATGATACATAAGACCCACCCACAACCGCAAGTGTCTAGAGAGAGAGAGATGGTTGTTCACGGACGCCCGATCACTGTTGAAGAGACCATTAACACCATAAGGTCCTTCAAACAAAGGGCACCAGGATGGTCTGGGCTCAATAAAACAACCTAATGAATGCCCCTAGGCAAATTATTCGGGGAATGGTGAACATCATGAACGCTTCCCTGAATACAGGCTACTTCCCAGACGGGTATAAGATGGCAAAAATCATCTTTATCTCGAAAGGGAACAAGCCCCCAGATCAAGTAGCCAACTACTGCCCACTCTCTCTCCTAGAAGTACCCGGCAAGATCTTCGAGAAGATAATAGCCAACAGGCTAAAAAATCAACTCGACGAGTTGGGAGCGCACAACCCAGGAAAACATGGGTTTAGACCAAAACGGGGTACTGAAACTGCCCTGGCGCTCCTAACAGAAAAGATCGCGCAATGCCGAGCGAAGGTTCATTATGTAGACATCGTGATGAGGGACGTGCAGAAGGCCTTCGACAAGGTTTGGCTGAGTGGACTGCAATACAAGATCCTAAGTCTCCAGCTAAACCCAGTCCTGGAAAGGATTCTTTGTGACTTCATCATGGACAGAAGGGCGCGTATCATGATTTAAGATCACAAGGGTCTAGAATTCGAACTCAAATAGGGCGTTTCCCAGGGGAGCTGCCTGAGTCTCTTGCTTTACCTGGTCTTCACCATCGACCTCCCTACTCCAATCCACGGGGACACGATGTATCTGCAATATGCAGATGACATCACTCAGATCGTCCCCTGTAGGGATAGAAAAGCAAGGAATCAGGCTATCAACACCATCGCGGAGATCTCGAACATTAACGACTTCGAGAGAAAGTGGAAAATCTGGACGAACAGGAAGAAGTTCACAATTCTCCCGCTGGGCCGTGAGTTGACGTGACCCATTGTAATTGATGGGAGGAGATACGGTTACTCCGCCGTAGGCACCATCCCGGTCCTAAAAATCTCCGACCGCGGATACTCGAGTCACTGCACGGTGAGGCAGAATATGGCGAAGAGAGAAATCTCTAAGCTATATAGGTTCAGAGAACTTAGCTCGGCGAATATCAAGAAATTATACCTGATGTTCATCCGGGCTAAGCTTATCTACCCTGCAGTAGTGACTCAAGCGGCCAGCAAGACAGCTATGAAAAGGCTCCAACGAGTACAGAACTCTGCATCCCTCTTCATGAACAAATGCAGAAGGAGGGATCGACTTCAGCAGAGGGACCTGCACCGCAGGCAGAAACTGGAGCCGATAAATGTCGCAACCCAGAAACTAGCCAAAAAAGTCTGGTCTACAATGGCCAATGATATCATACCAGACTTAAGAAGAACTGGACGCAGGATAAACATCTCTGCCAGGCTGCACGGGAGGGTCGGTCGTAACCGGCGATTCCCAAGCACCAAAGTCTGTTCGGAGGAAAACATACGACCAATTTACACTTAAACACTAACAACACATAGTATGACACGAAAACCTAAAACATAACAGGATAAAGAAACAACGAAAATTCACACGAGGTACAAACTCATAAACGCAAGCTAACAAAGGCTTGAAAGCTCAACAACACAGATACAAGAATACAGATTAAACGAGAAAAGGAGAACAAATACACAGAAAAACAATAAGAAGAACACATACAGAGTAAAACATGAGACAACAGAAATAATCACACAAAGGAAAAATAAATATATAAAAATAAAGCATGCCTGCGATGCCCCTAAATCAAGAGCAACCCTACCCCCATTTCACCATCTTTTATCTACTACTATCCAAATTTTTCAAAGAGTGATTATACCATCAACATGAATAAACAGCTACTATAGCAGGGATTACCACCCTTCATACTGCATCGGGCATGAGTAGATCTGCTCCTCATTCACACTAACCTATGCATAGTAACCGCATCCCATTGCTGCGTACTTTTCCGCTTAACTGACATTGATAACGAGAATAACATAAGCCATTTTTGTGAACATTAAGGTACGCCCTTATTTTAATCGGCGGTGACGTAGCCTCTTTATTCTTACGGGCAGAGCCGTAGCCCCCCCCCCCCGACGCCCACCCCTGGCTCTTGAAGGCCTGATTGTGGCCAAAAAATTGTATTTTATTAATGAAAATATAAAATTTTCGAATACACATTTTCTGTAATTATCTGATTTATCTATTCCCTTTCAACTGTGTCATTAATGATAGACCAGAATATTTGTATTACAGGAATATTGTTATGGGGGGAGGAACACAATCTTTATTTGGAGGGGGGAGCACTAGACATTGCTACGGCTCTGCTTACGGCTCTGCTTCTCACGATAAAAGACAATCTCATGGACCAAGAAGGCCGTCAAGGTCAGTACATTTCTTAAGCCGAGACATGAGGGCCTGTGGAGGAAGTGTCTCTTGAAAAGTAATGGGGGTTTCGAACCCGTACTGTTAATCGGTCAGTCTTTTTCGATAATCAACGCCTTAAGCAACTCGACCATCGTCTACTTCCCGCCCAAAAGGAGACATGGCTTATAAGGCCTCACAGCCTACGCATAGCGTTAACATATAAATCAACCGAATTTTCATTGCCACAAATCTCATATTTACGAGAATATCCCGATTTATTTACCGGATCAAATTTTGTATACGGTCATGTGTTTGCATACACAAAAATATGTTTGGGTGGCCTTGGTCGCGTTTCTGATCGACAGATATGTACATATTTGTGTACCGCTAAATGAGACCAAGAGCGGCAGAGGTGGAAGGAGTTTCTTTTTTGTTACAAGTCTTATGTAAAAGAAATTGGTTGGGTGTTTGTTTGCCACCGATCCCATTTCATTTACTATGCCTTTATTTCTTAGTGGGAACCCACTGATTAAGGTGGAATCCGAACTACGGGTATCCAAAGCGTATGACATCCGACGTGAAATCGACCCAAATGAGGAGACCATCCAGCAACTTGCAACACCCGATGTGGCTTAACTTCGCTAAAATCCGAAAAGCTGTTCCCACTCAGACCAACCATAGACCCTCGTTCTTGATATAATAGGTACCGCCATAAATGAGTCATAAAAGATAAACAAACTTAGTCCTCCTCCCAATCCGTCACATAAACAATTGTAAACTACGATCCCCCCCATAAAACTAATCAAACCGTATGCTTACATTTCTATCCACCGACATAAAACTCATTACTTCTGCTCTTGGGTGTGATCGACTCATGTTTCTTTACGTGTGATCCGGTTGAAACTGATAGATCTACTTTCAACGGGAAATATGCAAACCCGCTGAGGTGGAGACCCGTTGTCGGGTACAGGGTGTCCGAAAAGTTACTATGCACTGGAAATATATCTGGTTTCACCAGTGGTCAGAGACTCTCATCACTGTCACCCGAGCAACCAACTCCCAAGCACCGGCGAGCATAGCAACAGTCGCAGGTGTTAAAACTGTCTCCGAATAGGTCTTCGGGGCAAGGGAAGGGAGGGGGGGAAGAAAATGACTAGTAAAGTACCACCACATGGCAGTTCTTCTTACAACATATATTGACCCCACCCCCCTTGCCCCGAAGACCTATCCGGAGACAGTTTTAACACCTGCGACTGTTGCTATGCTCGCCGGTGCTTGGGAGTTGGTTGCTCGGGCGACAGTGATGAGAGTCTCTGACCACTGGTGAAACCAGATATATTTCCAGTGCATAGTAACTTTTCGGATACCCTGTATGAATGCGCTTAGTGATGTTAGATCGGGTCGTGGGACTATCCAGTTTCGACCTCCGTGAAAACAGACTAACCTAGGTTTGTCTGGTCTACTATTCTCTCCGAATCCCCCCCCCCCCCGCTTTATTGGGAGCCGTGGGCAACATCAGTGACTCGCGGTCGCCGTCCTTCTTTGGGAAGTTCGCATTTAATGTGTCGCATCTTGTTTAGGAGGCGATGATAGGCGCAACTCTCGCCACCCGAGTGGATGAGGCGTTTGGTTCCCACATCTGGGTGCCGGTTTCGATTCTCGGGAAGGGACATAAGTTTTTTAACGTTTGTAGGGAGCTAGCCACTATATAAGCGGCGCGTCGAAATCGAGCATAAACTCAGGCTGCTCCAACACGCATGTTACCCATCACACACTCCGCGCTCTCTCTCCCTCTCTCTCTTCGCGCATACGCAACACACTCTTCCGTTCCGGAACCTGTGGAAGAGGGTTCAATCCACACTCCCCTAACGCGGAACAGGTGGCACTTTCCTGGGTTACGCAGGGTTCCATGCTCGCTTTAGGGTGACAAAACAGACTGCATACCCTTCTCTCTGCACCTTTCCCTCGAGCGAGGACCGTTCCTGGCATACACGGGCTTTGCAGTAAGTGTCATTCTGATCTTTATGGGAACTTCGGACGATCTCGCTTACGATTAAAAAGGGACGGGTGGCGCAAGTAACATTTCCTCCTCCCATCATTTTTTTAGCGCAATAGCGACGAGGGCGTAGCAGGCAGCAAGTTTGTGAAGAGAGATCTCAATGAAAGTGGTGAAATGGGTGAAGTGAAAATTCAAGAGGTCTAGGAGTAAAGCCTCGGTACTCCAAGATTAGGATAAGACTACCGGGGACACTGGGGTGGCTCGGATGGTGTGCCACCACTCCAGTCTTCAGTTGCAGCAGTGGCGTTGTGTTGCACCCCCTCCCCCATGCGTCGAGGAGAGAGCTTAGAACAGGGGGAGGGGGGTAAAATGAGAATATTTCGAGAAGCGACATAGCACAGCGTTTCCAGACATAGTTCGGGGCAACCAGGGCCGGGGGGACCCCTCAAGGTGTTAAGGGGCCACGGCGTAATTAACTAACTATTGGTATATTAGTATATATATATATATATATATATATATATATATATATATATATATATATATATATATATATATATATATATATATATATATGTGTGTGTGTGTGTGTGTCTATCAAACACCACTTCAAGAGTACAGGACTTTGGGGGAGATGAGGCTTCTTTCAGTTGTCCCAAGTGATGAATTCCTCTTCCGAGGGAATTGGAAGATAGGACGATCCAAGAAGCGCGTGGGTCTCCAGGAGGCCCCGGGTATTCAAGGGAATGATTTATTCAAGAAAAATAAAAATAAAATCTAGCGGGGGCATCTCCACGTGAAAGACTTTTTTTGGTAAAGAAACTCTCGAGGAAAATGGTAAAGTTAGGGTAATGAAAGGAAGATACCCACAAGTGGAGAGATGAAGGCAGGTCCATATGTGATGTTGAGGGGTTGTGGAGTAGAATTCAAATCTTTCATGGCTTCTTTTGTCTCTTCTCTGATGGTCGATTAAAAGTAAGCTTCCAACCAATTTTTTGAGCTTTGCCTGATTTTGTACACACTGGCGACCACCGCCACGTTAGTTTGGGTGAGGGTGATGAAGCACTTTTGGTACACACGGCAGAGTGAAAAAGCTGATCCGCTCTCGAAGGAACCTAAAGTTGGATCTTGTAGCACTCTGTTTTCTTCACTATATTTTCGCGCTAATCAGACCCTAAATCTGATATGGAACAATGGATGATTTTTTTTTGTTGTAAGGGGATTTGTAAAGTTGCCCTGGCACGATGGAGCAATTGTGAAAGTCACCGTAGTGGCTCAGATATTTCGAGAATGTATTTCTGATCGATTCTCACAGAAGGCAATGAACATCTGCAGGGTATTCGGAAGAGTATCAACTTTAAATGCCCATCTTGAACTTCCTTCTTTGAGCCAAGGGGGCAGTAGTACGCTACATTTAGCATGTGCTACTAGCGGCGCTACGTTTTTCAGAAGTAATGATTTAGGTAGCTGCGCTACAATTGTGAGTAGCGGCGCTACAATCTTAGCATTTCCTGTCTACCGCTACTTTGAAGTTGAAAACTATAAAATATTTTAAAATTTTAGTTTACATTCGTAATTAATCTAATTATTTTTGTTCGATGAAGTGATATATTTGCAACAGAACTTTCCCTCTATCACAAACATCGCCGATATATTTGGGACCCAAGCAGCGAAATCTTGCTTAGTTAGTTAATCAGATTATTTATCATGCACAATTCGGTGAATTTGTTTCGCATCCATCCAAGGGTTCGCTAATCCGTGGAATAGTAATTCCTGTCTCTCACACTAGTTCAACACTTTTGCTGTTATTTTCAGTAACGAAAGAAACAGTTCTCCCACTGCGTGACTTGTCTTCTAAACTTTTTGGATTGATACTCTCACCCAAAACATTTTGTATTTTCTGAATGATGATTTTCCTCTTTCCTAAAAAAAATAAAATCCTGGTTTCCTCTCTTTGTATTGGACAGACTGGGGAGATTTTGCCTTGTTCACCACTGCCATTTCTGCAGCCAGAAGTTTATTGTTATATCGGATAGTGAAATCAGGCAATTTTAACTCTCGCTCCTTCCTCCGACGCCTTTGTTTCCGTTGTTTTTTTCATTATGTTTATCTTATTTTTATTTTAGAATAGCCTAATTAATAGGCTAAACTTTTGGGGGGCAATTATGCCCTTGATGGCAGTCGCCAGATGGGAGTCTAAAAAAATCTGATAACTCTCATCTGAAAGTAATAGTTTTACATGGCTCCGACGCGTCGAATCTTAGTTTTTTAAGTTATCTCTTTACCTGAGAAATTGGCTTCTGGCTTATTAACTAACGCTGATCATTGCCACCGAAATGGCGCCTCATGTTTGCCGTGCGCATTGTATCATCGTTTTGAGGCAGATACCATACTAAGGACAACAAAATCTTTAATTGTGTGAAGCCATATTTGTCTTCAAAGCATTTCCTTTTCCGCCCTTCTTGAGCTATTTCTTCGGGAGTCGTGGAAATAAAAAAAAGAGTAAAGCGATCGTAGAATATCTGCAATTGTCACTTTATTACTTCAAATATTTCATACTAAATTTGAATTGTAGCAAAATAAAGGTCAATGTGTAATTTTGAGGAATTATATAATATTATTGATAAATTCAGCTTAAAAAAAAAACGACCTTTCCTCTCTGGTCACAGCTCTCTGAATTTCCTGGCGCTCAAATGATTTGTCCTGTTAGGCCACTATTCCTGCCCCTTTTGCTATTTTTTATGTTCTCTTTTTTAGTTATATATGTTATCCATCAACAAAAATACCTGATTGATTACATAATCGTTGCGTTGTATGTCGTTACATAATTTATCCGTAATTATAAGTAAAATAAGATTTTTAAATCTATTGTGGAAAGTTCGCCATTCTTCCGGTTTCTCTTCGATGCGGATGAAAGAATGTTAACTTTGGCGTATCTCCGCAATCCCTGTTTCAGCATCCCCACAATTAAAGCAGATGTCCCTGTGGCCGTTGGAACCGGGAGAGACCTCAATCCTCAAGATGTCAACTGCAACATGGTTATCTATGATAAGCCTTCCACTCTGTTGCGAGGTTGCAGTGCAAAAAACGGTTCAGATCATCCTGCATTGATACTCATAACCATGAACAGTTCCATTTCTTCGGGGAGATAACGCATAGCTCTCAAAACCTTAAGGAGACAGAGTATGCCCCTGAGACACCAAAATAAGCGCCTTCAGTAGCCACAATTCTGATTCCTAAAACAACGAGGGTAATGAAACCTCTCTCTGGAAGATGAAAAGAAAAGGATTAATTTCGTTGTTTGATTTATAAGTGCGCAAGGAAATACATTAATTAATTCGATATTTAAGAATTAAAGCAGGAAAAGCAATGAGTGAATTTAAGGACACGAGAATAATGAATATAACGTTTATAAAGATGCGCATTTCGGGGGAGGGGGCTTTCCACTAAGTAGGATCCGCGAGTCAATTATTTAGTCCCGAAAAATTTTAGAGCTTTAGAACAGCGCGCGAATTTTGAGTTAAGTAATCATGATCAATAAAAATATCGATTTAATGGAGAGATGCGATGATGTGGTTGACGAAGAAAAAGAGGGGACGAGTCGAGGAAGGAGATGAGGGATTTGTGAACTCAGCGCCACGGAGGATTGCAGGTAGAACCAGACTGAAAGAAGAGTAGCCTCGGGGGAATGTGGTCTGCCACAGGGGAGTGCCAGACGTGAGGAGGACTAAAAATAAAGGGGTCTTTGTATACTGCTTCTGCAAAGGAGTTTGCGTCAGGGCTTTCCTCAGTAATATTTACTTTGGAAGAATTTTCTAGGTAGCTTTGCCTCAACCAACAGGAGGCCAAGGTTGGTGAGTCCGGCTCCGAAGGGTAGGTACAAATACAAGCCCGCGAGAGTGGAACTTCTGTCTGTATCTCACTGTGTTTACCATGCGATCCTTTTGTATCCCTCAGTTTAAGGAATAAGAGGTGACTTCCCATACTTGGACAAGAAGCATTTGCTAGATTGGAATGCAAAGAATCTCAGTTGTATTTATAACAGGAAGCGAAATCGAGCCTTGTAAAGCACTCGTATCATTTGTGTCCATACGCATTTATTCTCTGGAGTCAATCCACTGCTAGGGCATTGATATGAAGCTTATTAACTCAGTCGCTTGCTTCTGCGGAAAAAGTATATGTAAAACTGCAAAAATATTTTACCCAGGCCAAGAACCTATGTTTGTGTACGCTCTTGCTTTCTTATTCGATATGCGGGGTTGTATGTACCTAGGAAACGTTCCCCCTACAGTGGTTCCGTACATATTTAAGAACGACAATTTGGTCTTTTATTCTTTATTAGGCACACATGTAGGCAATTGTTGGTTGACAATCAATTTCTCTCTAAACTCACCAAATTTCTTAGGAACAATGTGTAATCAGTGGTCGTGGCCAAGCAAATCTGGCCATTGGACATGTAAAGTGGTGAGGTATACACATATAAGTATATACAAGTAGGCATCGCCAACTTCGATGTCACCCAGTCTCCGGAAGATCGGTATCACTTTGAATTTTGGGGTGTTAGTGGAAATCTTCCATCTCTTTTAATATCTACTGATAAGTTCGATTTTTCTGGTTGTTATTTGTGTCAGGAGATCAGGATTTCTGAAGGGGGCAGTATCTATCTGGGAGATGTCGTCGGCAAACTGGATATACAAAGTGTCCTCCCTGATTGGATCAGGAAGGTCGATTGTGTAGATGCTGTCGAGGAGGGGGCTGAGGCATGCCTGCAGTCAGCTCAAGGTCGATCCGATATAGTCTTTTATTTCTATGTAGGCTTTCGTGTATGTTATATAGCCATAAAGTATTTTTGCCAGTCTTGGGTTTAGTCCTGGTCTTAGTAGTTTGTATTCTAGTCCGATCCTCCATACTCTGTCAAATGCCTTTTGACATCTTTGAGCACCAGGTTTGCATAATTATTCTGGTTGACAATTTTCGCTAGCTGTAGAGTGATGGTTGCTAGCGCCATGTCAGTCCCTCTTCCTCTTCTGAACCCATATTGATGTTGATTATGTAGATTGTTTTCTTCCATGAACTCATGGGCCCTGTTGGCAAGCACCTTTTCGAAAAGCCGGCCTGCGACTTCGAGTATGGATATGGGTCTGAAATTTCGGGTGTGTCTGGCGGCTTTCCGGGTTTCGGAATGAAGATAATTTTAGCAATCTCCCATTCGTCAGGAAAGTAGCCAGCGTTTAGGTATGTATTCATGATGTTGATGAGCCCCTCTGGGATATTTTAGGGGGCATTCACAAAGTTGAGTTTTGTCAGCTCTGATTTTCCCGGTGCTCTTTGTCTAAAAGTACGTAACGTCTCTGTAAATTCGTTATTTTCCTTCTCTCTATCCGTCACCTCTCTGTTTCTTTCTCTCCTTCAGTTTCCTCCCTCCATTCCTCCCCTCTTTTCTCTCGTTTGGATAACTTTGCTCCTTTCTCCCTCTATTTCTGATCTCTCGGTTTCTTCTCTCCTTCCGTTCCTCGTCTCTTTTCTTTCAACTCTTATTTCTCTATCTGTGCTCCCTTTCATTCCCTATCTATCATCTCTGTTTCTCTCTCTCTCTCTCCTTCCGTTACCTGTCTTACTCTGTTCATCTTTACCTATCTATCTATTCAACTATTCATTCGCATATCACTCTTCTCGCTATCTGTCTATCTCTCTCCCTCCTTTCCTCTTTACCTCCCCGCTCCACTTTCTTTAAATACGCTACTCTGCACGACAATTTATACGATCCCGATAATCCCAAATTAATACTCGTTCCAAATCGTCCACAAAAACCGGCAGTAGTAGTGAAGCAGACAAATTAATTTTCCATCAACTTAGGGACCATAAACATTTATGACGAACGTTTAACCCCAAATACCCCAACCATCCACCTCTTATAAATCTGTCTATTTATTTCCCTACCTCTTCTTAATTCTTTATTTCTTTATCTATTTCTTTCCTTAGATCTTTTCTGATTCCTCATCTCTATTTGTTTCATTCTATTATTTTTTCTTTTTTCTTTATCATTCTACTGTCTTTCTTTTTTTTACTCAATGGCTTCAGAGATAAAGGTTGTTGTGTGAGCATCTTTGATTGCTCCGACGATCAATTCCATTCTCAAAGCTCTTGATCTCTTTCTCTCCCCTATAAACTTTCTCTATACTCACTACACAACCTGCGCTCTGGGAGGGCTAACGGCCCTGAAGGGCGCATTATAAATACCTATTATTATCATCATTATTATTATTATTTCAATGTCCACCGATGCGTTGTGAAAAGGGTGTGTCTTGTCAAGTTCTTTCCTCAGTTGGTTGTGTATGGAGTCTTTAAAGTTGAGATGAAACTGTTCGTTCTCTTGTGGGGAGATGGTGAAGGTATCTTTCCAGAAGTCTCTGAACTCTTCTTCCATTTCTGTTTCGTTCTCTTGCTTTGTCCCGTCATCTTTCTTCAAGTAGATGTTTCCGTCTGGTGGTTTTCCTTTTAATTTCTTTATGGTATTCCAAAACGTGCGGGGATCCATCTCTTCGTCAAGTTTGTCGATAAGGTCATTTCACAAAAGTCACCTCTTGTTCTGTTATGCGTAGTGTCATTTTCGTTCTTAGTGCTCTTAGTCGTCTGCTTTTTCTCTGTCCGAACCAACTGGGAGGAGTACATAACTCTTCTAAATGGATACATGCCTCAATCGCTAGAAGAAGCCACCCTGGAAGAGATCGACCAGGAGCTGGCGAAAATAACGCAAAAATGGTAGAAGCGGACTGTGCAACAGTGCCCAGAACAACTTTCAAGATGTTTTCAGCACCAGCGTGGACACATAAATTATATGACTTAATGGACGGATACAAAAGACTTAGCACAGGCGTGGAAGTTATTCTGGGCACTGTTGCACAGTCCGCTTCTACCATTTTTTGCGTTATTTTCGCCAGCTCCTGGTCGATCTCTTCCAGGGTGGCTTCTTCTAGTGATTGATGCATGTATCCATTTGGAAGAGTTATGTACTCCTCCCAGTTGGTTCGGTAGAAACATTTCCTCCTCTTAACAAGTACCTGGATCGGACTTGAGATTGTGATTTTCATTGCGATGTGGTCGCTTGGGATCAGGGGGCAGGTTAAATGAAGTAATTATAGGGGAATTTCTGTCTGGTCAGAAGTCGGGAAAGTCAGGCCCAGCGCGGACTACAATGTTTCTATTTATGAGAGTCTTCAGATTCTTTCCTTTCCTACCTGGGGCTCCAGTGTATTGGGATTCCTGGCATCTGGCGGTGAGTTCCCTCCCAAAGATCGCAATTGGAGAGTCACTCGAGGGTGACTGGTTCTTCTATTATCTTACTTGCGAAATTCCTGTTTGGCACTAGGAATATTAGTCCTGCCAAGCTTCTTACTAAGCCTGTGCAGGATGCTTCGGTTGGCACCGAAATAATTCTTCTTCTCTTGCTGCCGAAATTCCTGGTTTGGCACTAGGAATGGTAATCCAGTCAGACTTCTTCTAAGTCTGTAAACGGTCGTTCTGTCCGGTATCCATTCAAAACGTGACGTTTTTCTATGTTAATTCGACACTAGGTGAAGGATCGATCTTCTCGAACTGATCCTTTATCGTCTCTCCACGAATAATAATCTTCTTCTCTTGCTGCCGAAATTCCTGGTTTGGCACTAGGAATGGTAATCCAGTCAGACTTCTAAGTCTGTAAAGGATAGTTCGGCCTGGTACCGATACAAAACTTAACGTTCTATGTTAATTCGGTACTGGGGAAAGGATCGATCTTCTCGAACTGATCCTTTATAGTCTCTCCTCGAATTAATCTCCTTCTCTTTCCTTCAGGGGCATATTTATAGGCTAGCCACCACCACATCTAAAGAGAAAGGGGCGAGGCTGCAGCGGGAAGAAGTAGAGGTGAGGCCACAGAGGAGATAGCGAGGGGTGAGGAGGGTGGCACCGCGGTGCCCAAGTCGGCTTGTTAATTAGAGACGCCACCAACCGTCCCCATCCTTGGTGTTCCTCTTGACTGGCACGCTTTTTGGCAATTTAACCACGGGCCTCCGGATCTCGTAGGTAATTGGATTCTTTGAGCGCTGCTTAAGGGCCTTTGGTGGTCACCTTAGCAGAGTGGCTCGCTCCGACTACCTATGCGGCGGGGAAATCAAAAATGGTAGGCAGTTAGACTGTTATTCCACCGGCTTACGTTCCCACGACTCTCTTCCTGTGGCTCGATTCTCTTGCTTTCTCCGCAGGGTGGGGGGGACTTTAATGTATACGTCCGCCTGGCCCTCCGGGAGGATTTATGTTGTAATTCCTCTACAGTCACGTCTCCGCGAGCATCACCAGTATTCGGCCGTTTTCGCTTTGACCGAATGCGTCGCGCAACTCTCCCGATCGGATCCCACTCAGAGGCAGGAATCTCATTCAGCTAATTAAGAGCCTAGTATCTAGAAGCTATTGTCTGAATCTCGGTACCGCTTTTAGCTAGGTGACATACTCCCTTGGTTTCTACCCTCGAGGTCACCCGTGGTAATCATAACTCCTCGTTGACAGGATTCTCTCTCTCCGTTCACTCCCTGGAGACTTCCCCGCTAAATCGAGGCTACGTGTGAGTCGTTCGTGACTCAAGCCTCCCGACTTGTGACAAGGGTGGGGTTGTTTGTATTTCATTGCCGCGTCCAAACCTTCCCCTCTTCCATCCCCAGTTTGCACCTAAACCAATTGTATTATTCTCTTGTTACATTGAATATATATATTTATATATATTAAAAAATGTATTAGTTTTCCATATGCCCCAGCCTTGACTCTTCTAAAATCATATGCGAACGGAAATAACATAAATATTCCATTTAAATATTCCAATACCACTCGAAAATCCCTGACTAGACTGCGCTCAAATCAATGTCGATGCTGGAGTTTACAGTATACCATGTTATAATTGCAAATTAACATGCATCGGAGAGTCAGGCCACTTTAATAAGAGGATGAAAGAACATTTAGCTGATATCAGAAGGTGTAGGAATTCGTCAAGTCTCTTTACGCACATGCAAACGCACAACTATAGAATTGATTTTAACCATTAAAAATCATTTATAAATCAAACAATTATATTGAAAGGAGAATTGCGGAATACATTATCATCAAAAAAGTTGATAATTTCAATTTATCTGAAGAGCAATACAAATTTAATAAATATATAACGGATATAGTCGCCAATTGTATCTATAAGCCCCCGGATGCAATGAGTTTTGGGAATTAGCAAACCTCCATATTGTTTACGGCCCCAATTAATTTTGTTCAGCTTGTCATTCACGCCAAAAATTTACTCGAGTATATTTTTTTCCAGATTCTTTCCTGCTGTTTCATTTTGTTTAGGACGTGTCTTACCTTATATATACTGTACTTCTTGTCTAGCGTCTTCATTATTAGTTGAAAATGGCATGTTGCCGAAACTAGTACGATAGTTATAAATAAAAATTTTATTCAAATATTGTGGTTTATCATATATATATATATATATATATATATATATATATATATATATATATATATATATATATATATATATATATATATATATGTATATATATATATATATATATATATATATATATATATATATATATATATATATATATATATATATATATATATATGTATATATATATATATATATATATATATATATATATATATATATATATATATATATATATATATATATATATATATATTTCTTAGAAGTAAGGTTTATTTTATTCAACTAAGGTTGATACCACCTGAACTATCAAGATAGTAGATTGTTACGGCCAACTTTAATTGCACTCTGTTCATGTATATAAATTCCCATGGACATCACGGTTAATCCGTACACGTAGACTCGCTTCTTAAGGATCAAAAGAGCCAAGTAAAGGTCGGTCTTTGCCTGACCTAAGACACCGCTCTTTCGGCGCATTTCTGCAACCTCTGTCGTAATTCGAGCAGATACGAGTACGAAGATTGGATTTCCTGATCCAATTTTTGATTCGCATATAGTTCCTTTAATATGCTCAATGGATCTCATACATTTTGTACGTATAGTAATTCAAACGTAGCGAAACCCAAGGCGTGATAGAGAATTTCTCTATACGCAAAGAGAGCTGCCGGAAGATATCTGTGCCAATCTTTTGGCTGCTCGGTACATAATTTCTTCAGAATGGTTTTAAGACTGCCATTTAACCTTTCACACATCCCATTTCCGGCTGAATGGAACGGGATCGTAAAAAGAAGTTTTAAAAAGAGCAAATTGACCACATATTCCATCAATTGGGACGTAAATTGTCGGCCACGATCCGACAATATCTCTTTCGGCAACCCAACACGGGAGAAAATCGTGATGACTATTTCGGCACAACAGATGCTTTCAATCTTCTTTAGTGGCACAGCCTCGGGGAATTTAGTGGTGAAATCAACTAGAGTTTAAACATAACTTTGGCCCTTACTTGAAGGTGGGCGAATCGGCCCGATCAAATCAATCGCCACTCAGGATAAGGGTTCAGACATTAATGTGCTCTTCTGTAAGGGTGCAGGCTTGACTCGCCCTCTAATTGCTGTCTTCTGGCAGATGTCACACGAACGACAATAACGTAGGATTTCGTTTAATGCACCTGGCCAATAGAAGTATTTAAAGACCCGTTATGCTGTCTTAGTGTGACTAAAATGACCATAAAAGAGACTATCGTGGGCGGTTCGAAGGATGGGTCTGTCATGGGAGTGGGGCGCACATAATACTTGGTACACCGTGATATTGTCTGCTGAGCACACGCGGTAAAGAAGGTCATCATTATTAACAATGAAGGAGATTTTTTTGTTGCCCCTAATGGTCTCTCTCGTCTTGTTTTGCGCTTTTATCCATAAGTGGCGGAGAGATTCGCAATCTTTCTGATTTTTCCGAAAACCGTCGTTCTGACACTTTGGCATTCTGACGAGCCAAGGGGTTTCCAGAGGTGCAGGTGCTTCTGATTCTTTAATTGCTTGAACTAGTTTGGTCACGGTTTGATCCACGGGGGAGGGGATAACCGCGGATTCTGGTGAATTAAAGCAGTACAGAACTTGATTGGCGCTGCGACGACCTCAACCAAGCCAGTGAAGTAGGCCCACTCGATGTAGCATTTCACAATGGGGAATCTGTTAGCGCGCCAAGGTAATCGTGCTACAGGTGGAAGTAATCTGTCAGATATCACAATGCACGTGCACCCTGTGTCGCGCAAGAGAGTTGAGATCCGGCAACCATTCATCGCTAAACTTTGGAATTTGAGACCTTCAGGAGTACTTTTTTCAAACAGAAAGTTCACCTG
Organism: Ceratothoa steindachneri; assembly: GCA_963969495.1. Classification (NCBI taxonomy): domain Eukaryota; kingdom Metazoa; phylum Arthropoda; class Malacostraca; order Isopoda; family Cymothoidae; genus Ceratothoa; species Ceratothoa steindachneri. The sequence goes on from OZ018321.1 coordinate 181,793,705, forward strand.
GTGGCCGGCTGGATTCGGTTCGCTTTCGCTTGAATGAATGCGTGCTTTTGGATGCAATGGAGGTGGAACAGGCGTGGCTTTTATATTCTAGACCTAGTTGGGATAGCCGCCTCTAAACTGAGAATTCTGAGGGCAATTAGTTCTCACATGACCCTCTACTCCACAGGAGTAACATACGACAGTTCTCCTGGGGAAGGGTTTAGCCTCACGCTTGTCTGGCAGGGTGATCAAGGGTTTAGGCTTATACAGGCCAGTTATCTTGATGAACTTATTCCTGTTGTGGGGAACGAATTTGGTTTCATGGGCCTTTGCCTTGGGAGAGTGTGGTTCGGTCTTCTTCCTTTCTTTTGAATAGCAATTATGACTAGCAGCATATACATCCGCTTCCTTGATGCACTCTTTAAATGCCGGGCACTTTCGGTCTTTCACAGAGGATCTGATCTCCGAAGAAAGTGACATCAAGAGTTGGTCTTTGAGGACGAAGTCAACCCAAGCATCGTATTCCTGGAGGAATTTGAACGCGTCTAGCCAGAAATTCAAAATACGCTGCGAGGAATATCCAAACTGTCGGAATGTTTGGTGAGGTTGGATGCGACAGTGTCGGAACTTTGCACGATAAAAGTTCGGATTCATGTTATAGGCAGCAAAGAAATCGGCTTTTAAGGTGGAATAATCGATGGTGCCTTTGATGCGAGCGAGATGAAAATGTCCCTGAGCTGGGTACTAAGTAAAGGCAACAAATTAGCTAGGCCGTCTCTTTCATTATCCCAATGATTCACTTCAAAAGTTATCTCGAAGTGAGTGAGGTATGACAAGAAATCTTCTCCTTCCTTGAAAACAGGCAAATTTATGGACGCAGTTTTTTGCACTTTTGGCCTAGAAGTAATTTAAGTCGTTTCGTTTCTGGACCTTGTCATTTCCAGTTCATGCAAACGAATTTTCTCTCTTTCTTCTCTTCACGTTCTTTCTCTTCTCTTTCCCTTCTCTCTTCACGTTCTTTCTCTTATTTCCCCTCTTAATGTTCTCTCTTCCTACTGGATGTACGCCATTAACTCCTTTCCAATTTAATCGTACATTGGATCCTCGTTTTTCGAATTTAATTCGTTCTTGAAGGCTGATCGAGAACCGAAAAGTTCGAAAACTGAAACAATGTTTCCCATAGGAATCAATGTAAAATGGATTAATCCGTTCCTGGACGCCAAATGATTGCTTATTCAAACTTTTACAACAGTACATTTGGCCGAAAGTTTCGGTTCGTGCGTGTGGGAGATCATATTACCTTCAAACTGATATCTAAATCTTTTCCGTACGATAAGTAGTAGCGATTTTTTATTCAATTATGTCTACCGGGTAAGGGTCGTTTTCTCGATTTGGGGCCTTTGAGCCAAGGCTCAGCGTCAATAACTTTGGTAATCTTCGGGAAAAGGTAGTGTTTTATACACCAGCCTGAAGAACGTAGCGGTTACCGCTGTGCGTCTAACGATATCTAATACTCTAAAATTTTATTTTATTTTATAGGACAAACCTTCTTGCCTCGAAGCTCAAAAATCGGGTCGAACATTTTAGCGACTAGTCCGACTTAAAACTAATTTTCTCCCAGAAAGTTTCATCGGACACGTAAATAGAGATTAAAATATGCCATCTAACGGCGTATAACAAATTATCCATCGCGTGGTCGCTCGGGTCGAAAATAAGCGTTATATGCGAAAATATAAAATTTCCAATTTCTTTTCTCGGCTTATTTTTAAGAGGTATCGCCGAAAACCCGAAAAAAACATAAAATCATGAATAAAAACTAGGATTATGGGACAATCTTGAAAGGCTGTATATAAATGGATGTAAAATTTCTTCCCCTTTCGAATGACTTTGGTTTCGTTCAAATCGGCAGGTTAGTTCCCGAGGTATTCATTAAAATTTGGGCCAATTTTTTTTAAGCGATAATTTCAACCAGAAATTATCGATGGAAATGTACCAAATTACGTAAACGGATATTATAGAGGTATTTTAAGGGTTAAATTATTTTTTAAAATTTAAATAGCGCTAGGATTTAGTCATCCGAAATCCCAAATCCGGCACGGTCTTGGTCCCGAGGAAGCCTGATTTGGGATCTTCAACCTATACTAGCAAAATCAGATAACAGTTCTTAGCGTGTATACTCCAAACGCGGGATGAGGCAATCTTGACGCCACACGCTCAGTAACTCAGTGGTCATGTGCTGCCCTCGTGGTATTGTTGGCTTGTTCGGCAACCGAGTTACGGTACGACAACTGAGGCAATTTTTAGTTCAAAATTTTGTTCGACAACCGATTTGTTCGAAAAGGGAGCCTTTCGACAACTGAAGTTCCACTGTAATTCGCTATATTACTTTCACTCTAAAGCACTAACAGAAATACAAAAGGTTTTTGCTTAACCCGAAAATAAAATCACGAAAAAAACAATAAAAAAACACAACTAAATATTTCGCACGATTCGAATTTTATTCCGTTCGCTTAATCGGAATAATTTCTTCGTCTGAAGTCCTGATTTTAGCAATATCTCCTTATTTTAGCCTTGCTGTGATTAAGAAGATATAACCTCGGCGTCTTACCCCTTAAAGTACGCTCCCCCCCTCACACACACACATGAACATCCTACTGAATCTTTTAAATATGGCAGAGTATATGGGGCCTGAAAGGAACAGAAATTTCACTGGTGGAAATTAGTGAAGCACAGTCACTTACACACAAATTCTTTAATAAATAAATTCAAAAGGTCGACTGGTCCGTACATGGAAACAGGCACGGTGCAATGGCCCCCCAACTATAAGTTCAAATCGGCCGTTTCCAATCTTCTTGGCTAAGCAGCCCAGAGAGCCGACCTGATACCTTCCTTATAGAAAGTTTGAGGAAGAGCTATACCCTAGTCTGGTCGTCCAGTCCTCGGGGACTCTTTGGCGTCCCCATTGGCGCGATCATTCTTCGGAATTCACACATGTCCAGGAATCCAGCATAAGGAATCTTCACATCCTCCCACCTCACGGCAATAGTGGCTTCATGGATAACCAAACCAGGAGGGGGGGCGATTCCAATCCCTCTAAAGCACCCAGGGCTCTTTGTGAGTCGCTATAAATCATAATCAGGTCACGTCGCGTGATCTCCCATACCAAGTGGTGTAATGCGACGAGCTCAGTCGTGAAGACTGACGAAACGCCTGGTAGAGCTCCCTTGGTCCACAAACAGAGGGGTTACGGCGTGGAAACAGGCACCCTTCTGGGATTAGAGTCATCCGTATACCCTGAGATGGATCCAGCGTGACACGAAGCGTGCTCCCAAAAAGACGAATGCAATACAAATAGTCAAAGGTGATACCTCCACGGTGCATGCTGGGCAGAACCAGAGGTGTCACCCGCCCGAGATCTACACCGAACTTTCGAATGAGTTTCCGAGCCTCAAACCCGAGGGGCTTAGGGGATGAGTGGCGTCTCTCAGCGTCATAAGCACTGTCGAGATCAGCTGCGGATGCAGTGAAGAGCTGTCTGCGACTGAGGGAGGCGCTCAGCTCGCGCGTACAAATGAATAGTGGATTGTGCACGACGAAGAGCAAGTGGCATCTGCCCAACATCGACAAGTAGACTCTCAATGGGGGACGTGGAGATGGGGATGGGTGGGGGGGGGGCAGGTAAAGGCCGGTGTAGTGGATCGAGTCCATCATTTGCAATACACGCTCGGTGCGACTGTGCATAAAACTCACATCTGTAGTCATTCTTTGAACAAACAAATGATAGATAGAAAAGCAAGACAGTAGCTCTATCAGCAATCCAGGTACTGGACGTCACGGAACGAATAATGTTCATGGTGTGGGTACAAGAGACCCTAAGGCTGTGAATATGAGCCTTCCAGGTGAAACGTTGGTCGAAAACAAGACTAAGGCAATAAAGTGAAGCCAACACTTACAGGGGAACTACGTTTAGGAACAAGTCCGTTTCGGGTGGAGCCATGGATGGCAGCAGAAGTGCGCCTCCTTAGTCTTAGCCAAGGAAAACTGAAGCCTGTGCGATTTGGCATAGCGAGAGACACGGTTCAATGCCTTTTGGAGTCGACGCTCCAGAGTTCGCATCTGGGCCGCGCCAAAAAAAAAACGAAGAGCGTGAACATCTTCCAGCAGCACCGAGGTGGTGCCGTTGATTCCCAGGGCAAAGGACGACACAAAGGGCACTTCCCGGTCGGAGATCCTCTTCAGGCTCAATTGGGCCATAGATGACACCTCCACCCGTATGCGGAATCGAAGATCTCTTAAAATAAGATTGGTCTCCCCTGGACCCCATCGTGTGGAGAGACCCCATGATACCGTATTACCATGCGGCATCATAGGCCTTCTCCAGATCTAGAAACACAGTGGCGTAATGCTGTCTGCGAAGGAAAGCCTCGCAGACGGCATTTTTCAGTGGAGCAGAGCTTACAAGAGTGGAACAGAAGTTGCTGAAGACGAACTGTGTGGAAGACGCGTGGCCTCTGCCGTCCAGAAAAAAAGATAATCTAACATTTACCAATGTATCCGTCAACTTGCACACGCAGGAGGTCAGAGAGATTGGGCGGAAACCGGCCGGGGTAGAGTGATCTCTCCCCGGTTTGCAGAAAAGCGAGCACAGTAGCGATTCGCCAGGAGTCTGGGATGATATCCTCTACCCAGATCCTGTTGAACAAATTTAACAGAAAGACCATGCTTTGATCACCCAGGTGTCGAAACTTGGCATACGAGACATAATCCGGACCAGGGGTGGTGTCCGTGCACGAAGCAAGAGCAGAACGCAAGTCACTCAATGTAAACATGTTGTTTGGTTGTTCTCCGCCTCTTGATCTAAAGTCCAGTCGGCGGCCTTCAACAATATCACGATGTGCATTGAATCCTGGCGGGGCAGCATCCCGGATAGTGAATGCAGAGAAAGTGCTCTCAAAGAAATCTGCCAGGGACGCGGCGTCCGAGATTTCGGTCACATTCTCCTGGAGAAGGCGAACGGGATCTTACGTGCCTTCAGAGCATTGTTCGGCCCCTACCTACGTTAAATTGGGCGGCTCCTTGGCTGGCCACTTAAAACTAATCAATCAATCCTTTACGTAAACCACGCCTTTCACGGAGTTTATGGTAGAGTGCGGCGTAAGACTCACCGGCGTTCTATTAAGTGTCCGAGGGGCACTAATCATGGCCGTAATGCTCTCCTCTGATGGATCATGTTGCCTTTGGCGTACATGCTGCCATCAGTGACGCGAATAACCAGAAACCGTTTCAAGCCTGCCGGTTCCCTAACGCCAGGTAGTCTCTCAATGAAGGGCCCCGACGTAATCGAGGCTCCGCTCAGCGCATTTACGACTTTGATCTTGGTCTGAGAGCCCTCATCCGAGGGCGCCTCTGGCCTGGACGTGCCGATCTTAGCCTAGTCGCCTGCTGAAGCTGCAGCGGACACGTGCGTACTCGCAGCATCCCCCCCCCCACATCGGGAGAAGAACCTTTAGCCCTCTTAGTCTTTTTCTTGCTTCTTTTCGTTTGGAGAATTGAGAGTGGGGAATGAACCTTCGTACCTTCACCGCCGGAAGCAGCCCCTAGGCTGGATGTACCGGGGTCAACAGGATCCTTCTCCGAGATGGAGAAGGTCTTAGCTGTCAAAGTGGCACCAGCCGGAGTCTAACAACAGAACACGTGTGCTCGAACTGCGTTAGCGTCGGCCGCGAGTGGAAAAATTGTGAAAACAGGACACAAAATTGTGTAAACTGTGAATGGGACCCTAGGGCCTTGAGACTATGGCAGTAAAACAAAAATAACTAACTTGAAGAAAGAACAAGACCACATACGCGGAAGCAGCAGCTACTGTGCCCCAACCGACTCCGAGGATACACAGGAGAAAATAAAGAAATAATTACGTTAATATTAAACGCGCACATGACCAACCTGATACGCCAAGAGATTTTTAAACAAAGTTCTAAATAATTGACAACAGAAAACCTGGTTTAAAAAAGAATCACTGGTACTCTTTAAATCCACCATCAGACGATAATTCCACCATGCGTGGTAGAGGAAAAAATATAAGATAAAGGAACGAAAGAAGAGGAGGAAAACGGCAAGAATACAGTAGATAATACAAAAAATCACCGATAAAATCTCGACTAGGAAAGAACAACGACGGTGAGCGAAAAAGAACTCACAATCCTCGTTTCAGGAACGAACACAGGGCCCTCAAAAGAAGACAACAAAGAAGAACCAGCAACGCTGGCCCCGGATATACTAGGAAAAAGCTATCTCTTCAACGGTGAGGATATGGGTCTCAAACTCTTCGTCACCCTGATGTGCAGATTCTCGGCGCATACATTGGACATTGGACATAATAAGTGAGAAATATAGTAGTAGAGGGTTTTAGTAGGAGAAATAGTGGGGAAATAGGGGAAAATATAATAGGAAAGTGAAAAATGAAAGGTAGAATGAAAGACAGATCCCTGGTGAAAGGGTATCACTGGCTTTCTTTGCGTTTTTGTTTTGTTTTTTTTTTGATAGCATATGAATATACTATCTTGTGAATGCGGTGGGCATTCGAGCCTTTGTATTAATACATGGTATCTTTACGTGGCTTTTGGAAGATTTTCATCTTCAATTCTGGGTGTTTCACACCTAGATTTGGATTTTTGGTGTTGTTTATATGTTTTTGGCGATATTTCGCGCAAAAATTTGGGATAGTGTTTTTTTAAAAACCAAATTAAACAAGTGTTAATTCGGTGGCTAAACTCGTTTGGCTTTGTTCATGTTTTTTTTTGTGTTATGAATGGGGGTTATTTAGTATTTAAGTGAACTTTGGGTCGACGTTAAAGTCATTCGGTAGTCTACTGCTTTTGAAACTAATTGGTCGTCTTAAGTTAGGTAAAATGTCGAAGTCGATGTGCTCCAGTACAAACTCGGGAGGGAGGTGCCGGTGCACCTTGTCCCAGATTTTGGTTGCTCTTAGGTGAAGCTCCACGTTTATGGGGGTCATCCCCAGTTCACCATGGAGTTCACTCTGCCTTCTCCCTTCTCTCCTTCGGGCTCCCGTAATGATATATATTGCCTTATTCTGGACTCTTTGCAGTTTAAGGACTTGGGTCTTGGAAACTACGTTTATAGGGATCGGGGGGTACAGGAGTTTTGAGCGAATGCACGCATTGTAGATCTTCAGTTTGTTGGAGGTACTCAGGTTTACGAATTTGAAAAATTCGCCCAAGTCCCTCCGTGCATTCTGTGTAGTTCTCGCTACATGGCTCCTATACCCACCGGTCGTAATTTGTAGTCCCAGAACCGTGCCCTCCGTGCGGTATGGGATGCGTGCACCCCCCACACGGATGTCTGCCAGAGTCCTTCGGAATAATGGAATTACACGGAACTTTTGGGCATTGGTGGATATCTTCCATCTTCTCTCGAAAGAGTTGATGTTTTCGATTTCCACTGCCGTACTTCGTGCCATGAAATTCGCATTCCGATAAGGCCCCGTACATATCATCGTTATATCATCCGCAAATTGGACGTATAAGGAACCCTCAGTCAAGGGTTGGGGAAGGTCTATAGTGTAGATGTTATAGAGCAGGGGAGAGATGCACCCGCCTTGGGGCACCCCCGCCTCGAGTTCGAACTCAGGGCCGCTATAATCTTTTATACTCAAAAACGCTCTCCTCTCCATCACATAGTCACAAAGAATCCTCTCAAGTATGGGATTGAGGCCTAGTTGAAGGATCTTATATTGTAGGCCTCTCCTCCATACCTTGTCAAAGGCCTTTTTGACATCGCGTAGCACCAGATTTGCATGGCGTTTTTCTGATTTTACTTTTGCCAACTTCTCGGTAATTACGGCTAGCGCCGTGTCTGTTCCTCGCTTCGCACGGAAGCCATGTTGTTGGATGTTATGAGAGTTATTTCTCTCGAGGAACGTGTTTACCCTGTTGGCCAATATCTTCTCCAAGACTTTCCCTGAAAATTCTAGGAGAGATATGGGCCTGAAGTTAGCTGGACTGTCCGGTGGTTTACCGGCTTTTGGAATGAATATCATTTTCGCAACCTTCCAGTGGTCAGGGAAGTATCCCACGTTTAGGCATGCGTTCATGATATTCATGAGCCCCAGTAAGATATTGGGCGGGGCTCGAATAAAATTCTCCTTCGTCAGTCCTGTACGCCCCGGTGCTCGCTGTCGGAAGGATTTTAAGGTCATAGAGAGTTCCTCGGCAGTAATTCTACCGCCGAGTCCCTCCATTTCCCTGTTCTGTGATACGCAATGATGAGGATGCGTTCTGTGTATTTGGTCATTCAGGTCGTTAATAATTTCGTTTTCGAAGTCCAAATCGAAGTCATCATTCTCTTCCGGGGAAATCTTAGATATAGATGCCCAAAAGAGTCTGAATTCCTCTTCGATTCTTTCCACGTCAGAAATTTCAGTGTCGTCACGTATAAGTTTAACAGTCCTTGGTGGTTGTCCGCCTTTTAGTCGTTTTACCGTCTGCCAGAATGTACGTGAGTCAGTTTCTGCATTCAGTCCGTCAATCAAATTATTCCAGAGTACACTCTGTTGGTCCCTTATAAGAGTCATTAGTTCGTCGCGTATGAGTCGTGTTTGTCGGTGTGTGTTAATGTTGGGGCCAGTGAGGTTTACTTCATCGATCCGTTCCTTATATTCCCTCGCGAGGGTTTTCATTCTAGGGGTCCATGAGGGGGCAGGGAGAGTTTTATATTTAACTCGGGGGACGGCTTCCTTGTCGGCTTTTAATAGTTTTTCATTTAATTTATCCAACTCCTCGTCAATTTCTTCAAGGGAGGCATCATTTAAGGGTTCTGGGTTATAACTTTCGAGGAGTTGATTATACTTATCCCAGTCGGCTCGAGCATAGCTCTTTCGCTCTGGGATAGGGATTTGAATGGGGGAGGTTGAGACTTTAATAAGGATAGCCTGGTGGTCGCTGGGAATAGGGGGGCCCGGCTCAATGAAGTAATTATAAGGGAACATATTGCTGGTTAGCACAATATCTGGTTTTGTTGCTGACCTGTGAGTAATATATGTGGGGAAGTCTGGTCCAATTCTAGTCATAATGTTTCTATCAATAAGTGTCTCGAGATTCCTGCCTGCTGGGTTGGTCGACGTATAACCGGAGGCAGCGCTTCTTGCATTGAGGTCACCGGCAAAGAGAACGGTTCTGCCGTGACCACATAACTGCAAGAAGTTTGGGAGGGGCAAATACCCTCTCCTTGGGGGTTGGTACCCCGTTGCCAGGACTAGGGGTCCCACTGCCGTACGGACCTCCACAGCAAGGTAAGATTCGTCGAGTCCACTTATTGATCTGAAGTCAAGACCTCTTTTCACAGCTATGGCGCATCCGTCAAAACGTTTTCCGCTGTGATTTTTGGTCAAGACTTCGTAGGGAAAGATCTTTATCTGATTAGCGTCGTTTATTCCATGTTCAGAAATAAATATAACGTCTGGGTCACTTTGTCTTAATACGTTTCCGTATAATATTTTTTTGTTTGTCCATCCGTCAGAGTTCAAATGTAAAATTTTTAGAGTCGTCATTTTGTAGTTCACTTAAGGGTTTTCGAGTGTAATATGATGTTTTTGGACTTTATTCTCTTACGAGTTTAGGTCCTTGTGGAGTGTTTGGGGGCGTTATGGTTTTTCCTGTTCGTTTCTTTCTGTATTCGCCGTCAGTTAGGGTGATAAAAGAGTCCGGAGTCAGTTTGATCAGGCCTTGGAGTAAAGCCTCCTCGACCTGTTTTTCACTGAGCTCGTCCGAGGTGAACTCCCATTTGTATATTCCGGCTATTAAGCCTTCGGATACATCAAGGGCATCCATCTCCTTAGGAAAAGGGGACCTTTCGGCAGCGAATACCTTCAAGTTAATTTTTCTTGAATGGTATGCGTGCCTGGATTCCCTCTTACAAGAAGAGGACGATCTCGGGCGTCTCTGGGGCTGCGAGGTTTTACGTGAGCGGGGCGAACGTGCCCCTCCCTCGGCTCTCGCAACTCCAGTCTCCGTGCTCTCGTTATTCACCTTTGTGGGTGTGATTGCGTGGGTAGTTTTGTTTTTCGTGGTTTCTTTGGGTTGTTTATGTTCGGTGCGTGCTTTCGCCGCCTGGATCCTGGGGTCTCTGGAGGAAGCTGAGGTTGTGACATTACTGGGGGTTGGGAGATTCTGACAATTAGTCTCGCACTGAGGTTTGAGACTAATTTTCAGGATCTCTTCTGACCGCGAGTTCGAGGGAAACCACATCTTCTCCATTCCATTATTTGTCAGCATCTTATTAAGCTCATCTGCAAAGCACCCCGGGGAGGAGAGATTCGCAATATGAGCATAATATATAGAACACATAATTTTTGTCGAGTTTTCATTCTCGACGTGGAGATATGTGGGGTTCACTTTAGACTCCGCTACCGCAGCTTTTGCGACCTTGGCATAAGTAGTATTGGCTTTTTTTTCCTCGTCAGTTCTTTTTTGTGCGGCTTTGTTCTTTAGGATCTGTTTTTTGATGGGGCAGGCCATGGAGAGTGTCTTATGTTCCCCCGCGCAGTTCAGACACTTCATGGTGGTGCTCTTACAGCTCCTCCAGAAGTGGTTGTCCGATGCACAGATGGAACATAAGGTAGCATTCCCTTTGGGGCAGTTGGCTGTGGTGTGCTCCTCATACTTATAGCATTTGAAGCACATTTGGAGGTCGATAAACTCCTCACGTTCGATCTGCTCGGGGCAGATCCGAACGTTAAAGAGGAGCATACCGCACTCCGTAGCCTTAACCGCCATTGCCGAATCTGTAAAAACAATCTTGAACACATGCGTGTAATCCTTAAATTTAAGGATTCCCGCTATTTTAGCCCAGGGGTGGTTTTTTTCAACCTCAGCATGAATTTCTTCAATGCTGTGGCTGCCAACCCAAGGATCGAGGCGCCGAAGAATGATGCTGCGATGTGTTTTGATTTGTGGAGGCGTGTGGGGTCTGAGGTTTATCTTTTTCCTCGCAGTCACTCTCCTTTTGGCAGATAGCCGAGTAGCCATTATACGTATCGATCAGTCGTACTAGGGTTACCCCTAGTTCCCCATGGGTGATTGCGAAGACATCTCCCCGATCTGGCTTGGGGCCATCGGAGAGAGTCCTCAGCGGTATCCGCCGAGTCTCCCTCATCTAAGTCTCCATTTCCGCATGGGAGCTGAAGAAATAAAAGAAGTTACGAAGACTCGGAGTGTGTGGCTGTGTTCGTGTGTGTGAGTACGTGATATTTATCACCGGTGAGAAAGAATAGATAAAAAGTAATCCTTGTCCAAAACAAAAAAAAAACCCGATCAAAATGGCACTTTACCTTGGGTGCAGGCGCTTCTCGAGGGCCTGCAGGTCTCCGGTCCACCACAAAGGGAGTCCGGTGTGGAAAATGGAGGGGGAGGGCGGAAACAAGTTCACCCTCGCTACCGACGCACGAAGCGAGCGAAATTTCACTTATTACGTGTAAGAACGCAATGACAAATTCGTACGTAAGCTGAGTCAGTACTCCTGGGTGAGTAATCACTAAACGCGCGAAAACACAATTCACTAAAACGTGCGAAAACACAATTCACTAAAACGTGCGAAAACAAACTTAAGGTTAGCTTTATCAAAAGTCACGAGTGAGAAGAGCAAGACTAACTCCGGCAAGCAAAGCAGTCCTCGGCGCATACGAAAGAATGAATGAGCTAAACAAAGGGAAAAAAACCAAATGGATAACGAGGGTACTTTACCTTTCAGAGAACGTGGACAAACTCCTGCGGGATGGTGCGAATATCGTCCCAGACAACCGAAAACGTCGACACTTCCAATGTAATTACGAGTGGCCAGAAGACCTCGGATATCAAGTCAAGACTATAATTGTACAATATAATAAACAGTGAAAACATAAACACACGTGGATAAAGTGAACTTAAAGCTACAACTAAATTTAATAATAGTTTAGAATAAATAAAAACAACCTTGCAAATCAGTATTAAAAGTTTTAATAAAATATATAATAAAAAGTGTAATTAATCTATATTAAAGTGTTAATAGATTCACAATAAAATCACAAAAGCGAGGAAAAAAGCTAAATTGGAAGTATATATCTAAATTTTAAATTCATTAATAGTTAAAAGTGTACAATTAGTCATAATGTTATACTAAAATTCTCATTAAGAGTGTAATAGAGTCAAATAAAATTAGCATAATGAGATAAAATGAAGAATAGATAAATTATTAATTTCAACGATAGCTGTAAGTGGATAAAAGAAGAGTATTAGAAGTTGTATATTAATTAGTAAAAATGCATAAAATCATAAACAACACCGAATAATATATATATATATATATATATATATATATATATATATATATATATATATATATATATATATATATATATATATATATACAAAAAGGAGAAATTGGACGCAAATGAGCAATGAGACAAGAAACAGGAGTTTTTTTAGAGGCAAGAGAAAGGTACATTAGAAGAAGACTAGAATAAAAAAAGAGCAGAGGGGGACACAATGAACGCAATCCTTTACCGAGTAGACAGAGATAACGCCAGCGAAAAAAAAGTTTGACATTCCTGGCCGGGACTCGAACCCGGGTCTGCTGATGGCCGGTCAGATGCTCTACCGCTAAGCTACCAGGCACAGTGAAAGCCAGAAAATAAATATGACAAAATGCCTGTGGTGGTTGTTATCACCCGCATTTTCTCCTTCTTTATATATATATATATATATATATATATATATATATATATATATATATATATATATATATATATATATATATATATATATATATATATATATATATATATATATATATATATATATATGTAATTAAGTAAACGCCATGCTGTATGCAGGTTCTATTGAAGTCCACAGCTGTGGCAGAGTTATTAATTTTAACTTGTATTTTCTCAATATTTCTTACAAGTTTTGTTAACGGGGTCTTCGAGGCGAAAAAAAACATTCGCGAATGATCTTCTTTATTCCTAGACGTCTTTCGACCATGTTAGGTCATCTTCAGGAAGTGAACAGAAATGTAATTATTCTTGGACCTTGGACATAAAAAGTGATGAGATTTAGGGAGAGTAAGAGAGGAAAGTGGTGAAATAGGGTGAGTTTAAAGAATAGGGCATGTGTGGGAGACAGAATAAATAGGTCCCTGGTGAAAGGGCAGCTCTGTTTGTTTTTGTTTTTTTGGATGTATTTTGTTTGTTTTTGTTTTTATTTAATAAACTATAACATTTATAGTTTATTCAAGTAAATTAATCTTGTTAATTTAATTGTTAATTTTTTAGATCTTTATGATTTTTCTGGCATTCAAGCCTTTATTTGAGGCGGGGGTTTTATTCCCGATGTGGGTTTTAGAAAAAGTCTATTTTTTAAGTTTCTTTTGAATTTTTTTTCGCCGTCAGACTGTATCTTACTGCTTTTGAATGGTCTTATTTGTCGGTTGACCTCGATGTCTAGGTGTGTACGAGAGAATTCAGGGGTCAAGCGGGCGCCAATGGCTTGCCATATCCTCTTAGTCTCTCGTGGAGCGCCACGTTGATTGGAGTTAATCCAACCGAGTCGTGGAGCTTCCTCTGTCGTTTGTGTTCTCTTCTTCGGGTGTTTGTGATGAGAAGCACCGCTTTATTCTGGATGACTTGTAGTTTCGCAATGTGGGTCTTGGCGCTCGCGTTCAGCGGCACCGTGGGGTACAAGAGTCTCGAGCGAATGCACGCATTGAATATCTTGAGTTTATTTGAGGGATTTAGGTCACGGAACCTATAAAAATCCATTAAATATCTCTTGCTATTCGCGACTGTTCGTTCGATATGACTCTGGTAGCCCCCTGAAGTGATTTTAGCCCCAGAAACATCCCTGCCTGGCAGTAGGGGATTCGCCCCCCTTCTACACGTATATCATTAAGGTATTGCGAAGCATGGGAATTATTTTTAATTTGGGGGCATTGGTTGATATCTTCCATCTCCTCTCGAAAGAGTTGATTTCAGATATCTCCCTAACCGTATTTCTCGCCATAAATTCCCTATGAACATAAGCGGCGGTACAAATTTGCGATATGTCGTCAGCGAACTGTACGTATATCGAACCCTGGGAGAGAGGTTGTGGTAGGTCGCGTGTATAAATGTTGTATAAAAGAGGACTGAGACAGCCCCCTTGTGGGACCCCTGCTTCGAGCTCGAATTCGGGGCCTTTGTGTTCTCTGATATGAATGTATGCTCTCCTATCCATTATGTAGTCACATAGAATCCTCTCAAGGATGTGGTTGAGGCCTATTTGAAGGATCAAAAATTGTAGTCCTCTCTTCCAAACCTTATCAAAAGCTTTTTTGACATCAGGGAGCACCAGGTTGCCATGCCTTTGTCTGCTTTGATCTTAGCAAGCTTTTCGGTGACAACGGCTAGTGCCGTGTCAGTCCCTCTTTTCCTTCTGAAGCCATGTTGCTGCTCGTTATGCAAGTTGATTCGTCGAGAAAAGAGTTGACTCTATTAGTCAATATCTTCTCAAAGACTTTGCCAGCAAATTCTATAGGGGATATCGGTTGAAAGCTGGCAAGGGCAGTCCATGGGCTACCCCGGTTTTGGGATGAAAATCATCTTGCACTTTCCACTGATCGGGAAAGTAACCCGTGTTCAGAGTGACGTTCATGATGTTAAGTAGGCCACTCAAACGTTAGGCGAAGGTTGGATGAAATTCTCGCGGGTCAGCCCCGTAGTACCCGGTGCTCTTTGACGAAAGGATTTTAGAGTTTTCTAGGCCAGTTATTTTACTGCCATAGCCCTCCATCACTCTTTCCTGCGACACACAGTGATGAGGATAGGTTTTGTGTATTTGTGTGTTTAGCTGTTGGATTACGTCAGTTTCGAATTCGAGGTCGCAGTAGTCATTTTCTTCTGGGGTAATTTTGAAGATTGAAGACCAGAAAATCCTAAACATTTCCTCAATCTCTTCAGTCTCGTTTATTTTTTTGCCGTCGTGAATAATTGTCATTTTTGTTTGTGGAGGATTTCTTTAAGACGTTTAACCGTCTGCCAGAATGTGTGTGAGTCTCTTTTTATGTCGAGTCTTTCTTTAGTCCTTTCCATAGTAGTGTTTGTTGGTCCGTAATTAGTGTCTGAAGTTCGTCTTCAATTTTGTGGGCATTGTGGTAGGGGCCTATTAGCGCTACTACATTGGACAGGTTCCTATATTCTTGGGCCAGGTCTCTCATGGGAGGGGTCCAGGGGGGAGCTGGAAGGGTATATAATTAATATGGGGAATGCTATTTTTATCTGCTTTTATTAGAAATTTAGTGATTTTATCCAGCTCTTCATCTATTTATACTAAATTGGCATCAAATAAAGGGTCGAGGATATAATTTCGAAGACAATTTTTATAGCTTTACCAGTTCGCTTGCTTATAGCTTTTACGTTCTGGGATTGCAATTTGAATGGGATTTACACCTACTGTAATTTTGATAGCCTGGTGGTCGCTCGGAATGATGGGGCCTGGTTCAATGTAGTAATTGTAAGGAAACCTGATGCTAGATAGGACTATATCAGGTTTCGTTGCTGATCTTTCCGTTATGTACGTCGGGAATTCTGGTCCGATCCTTGTCATGTATTGTCTGTCAGGTAGTACCTCGATGTTTCTGCCTGCATTGTTGTAGGAGGTTTATCCTACCGCAGCACACCTTGAATTAAGATCTCCGGCAAAGATTACATTTTTTTGTGGCTAAATATCTGCAAGAGGTTGTGCATGGGCAAATAGCCGCATCTTGTGGGTTGGTACCCTGTGGCCACGGCCAGTCCCCTTAGGGCAGTACCTACTTCAATGGCCAGGTAGGATTCATCTAAGTCTTCCAGTGCCTTGTATTTTAGTCCTTTTTTGACGGCTATTGCGCAGTCGTCATACCGTTCCTGGCTATGATTCTTGCTAATGACGTCGAATTGAAATAGTTCCAACTGTTTTTGCGCGGCCAGTCCGTGTTCAGAAATAAGTACTATGTCCGGGTCACTCTGTTGTATAATATTGCCATAGATGGAACCTTTTCGGTCCCACCCATCGACATTCATATGTATAATTTTAAGTCTGTCTGTCATTTTGTATAATGTTGGTTCTCTAGTGTGTGGAATTTAGAGTAGAGGCTTATTCGCGATCTACTTTAGCCCCATGAGGTGTACTGGGCGGGGTGTGCTCCCTGCCGTTTCTTTTTCTCTTTTTTTGGAGTCCGTGATTGTGTGGAAGCAGTCCGTCGTCAGCTTAATCATATTTTGAGCGAGAGCCTCCTCAACCTGCCGCTCCGGAACCTCATCTGAGCATTCCCACTTGTATCTTCCGGTCGTCCTAAGAACTTCAGATACTTCGCGGGAATCGATTTCGGTTGTGAAGGGAGCCGATTCGACATATAATTTGAAGTTGAAACCTCTCGCGTGATACTTTAGCAGGTGTTCCCTCCCTCGTGATGAAGTTTTGAGGTTGTTCTCTTCCGAGGAGACCTGGTCTCCTTGGTTCGCACTGCTTCCTTTTTTGGTGTGTGATTTTGTGTGTTCGTTGTATCGGTGGTGTCTTTCCTGAGTGAAAGTGGCGCCTGTTTTGCTGTTTTTGTTACCTTGGGTTTGTTTAGACGAAGATCGTGTGTGATGGCTGTGTTTTGTGGCCTGGGCACTTTTTGGCACGTTTCCTCGCACTGATGGACTACGCTTATTCTCATAACCTCCTCTGAAGAAAGGTTGTCCGGAAACCACATCTCTTGCAGCCCGTTCTTTACGAGCATGCGATTGACTTCCGTGGCAAAGGCACATGGGCGAGTGATGTTGGCAATGTGTGCATAGTATATGCGGCACATTATTTTGGTTGAGTGTTTATTTTCGATGTGTAGGAATGTCTTCTGGTTATTTGCCTCGGCAATGGCGGCTTTGGCTACTTTCACGTAAGTCGAATTGGCCTCTAACTCTTCTGTATCTCGTTTTATTTGAGTTTGCTTTTGGATTTCTTGTTTTTTAATCAAACATGCCATAGACATAATCTGGCGGGGGCCTTCATAATTTAAGTATTATGGGGGGTTACTTTTAAAGTCGCGACCAAAAACGTTCGCGACCGGCATAGATAGAGCATAGTGTAAGGTCTTTTTCCGGGCAGTTGAAAGTGGTGTCTTCGCCGTACTTATAGCACCGAAAGCAAATTTGTAAACGGACAAACTCCTCACTTTCCATCTGATCTGAGAAGACTCTTACCTTGAAGAGAAGCAAACCATTTTCTTTAGCTTTTTGAGCCATAGCTGTGGACTTGAAAACAACCTTAAATACGTGCGTGTAATTCTTAAATTTGATAACCTCAGCTACCTTTGCCCATTGGTGGTTCCGTTCGATTTCGTTTTTAATATCCTTTCCTGAGTGGCTCCCGACCCAGGAGTCGAAGCGCCTGCAAATTAAACTACGGTGAGTTTTGATTTGTGGCGGTGTGGTTGGTTTCAGGTTTATAGTCTTCAGGCATTCAACGGCTTTGCTTGAGTTCAAGGCTTCACAGTCGTCCTTCCTCGCGCAAATGGTCGAGTAACCATTTTGAATGTCGATAAGTCTAACCAGTGCAATGTGTAATGTTTAGTAATCCTTTTCCAAAACCTTTCCTCTGTCTGGTGTGGGCCCTCCGAGAGGACCCGGAGAGTGATGCGGAGAGTCTCCCTCATTTCTCCTGCATCCTATTGTAAGATAGGGGATGATATTATGATATGAGTATGTATAAATATATATATGTATACACTGAGATACGGTTGTCGGAAAGAGGGGGTGGGGGAAGAGAGAGCTAGGGACCAAGGTCCAAGTAATTTTTATAGAACTTTACCTTAATCTTCCTTCCTTCAGGCTTGCGGGTGGGTCAGATGAGTCTCCGGTCCTTGTATCAGACGAAGGAGCGAAGATTTCCCTCTTCACCTTCCTAGATCGAATACCAGTGGTCCGCACTTTTCAAACCTATCGTGCTTTTTCACTTTATCCAGTTTTTATTATCACTACTCGAAGCGAGTCGCACAATTTCACTTTCACAAAAGTTCAGTTTGCAGAAATATAGACAAATTTGGCACAGCGGTACAGCAGACTAACTAAGGCAACCAAAGCAGTCAGAAATGGAATTTTTCTGGTGTACTCAATAGTGGAAGATTTAGACAATGGTAGAAGAGAGATGGTAAAAGAAAGGTAGGGTTCCCCTAGTTTGAGGGTCATCGCAGGCATTTTTATACTCTAACTACTGATTTTTCCTTTTTGTTTCATTAATGTTGACTTGTGTTTGTCTCTGTGTGCGTTTTTCTTTATGTTCTTCTGTCTCCTCGTTTTGTTTACTTAGTTTTCCTGTAACGTTAAGCTTTCGAGCCTTTATTTGTGATCAAATTTAATGTATTACCTCGTGTTTTTTTCTGTTGTATTGGTTTGTTCTTCATTAATTGTAAGTTTAATTTCTGTATTGTAGTTTTCTTTTGTTTCGTACTCGGTGTTGGTTATGTTTATGTGTAGATTAGTATTGTGTTTTCCTCGGAATAGAGTCTAGTGCTTGGGAAAAGGTGGTTTCGAGCGACCTTCCCGCGCAATCTGGCAGGGATGTTAATTCTGCCACCAGTTCTTCTTAGTTCTGGGAGGATATCATTGGCCATTGTAGACCAGACCTTTTTGGTCAGTTTCTGAGTTGCGACATTAATGGGCTGTAGACGATGTCTGCGGTGCAGGTCCCTTTGCCGAAGATGCTCTCTTCGTCTGCTTTTAGTTATGCAGAGGGATGCAGAGTTCTGCACTCACTGGAGCCTCCTCATAGCGGTCTTGCTGGCCGTTTGAGTCACTACTGCAGGGTAGATGAGCTTATCCCGGATAAACATCAGGTATATTTTCCTGATATTCGCCGAGCTAAGATTTCTGAACCTATATAGCTTAGAGATTTCTCTCTTCGCCATATTCTGCCTCTCCTTGTAGTGACTCGAGTATCCGTGGTCGGAGATTTTTAGGCCCAGGATGGTGACTTCAGCGGAGTAGCCATATCTCCTCCCATCTATTACAATGGGCCACGTCAACTTGCGGCGCAGCGGAAGATCTTAAATTTCTCCCTGTTTGTCGGGGTTTTCCACCTTCTCTCTATATTGATTGATGTTAGAGATCTTTGCAAAAGTGTTGATTGCTCTCCTAACCCTACTTAACACGATCTGCGTGACGTCATCTGCGTACTGCAGATACATCGTGTCCTTGTGTATTGGAATAGGGAGGTCGATGGTAAAGACCAGGTAAAGCAAAGGACTCAGGCAGCTTCCATCTTTGAGCTCGATCGCCCTCTTTGAGCTCGAATTCTGGTCCTTTGTGCTCTTCGATCATGATACGCGCCCTTCTATCCATGATGAAGTCACAAAGGATCCTTTCTAGGAATGAGTCTAGCTGTAGACCTAGGATCTTGTATTGTAGTCCTCCCAGCCAAACCTTGTCGAAGGTCTTCTGCACGTCCTTCATTACGATGTCTACATAGTGACCCTTCGCTCGGCAGTGTGCGATCTTTTCTGTTAGGAGCGCCAGGGCCGTTTCAGTGCCCCTTTTTGGTCGAAACCCATGTTGTTGTGGGTTATGCGCGCCCAACTCGTCAAGTTGATTTTGTAGCCTGTCGGCTATAATCTTCTGAAGATCTTGCCGGGTATTTCTAAGAGAGAGATTGGGTCATAGTGAGCCACTTGGTCTGGGTGCTTATTCCCTTTCGGGATAAAGATGATTTTTGCCACCTTATACCCGTCAGGGAAGTAACCTGCATTCAGGGATGCGTTCATGGTGTTCATCATGCCCTGAATAATTTGCCGTGGGCATTCACTAGGTTGTTCTTAGTGAGACCAGACCAAACAGGAGCCCTTTGTTTGAAGGACCTTATGGTGTTAATGGTTTGTTCAATGGTGATAGGGCGCCCGTGGTTAACCATCTTTTTATATAGATACTTGCGGGTGTGGGTGGGTCCTATGTATCAACGCTCCGAGGTCCTCGAGCAGTTAGTCTTCGAAGTCCTGGTCGAAATCTTTGTTCTCCTCAGGTGATATTGCAAAGATCTCATTCCAATGCCTCCCTAATCTCCTTTCGAGAAAATCCGGATCCTCTACGATGATGTCGCCTTCTTTTATTTGTTCCCAGGCCTGGGAGGCAATCCCCTAAGTTTTCGGATGCTATTTCAAAAACTTACAGGATTTCTCTCCCTGTCTAGTTTGCCTATGATATCGTCCCAGATTTCTTTCTGTTCCTCGAGGATTATGTTCTTTAGTTCCTCGCTTAGCTGTCTCATTTGGGCTGCCCTTTCCCAGTTCGGGTCTGTCCTACCGACTTCCTCGTAGATGTCTCTGTATTCCCTGGCGATTTCCTTCATTTCGTCTATCCACCTAGGTTGTGGGAGCATTTTGTACGAGATTCTGGGGACACATCTTCCGTCAGCTTGAATGAGCAGATTAGTAATCTTGTCAATCTCCTCAAGATTTGCGTCATCCAGGTCAGCTGGCTGGTATGTGCTGAACATTTCTCTGTACTGCTCCCAGTTAGCTTTCGCGTAACCTTTTCTAAGTGCGACGGGCTAGAACATTGACGCAAACGAAATGATGGTGATAATCGGGATATGATCCCTCGTGACCACCGGGCCTGGGGCGTTGGTGATGTTGAAGGCGAATTCTGGACTTGCTAACACAATGTCCGGTTTTGTCGCCGAGAATCGTGTTAGATAAGTTCGGAAGTCTGGTCCAACTCTCTAGAGCCTATTTCTTTCAAAAAATAGCTCCAGGTTTCGTCCCCTTTGGTTGACGCGCTTGTAGCCAGATTCACGGCAGCGTGCGTTTAGGTCCCCGCCTTGCAGCGCTAGCCTTTTGTGCCCGAAGAGGGTAAAGAAGTTGTTAATCGGTAGGTATTGTCGCCTGGGCAGCTGGTAGGCTGCCGCCACAGTTAGGCCTCCAACCAGAGTCGGGATCTCGACAGCCACGAATGATTCGTCTAAGTCCGATAGTGTTTTGAACTTTATGTTTTTTCTGATAACGATGGCTGCGCCATCATATCTTTCTTGCGTATGATTCTTTTATATTACCGTGTAATTGTGTATTTCATAGTGTCCGTGTTTGTGTTGACGCCGTGTTCTGATATGAGACTGATGTCCGTGTCCACTTTACGGAAGATGTTACCGTAAGGAATTGAGTTTCCCTTCCATCCATTCCCATTCAGTGTAAGTATTTTTAGAGCGTTGTTTATGTTCTCCATGTTTTCTTGTTCCTGTGTTTTTTTTTCTTTTGGTGTGTCTTAAGAGTTGTGGTTTTTAACGTTTTTTATCTTCTTGTATTCTGTATCACTTAAGGTGATGTATGACTGTGCAATTTTACAGTGCCTTCATGCATCGCTTGCTCAATATCTGATTCTCGTTCTGGTGCTGAGTAGGTCCATTTGATTATTTTTGCTGGATAGCGTGATATATCTCGTTGGGGGAGAGCTTCTCGGGGTATGGGGTCTGCTCGTTCGTTACTATTTTGAGGTCAATCTCCTCTCCATAGTACTTGTAAGTACGTTTCGAGGTCTTCGACCGACTTCTTGAGCTTACGGGGCTCTTGGTTGCCCTGTTTTCGGCCTCCTCAGCATCAGATTCCGAGGACGATTACCTCGCGAGGTTGTCCTCTGCTTCCTTGATTTATCTCGCCGCTTTACTCTCCTCACGGCGCCTTTGTGCCTCCATTTATGGATCTGTTCTAGTTGTGTTTATTTTCCTAGTCGTGGCCTTCACTTCTTTTTCAGACTCTGATGGTCTTTCCTCCGGGGGAAATGGAGTCGCTGGTGCCTCTGGTGCACCCTTTGACAGGAATTGTAGCTGCAACACGTCTCCCAATGGTGGGTCGCCCGGAAACCAAATCTCAGACACGCCGTTTGTTTTCAGCATGAGACTTAGTGTCTTCGCGAACGATCCTGGGTTAGTAAGATTATTTACGTGCGCAAATAATATGCACGTAAGAATATTTGTCGAATTCTCATTCTCTAGTTTGAGATAAGTCTTCGGCTGTTGCTTCTCTGTCATTCTTGTTCCTTGAGCGTAGGAGGTAGTATTCCTCCTCGTTTCCTCAGCTTTCTTTTTCCTTATGATTTCTTTCTTTTGGGGACAGGACATGGCCATCGCCCCGTGGTTCAGTCCGCAGTTTGGGCACCTTTCCGTTGCTGCTGTGCACTCTCGCTATCCGTGGCCTTTTCCATGGCACCTAGAGCACGTGATGCTTTGCTCCTTACAATCCTTTGTTGTATGGTGTTCCATCTTGAAGCACCAGAAGCATTCCTGGGTGAGGGTGAACTCTTTTCTCTCTATCTGATCTCGATTGATTTTAGCGTTGAAGAGTAGTAATCGTCTTTCTTTGGCCCTTTGGGCGATCTGTGTTTCGCTAAATATGATTTTGAATACATGTTGGTGTTCAGTGTTGTCCCGTTTATTACGGAACTTCACTACTTCCACCACGTTGGTCAATACTGGTTTCTGTTAACTTCCTCCTTGATCTCTTCCTTATTGTGTTGACCGATCCAGGAGTCGAGCTGTCTGCACACTACGCTGCGATGTGCCTGGATCTGAGGGGGTTGTGCTGGGCTGGAGGTTTATCTCCTTTAGCATCCGCTGTCCCTCTTCCTTCGTCAGCGTCTCCACATCTGCCTCTTTCTCGCAGATTGCGACGTAACCGGCTGGGGCGTCGATTAGCCTGGGGATAGCCACGCTCAGCTTACCGAAGACCGCCTCGAACACTTTTCCACGGTCTGGCTTAGGTTGTCCACCTATTGTCCTCAGTGGGACTCTTGTGGCTGGCTGGGACGCCATTTTGGTGCGTTTGCAGCCCCTCTGACTGGGGGGTGCAAATCTTCTTTACCAAGCTCTGTTTTTCCTTGGTTGGTTACACGGCTTCAATTTTACGTGTATGTGTGTATATTTTACCTTTTTATGATTTTTATTTTAACTTGGGAATTACCTTGTAGATGAATGATAACGATGGATGAGATGAATCCAGGTGGGATCCTCTCAGGGGTGTGATTGTATGGCGGACTGATTGACATCGCTGCCCCCCCCCCCCGAGGGTGTTTTAATCGCGACCTCATCCCAACATACCATAGAGACGGTTGTGTGTCCCTCTATGGTCCTGGAAGGGGCTCCTGCTGGGGTGAGCAGCGGAGATAACAGTCCGTCTCTTATCCGGAAGAGTTTCTAACATTGTTATCAGCTGTGAGCTATTCCTCAAGCCAGCTTCCCCCAATGCCCCCAATTATGGCCACGAAACTGCCTGGCATAAATGGGACGAAACATGAATGGCAATAGAGATGTTCTTTCTACTGCGCGTATTCTGTGTTCTGATATGGCTAAAGTGTGGTTAATAGTTGGGAGTATTTCGTGGTCGACTTTTTCCCAAGTCTTTCGCCCTAGCCTTTGGATCTACATATTGATCTCTTTCGTCCGATTCTATCATGTAGATTTGTTCAGTACCCTCTGCATCATCCTGAGAGAGGTACAGCTTGCCATCTGCGTGATCACAGCCGGGTACACCAGGACAGAACGTAGCAGGGCTATGTATAGTTTTTTTTTCTTATTTGGCACGTTGAAGCTTCGGAAACGATCGAGTTTCTTTAGCTCTCCTTTAGCTAAGGAGACTGCTTTTTTACGTGGGACTTGTATCCTGATTTATAGAGTCGTAAGCCCGGAACCTTTCCCTCGTTAGAGCACGGATAAATTTCGTTGTCGACGAGAACGTCGTCTACTTTCCGGCAGTTCATTGGAATTATAGTGAACTTCTAGCGGTTGGTCTTTATCTTCCACTCTTTTTCATAGCGATGATGTTATCAATCTCGGCAGCTGTCGCCCTTCCTTGACTTCCAGCGTTCCTGAATGGACTTGTGAAGATTGGAGTGATGTCATCTGCGTATTGCAGATACATTGAATCGTACCTCACTGGAGCAGGGAGGTAAATTGTGTACATGAGGAACAACAAAAGACTCAACACAGCTGCCTTGTGGAACTCCCGCCTTGAATTCGAATTCTGGTCCCTTGCATCCCTCGATAGCGATTTGGGCTCTCCTATCCGTGATATAGTTACAAAGGACCCTTTCCAGGATTAGGTTTAGCTGGAGGTTGAGGATCTTGAATTGTAGCCCTCTCAGTCATACCTTATCGAAGGCCTTCTTTACATCCCGCAGTACCACGTCCACGTACTTTCTCTCATCTTTGATGCATGCGAGTTTTTCCGTTAGGAGGGCGAGGGCGGTTTCCGTACCTCGTCCCCTGCGGAACCCGTGCTGCTGAGGGTTGTGAGCTCCTAGCTTGGTTAGTTGTTCTTGAAGCCTGTCCGCTAAGAGCTTCTCGTAGACTTTCGCAACGAATTCCAGCAGGGCGATTTGCCTGTAATTGACCAGTAGATCAAGGGGTTTAACTCGGGTATAAAAATTACTTTGGCGATCTTAAACCCTCAGGGAAGCGTTGTAAATGTTTGTAATTCCATGAATGATCTGCTGTGAGGCATTCACCAAGTCGTTTCTGGTGATGCCCGTCCAGCCTGGTGCCCTTTGTTCAAAGGTTCTTACATTGGCCATGACCTCCTCTGGTGTTATGAGACGGCCATGGCCCGCCATCTCCCTGCCTTCGTATACCTGATGATGTGGGTGCGTGCGGTGCATAACCTGATTCAGTTTTTCGATTAGTTGGCCTCCGAATTCCTGGTCGAACTCTTCATTGTCTTCTAGGGTGATCCTGAAGGCATTTTTCCCCAAATTCCTGTATATGTCTTTTACAACCGCCGGGTCCTCTATATACTCGTAGTATCCGTTCCTTTTTATTCGAGCCTTAGTTCTTTCGGTTAGTCCCCTTAGGTTCTTGACTTGACGCCAGAATTTAGCCGGATTGAGCTCGCTATCTACTTTGGCTATCAGGCTGTTACATATTTTCCCCTGTTGGAGGTTGATAGCATCTTTTAACTCGGTGCTTAGGCGCCAAAGGAGTGAGCTTCTTTCCCGGTTAGGATCTTCCCGTCTTATCTCTTCGTACACTTCCCTGTGAACCTGAGCGATCTATCTCATCTCCTCTGTCCATTTGAGCTGAGGAGGTGTTTTATACCCAGTTTTGGGTATGCACTCGCTGTCCGCTTCTAGTATGGATGTAGTTATCATCTACAGTTTCCCGTCTATCTCCTCAAATGCCGCCTCGCTTAGCTCAGCTAGTGCGTATTGACTGAGTCGTCTCTTGTAACGATCCCAGTTGGCCAAGGCGTAGATTTTTTCTGACGGACTGGAAGCTGGATCGGAGCGAGAGATACTGTGGTGAGGATCGCTATGTGATCAATTAGGACTGTTGGGCCTGGCTCACTATGGTAGTTGATTGGGAAGCCTTCACTTGTTAAGATTATGTCAGATTTAGTTGCTGATCTGGAAGTGATATAGGTCGAAAAATCCGGCCCTATTCTCTGGATGTTTTTCCTTCCCATAATCAGTTCCAAGTTTCGGCCTCTTTCGTTGTTACTACCATAGCCCGCCGCCCGGCATCTGACATTGAGGTCGCCCCCTAAGATTGCCATTCTGCGGTGCCTAAACAGTGTGTCGATGTTATTTAACGGGAGATAGACTTGACGAGGGGGTTGATAGGCTGCAGCTATCATGAGGTCTCCTACGAATGTGTCGAGTTCAACCACCACAAAGGATTTATCAGCCTCTGGTAGTTGTTTGAACGAGATGTTCCCCTTGACAGCTATTGCAGCACCATCAAACCTTTCCTGAGAATGATTCTTCATGATCACTCTGTAGCCCGGTAATTTAATTTGACCAGATGTAGTGTAAATACCGTGCTCCGTTATAAGAATAATGTCGGGGCCAAGCATTCGGAATATGTTTTCATATGCCGTAGCTTTTCCTCCTATCCGTTTACGTTGAGTGTCAGAATTCTTATTCTATTGCTTACTCTTTTCATGTTGTCTCTTTAGTATTTGTGGATGATGTTCTTTTTCCTCCCGTTTTTTTCTCTCTAAACTCGGCATTTGAAATTTGTTCGCAGGTGTTGTAATGTAGGGTCGCATTCTGGCAAAACAGAGCTTCTTCCACCGTTTCAGCGTCGACTTCAAAGTCGTATTCCCATTTTAACACCTTTGCTTTAATCCCATGGAATATTCCCTTGGGCTCCATTTCTTCGGGAAAGGGAAACTGGTCGCATGCGTAACTTTTAATATTGATACTGTCCGCACGCAATCTTTTGTTTTATCGCTTCTTTCCCTTGGCCTTCTTTGTTTATGGGACTTCGGTGTCCGATGAGTCTGAGGATTCCGAGCAACCATTGGTATCAGAACTAGCATTTTCCTTAACTTCGCTGATTTCTTGTCTCTGTTTAGGGGCAGGAGTTCTCACTTCAACTGCTTGTTTCTTCTTTTTCTTGTTTTCAGTTTTGGGGGTTTCTTGACCCTTTATTTGTTGGCTTGGGACCATCTGCAATTGTAGGACATCCCCAGAGGGGGGGTTGTCCGGGAACCTCATTTGGTCCATCCCGTTTTTAGCTAGCATTTGGTTCAGCTCTTTAGCGAACGTGCCAGGGCGCGCGAGTTTCATGACCTGCGCGTGAAGGATGCACGTCATAATCTTCGTCGAATTCTCGTTCTGAAGCTTAAGATATGTTTTCTTTGTGTCCACTTCTGAGGGCCACCTTTGCTTATTGAGCGTAGGATGTATTTGCTCTATGCGTTTCCTCTTTCTTCTTCGCTTCATGCTTCCTTTTAATAATCTCTTTTTTTTACAAGGCACAACATGGCCATTGATCTGTGTCTTTGCCCACAGTTAACGCACTTCTCGAAATATTGGTGCATGCCCTCAAATTGTGTCCCTTTTTGCTACATTTGGAGCATGTTTCCAGTGGCTCCTTGCAGTGTTTAGTCGCGTATTCCTCCATTTTATAACACCTAAAACAGAACTGGACTTGTGGGAATTCTCCCTTCTGTATCTGGTCCCCACTAACTTTGGCATTGAACATGAGTAGGCCATGTTCCTTTGCCTTTTGGGGCATAGGGGTTTCAGTGAAGACCACCTTGAAGACGTGAGTGGAGTCGCTATTGTTCTTTCTGTTTTTTAATTTAATCACTTCGGCTACCTTTGGCCCAGGCTTGCTGAAGCTGGATCTCCTCTTTAATGTTTTCTTTCGAGTGCTGCCCGATCCACGAATCGAGTCACCGGCTTACCACACTTCTGTGAGCAGGACCTATGGTGGTACGGCTGGCTACAACTCAATTTTCCTAACGACCTCTACTGCCTTTTCCTTGGTGATAGACTTGATGTCATTTTCTTTTTCGCAGATTACGACATACCCCGAAGCTACCTCCAACAGTCTCACCATGGCCATGCCCAATTTGCCATACACAACCTCGCATACTTTTTCTCTGCTGGGCTTGGGCTGTTCGTCGACTGCCCGCAAAGGTATTCTGGTTGTATTCGCTTGGGCCATCTCTTCGAGAGATTGGCCCATCTGGACTGTATTCTTCTTCTTCTCTTTAATCTATTGGTAGTGGTGACTTGATTCAAATGTTCGTGTTCCCTTTCTTTTACGATGGTGTTCTGTTTTTTATTTGTTTGTAGTGACTCCCTCTACTTCGTAACTCTGCTTCTGTGAACGTGAACTGCCAAATGAGGGAAAGAATGATAATGGGTGAATCCGGGGAGACCCCTCAGACGGGTGAAATGTGGCGGAATTTATTATGGGTAGTGATCGAATCAACTACCATCACCCGAGAGTGCCGCCCCATCTGGAGGTTGGTTATAGATGCTGCTTCCAACTTACACAGGGACGGTTGCATGTGTTCCCTTGTGGTCTTGGCCAGAAACTACCCTTAGAGATTAGAGCGAACTCTTCCCCAAAGCTTTCAGCATCGCCTCGTAACCGAGTGGTCTCTTCCGTAGAGTTTCACAGTGGGCTAATCCTCACACCTGCTTTCATTTACGTCTCCAATTATGACTATCAAAGTGGACCGACTTAGTTGGAACGACACTAGATGAATGGCAATTCAGTTCATTTCAGCTTCGTAACTCCGTCGAGGGAGGGGGGAGGGCGTATGTCGACATAAAGTCGCCTAGGAGCAGATTGAAAATCTCTTCTGGAGAGTCCCCGTGGGGAAAGTGAAGAGGATGTTGACGTTTTTGAGGCCGTCCCCCCTTCCTTTTCCTCCTTTATCGGTTAAGAGATGTGTTGATTAGCGTAGTTTTCAAAAAGAATTCTCCAACCGTCTCATAATTATTCAGAACAGAGTAGAACAGGAGAAAAGGTGTGAGAGAGTGTAAAAGGCTAGTGCATCCAAAGCTATCCCGCCCCATTTCCTCTCTTCTGGCCCACTGTCGGGACCAGAAGTGAGGAGAAGGGGCGAAAGAGCCCAGACTCCTCCTATTCCCCCTATCACCACTCCCTGTGCCTTGCGGCACCGGTGAGAGGGTAACCGGGGAAAGAGGGGGAGGACAGAGAGACGAAGAGGAAAGGGAGCGATAGTATAGCAAGAAAATAGTAGAAGAACAAACAGATGACCTAGGTGGTCTTGACCCTACATTAAATACGTGGTGCTAATACCACGATGTGTATCACCCACCCACGTATATTTGTAGGGTCCGTTAAGAAAGACAGTAACCAAGAGTTAGTGAGGAATGGAAACAAGATAGAGGAGTGCGGTGAGCCGCAAAATGCTTGGAGGTCAGCTAATCTCTGTCCATTTTAATTAGGTAGAAGTCGGGATTATAGTTATAGAGGAAGTACCTGAGATCTAGGTGTCTGTGCTTTTCGTTTTTGTTATCTAGTACTTATAGTTGGCGTTTAAACAGTGATTAGTGCCTGTTTGTTTTTAAGTAGAATTTGTTTGTTTTTCTCGCATGTTCTGTTGTATTCTAACTGTCTATTCTTGAATGTATGTTTTCCCTTTTATCTCTTCACTTTCACATTTTCTGTTCCTCAAGGGTTTTTGTTACCCTTTCCTTCGTCACTTTGCCGTATCTCTCTATATGTTGTTACATCCGGTGATGTATCCTTCCTGCTACGAGTAGATGTCTTCTTCTTCGTCATTATTTTCGATCCTCGCCCTGCTTGGGAAGAGTTGGCGAGGCCTCCAGTCTATTCCTAGTTCTATTTGCGTTGAAAGTTCGTCTCTAATTTCGTCATGTGTTCTCTCAATGACTCCTTTTGCTCTCGTCATGATTATCCTGTTAAAGGGCTCGACGTTGGCTTCTCTGTGTAGTTCTTCTATCCTTCTTATCTTTCCCCTTCTTGGATTTGTCACTAGGTACATTGCTTTGTTCTGGACTCTTTGTAGTTAGAGCAGTTTAGTTCTTGACAATGTACATATTGCGATTGCTGGATAGATTAGTGTTGGTTCGATAATCGCATTGTAAATCTTCTTTTTATTCTCTTGACTTAAATTTCTTAATTTATACAGGAGTACTAGTCCTCTCTTTGCTTTCTATATTTTCTCGGCTACATGTTTCGTGTAACCGGATTTCGTTATTGGCAAACCTAGTAATTACACTCGTTACTGTATCCATATCTTACATTGTACAGGTTGATGTTTGCTACTTTTATTCTGTATATGGGAACTATTTTAAATTTGTCTCTGTTCGTACTGATTTTCCATCTGCGTTCGTATTCGTTAATTCTTCGAATTTCTTCTGCCGTCGCTCTTGCATGAAATTGAGCGTGCTTGTATGGAGAAACCACAACTTAGGTGATATCATCCGCAAATTGTATGTTCATACATCCCTCCATCATTAGAGGGGGATCTCCGCTGTATATACAGCGTATAATAACAGACTTAGGCGACCGCTCTGTGGAACTCCAGCCTTCAGCTTAAAGATTTTCCCTTGGTGATTACCCATGTCTATATACGCGTATCTATCAGCTACATAGTTGGATAGCAACCTTTCCAGCTGACTGCTTAATCCGAGCCGAAATATCTTATATTGTATGCCTTTCTGCCATACTTTGTCAAACGCTTTGAACACGTCTCTACATACTATGTCCTCACTCCTCTTTTCGCCTTTGACCATGGCTATTTTCTCCATAATTAAACAGACCGCCATATCTGTGCTGCTGTTCTTCCAGAATCCGAATTGGCACTCGTTGTACAGGCCGTTTCCCACCAGATGTCGATCGAGTTTCTTCTTTAAAATGTTTTCATATACTTTCCCGATGAAGTCAAGCAGAGATATTGGTCTATAGTTTTCAACCATGGGTGGAGATTTTCCTGGCTTTGGGATAAAAATCATTTTTGCTACTTTTTGGTCTTTAGGGTAGTAGCCTGTATTAAGGCAAGCATTGAATAGGTTCTTCATCCCTCCAAGATGTTATTGGTCGCTTCTGTGTACTTTTTCTTTGTGAGTCCTGAGACTCCCGGCGCTTATCATTTGCGTTAATTCTCTTAGAATTTCTTCTAAGTTAGTTGTATAGGTCTCTACTAAGTCCTTCCCTACGTATTTGTTCAGAGATAAGTCTTATTTCCGTATTTGTATTTATCATTTCCTGTGACCATCTAAAGTTTTGGATCGTTCTAAAGGCTCTTTTTTGAACTGCTTTTTCGTCTGCTCTAATCAGCGTACTCTTAATTTCTCTAAGTCCTTCGTCGATTTCTTCTATAGTCGCGTCGATGAAAGTCCTTGGTTCATATTTCCTTAAAACTTCTTTGTACTTTGTCTAGTTTGCCTGGTGATAGGCTCTTCATTTCTTACCTGGCTTCTGTATGGGATTCTGGTTAATGGTAAGTAGTGTAGTTATGTGGTCGCTGACCGGTATGTCAACCAGTTCCAAGTGAAAATTAAATGGCAAGTTAAAGTTTTCGAGGCAGATATCTGGCTTAGTTGTCGTTCTGTTATGTATATATGTGGGAAAATCTGGCCCCATTCTTTGGAGCATTCTCCTATCCAGCATCGTTTTCAAATGCCTGCCCATAAATATGACTGGGATCCTGTTATTAAAAAGCTTAGTGAAGTTGTCAATTGGTAATCCGTCTCTTCTTGGAGGTTGGTACCCCATGGCTATTATAAGACTAGTTAGTTCTAATTTTATCTCCACTGCTGCATAAGATTCGGTTAGTCCTGGTGAGTCTTATAGTATAGTTCCTTTTTTATCATAATTGCTACTCCGTCGTGTCTTTGTCTCGAATGATTCGTTGCTACAACGTTGTAATTCCATATTTTTATTTTTTTCTGTTTTGAGGTCTAATCCTTGGACAGATATTAAGATAACATCTGGGTCTAGCTCTTTAAAGATATTTCCGTATATGCATTTTTACCTATCCAACTGTTAGTATTAATTTGAAGTATTTCCAGTTTACGTTTGTCCATTTTGATATTCCTTTTTGGGTTTCCGTTTGTCTCTTTAGGTCTTGTTTATCGTTTCTTCTTCTTTCTCTCGTTCTGTTCCCGTCTCCACATGATTACTTCATTTAATTTCTGCGATAGTGATGTCAACGGGATCGGGGACTGCTGCCGTTGGGTTGATGTCTTATGTGAGCTGGATCTGGATCTTCTAACCTCCTGGGCGGATTCTTCCGTGCTGCTATCCGATTCAGTTTCCTCAGTATTTGAGTCTTCATTGTTTTCCTCCTGTGGTTTTACTTCTTCGACTAGTGCTTTTGTTGATTTGTCACTAATCTTCGCCTTAAATATTGCTGACGAGTCCACATCCTTGGGAAAGTTCATGGGTTCTAAACCGTTGTCCTTGAGCATTCTGTTTAGGGTATTCGCGTAGCTTCCGGGGTTGGCAATGTTCAATATGTGTAAGTGCAAATGTTCCGTCTATGCTGAGTTGTGTTTCTGACTTTTGGTTGTTTACTCTATTTTTTGTTGCCGAGGCGTATGTCATGTTCTTATGTCCCTTCAATCTCTCTTCGTTCTCCTTTCTTTTTATTATGTCTTTTCTTTTCGGGCATGAAATCGCCATTGTCCGATGTGGTCCTCTACAGTTTATGCATTGTTTGGTCGTACTCTGGCATGATCGGTGGGTGTGCCCCTCCATCTCGCACTTCGAACATATCGTGAGGTCTTTTTTAGGATATTCCGCGGTTATGTGGTCTTCCATTTCGTAACAACGGAAGCATATCTGTATGTTTATGAATGCATTTCGCTGGATGTTGGTTTGTGGGATCCTAGTGTAGAAGGCAATAAGTCCTTTATCCATGAATCCATGATTTTGGTAGCCATTTCAGTGTTTTAGCAGCCGATTTTAAACACGTGAGTATGATCCCTGAATTTTATAATGTCATGAATTTTCAACCAAGGTTGATTTGCTTCCAACTCATTCTTAATATCCTGAGGAGTGTTCATTCCTACCCATGGCTCAACCTTCCTGCATACGACTGATCTATTGGCCGTGATCTGTGGGGGAGGTTTTCGCTTCAAGGTCAAGTTTGTTGAATGTGATGCTGCCTGCGGAAGATAGGAGTTTCTCGACATCCTTGTTTTCAGGGCAGATCACGATGAATCCTGTCGAGACACCAAGGCACTTAATTAGTGGGATTTGCAGGTCAGTAAATATCTGTTGGGCTACTTCTGGGGGTGTCGTCTTCCTTCCGTTGGGCTTTAGTCTCAGGGGGAGACTTTTGATAAATTCCATTTTGGTGTTGGTAATGGGGGCGGGGGTAATCCCCCCCTTTCCTACTAAACAACCAAAGATGAATATAACAAAACAGTTATAAAAGCAAATAAGACACACTTAGGAATTGATGTAGAAACAAAAATACAAAATTAATCTAAACAACCAAACTACACGTGAAGTTAATATTAAAAAAGCAAAATAGTACAAGAATCCAAAGGTTTGAACGCCTTATAATATAAATATATATATATATATATATATATATATATATATATATATATATATATATATATATGCATACATACTTGTCTACATATATGTATATACATTTATAAAAAACAATAATAATAAAACAAACAGAACAAACAATGAAAGAGATTAGCCGAATCCCCAGGCACCTTTGCAAATCTTGCAACCCTCAGACTTCCTTATTTCACCACTATACCCAAACCCCACTATTCTAATACACCACTATTTCTCACACTCACATACTCACCACTTCCCCAAAGACAAAGACAAAGTCTGACTATTTGTCGCTCGGATCTTGTTCTCTGGCAAAGGAGGCAAAGGAAAATCAAGTTTGAAAACGTACTTCTTTTAACGGCGGTCAACTCGGGGACGCTGAGATGTCCGGAGTATGGTTTCCGGCTGAAGTTGCACGTTAATTACGGGTTTCTTCATTTGAATGATGACGGCTTCGGCCATTTGCAATCTTATGTGATCTTGGAGTCTCAAAATGAAAGAGGTGTCCTGATTCAGTTTTTCACGGGTTAGGGTAGTGCCATAAGAGGGGGCGTGTTTTTTAATCGCACCATCTTGAAGGTGAGCTGTCAGTCGCCTTGACAGGGTTGTGCAGGTCATGTCGATGTACATTGAATTGCGGTGTTCACAGTCACCGACTTTGCACGAATATTCGTACACGACGTTAGTCTCCTGGAGTTCGCTCGTTGGAGGGAGACAGCTATTCTTCATGATGCAACTACTTGTTTTCTTGGTCTTAGAGAATAGCTGTCTCCCTCCAACGAGCGAACTCCAGGAGACTAACATCGAAGAATAACAACGAACAAGGAGTCTTTCACTAAATCTCGTCTTGGTAAAGGCGGTCTACTTCAAGAAGATATTTAACAAGAGAATCTTTTTCTTCGCTCATGGCATCGAAATCTCTCTCTTCGCGAGTAGAAGGAGGGTGCCCCGTGGAGAGGGAGCCCACTACCCAGTGGGGCTCCATGGGGTCAGCTCCCCAGGACTGTAAGAGAGTTCCTCTCCGCACTATACGGGGGAAGCTAAACCCTTAAGAACAGCCGTGATTAAGGCTATATACAAACATATTAATGTAGTTCCCATCAGGCTAATAGACACCCTGATTGGCTACGCGTCAATCTGCCACACCATAAAGGATGTGGAACGGCTGTTCTCGAACGAGGCCAAGGTCCACCTCCAAAAAATCGGACTAGAAGAAACCACCCCTCAAGAAATACACGTGCAGCGTAGTGTTATTCTTCGTCGGCTGGACCCACTCTTTACTGACAACACCTGTAAAGAAATCAAGGCAGACATGGGCCACCATTTTAAACGTGGAGAAATTAGGCAGAGGAAACAGCATTGTGAAAATCATCTTCTCGAGCATTGAGATGGCAAGAATAGCCAAGAAAGATGGGCTGCTTGGGTTTTATCTCAGGGTATCACCTGAGCAAATAGAAACAGAAGATTACATACCGATCGACTGCTGCTACAAATGCTATGCAGTCGAAAAATATTTAACAAAGGACTGCACAGCGACGGTAGTTGCATGCTCCAACTGCGCCAAATCCAGGCACGGTTGGAAAGATTGCACAGAAGGGAAGCAAAAGTGCGTCAACTGTGGACAGGACCATAGGGCTTTGGCCATGAGGTTCCTCATCCGTAAAGAAGGCATCCGTACTAAACGGGAAAATATAAAAAAAGGAAAAAGAGGCAAGAACGAAGACCCACTACGCTCAAGCAGCGGCCCAGAAGAACTTCGATACAACAAGTGCGCCGAAGCTGGTGATTCCAGAGGCGGGTAAAGATATCATGACGATGATCATCTTTGCTCACATGGCTAACCTGGCTAACCCCGGCTCCTTTTCCGAAGAACTTAACCGTCTTCTGGAGAAGAACGGAGTTACCAAAAAACTCTGGTTCCCCGAAAATCCAGACGGCGGGATCTCAACGGGAACATCAACCAAATGAGGAGCCGACGCAGTTCCCTACAGAAGAACCAAAAGTAACAAAAGAAACTTCGGAAGGAGAGGTTGAAACGAAGAAATGCGCAAAAAAGAAAAGGAAAAGGGGGAAGAAGAAGAAAAAAACAGATAAAAAGACAAAGGAACAAAATTCGTCGGACGAATAAGAAGCGCAGGAAGAGGAATGCACGGAGGTCCTCGAGAACGGTTACTTCTTCGACGGCAAGGATGTGGGCCCCGAGGTAAATACCTCGATTTGGCTCTCCCCTGTGCTCACTCCCAAGAGACGATCCAAAATTTCTCCTACTTAGCATTGCCAAGAGGGAATTCACGTGGACCTTCAAGGGACCTTTTTCACCGGACGAAATTTCAGCATTGATGTTGAAGGGTGCGGTGTTCATCCCCACCATCGGAAGTGCACGCCGTGAACATGTCAACAACATTCAAAGCCATGAAAAGTGGACAAGAAACGTCCGAAATAAAGTGAAAGTGCAAAATACAAGTGTATAAAATATAACGATAAGCCCCAAAGTGAATTAAATAAATAATGATAAAATAATTGATAATATCAGTGATTTGGAAAAGTGTACATTGAAAGTGTGTGTCAATTAATTTACGAAATATATCTAGTATCAAATTATCTATAGTGGATTAATTAAATAAGTGACTTAAAATTAGATTAAAATCATCAGCTAGACTGAAATAAAATACTAAAAAGGTTTTTACTGCTTTGATTGCCTTAGCTAGTCTGCTGTACCGTTGTGCCAAATTTTTTTTCGAAATTTTTGCAAACTGAACTTTTGCGAAAGTGAAATTGTGCGACTCGCTTCGAGTAGTGATAATAAAAACTGGATAAAGTGAAAAAGCAAGATCTGTTTGAAAAGTGGACCACTGGTATTCGATCTAGGAAGGTGAAGAGGGAAATCTTCGCTCCTTCGTCTGATACAAGGACCGGAGCCTCATCTGGCCCACCCGCAAGCCCGAAGGAAGGAAGATTAAGGTAAAGTTCTATAAAACTACTTGGACTTTGCTCCCTAGCTCTCTCGTCCCCCGCCCCCTCTTTTCTAAACCGTCTTTCAGTGTACACATATATAGTTATACATACTCATATCATAATATCATCCCCTATCTTACGATAGGATGCAGGAGGAATGAGGGAGACTCTCCGCATCACTCTCCGGGTCCTCTCGGAGGGCCCACACCAGACAGAGGAAAGGTTTTGGAAAAGGATTACTAAACATTACACATTGCACTGGTTAGACTTATCGACATTCAAAATGGTTACTCGACCATTTGCGCGAGGAAGGACGACTGTGAAGCCTTGAACTCAAGCAAAGCCGTTGAATGCCTGAAGACTATAAACCTGAAACCAACCACACCGCCACAAATCAAAACTCACCGTAGTTTAATTTGCAGGCGCTTCGACTCCTGGGTCGGGAGCCACTCAGGAAAGGATATTAAAAACGAAATCGAACAGAACCACCAATGGGCAAAGGTAGCTGAGGTTATCAAATTCAAGAATTACACGCACGTATTTAAGGTTGTTTTCAAGTCCACGGCTATGGCTCAAAAAGCTAAGGAAAATGGTTTGCTTCTCTTCCATGTAATAGTCTGCTCAGAGCAGATGGAACGTGAACGAGTTTGTTGACTTACAAATGTGCTTTCGGTGCTATAAGTACGGCAAACACACCACTTCTAACCCCTCTGAGAAAGACTAAGCTTACCCTATGCTCTATCTTTGCCGGTCGCGACTGTAAAAGTAACTCCCCTAAATGCTTAAGTTGTGAAGAACCCCACCGGACTATTTATATGGCATTTCCGTTTCAAAAACAAGAAATTCATAAACAAACCCAATTAAAACGCGACACAGAGGAGAGGAAGGCCAATTCGTCTTATGCGAAAGTTGCCAAAGCTGTAATTACCGAGACCAACAACCAGAAAACAAGCCTCCACATCGAAAATGAACACTCAACCAACTTTACTCGCCCAGGTACCTTTGCCACGGAAGTCAATCGCATGCTCGTAAAGAACGGGCTGCAAGAGATGTGGTTTCCAGACAACCTTTCTTCAGAGGAGGTTATGAGAATAAGCGTAGTCCATCAGTGCGAGGAAACGTGCCAAAAAGTGCGCACGCCACAAAACACAGCCACCACACGAGATCCCCGTCTAAACAAACCGAAGGTAATACAAACAGCAAAACAGGCGCCACTTTTACCTAGAAAAGACACCACCAATACAACAAACACGCAGAATCACACACCAAAAAAGGAAGCAGTGCGACCCAAGGAGACTAGGTCTCCACGGGAGAGAAAGACCTCAAAAACTTGTGGCCCAAGGTCAACCACCTTATCTAGAGAGAGGGAACACCAGCTAAAGTATCACGCGAAGGGTTTCAACCTCAAATTATATGTGTCCGAATCGGCTGGCTCACTTCCCAACCGAAATTGATTCCCGCGAAGTATCTGAAGGTCTTAGGACGACCGGAAGATACAAGTGGGAATGCTCAGATGAAGTTCCGGAGCGGCAGGTTGAGGAGGCTCTCGCTCAAAATATGATCAAACTGACGACGGACTGCTTCCACACAATCACGGACTCCAAAAAAAGAGAAAAAGAAACGGCAGGGAGCACACCCCGCCCAGTACACCTCATGGGGCTAAAGTAGATCGCGAATAAGCCTCTACTCTAAATTCTACACACTAGAGAACCAACATTATACAAAATGACAGACAGACTTAAAATTATACATATGAATGTCGATGGGTGGGACCGAAAAGGTTCCATCTATGGCAATATTATACAACAGAGTGACCCGGACATAGTACTTATTTCTGAACACGGACTGGCCGCGCAAAAACAGTTGGAACTATTTCAATTCGACGTCATTAGCAAGAATCATAGCCAGGAACGGTATGACGGCTGTGCAATAGCCGTCAAAAAAGGACTAAAATACAAGGCACTGGAAGACTTAGATGAATCCTACCTGGTCATTGAAGTAGGTACTGCCCTAAGGGCACTGGCCGTGGCCACAGGGTACCAACCCACAAGATGCGGCTATTTGCCCATGTACAACCTCTTGTAGATATTTAGCCACAAGAAAAGTGTAATTTTTGCCGGAGATCTTAATTCAAGGTGTGCTGCGGTAGGATATACCTCCTACAACAATGCAGGCAGAAACATCGAAGTACTACTTGAGAGACCCTATTTGATGCTAATTAAGAAGAAATAGATGAGGAGCTGAATAAAATCACTGAATTTCTAATAAAAGCCGATAAAAATAGCATTCCCCGTATTAATTATAAACCTTTCCAGCTCCCCCCTGGAGCCCCTCCCATGAGAGACCTGGCCTAAGAATAAAGGAACCTGTCCAATGTAGTAGCGCTAATAGGCCCCTACCACAATGCCCACAAAATTGAAGACGAACTCCAGACACTAATTACGGACCAACAAACACTACTATGGAA
This sequence comes from Ceratothoa steindachneri, assembly GCA_963969495.1. Taxonomy (NCBI): domain Eukaryota; kingdom Metazoa; phylum Arthropoda; class Malacostraca; order Isopoda; family Cymothoidae; genus Ceratothoa; species Ceratothoa steindachneri. Next base: position 181,831,943 of record OZ018321.1, read on the forward strand.
AGGACTAAAGAAAGACTCGACATAAAAAGAGACTCACACACATTCTGCCAGACGGTTAAACGTCTTAAAGAAATCCCCCACAAACAAAAATGACAATTATTCACGACGGCAAAAAAATAAACGAGACTGAAGAGATTGAGGAAATGTTTAGGATTTTCTAAGCTTCAATCTTCAAAATTACCCCAGAAGAAAATGACAACTACAACCTCGAATTCGAAACTGACGTAATCCAACAGCTAAACACACAAATACACAAAATCTATCCTCACCACTGTGTGTCGCAGTAAAATAACTGCCCTAGAACTCTCCGTTACTCAAAGAGCACCGGATACTACGAAGCTGACCAGCGAGAATTTCATCTAGGCCCTGCCTAATGTTTGGAGTAGCCTACTTAACATGATGAACGTCGCTCTGAACACGGGTTACTTCCCCGATCAGTGGAAAGTGGCCAAGATGATTTTCATCCCAAAACCGGGGTAGCCCCCGGACTGCCCTGCCAGCTTTTGGCCGATTTCTCTCATAGAATTTGCTGTCAAAGTCTTTGAGAAGATATTGACTAATAGAGTCAACTCTTTTCTCGACGAATCAACTTGCATAACGAGCAGCAACACAGCTTCAGAAGGAAAAGAGGGACTGACACGGCACTAGCCGTTGTCACCGAAAAGCTTGCTAAGATCAAAGCAGACAAAAGGCATGGCAACCTGGTGCTCCCTGATGTCAAAAAAGCTTTTGATAAGGTTTGGAAGAGAGGACTACAAATTAAGGTCCTTCAAGTAGGCCTCAACCACATCCTTGAGAGGATTCTATGTGACTACATAATGGATAGGAGAGCATACATTCATATCAGAGAACACAAAGGCCCCGAATTCGAGCTCAAAGCAGGGGTCCCACAAGGGGGCTGTATCAGTCCCCTTTTATACAACATATATAGACGCGACCTACCACAACCTCTCTCCCAGGGTTCGATATACGTACAGTTCGCTGACGACATATCGCAAATTTGTACCGCCGTTTATGTTCATAGGGAATTTATGGCGAGAAATACGGTTAGGGAGATATCTAACATCAACTCTTTCGAGAGGAAATGGAAGATATCAACCAATGCCCCCAAATTCAAAGTAATTCCCATGTTTCGCAAGATCTTCAATGACATACGGATAGAAGGGGGGCGAATCCCCTACTGCCAGGCAGGGATGGTTCTGGGGCTAAAATCACTTCAGGGGGCTACCAGAGTCATATCGAACGAACAGTCGCGAATAGCAAGAGAGATTTGAGGGATATTTATAGGTTCTGTGACCTAAATCCCTCATATAAACTCAAGATATTCAATTCGTGCATTCGTTTGAGACCTTTTACCCCCCAGTACCGTTGAACGCGACCGCCAAGACCCACATTGCGAAACTGCAAGCCATCCAGAATAAAGTGGTGCTACTCATTACAAGCACCCAAAGAAGAGTATATAAACGACAGAGGAAGCTCCATGACTTGGTTGGATTAACTCCAATCAACGTGGCGCTCCACGAGAGAGCTAAGAGGATATGTCAAGCCATTGGCGCCCGCTTGACCCCTGAATTCTCTCGTACACACCTAGATATCGAGGTCGACCGACAAATAAGACCATTTAAAAGAGGCAAAATACATTCTGACGGTGACGTGACTCCCAAATACACATGAAAAATTCGACAAAATACGGAAAACGACTAGTGTAATGCGCAAGTTTCTTTAGTTAAAATAAATTTCAAAATAAATTCAAACTTTGCCCAAAATTCAAATTCATATAAAATTATAATAAACTTTTTCAAATACCCACAGCGGGTATAAAACCCCGCCTCAAATAAAGGCTTAAATGCTAAAAGATCATTAAGATATAAAAAAACTAAAAATTAAATTAACTAAATTAATTTAATTAAATAAACCATAAATGTTATAGTTTATTAAATAAAAAACAAAAAACAAAACAAAATCCATACAAAATAAAACAACAGAGCTCCCCTTTCACTAGGGACCTATTTATTCTGTCTCCCACACATCCTCTATTCTTTAAATTCACTCTTTTAACCACTTTCCTCTCTTACTATTTTTCTCTCTAACTCTACCTAAATTTCACCACTTTTTATGTCCAAAGTCCAAAGTCCTACATAGAAGAGCGCCTATTCTGGAACTCTTACGGTGAATTACGCTTCACCCTTCAAAAAGAGAAATACATATAATTCATCGAAGATTCATAACAGAATGAGGACTTAAGCACCTCACTGCTCCCGTCCATCGCCCTGCTTGTGAACCTGCTCGGATGTTTGCTATTCATTGATTTCGTCTTAACTATATCGGCCACTTGGACTGACATAATTAAGGGCTTATGTGAAAACTGGTTTGAGGACTAGCCCACAGCGGAAGCATAAGTCAGAAATTATCTCGAAACTGGAGCATAACTGCGAGTCCCGGACGGATGAGAGATCCTCATCGCCCCGGGGACCCGACCAGAATCATAGAGGGCAGTACACCCGTCTCTATGTAGTTGGATGCAGTTATAGCGTAAGTACCCGAGAGTAGGTAGCAAAACTTTAGCGGTCGTTGATTTGGCCGCTACTGCATCAAGTCCACCATAATTCACCCCTCTTGAGGTTCCCGCTCGAGACCCATCCGATCCATCCATCATCTATTATTGTGGCAGCAAACGAGCGGGGAAACTACCGGAAAATGGACGTGGGCGTTTTGTTACAATTTTTTGGACTCGTACCCGAACCTACCTGCACTATCCACTACCTCCTTTACCACTTCATAACTTTCTTTTTCACTCTAAAACACCATAATTACACTTTGGTTTCAGAAAAAAAGAAGACGTCACAAGAGGACATAGTAAGGACAACGAAGACTATGGAGACCCTCACTAAGAGGGTCCCCCTAAGGACCATCCCCGGAAAGAAGAACCCAGACAAAATGCCCCTATGTGAAACCCTCTACCTCGAACTAAAAGTGGCACTGGTGAAGTTTATTGAAGTTTCATCTTGGTTCATCGCCTTATGGGCCGAGACCAAGGAGATGGACCAACTCCTATCGGAAGAAGGAGTGAGGGTCATACGGAACACTGGCCTGGAAGCGAAAACCCCTCCACAAGTGCCAGCAAACAGAAGCGTGATCTGCCGCAAAGTGGAGAGCTAGGTGGGTGAGCATACACCAGAGGACCTCAAGGAAGAGATCACCAAGAGCAATACCTGGGCCAAGTTTGCGAAATAATCAAATTTCGCGAACACACCCACGTTTTAAAAATAACATTCACTACCGCGGAAATGGCCAAAAAATCGACACAAAATGTAATACTGGTATTCAATATGATAATACCAGGTGAAAACATACAGCAGGGAAAATTTAATAGCATACAAATATGCTTTGTATGCTACAAACTCGAAGAACACACTACAACGACATGCCAGGACAAAAACAAACTGTGGTACAGTGAATGCGCCACAGAAGGGCATCGATTTGACAAATGAAAGAGCACCAAGAAGAGATGCCTAAACTGCAAAAGAGAACATAGGACCATGGCCCTGAACTGCCCCAAGAGCTGGGAGATTATAAAAAGAAAGGAAGAAGAGAGGAAAGCCAAAGAAACGACATACGCGAACGCCGCCAAGAAGAATGCGGAAAAAAGCCTGCACCTGCCCTTGCACAGATGAATATGACGGGAGATTTGAGTGCAAATATATTAATCTGCATTACCCATGCAAATGTGTCTAATGCAGTAAAGCCTGACTGCTATAACCAGGTACTGAATGCTCTCCTGAAGGCGAATAATTTCCCTTTATTAATTATGCCTGCAGACCCCGAATGCTCCGAGGCATTCAAGGACTCAGTCATAAAGAATAATACCGTCAATTATGGACTGGAGGAGATCGTTGAAGCTCCCTGATCGGAGGAATCCGAAGAGGACGACGAAGAGGAAAAGGCTAAAAATGAGGAGGGATCCTCCTCTTCTGACAACGAAGAGGGCCCCTGCACCCGTACACGAGCTACGAAGAACAGGTCCAAAACCCAGAGTCCCCCTCCGAAAAAGGAAACCCCTGGACCAAGTAAAACCGCCCAGCCAGCCCACAAGAAGAATAAGAATAAGAAGAAGCCTAGATAAACCAATTCACCATGTTACGGAACGCATTGAAGATATTGAAAATTAATACCAAGAGCTGGACGATGAAAGGAATTCTTTACGGAAATCTATTCAGGGAAATTGATCCGGACATCATCTTAATTTTAGAACACGGGGTTGACACGCGTAGTGCAGAAATTCAAATATGGAACTACGATGTGTTGATAACAAATTATTCGCAGGAGCGGTTCGACGGGGCCGCTATTGCAATAAAGAAAGGGATTAAATACAAGCAAATAAGAAATCTAGAAGAATCCTATCTCGCGATTAAGGTCGAACTCGACTTAGGAAAGCTGGTCATTGCTACCGGATATGTTACCAATTCACACTCTCATAGGCCTATTTGGCAGAAGAGCCACCACTATATTAATGGGGGATTTGAACGCTAGATGCCGAGAATTCGGTTACAGGACCTTCAACAGTATAGGAAGAAGCCTGGACCTATTGCTGGACAGAAATATCGTCCAGCGAATAGACCCCGAATTCCCCACCTTTGTCAGAGCACGAAGTACCACAAAACCAGACATCTGTCTGGCGAATCGTCAGCTGCCGTTCAATTGCTACATGGAACCAGTCCAGGTACCATGTAGTGACCATATAGGGATCCTACTCACTATCATCAGGAACCCTACACAAGTGCCAACTGTAGCCAGAAAGAACTACAAAAGAGCATACTGGACACGGTACGCGCGCCGTCTCGAGGCCTACGATCCGCCTAACTTGGACGAGGCAATTCTCGAGGAAATTGACGAGGCACTCGACGACCTCAATAACCCTCTTATCAACTCAGATAGGTCTTGTATCCCTAAATCCGAGTATAGAACCATCTCTACCTACAGATGGACCGACTACACGTAGGAATTCTACCGTGAGCTGAAGTTATTGTATGAAATCAACATCGTGAATGCGTCACTTCACTCAATGCAGCAAAGTAAAGAAGTCAAATAAAACTGAAACAGTTGATCCTCGAACAACAATGTAGAATATGGGAGGATGCGATCGATAGCCTCGATCGCGAAGCAACTCCCAAAGATTTTTGGAAAAAAGATCAGAAACCTCAAAGGATCGACTGGGTAGAAGAAGCAGAAGATCGAGCTACAAAAGGAAGATGGAAACATCGAAACAGAAGAAGGAAGAATTGAAGAGATATTCCGAAGTCATTGGGAAAAGATCTTCAATATAACTGAAGAGGAAAACTAAGACTATGATCTAGAGTTTGAAAGCAACATCATTGACGAGCTTAACGAACAAATAAACACGACGCACCTTCACCACCAGGTGGATAGACAGCGCGACGGAAACGCCGAGATTACCGAAGAAGAACTACTTGGCGCGCTCCGCTCATTCAAAAAAAAAGCCCCAGGACAATCAGGGCATACAAAGATTAACTTATAAAACAGCTAAGATGATTTTCTTGCCTAAGCACGGAAAGAACCCAACGTTGAAGGAGAGCTATCGGCCAATTTCACTTTTAGAATTTGGCGGGAAGCTCTTAGAGAAGATCCTCAACCGAAGACTGGTGTGTCACCTGGAGGAGAACTCCCTCTTCAACCCACATCAATTCGGGTTTAGGAGGAAGCGAAGTACGGAGATGGCGATTAATGTCATCACGGAAAAGCTATCCCAAGCAAAACGGGAAAAGAGTTACATGGACATTGTTTGTCGGGATGTATCAAAGGCGTTTGATAAGGTGTGGCAACGGGAAATGCATTGCAAAATCTTACGACTGGGCCTAAGTGAAAACTTAGAAAGAACTCTTTGTGACTATGTCATGGAGAGAGCGGCGTACATCAGTTTAGGGTGCACGGACGAACCAAAGTTTCCGCTCACTGCGGGCCTCCCGAATGGGGGGGGCCTGTCCCCCACTCTCTACTTGATTTACACCGTGGATGTCCCAGCCCCTGTAAGCCTCACTTGCCTCAAAATTCAATTCACCGATGATTTCACCCAGATAATCACTTGTCCATGGAGGAATGCGCCTTGGCAAGCTCGTATGAAAGCAGCAGAAATTGAAAATCTTGGCACCTACGAGGCCCGGTGGAAGATCCGCACCAACCAGGAAAAGTTCAAAGTAGTCCCCATGGGCATGAAACTATTTTACGACGTCAGGGTGGGGGATAGATGTTATCCCTACACCACGGAGTGCAATGTACTCGGAATGAAGATTACCTCATCCGGGTACAAGCAGCTCGTCCAAGAAAGAATCACCAAGACCACTGCTGCAGTCAACACTCTATACATGTTTAGAAATCTTCGTCAAAGCAATAAGAAAAAAATCTACAATGCACTTGTAAGATCGACGCTGCTATACCCCGCTTCCGCCCTCTCGTGTGTCTCGAAGACACAAAAGAGGAAACTACAAGTGGTGCAGAATAAATGTACGTACTTAATTACAGGTACACGCAGGAGAGAAAGAAGACACCAGGAAGAGCTGCACCGGGAGGCGGGGTTAAGTCCCATTAACATTGTCATAGAACGGACAAGGAATATGCAGGAATTGGTTAATCGTGAATATATGGTTAAAAAGGCAATGGTGTAGCTAACTAAGGTCGTCATCAAGCCCTCTGAGGAAGCTCTTCTTATACTCATGAAAGGATATCGCAAACAAAAGTTTGGGTATCAGTTAGCTATTTTAATTGTTATCGCTCCTTTCGAAGAAAATGGAAAAATCACTTCGTCCCTTTTATAAATCGAGAATTATTTAGAATGGCGTAATTATAATTATACGGTTAAAGAGGCATTGGTGTAGCTAACTTTAACTCTTAATTTTCGAATATTCAATTCATCTTGCATCCCTTGTTACAACTAACTACCAACTAACGAGAGAAGTTGGGACTCAACTCGTCTCAAAGCATCTCTGGAAATTTAACTTTTCCAAAACTAACAATTACCGTTTGTTGCCTACCCTAAACCCTTTATTAACTAGTAAATATTACCCCCCATGCATCGCTGGACGTCCATACAAACAGGCTGAACGAAAATATATAGAAATAGAAGATAAGGACTATAAAACTAAAGCAAAGTGGATAGAGAAAAAAATACGGTTAATTGCGTAAATATATAAGCATAAAATTGAAAGCACAAAATTGAGCAATTTGAACACCGTTATAAAACTTCAAGTAAACAATACCATTTTCATATCACTTTGTTATAGAGTATATATATGTATACAGGGGGGGCCCATTTTCACACACGGGATAATTCAACACGAGTCAAACTTATTGAATTGTTCCGAAAAAAATTGAAGTGTTGTAGATGAACAGAGAAGTGCTGGAAGAAGACTATTTTTATATTCTGCACTTCATTCTATTTTCATTCTTACTTCACTGAAGCTATTTTGCCATCTTAAGCCTCGCAAGGGGGATATGCAGCATGTGCAGCCATGCTGCAGGTGACATCTAGAGATTTGCGTACAGTCCCGGCATAGATGCCCTCGTTGGCTTTCGCTTCTTATTTTAGGAAAATATCAACTACAAACTTGTCCCATTAAGACCATCTTTTACCCCCTCTAACCCCGAGCTTACCCACCCGCTGCCGTTCACCTCGGGAGGAGTGAGGGATGTGTGCTGTGGCCTACTAGTGACCAATTGAACGCATTTTCCAAAGTGGACAACAGTAGCAATCTCCAACACAGCGCCCCCCTTCCCCGATATATAATAGATAAATGCCAACTACGAATAACTTTTATTTTGGTCAAAGGTTCATTTAATTGTGGTAGCGATAAGGAATTTTTAGCTATTTCGCCCCGGGCGACCTCTAGCAATTTAATGGCGAAACCATAAAAGGCTTGGCTCCGCCGGAAATATACGAGAATTTCATTTTCTCCCCACTCTCAGCCTAAATTATCTCTTACCACTAATATTTATGAATAAAAACCCTCGATTTATTATCAATATTATTTTTAACAAATAAAACATTGTTAGTATGAGAAATAGGTCATTGCATCGCCCGCATAGTTTTATATCATTTTACCTCGAGGAAAAAGCTTATTGAGCCTTACAGAGTATCATAAAATGAATAATTAAAGAATGAATCAACATAGGAAAAGTATAATAAATTCCGTTGAATAAGTCAGTTAAGACACCACCTCGCAAAGTGTGAGTTTACTTTTCTTTTACAAGTGCCACTTTTGTGGCATAGTTATATAAATAGAGAGAGAGAGGGAGAGAGAGAGAGAGAGAGAGAGAGAGAGAGAGAGAGAGAGAGAGAGAGAGTAACGCGATGGTCCTATAAATAATTAATAAATGGCATTGTACAGATTAATTTCCTTTCGAGGCTGTCCGTCTCGCGAGACTGTTTTTCTTGCTTGTACCACCAATAACTTGCATTTTTTTCCCTTTCATTCCCGAGATAATAATACAAGTAATGGCGTTAAAAAAAAGTTACGTCTGTTAATCAAAGGGTCGACATGATACAATACTTGCTAAAACATTGATCTCCGAAGAATCGGCGTTTTTTTTATGCATGGCCGCCAATTCGGAGAAGCATTACACCTCGATCCGCGAGACACTATTCCTCTCTTCTATTCCACCGTTCAGTACAAAAACGAAAAATCCTTAGGTAAATACTCGCAATTTATGAGCGAACGAAGAATTTGACTGGCAATGAAGGAATGTTAGTGAGTGTCTTGTATATTGGCATATTTATGTGTTTGTGTTTACTTGTATCTATCATATGTTAGTTTTCATCTTTCTCTTCCATATTTAGCTTATATACTTATGTCAAATAATTCAGAAAATAATTTTAGCTTTTCGAACAAAGATATGCGTCAGCCAGTCCTTGTTTCAGACATTTTCGTCCAAGTTCAAAATGTTGCGGACTCACTTTTTCCTGAAATACTCCACAGACTTGCTGTTATTTCTCTTAATATCAGATGTTTCCTCTTTTACAAAGTATTTTTTATGCGTATTCTTACATGCTACGTTTCTTCTGCTCCCTGTGACCCCCCAAATGAACTCTTAAGTATAATTAAATGTATCCGAAAAGGTAATGAAAAATTATCTTAACAACTGCTTTATTTATTTTGCATAATGTATGCTTAAATATCATCGGATAGACTGAATTTTCTCCTCAAGTCTTTCCTCTGAGGTAATTAAGCTATAAAACTAAGTCTTTCAAGAAATAAACAACCTGTAAGACTGCACACAAGCGAATAAAAAAAATCCAATAACTATAATAATAAAAAAGTAATCAACTCATTTATAAAAGAAGCAAGAAACAGAAGTATGTGAGAGTCGATGACGTCATCACTGTAGCCGTCCTATTCGTAGTTGCTTCAACTTCGCACAGTTTTCTCGACTCGGCCAGGTACCAGTCCTAAGTCGGCTAATATTTAGTGATTTTCTTTATTTACAGCTCAAAAAAGAGTAGGAAAAACGTTTTTTTGGAATCCCTCATCACCGGTGCACAACCATGTAAGGTAATGTGATAAAATTAAATCAATTCCAACAGTGTGTGATGCAATAATAATTCTAAACAACTGGGATATCTTGTTAAGCCTAGCCTAGTCGACCGACATGTTATGTCTCAGAGTCTTTGTGTGGGAGACCAAGCCAACATTTCCCCTTTTACAATTTCCGCAATTTATTGCCTTTTCAAATCATTTCGGAGCACTTCTATCTCTTACGCATGCAAATTGGGGGATAGAATAACTACTGATAAATGAATGTAGCTGCTCATTAATAACGGTAAACTTGGAATTATAAAAGAGAAACGCTTTGCCGATAAAACATTCGGCTGTCGTATTTTTGTCCTGATCGGTGTGAATTCCGTTAAAAAATGTTTATTAACGTTGCTTAAATTTCAATTGAGGTTGTCTCACGTTGGCAGGGTTTTAAGTTCGCGTTTACTCTCATGAACTCCACGTGCACAAACGACCTTGACATTGAACTAAGAACAGAAATTTTAGCGAGAAATAAAGTTCGCTTTTAGTACTGTACCCCAGACTGCATAACCTCCACCTTGGGCCACCTCTAAAACTCTTATGCAGTACCCATATCTTCCAAATCTACCGATTATTACTCGTGTCTTTCTTTCTGTGCCGACCCAGATCGACTCTGAACAAAATATAATTAACATAAAAAATAAGTGAAATAAATTAAAAATCATTATCCTTTAGACAGGTTCGAATATTCGTACTGACATTAAGGCGAAAACCTTAATTTAATATATATATATATTCGTCCTTCGTATCAATTGTTAATAAATAATTGATAGAATTAGCATATTCTGTTATCTTTTGTTTCTCCCCTGACAGTTAAAGTATCAGCACATGGAATATGTAATTATAAAAATCAAATTACTTTTCCAAATGATCCTAGTTGGTGGGTATTGTATATTGTCTATTAGTATACAAGAACTTAAATGTACAAGATTGAATTAAATGGATGCAAATCTAATATATATATATATATATATATATATATATATATATATATATATATATATATATATATATATATATATATATATATATATTAGAAATTTTATATTTCTATTGCCCAGATGAATCTTTACCTTTTTAGGGAAAGAGGGAGCTTATTTTTGGCAAATTCAACTGAAATTTTATCAGGGAGAAAAAAGTGTCACTCAAATCCATTACAAACTATTTACTACACTAAAAAAAATGCAAAAGAATATGACGAAACCATGTCTAAGCATTGGGCATGGAATAATTATTGATAACATTTAATTTGCATGTTCAGTCTATTTGCAAAATATATTACCTTTTTTCTCCAGTAGTGATGAGAGGCGTTTTTTTTTCTGTGGCCAATATGGTCTTAAGTTGCGGAATAGTACGTGTTGTGTGTTGATGAGTGAAGTGAATATCTGTGCAAGAGTGCGTGAGAGAAGCAAGAGAGTAAGTCAGAGTTAGGGGTTGAGGCTGTGGAGAGAGGGGGGGAGGCTTTACATGACGTCGGTCGGGGGGACTGGAGATGGGAACAGATCAATACGGCCGTAGAGAGACAAAGATTTCCCCATTCCGTCTTAACGGCATACAGACAAACACACATACGCGAGACACTTATTCTCTCCGTTTATTTACGTGTCTTTCTATTTGAGTAATTTTTGGATGTTAGTTTATTAAAATTTCCTCGCGGCTCTTTAATTTCTGATTATAAATCAATTCCTAGTGCTAGAATGCTTTTATTATATCTGGTCTGGAATTATTTGTCGATCGGATCTGGATTTGAGCGAGGTGGCATCCTTTTCAATCCAGCCAATACTCGTAATGAGAGATGTGACAGTCTTCTCGAGTCTTTGTTGAATGGATACCATCGGTTGCTGAGAACTCGGGTTCTTGCGGGCTGCTTCTTGCTTCCCTATGCTCAGAGGGAATAAATTCCGGCTCGATTTGGCCATACTCCCAATTCAAGAACTGGTGTTTACCACAATATTCCAGGCTATGCTGACGGAATGTATAATCTTTATTCTGTATCCGTCCCATGTCTTTTGGGCGCTCGGCACCGGGGTAAGGTTGTAACCGAGATTGATCTCGGGAAGCTGCGCTCCTCCACGTTGGCTCTCCGTGGAAACAGATCGGCTAAGTAGGGGGAAGGGGGAGGCTGACTTACTTTTAAGGAAAACAGCGAAATGGCGAGTGTATCTGGCCGCCATTACATGTATTGTGCGTTCTCTGTGAGGGCTGGTGGGCTAAAGGGTTAGGTCGCATTTCGAGCCATCGTGTGACTGACTTCTTTTGGCTGCAGATGCGCTTATCCTGGACGGGGTGGCGGCCTTTGTGCATCCGAGTCTGGTCGGTGGAAGGAGGAGTCCATTCTAAAGTACCCCTTCGTGTCTCCTGAATATTTTGTTTTTAAAATGCTCTATTTATTCTTTCATACACTGCGGGGTGGGGGTCGTACTTGTAACTTCTTTTGTTCTATAAAAAAGTTGGAAATTATCGGTCGGTCTCTATTAATGCCCCCCCCCCCCCGTCTGTTCTAAGCGCCACGTCCCGCTCTCTCTCCTCTTTCGAGATGGACGACCCCGTCGAATCTCGTCTAAGGTTCTCAGCTGTGGGCTACAAATCTTCCCTCCTCGCCTCGCCTTTTTCTCTATTGCCTAACAACCTACTTCCTCTTCCAGTTGTTTCTCTTTTCCACCCAACCTCGCACATCTCCCCTCCACAAGTCTGTTTGTCCTCCCCCACTGGTCATCAATTGACCTCTGGCATCTTGCTTCACTCGTTAAACAGTTTCTTTACCTCTTTTGTCCTCAACGCGTCTTTCGGTTCCCTTTCCCGGACTCTCTCCTGCCGCCTTGATATCCATGATTCCTCATCCTCTCCTCGGCGGTGCGTCCCTTGGTTCCCAACTCTTTCAATGCACGAGCCTGTGAGAGGCTCCTTTCGGCAGCCCAAACTCGGGCCACGGAAACAACACTCCTCGCATTTTCCCTCGCTGTCTACTCATCTCAATACCGCCATCTTGATTAATTCCCATGAAGTTCACACCTGCCGTATCCATGCTGAGAACAAATACAATCCACGCACTTCAAGGTTCTCCCCCCCCCCCTACCCTCCTAACTCTTGTTGAACTGTCTTATTCTCGTGACAAGCTAGTTCATATCTGTTCAGACGCATCGCTTCTTTCACGTCCGACTTTTTAGTAGGTGGACGGGTGCTGTGTGAAGGAACATGGACTCGATGAGCACCATACAATAAGGGTTAAGAAGTTTTTTCTGTGGACTCCAGTACTCTGTGTCTTGGTATGTTTATACGAGTGCTCCCATAGAGGACACTAGTACTCCATTGGGAGGGTTCTGGAACAGAGGAGAGAGAGAGAGAGAGATAGATATATAATGATACCGGTGTTGCAATTGGCTATGTGACTGATGATGCTTGTGGAGCTACTTACACCCGCAGGGATATCAGCATATCCGCCCAATGGACGGCTGGCTCGTGGCTCAGCTGAAGGATTTGTGTATGCGCTCCCTGAGATCGAACCCTCCTTGCCTCGACGTCAGAAGTTTAACGCCCGTATCCACTAGGCTAGCGAGAGCTCCTTATTATTCTTTCCTCCCGCGTGGTGCCCTCATTGGTCACCCTCGTTTTCACCATTTCTGCGAGAAATATTTGGTCTTAAATCCCAACCCCGACCAGTCCCCGCGCTCCCCCCCACTCAAAACTGGATTCATTATGGTGTGGGAGACTGCACGGGGGTCGAAATTGTTCATCCGATGGTTAGAAGTCTATTGACTGGTCTAAATCAGCAGAGAAGTTCCGCAATCACCCGCCTTTTATAATTAATAACGAGGTATGGTATGGTTGCCACGGCACCCTCATCACGAGTTGAGTAGTACTCTAATAGCAGTCCCCCTCCTCCGCTGATTTTTTTTTTAGCGATTCTGGTTATTTGCGATTATTCTTGTACATTAGATGCTGTTTTTTTTATGTTGATTCCGTTTTCTCCATCCTCAATTTTTCGCACTTCCAATTTTCTTTGTTTGTTAATATGTGGAATTAGGGTTAAAATAGCGCGAAATTGCGTCCGGGTCGGTTTAGGCGATGTCATTCGTCTTAAGAAGCGTTTTTAAATCAAATTATACCCATTGGAAATGGTGGGGATTCGAATGTGTGTAGTCATACACGTCGTTCTTCGACACAATTCTTGAAATCACGTGGCTACCATAGAGCTCTTGTTAACCGAGTGGATACAGCTCTGGTCTGCCAACGTCGCCGTACCGGGTTCGATCCCGGCAAGAAGCGACACAAACGTCAGTGCACTTAGGGAGATCTGGCTACCCATTGGTGGACGCGCTGTGCTGGGGTGTGTAGATCTTGCACTTCTTATCACACGCATAACCAATTACTACACTACTTTCTTTCCTCTCCCGTCTTCGCAGCACAAAACACACACACACACACGCGCGCGCGCGCACGCACTTTTCCAAGGCATCCTATGAACGCTGTTTGGTGTCAATTTTTTTAAGCTTGTTTCTTAGCCTTTATTCTTGTTTTTTATCTTATTTGTTATTTACATGTTTTTTTTAATCTAGCCTAGTATTAGGCTTTAGTGTTATTACGGCGACTTAGGCCCTGGTAAGCAGTCGAGATCCCGGTTGGCGAACCGCTCGGCTATCCTCCCCATCGTCCTGAAAGAATGTTTCAAGCAGCGTTATAACTCCTAATTCGAGCATTACATGTTAGTCCCATCCTTTGCGTCTAGCCTGTAATGCTTTGTTTAAGGCTACTTGGATCATTCTCTTTTGCGGGGTTGGGGAGTGGTGGACTGCTGTTATACCTGGCACCTGGAGGAACGGTAGGCCGTTCCTCCATTCACCTACGACGCGTGGTATGTGTGTTCATCCCTACCTCTTGGCTGTTTTTTTATGCCTCCATTCTTCCTTTTTTGTTCTACTTCTCCCCGGTTATTTGCCAATTCTTCAGTGTATTTTCTGTGAAATTTGGGCGCAGTTTCTATTCATAATTAGCAATTAACTGAAATTCCTCTCCCCCATTATCATCTCGCAGTATTCATTTACATATTTACCTTGCAACGAGCCCAGTTTAATTGGCTAGAAATTTACTCCTATATTTATTGGCGTATTTCTCTTCCATTTAATTCCTGAAGTATTTTAAAAACATTATTTGAAACTCTTTCTTAGTTCTCTTGTCGAACCATCATTCCAAGGTTCAACCTTGTCCTCGAATCCTGTTCCCGTATTTTAGTGAGGGGATATTTGATAGTCTGTGTCCCCCGAGAAGGGGAAATCAAGGTGGATTGTGTGTGTGTGTGTGTGTGTCGAGGGGGGGGTGTCTCCAGGGTCACTTGAGTTCACTACCCTGACACAACAAACACGTACAGTTTTGTCACAGTAGTAAGGAGTCATCCTGTCTACCCCCTCTTATACGGTCACCTGGGCCGTGACCATATCTCGATGACCCTCTCCGCATTTTTGTAGACTCCCTTTTTTTCTCTTTCTTAAATCTAATTACCCATTTATCCTCCATTTTAGTGGCCATCTTTATTGGTTGGAAGAATCGTTGCCACTGTTTCTGGCGTGCCCCTTTTGACCGACGGGGTGGGCCCTTTTTTTAAGGAGCCAGAGAGAGGCCCGAAGTGAGTTTGAGAGCGCCGTTTGCCGAGTGGTTGGAAGAGGGGCCGGGCCGTGTTTCTAGCCCGCCCTTTATTACGTGCGCCGCATAATTATATCGGTGCGGCTTTGCATAATTAGAGCCAATGGGCGCCGTCGATTAATGGCTGCAGCTGTCAAGTAGAATCGATCGATCTGTCAAAGGTTCGAATGAGGGAAGTTAGTGTGTGTGGAATGTATAATACGAGGGGGAACATGGGCCGGTAGGTTGCGCAACTCTCCTCCTGACCCTAGCCACCCTACCCCCCCGCGCCCCCTTTCACAACGGACGAAGTTCGCACGTGTGTACACACCACAGCTCGCTCTTTCGAATGGGTGGGGGGGTGGAGATTCCTTTGTTTTGAGTTTCCCTGCCCACCGGGGTGGGGTGGAAGAGGCAGGTGCTCCCCCCCGAAAAGGGGGTGTCAGGTGTAGCCTAGGTTAGCATACCCTAGCTGCCATCTAGAGGCTTGCGTGCCCCCCGGGCCCCAGTGTGTACCTTGCAAGGGGATGTCGGCTGTAGCATGTGCAAAATTCATGTGACGGACACCTGTAGGGCTTGTGTATCCTCCCGGCCCCAACGCCTACAGGGGTGATCTACAGCTGTATTAGATCTTCCACATATTCACTTTTCCTTTCTCTTCTCCACTTTCTGTAGGAGATGGCCTCGATGATATTGCGCTTTAGATTTAGGTTGAAAAATCGTTTCCCCGAATTTCAAACTTCCTCAACGGACTTTTAATACCGACGTTGGTTTTCGCTTTTTCGCAAATCATCCATTTGGTTTCCACATTTTCCGACTCTCCTTATAAGATCTTGTAAAGATGAGGCATTCCAACGGATTTTCGACCCTAACATAAACTAAACTAACCTATCCTATTCTAGATTAGGTTAGGTTAGGGTTGAAAAAACTTGGGGATGCTTGATCTTTGCAAGATCCGCGATATATTTTGAGCTTTTATTCGGCTCCTTGAGAAAGCACTATTGCATTCCGGTCGATGTTTCGAACCCCACAAGAGGAGTCCCAAGTCTTTGTTTTTTTCTTTTCTCACCAACTCACTCTTAGATATGATCCCTCCCCCCATTGGGTTGATGAGTCTTGGTACCACAGTCTTTATCATATGATGTAGAAATCGGTATTAAATACCGGTAAAGATCGGTTTTGGAAATCGATTTTTAAAACCGTTTTCGAAACGTCATTACCGGTTGTTTGTTTGTTGTTTTTTTTACATTTTTCTGAGTTACTTACTCTTAAGGGCTTAATTCTTTTCCTCCTTTTCTATTATCAATATTAACTATTGTTTATAGAATTAGCATATTATTAACCTATTAACAATTTTAGGGGCTAGAAAAATACTAGGAGTTCGAAAGTTATAGAAAATATAGGAAAAACTAATTATATTTTACGCAGATAGCAGATCGTTATTCCAACCTCGCGGCAGCTTCTAGAATCTTGATTGTATATAAACTAATGCTAATTTTAGACTGTAATGATTTATTTTTTTAAATCCTTTGCACACACACCTGTTTCACTTGTTTATTGTTTCGTCTTTTTGTGTGCCACTTAGTGTAAAGTATAAACATCAACCCTTACGTTTGACTTGTAAACGTTTGACTTGTTTAAAAGGTGGTGATGGCCATCGATTTCGAAGGTTAAATTAACCCTGAGCGTATTTTTGCAAGAAATCACAAAGTTTCGAGTATGTAGTTCATTCATTAAAAAAATCTGAAGTTATTGCAAAAGTGGCATGTAAGGATGGATTTAGACAAATTGCATTAAGTGAATTTTATCTAAAGCAGGTTGGCAAAAATTTCGGTTATAAATTATTATGAAACCAAGAAAAAGTTAACAGAATACTTTTCGGGTCAAATTAAACAGGATTTCATCACGCGATTTCACTTTAATATACATTCTCCCCAAATCGTCGGGTCATGAATATCAATGTACACGATGTGAAAGAAATATTGGTCTTTAGGTTTCGAGAACATCCAACAATCATCAAATAGAAAGAGATTCACAGAAGTCGTCGTAAAGAAGCGATTAAGTGAATTGAATTCAATTTGAATAAAGCCAATATGCATAAACTCGAATAACTTTGGGTGGGGGGGGGGCACCAGTCCCCTAATTTTCCCACACGACTTACTCACACCAGCCTTCCCGCACGACCAAGGAGATTTCCGGCCGAGCTTTTCCTCCTGTCTCCGGGGACCGGGGGAGAGAGAGAAGCGATCTTCCTCTGCGTCGCGCCAGCTAAGATTCTTGCTATCTCTTTTTATCTTTCCACCGAAAGCGACCTGCCTGGGAACGTATTTCTTCTCCAAGCATGGGAAACGCCGGACTTCCCAAATTTAAGGGAGGAATAAAACCAGCTTGTCGAGAAGCAGTTCAGATCAGTCAGACAAGTCATGCCAGTCATCCCATTCTCCGCCACGCCGAGAACAAAGGTAGGAGCCACCTTCAATCGAGACACGCTCATCTCTCGCTGCTACCCATGGTAGCGATCTCTGGACTCGGACTCGGACATAAAAAATAGAAATATATAGGATATTAAGTAGGCGCTTTAGTGTTGAAAAAGTTTAAAAGAAGATATAGTTTAGTAGTTAGGTCCCTGGTGAAAGGGTATCTGACTTTCTTTATTGTTGACTATCGCATTTGTTTAGTGTTTATATTTTGGGGGCGGGGGGCTTCGAAGCCTTTAAAGTTGCATTATTTTCAGGGGTTTCTCGTTGAGGGATCTTTGTTTCGTTTCTTTAATTGGGATCTGGATGGGGCTGGTTGATACATTAATGGCTACTGCCTCATTGTCACTGGGGGTCACTGGACCTTGTTGAATGTGGTAGTTAAAGGGGAATTAGGTGATTGCCAGTATTATATCTGGCTTGTGGCGCCTCGCAGAGTAGTAGGTCGAGAATTCTGGACCTATGCGTACTACAACATTTCTTTCCAGTAGCAGTTCCAGGTTTCTCCCGGCCGCATTGGTGCTGGTGTACTCTGATGCCGCACACCTAGCATTTAGGTCTCCAGCAAATAGTACCGATTTATTGTATGCGAATAGTCTCAGAAAGTTGTGGATTGGCAAGTAACGTCTTCTTGGTGGCTGGTATCCTGTAGCTATTGTCAAGGGTCTTATGGATGTTTGTATTTCTACTGCCTCATATGATTCGTCAAGTGGAGGAAGGATTTTGTATGCGAATCGTTTGTATGGCTTGTTGTGTGCACCTCGTATTGAAATATTTTGATACTATTGTTGCTCGTATTAATCCCATGTTCGGATATTAAAATTACATCTGGGTCTACTTTTCGAATAAGATTACCAAATACCCTCCTTTTCCTAGACCATCCGTTAACGTTCATGTATAATATTTTCAAGTCTTTGTTTAAATTGTCCATATTTGTATGTATTGTTGTCTCCTTTGTTGTTGTACTTCTTTCTTTTGTAGGTCTCTTCTTTTTCTGCTTTTAGTCCTCTCTCCTGTCCTGTTTAGGGACAGCATTCTGTTGCGGTGGGGTCCAGCATTTTCCCTTTCTTTTTTTGTTGAATTAGGTCTGGGTCACAGTGTGATAGATCGCAGGGTGGCATTTTACTCTGCCTTGGTATAGAGCTTCTTCGACTTGATTTTGTAGAGTCTAAGGTTGATGTTTTTCGCATTGATCTCCTGTCCTTTTTGGGGAAGGGGGGGGGGTGACGTTGGCGATCTTTTCCTTTGTTGCCTGTAAGATCGCTTGTGCTTTGTTCTTTTCTAAGATTTGCGTTTGCTCTATTACCATTTCTTCATTTTTGTTCATGTTCTAAATCTTTCTTCTTAGCTTCTTCACTTATATTTCCGGCCTCTTGTGCAGCAAGCCATGGGTCGCGATCGTTGGTCGCATTGGGTTGCTCTTTCGTTTGTCCTTGAGAGGGATCTACAAATTTCATCTTTAAAACTTCCCCAGACACGGGATTGTCCGGAAACTATATTTATGACATACCATTGTTCTTCAACATCATGTTTAGTTCGGTTTTGAATGTTCCCAGCCTTTTTAGATTCGCAATATGTGCATAATATATGCACTCCATAATCTGTGTTGAATTTTCATTTTCGATTTGAAGGAAGGTTCTTTCTTTTGCTTCTTCCGAGATGGTAGCTTTTGCAACCTGGACGTAGCTTGTGCTTTTCCTCTTCTCTTCTGCTTGTTTCATTGGACATTGGACATGATAAGAGATGAAATTGAGGTAGAATTAGAAAGAAAATAGTAAGAGAGTAAAGTGGCTAAGGAGTGAGTTTAAAGAATAGATGTGTAGAAGACAGAATAAAAGATCCCTGGTGAAAGGGTAGCTCTGTTTGGGTTAGTTTTGTTTGTTTTGTTTTGTTTTTTATTTATAAACTATAAATTTTATAGTTGATTTAATCAAATTAAGTTTGTTAATTTAATTAAGGGTTTCATCTTGATGATGATTCATTTGTGGAATTCAAGCCTTTATTTGATACGGAGTTTTTAAATCCCGCTTTGGTTCTTTGAAAAAAATTATATTTTTCCTAAAATGTTAGGTTGATTTTAAACAATAATTTTTATTATTTGAGTGAATTTTTGTTTTATGGTGAAGTTAAATTTTTACTAAAAAAAACTTGCGCATTACACTGGTTGAGTCTCGTCTATTGTCGATTACGTATTGTATATTGGGGAGTCACGTCACTGTCAGACTGTAATTTACTACTTTTAAAAGGCCTTATTTGTCTGTCGGCTTCGATGTCTAGGTGTGTACGAGAGAATTCAGGGGTCAAGCGGGCACCAATGGCTTGCCATATCCTCTTAGCTCTCTCGTGGAGCGCCACGTTGATTGGAGATAATCCAACCGAGTCGTGGAGCTCCCTCTGTGTTTTGTGTTCTCTTCTTCGGGTGTTTGTATTGAGTAAAACCGCCTTATTCTGGATGACTTGTAGTTTCGCAATGTGGGTCTTGGCGCACGCATTCAACGGCACCGGGGGGTACAAGAGTCTCGAACGAATGCACGCATTGAATATCTTGTTTATTTGAGGGATTTAGGTCACGGAACCTATAAAAATCCCTCAAATCTCTCTTGCTATTCGCGACTGTTCGTTCGATATGACTCTGGTAGCCCCCTGTGGTGATTTTGAGCCCCAGAACCGTCCCTTCCAGGCAGTAGGGGATTCTCTTCCCTTCTACCCGTATATCGTTGAAGGTCTTGCGAAACATGGGAA
Source organism: Ceratothoa steindachneri (assembly GCA_963969495.1). NCBI lineage: Eukaryota > Metazoa > Arthropoda > Malacostraca > Isopoda > Cymothoidae > Ceratothoa > Ceratothoa steindachneri. The sequence goes on from OZ018321.1 coordinate 181,852,362, forward strand.
TTATTTTGAATTTTTGGGCATTGGTCGATATCTTCCATTTCCTCTCGAAAGAGTTGATGTTGGAAATCTCCCTAGCCGTATTTATCGCCATAAATTCCCTGTGAACGTAGGCGGCTGTACAAATTTGCGATATATCGTCAGCGAACTGAACGTATATCGTACCTTCGGAAAGAGGTTGTGGTAGGTCACGTGTGTATATGTTGTATAAAAGGGGACTGAGGCACCCCCCTTGTGGGACCCCTGATTCGAGCTCTACTTCGGGGCCTCTGTATCCTCTGATGTGTATGCTCTCCTCTCCATTATGAAATCGCAAAGAATCCTCTCAAGAATGGGGTTGAGGCCTATTTGAAGGATCTTAAATTGTAGGCTTCTCTTCCAAACCTTATCAAAAGCTTTTTTGACATCAAGGAGCACCAGGTCGGCATGCCTTTTTTCTGCCTTGATCTTGGCAAGCTTTTCTGTGATAACGGCTAGAGCCGTATCAGTCCCTCTTTTCCTTCTGAAGCCGTGCTGTTGCTCGTTATGCAGGTTGGCTTCGTCGAGAAAAGAGTTGACTATGTTGGTAATATCTTCTCAAAGACTTTGCCAGCAAATTCTAAGAGATATCGGCCGAAAGCTGGCAGGGCAGTCCGGGGGCTTTCTGATTTGGGAATAAAGATCATCTTGGCCACCTTCCACTGATCGGGAAAGTAGCCCGTGTTCAGAGCGGCATTCATGATGTTAAGAAGCCCACTCAGAACATTAGGCGGGGCCTTGATGAAATTTTCCCTGGTCAGTCCCGTGGTACCCGGTGCTCTTTGACGAAAGGATTTTAGTGCAACGGAGAGCTCTTGGGCAGTTATTTTACTCCCATAGCCCTCCATCACTCTTTCCTGCGATACACAATGATGAGGGGAGGTTCTTTGTATTTGTGTGTTTAGTTGTTCGATTATGTCAGTCTCGAATTCGAGGTCGTAGTTGTCATTTTCTTCTGGGGTGATTGTAAAGATTGAGGACCAGAAAATCCTAAAAATTTCCTCAATCTCTTCAGTCTCGTCGATTTCTATACCGTCGTTTCTAAGTGTTGTTCTTTTTGGGGGAGCTCTTCCTTTTAACTGTTTAACGGTTTGCCAGAAGGTGTGCGAGTCTCTTTCAATGTCGAGTCTCTTTCAATGTCGAGTCTCTTTCAATGTCGAGTCTTTCTATTAGTCTGTCCCATGTGAGTATCTGTTGGTCCGTAATTAGTGTCTGGAGTTCGTCTTTAATCTGTCTTAGTCTTCTGTGGGCATTGTGGTTGGGGCCTATCAGCGCTACTACATTGGACAGGTCCTTATATTTCTGGGCCAGGGCTTTCATGGGAGGGGTCCAATTGGGAGCTGGAAGGGTTTATATTTTATATGGGGAATACTATTTTCGTCGACTTTAATTAGGAAGTCAGTGATTTTATCCAGCTCTTTATCTATCTCTTCTAAATTGGCATCGAGTAAAGGGTCAGGGATATAATTTAGAAGATAGTTTCTATAGCTTTCCCAGTTCGCCTGCTTGTAGCTTTTGCGTCCTGGGATTGCAATTTGGATGGGATTTATACCTACTGTAATTTTAACAACCTGGTGGTCACTCGGAATTATGGGGCCCGGTTCAATTTAGTAGTTGTAGGGAAACCTGATACTGGATAACACAATATCAGGTTTCGTTGCTGCATTTCCTGTAATATATGTCGGGAATTCTGGTCCGATCCTTGTCACGTATTGTCTGTCTAGTAATACTTCGATGTTTCTACCTGCATTGTTGTAGGAGGTATACCCTGATGCTGCACATCTTGCATTCAGATCTCCAGCAAAGATTAAGTTTCTCTTATGGCTGAAGATCTGTAGAAGGTTGTGCAAGGGTACATAGCCGCGTCTTGGGGGTTGATACCCCGTGGCCACGACCAGACCCCCCAGGGTAGTGCCTACCTCAATGGCAAGGTAATATTCATCTAAGTCGGGTAGTCTTTTATATTTTAGTCCTTTTTGACGGCTATTGCGCAGCCATCATACCGCTCCTGGCTATGATTTTTACTAATGACGTCGTATTGAAATATTTTAATCTCTTTATGCGCGGTTATTCCGTGTTCGATAATAAGAATGATGTCAGGGTCATTTTGTCGCAAAATATTGCCATAGATTGAATCTTTTCCGTCCCATCAATCGACATTCATCTGTACTATCGTTAGTCTATTGGTCATTTTGTGTAAAGCTTGGGTCTTTTTATGTGTGGGATTAAAGTGGACGCTTATTCGCGATCCACTTTAGCCCCATGTGGTGTACTGGAAAGGGGTGCGCTCCCTGCCGTTTCGTTTTTTCCTGTATTCGGTGTCCGTGATTGTGTGAAAGCAGTCGGTGGTCAATTTTACCATGTTTCGTGAGAGAGCCTCCTCAACTTGCCGTTCCGGAACCTCATCAGAGCATTCCCACTTGTATCTTCCGGTCCTAAGACCCTCAGATACTTCGTGGGAATTGATTTCGGTTGGGAAGGGGGCCGATTCGGGGGCATATAGTTTAAGATTAAATCCTCTCGAATGGTATTTAAGTTGGGTCTCTCTGCCTCGAGATGAGGAGGTTGACCTGGGACCACGTGTCTTTGAAATTTTTCTCGACCTCGGAGACCTGGTCTCTTTTGGTCGCACTGCTTCCTTGTTCGGTGACTTGGCGTTAGTTTTGGGTGTATTCGTGTCAATTTTTTTGGGTGTAAACGGCGCTGGTTTTTCTGTTTGGGAAGTTTGTTTATTTTTGTTTAGGCGTGGGTCGCGTGTGGTGGCTGTGTTTTGAGGGTGGGTACCTTTTGGCACAGTTCCGGGCACTGAGGGGCTACGCTTATACGCATAACCTCCTCTGACGGAGGGTTGTCGGGGAACCACATCTCCTGTAAGCCGTTCTTTACGAGCATACGGTTGACCTCGGTTGCGAATGTTCCAGGGCGAGTTATGTTGGCTATGTGTGCATAGTAAATGCAGCACATAATTTTGGTGGAGTGTTCGTTTTCGATGTGGAGAAAAGTTTTCTGGTGGTTCGTCTCGGCAATCGCGGCTTTGGCAACTTTTGCGTAGGTCGAATTTACCTTCTTTTCCTCCGTCTCGCGTCGTAGCTGGGTTTGTTTTTGGATTTCCGATTTTCTGATCGGGCATGCCATGGACATAGTCCGGTGGGGGCCTTCACAGTTTAAACATTTTGGGGAGGTACTTTTGCAGTCGCGCCAAAAATGGTTGCGACCTGCACAAATAGAGCAAAGAGTGAGTTCTTTATTTTCAGTGCAGCTTGAAGTGGTGTGTTTGCCGTACTTGTAGCACCGAAAGCACATTTGCAAGTCGACAAACTCCTCCCTTTCAATCTGTTCTGGGCAGACTCTCACACTAAATAACAGTAATCCGAGATCCTTAGCCTTTTGTGCCATTGCCGTATCCTCGAACACAACCTTGAATACGTGCGCGTAGGTTTTATATTTTATTACCTCTGCAACTTTCGCCCAAGGGTGGTTCCTTTCGAGTTCGTCTTTGATATCCTCTGCCGAGTGGCTCCCGACCCAAGAGTCAAGGCACCTGCAGATGACACTACGGTGAGTTTTTATTTGTGGGGGTGTGTGGGGTTTTAGGTTTATGGTCTTTAGGCATTCAACTGCTTTGCTTGAGGTCAAGGCTTCACAATCGGCCTACCTCGCACAAATAGCAGAGTATCCATTTTGGATGTCGATAAGTCGTACCAGTGCAATCTTTATGTTTCCGTAAATCTGTTCAAAGACTTTATAACGGTCAGGTTTCGGGCCCTCCGAGAGGACCCGAAGAGTAATTCGAAGGGTCTCCTTCATTTTTCACACATCCCACCGCTCACTGCATGGTTACAACTCATAGAAAACAGAAAAAAAACACTTGTGTAGAAAAGGTTTAGGAGGTCAGAGGGTCATTGTCCAAGTACAAAGAAAAATAACCACTTTACCTAAAAAAATTTCCACGTAGGAGTGAAGATTCGTCCCGTACCGTCTTCAACGAAGAAGGCCAGTGGTCCACTTACGATCGAACGATCGAGCTATTATCAACAAGACGAGTCACTCTGTACACTTTCTCGCTAAAAATTCACTTTATGCAAAAATCCGAAATTGCTGTCAAAGCGGGAGTCAGACTTGCTAAGGCAACCAGAGCAGTCAATCTTCTGCTTGTTTATTTTCTTCGTTCTTCTTTATTGTGTCTTTTTTTACTGGACAAGCCATTGCCAATGTTTGGTGATTACCACCGCAATTGATACATTTCTTGTATTCGCTCCCGCAGTTGCGCCAGTTGTGGTTGTCAGAACCGCATTCGGAGCAGCGCTCTTTTTCCTTGGGCATGCCCTTGTTGAGTGGTCCTCAAAGCGATAGCATTGAAAGCATATCTGCACCTCCGTAAATTCCCTTCTTTCAATTTGTTCGGGTGTTATTCTAACGTTGGACGTGTGAGGAGTCCATTTTCTGTTGCCTTTTGTGCCATTCCCGTATCTTTAAACACAATTTTGCATACGTCGGTGTATGACTTAAATTTTATTACTTCAATCACCGAGGCCCATTTATGGTTGTTTTTTATTTCTCTTTTTATCTCATCGGGTTCGTGCGAGCCAATCCATGGATCCAGACGTCGACATATAATACTCCTATGAGTAAGAATCTGTGGCGGGATTCTTGGGGCCAGGCCTATTTTCTTTAGCAGGTTCACTGCTTTTTCGGAAGTCAGTGTTTCCACGTCTTGCTCGTTTTGTCATATTGCCACATATTACATTGGCGAGTCTATGCTATGTTTACATCTTTATAAATGGTGGCAAAAAACTTGCCCCCTGTCATGTTTATCCCTGGATAGGGAACCTAGGTGAATTCTAGTCGTTTCCCTCATAATGAAACAACTAGGTCGGGGTTGCGGGCAGGGATTTGATTGATCATTTGTTTATATTAGAGCCAGCCTATCGGTTTTAATTATTATATTAACATATTGGGATATCTTCCTTTACTAGGGACCTTTAAGTGTCAGTGAGAGGTAAAGAATGTGCAGGAGAGCAAAGAGTATTTATTATACGAGTATGTCCGTTCCACGTACCTTAATCAATTTTTCTTGTTTAGAACGTACCAGCTTCGGCGGTACATATACTAAAATTGGAACGATACAGAGAAGATTAGCAAAATCGTGAAGCGTTCCACATTTTTTTATTGCTTTGTTATTGTTATTTCTTTTTATTGTTGTTTCCTGTTGAATTATTTTGAAGTAGCCTAGAACTAGGCTGTTTGTTTACGGCAACTTATGCCTAAGTCGGCAGTCGCCAGATAGCCCCTTAATCAAAAAAAAAAAATCTTGTTTAGGAGGAATTACCACAAGGATGTTGTAGCACTTAGTTTCCACTGAGTTTCGGGCTAAATCACGAGTTTGTTCGATCGCTTTATTATTCCGCACTTAGTATTGTTTATGAACTCGCGAGTTCATTTATACAATTTTAGAGGAGATTCAGCACCTGATACGCACTGTTTGTCACTTGTCACTCGCTTTCGTTTTATATAATTGTAGTGTGTAATTGACACTGTCACTTCACGTTGGGTTTTATGCCTCGCATGACTCGGAAAAGGGTGGTCTTTCACAGTCAGGACTCTGATTTACTGAGGTCTGCCGTCTTGAGGCAAAAAGCATTAACTGCAAAATTGTCAATTTTGGGAAAACGCAAAAAACGGATTTCGGCCTCAAATAAGGATCTGATAACATTAATCGTATTTTTTTTTTGGGGGGGTAATTGTAAGCATTCATCTATATGAATCTTGCAATATAATTTGGTTTAATCAGTTAATAACTTCAATATATTCAAATTTGTCCAGTAAATTTTGACTTAATGCTTTTTACCTGAAAACAGTTATAATAATTGGGTTATCTTATAATAAAATGATTTTTGTGGAAAAATGGTATAGGTATACCTATATCTAAATAATTGATAGGTACCTATTATATCATTAGACTCTATTGGTAAATACATATTTTATCATTTTAACTTTTACCAGAAAAGTTTGGAAAGGAAAATAAAAAAGATACATTGTAAAGCAATATTATTACAGAAAACAGAAAGAAAACATTGTAGACAACATAACTAGGTAGGTAATTGAAAATATTTTTTCCTTAGTTAATGCAGGAAACCTAAAAATAAAAAAAATCTTTGGTAAAACTTTACTTTTCCTACATACCTAATTGCAGCAAACAAAAGACAACACGATAATGAAAAAGAAATATTTGCAAAAATAATGAATCATGGCAAATCTTATAACTGGATAATAGAGCAAAAATAGTTCAAAAGTATACCTAGGTATATGAATAGAGCTAAATCTTGCAATTATTGAAACCTCATTGCTGCATACGTAATGTCAGCAATCAAAAGAAAAAAAATTGGGGTTTATACGCTTCCAAGAAGATCTGGGCTGTTCTTGCTTTCTGGTAAATTGATCCAAAATTTTTTCCTGTTTTCAGGCATTAAACTTACAAGCTTGTCTAAAATATTTTCTTTCTTTTTTGAAGATAAGCCTCTTGGGCAATCTGACATAGGTTTTTCCAATAATTTTTTTGTGAAATTTAAACTAGCATGAACAAAGTCTGCAACTTTAAAGTCTCCCTTGTAGTTGGTTTTATATTTTAAGATACGGCTACCCTTTTCAAATTTTGCTTCCACAATCTCTGCTAACAATGGAAGGTTTGTTTCTTTTATCCCTTCACGAAGCCGAGTTTTTCTCTTGACCGAAATATCCGGAATATCGTTAAAACAGGCACTAAAATTAATATCTAATACTTTCAAATTTTTAACGGATGCATCAATAACTGAATTCAAATCTTGATAGTCATAGATATTATCCTTTTTCCTAATATTTTTTTCTATGTGGCCGTGGATGCCATCGGCGGCCATGAAGGTGTGCCCAGGCACTAGATACTTAAAGGTGATGCTATTGACTTGTTCACTGGTGTTAACAAGGATTATCATTGCGCTGTAAAGTGCCCAATTCTTATTTTGGGCGGCGCAATTGTCAGCCCAAAAAATGAAATTAGCAGCATCTCTTTCTGTTCTTATTAAGTCTAAATAAGCATTGGCCACATGTTCCTTGTTTCGGCCAGCAATTGATTCTGTCCAGAGGACTGCATAATGATTATAAGTTGATTTTTCTTTTTGGCCGATACATGCAAATGTCTCATTAAAAATTATCAGGCGTGGAGTAAATACACAAGTTTTTAAACCTTTCATAATAGGTAAAAGAAGTATCTTTTGCATATCAACAGCAAAAACTTGGGTTGTAGAATCCCATTTTTGAGAGCAATCGTAATCATATGCTCTTCGTGGAACTTTGGCAAGTTCATTATGCATAGTCAGTAGAGTCGGTTTCAAATCCAATATTTAGTTTGTTAAACACTCTTGAGTATGTAGCGTAGGAGCAAAAATCAGGGTTCTCTTCAATAAAGGTTTTATATAAATCCTTCACTGTTAATTCAGGGGATAAATATCTTCTATTTGGAGCGTGCTCCCTCCTATAATGCGAAATTTGGGGATTCATCTTTTCTATGTGATCAATAATGATTTCTTCATTTTTCTTGTTGCTAGGTTCATGTTTTCCCCTCATATCAAAAAACTCAAAATCACTTAAAGAATTAGATCCACCTAAACTAGTAGAAGCTTTTTTAAACACATCCAAAATAATGCGATTACTTGAAAAGCCTATTGTGTGTAAAAAACATTGTCTGGCACACTTTGAATTCTGACCCTGACTCATTTAAGAAAGTGTATACGAAGGTGCATGACTTTGTAAAGCATGAGGAATTGGAGCGTCTGCGCTCAGTCGTGGGGTTTTTCTTTATTCTTCCTAAAAGCCACTGCTTTTGAACAGATTTGTCCATTTTCCAAAACTCACTATGTATGGTATTCCGCAATTCAGGAGAAGTGGATTTAGTACACTGTTGCTTACACGAATCTTTGCAGGGAGGAAGCAATGGATGTTTTTCTCTTTGAGCTTCTAATTGAGCTTTAGCTGTTCGTAATCTCTTTGATTTTTTTCTTTCATCAGCTGCTGCAGTTTCTTGACTATTTTGTTCAGAGGGAAGAAGTTGAATATTCTGAGAGGGTTCTTGAGGGCTTTGTTCCAGGAGAAGAAGTTGATTATTCTGAGAGGGTTCTTGATGATTTTGTTCAAGGGGAATTTGAATGTTCTGAGAAACTTCTTGATGTTCATTTTCATCTATACTCCTATTTGATTCAGCATCATCATCATTTGGAATTACTCCACTGTAAAGGATAAATAAAATTTATTAGCTTATTAATTATATAGAAAACGATATAGAAAATTGAGCTATATATATTATATATGTATATACTATGATATAAGTCTGATCTTATCTGTGTGTGTGTGTGTCACACTCTACAGAGCCTAAATTGGGAAAAAAAATATATATATCATCTTATGTAATTTGGGGCTGCGGGGTGCTCAAAACTATTTCCAAGTCCGTATGACCAATGGTTAAAAAGTTATGAACCAAAAACTTGATCTATATATAACTTTTACATGCACAGAAAGACATCCAAAACTCTATTTCACATAAATTTTAGTATATTAACCTCACTAATTTAAGAGAAATTGTACAAAGAATCATGTTGTGCTCAAACAAAGGAAATGATTTCTCGGAAAAGCACTGTCTTTTGTTAAACAGCTGTACAATTTTTATTTCTTTCATTCTTGAAAAATACAGGGTGGGCCAAAAAAAAGGGGTATTATTAAAAAATTTACTTAACAATTATTTTTATATTTTTAAAACTAAACCGTAGATAATGTTTAGTTTAAAAATAGGTATAGAAAAATAAAGTTTTAGTCAGTCTTTTAATAATGGCCCCTTTTTTTGGCCCACCCTGTATATTTAAAAACAAACAAAAAAGTTAGGTTGACATTCAACATTAACATTAGCTATAGAATTTAAACATAATATCATCAGTTAAAAGAAGTTACTCACCTTTTCCTCAATTCCCTAAAAACGGCTTGTGCACTGATAAACATTACGAAACAATTTATTCAGACCTTTCAATTAGAAGGACAGAAGTGAAATGAAATCCCTCTTTCAAATTATGATCGAGATATAGGTACCTGAAATTAATCATGTTTTGCTTTGTTCAAACAGATCAGAACCTGCAGAAACATGACGGAATTGCAGCTCAGGCTGAGTTCTCAATGCGAATCATATTGTATAATCTACTTAATGCATTTTGTCTGCAACTTGCTATGGGAATTCACATTGACATTTGCAGGCAAAACGCATTATCTAGCTAAAATTTTGTACTTAATGCTTTCTGCCTGAAAAGAAAGGATTAATGCTTTCTGCCTGAAAAATCCTTTCATTTTAGGTTGAGATAATGCTTTTTGAGCTCTCTTAAAATTTTAATGAATTAAATAGAATAACTGGCAACCTTCTAGTTAGATGCGTCTCGTCGAGACGAATCCAACGGTACCAAAATCTCAAAAATCGCATTTTTGCAGTTAATGCTTTTTGCCTTAAGACGGCAGAGGTATCCGCAAAGAAATATATTTTGCTTGTCCGCACCCTCCTTTTACGATTGCGCCTACGAGTTCGCGAGAGAAGAGTATAACTGGCAAATAATGCAGTCACGATCTCAGTTCAAAGTTAATGAAAGTGATGAAATGTGTGGTAGGTTTTCATAGGTGTAAAAATGTTTACTAGTTTGCCCTGGTGTTGAGGGCATCACTAGCATGCTTTCTTCTTGTTTGTCTAAAAATTATTTTCCCTCCGTCAATAATGCTGCTGACCGTCAGGTTCTTCCATTGTGTTATATATGTATATATTTATTTGATTCCATTACTAAGTTCCTCCGTCGTGGCTTTCAACCCTTTCAATTGGTCTTTATTTTGCTAATTATACTAGTTTCATATGGGCAGTTTTGCCTCTTATTTGTACTTTATTATTTATTACTTCGTTGGTTCTTTTTATTTAAATTATAGTTACCTTGTTATTATATTTAGTTATTGATTTATTAGTTTCAATTTAAATCTTAGTCTGGGCACTTCGCCTCTTTTCGTTATGTTAATCTCTCTTCCTTTTCTTATTATTATAGAGATGTCCTTTCTACTGTGCGTTGTCTGTGTTCCGGTATATCTAAATTGTTGTTAATTGTTGGAAGTATTTCTTGGTCTACTTTGTTCCATGTCCTTCTCCCTAGCCTCTGGATCTCCATATTGACCGGTTTTAGTCCGATTCTATCATGTAGAACCGATTGTCGAATATGGTAGATCCTTTCCGTGCCAGTTATAAGCAGAGTGGCTTTATTCTGTACCCTCTGCATCGTCCTGGGAGAGGTACAACTTGCCATCTGCGTAATCACGGCCTGGTACACTAGGACGGAGCGTACCACGGCCATGTAGAGTTTTTTCTTATTTGACGCGTTGAGGCTTCGGAAACGGTACAGTTTCTTCAGCTCTCTTTTGGCTAGGGAGAATTTGTTGTTTACGTGGGCCTTGTATCCTGATTTATAAAGACGTAAGCCCAGGACCTTTCCCTCGTTAGAGTACGGATAAATTTCATTCTCAACGAGGACGTCGTCTAATTTCCAGCAGTTCATCGGAATTATAGTCAACTTCTGGCGGTTGGTCTTTATTTTAAACTTTTTTTCATAACGATTGATTTTATCAATCTCGGCAGCTGTCACCCTTGCTTGTCTTCCAGCGTCCCTGAATGGACTTGTAACGATTTGTGTGATATCATATGCGTATTGCAGATACATCGAATAGTTCCTCACTGGAGCAGGGAGGTCAATTGTGTACAGAGGACTCAGACAGCTGCCTTGTGGAACTCCCGTCTCGAGTTTGAATTAGTCCTTTGTAGCCCTCGATCGCGATTTGGGCTCTCCTATCCGTGACATAGTTACAAAGGACCCTTTCCAGGATTAGGTTTAGCTGGAGGTTGAGGATCTTGAATTGTAGCCCTCTCAGCGAGACTTTATCGAAGGCCTTCTGTACATCCCGCAGTACCACATCTACGTATTTTCTTTCAGCTTTGCTGCATGCGATTTTTTCCGTTAGGAGGGCGAGGGCGGTTTTCGTTCCTCGTCCCCTGCGGAACCCGTGCTGCTGAGGGTTGTGAGCTCCTAGCTCGGCTATTTGTTATTGAAGCCTGTCAGCCAGAGGAGCTTCTCATAGACTTTCGCAACGAATTTCAGCAGGGCGATTGGCCTCTAATTGACCAGTTGATCAGGGGGTTTACCTCCCTTAGGTATGAATATTATTTTAACAATCTTAAAACCCCCAGGGAAGCGTTGTAAACGTTTGTAATTTCCTGAATGATCTGCTGTGGGGCATTTACCAAGTTGTTTCTGGTGATGCCCGTCCAGTCTGATGCCCTTTGTTCAAAGGTTCTTACAGTGACCATGACCTCCTCTGGTGTTATGGGACGGCCATGGCCCGCCATCTTCCTGCCTTCATCTACTTAATGTTGTGGGTGTGTGCGGTGCATAATCTGATTCAGATCTTCGATCAGTTGGCCTTCGAATTCCTGGTCTAACTCTTTATTTTCTTCTGGGGTGATCCTGAAGACCTTTTTCCAAAAATTCCTGAATCTGCCTTCTAGAACCGCTGGGTCTTCTATATAATATCCTTTTTCTTTTACTCGAGCCTTAGTTCTTCCGGTTAGTCCTTTTAGGTTCTTGACTTTACGCCAGAATTTAGCCTAGTTGAGCTCGCTATCGATTTTGGCTATCAGACTTCCTTATTTCCTCTTGTTGGAGGTTGATAGCCTTTTTAGCTCGGTGCTTAGGCGCCGTAGGATCGAGCTTCTTTCCCGGGTTAATACCTTCCCGTCTTATCTCTTCGTACACTTCCCCGTGAACACGAGCGATCTCTCTCATCTCCTCTGTACATCTGGGCTGAGGAGGTGTTTTATACCCAGTCTTGGGTATGCATTCGTGGTCCGCTTCTAGTATGGACGTAGTTATCCTCTCCAGTTCTTTGTCTATCTCCTCCAAAGTTGCATCGCTTAGGTCAGCTGGGGCGTATTGACTGAGTCGTCTCTTGTAACGTTCCTAGTTGGCCAAGGCGTAGTTTTTGCAGAGAGAGACTGAAAACTGGATCGGGGCGAGATACTGTGGTGAGGATCGCTATGTGATCACTTGTGACTGTTGTGCCCGGCTCACTATGATAGTTGGAGGGGAAGCCTTCACTTGTTATGATTATGTCAGGTTTGTTTACTGATATGGAAGTGATATAGGGCCGGATTTTCCGACCTATCCTTTGGATGTCTTTTCTTCCCATAATCAGTTCCAAGTTTCGGCCTCTTTCGTTGGTTCTATGTACTATAGCCCGCTTCACGGCATCTGATATTGTGGTCGCAGCCTAAGAATGCCATTCTGCGGTGCGCGAACAGTGTGTCGATGTTATTTAACGGGAAATAGGCTCGACGAAGGGGTTGATAGGCTGCAGCTATCACGAGGTCTCCTACCAATGTGTGGAGTTCAACCGTCACAGAGGATTCGTCCAGTTCTGGCAGAAGTTTGAACGAAATGTTCCCCTTGATGGCTATTGCAGCACCATCAAACCTTTCCTGGGAATGATTCTTCATGACCACTCTGTGACCCGGTATTTTAATTTGACCAGATGTAGTGTCAATGCCGTGTTCCGTTATAAGAATGATGTCGGAGTCAAGCACCCGGAATATGTTTCCATATGCCGTTGCTTTCCCCTCCCATCCGTCTACGTTTAGTGTCAGAATCCTCATTCTATTGCTTACTCTTTCCATGTTAGTGTTTCTCGGTCACGTTCTTCCTCCCGTTTCTCTTTCTGAACTCGGCGTTAGAAATCTGCTTGCAGGTGTTGTGAGGTAGGGTCGCATTCTGGCAGAGCAGAGCTGCCTCTACCGTTTCAGCGTTGACTTCAAAGTCGTATTCCCACTTAAACATTTCCCTGGGTTCCATCTCTTCGGGAAAGGGAAACTGGTCGCATGCGTAAATTTTGAGATTGATATCCGCACGCAATCTTTTGTTTTTCCGTTTCTTCCCCTTGGCCTTCTTTGTTAGTGGGGCTTCGGTGTCCGATGAGTCTGAGGATTCCGAGGAACCATTAGTATTAGACCCAACATTTTCCCTGTCTTCGCTATTTTCTTGTCTCTGTTTAGGGGCATGAGTTTTGACTTCGACTGCCTGTTTCTTCTCTTCTTTCCAATTTTGCGGTTGTCTTGTCCATTTGTTTGTTGGTTTGTGACCATTTTCAATTGCAGGACATCCCCGGAGGGGGGTTGTTCCGGAACCACATTTGGTCCATACCGTTTTTGGCGAGAATTTGGTTAACTCTTTAGCGAACGTGCCAGGGCGCGTGAAGAATGCGTCATAATCTCTGTTGAATTTTCATTCTGCAGCTTAAAGTATTTTTTTGTGTGTCCACTTCTGAGAGGGCCACTTTTGCTGCTTGAGCGTAGGTTGTGTTTGCTCTACGCGTTTCCTCTTGCTTCGATTCACGTTTCCTTTTTATAACCTTTTTTGACAGGGCAGGCCATGGCCATTGACCTGTGTCTTTGCCCACAGTTAACGCACTTTTCGTAATTATTCGTGCATGCCCTCCAATTGTGTCCCTTTTCACTGCATTTGGAGCATGTTTCCATTGGCTCCTTGCAGTCCTTTATCGCATGTTCCATTCTATATCACCTAAAACAGAACTGAACTGGAGTGAACTCTCCTTTCTCAATCTCGTCCCTACTCACTTTGACATTCAACAAGAGTAGACCATGTTCTTTTGCCTTTGGAGCCATAGTAGTTTCGGTAAAGACTACCTTAAACACGTGAGTGTAGTCACTGTTGTGCCTCCTGTTCCTGAATTTGATTATTTCGACTCCCTTGGCCCAGTTTTGTCGAAGCTGGATTTCCTCCTTGATTCTTCTCTTTTGTGTGTTGCCCCATTCATGGGTCGAGTCGCCGGCATACCACGTTCCTGTAGGCCAGGATCTGTGTTAGAACGGCGGGCTGCAGCCCAACTCCTCTAAGGACCTCAACTGCCTTTTCTTTGGTGATAGCTTCGATGTCCTTTTCTTTCTCACAGATTGCGACATATCCCGAGTCTACCTCCAGCAGTCTCACCATGGCAACGCCCAATTTGCCATACACAACCTCGAATACTTTTTCTCTGCTGGGCTTGGGTAGTCCGTCGATTGCTCGCCATTTGTCTTCTGGTTGTATTATCTTGGGCCATCTCGTCGAGAGAGTGGCCCCTCTGGGCTCTAATCTTCTGCTCTCTATTTTTTTGGTTTTAGCGACTTGATTCGAGAGTAAATAGTTCGTGCTCCCTTTCTTCTTGCGATGGTGTTCTGTATTCATTTGTGGTGACTCACTCTACTTCATAACTCAGCTTCCATCTACTTGAACTGCCAAATGGGGGGGGGGGTGATGATGGGTGAACCCTGAGATGCCCCTCAGACGGGTGAAATGTGGCAGACTTAATGATGGGTGGTGATCGAATCAACTACCATCACCCGGGGGTGCCGCCCCGTCTGTGGTTTGGTTATCGATGCTGCTTCCAACTTGCACAGGGACGCTTGCGTGCCCCCCCTGTGGTTATGGCCGGAAATTACCCTTAGGGACTAGAGCGAACTCTTCCCCAGAGCTTTCACCATCGCCTCTTAACCTGGCTGCCTCTGGCGCTGAGTTCCACAGTGGGCGATCCTCAAACCTGCTTTCCTCGATGCCTCCAATTATTATGACTATCAAAGAGAACGACATAGTTGGATCGAGACCAAATGAGTGGTGGTTCAGTTCATTTCAGCTTCGTAACTCCGTTGAAGGAGGGAGGGGTTTGTTCGACATAAAGTCGCATAGGAGCCGCTTCTAAATGTCTTCTCGAGAATCCCCGTGGGAAAAGTGGAGAAAGTTTTCACGTTTTGAGGCTGTCTGTCCCTTTTCTTTGCCTCCTTATCGAGTAAGAGATGTGTAGATTAGCGATGTTTAGTCCAAGAATTCTTCAACCGTCATGATCTCTGCTTTGACTTTGACTTGTTGTAAGAGTACGTGTGGGTAAGGGATAGAGATAAGGTGTGTGGACAAATAGCGGAAAATAGACCAGTGGTGAAAAGAGAAAGGAGTGTGGAAGGGTGCAAAGAAATGCTAGCGCCTGGTGATCAGGCTTATCGCTTTTAAGTATTTTTGGTTTTGTAGTTCCTTTCTTGTCTTTGAGTTAATTTATATATATATATTTTTTAAGTGCTACCTTTTCGTGTATGTGAGAAGAGCTCCTTCCGAAGGCTTTGAGGAAGACTGGTTTGCCAAAAATAGCCTTATATATATATATATATATATATATATATATCTCTTCCAAAAACCATTAATGTCCTTGGATATGATATGCGCATTTGCTGTTGTGGTAATAATTACTTTAGTGTTAGGCTTAGTGTCTTTGTTTTTTTCGTATATCTTGTAGTGAGCGTAATTCGTGTTTTTGTTTTTTCATGTGTGTCTTCTTCGGTCAATTTGGGTCTTCATCGGTGAATTTGTAGAAATCGGTGAGGTTTCACAATTAGGTATTCTTTTTCTTGGTTGGGTTGTTTATTTGGTTTAGGGTAAAAAAAACAACATTTCTACTCTCATGTGTAGAACGGCACTTTTGCTCCGCCAGCTAAACCCCCGGCAGAGCTTGGAAATCTGGCGCGACTTATTCCTCTTGTGTTCTGGTCAATCATTTAGACGATTTCATCGTCCAATTCACGGTTAACCAGTTCCTGCATATTCCTTGTCCGTTCTATGACAATGTTAATGGGACTTAACCCCGCCTCCCGGTGCAGCTCTTTCTCGCGTCTTCTTTCTCGCCTGCGTGTACCTGTGATTAGGTACACATATTTGTTCTGCACACGATCTCTGCTAACAGCTCCTCGCCACATTTCAAGGTCAAAGATTCCCGTTAACCGTATTTTTTTCACATCGACGTATGACACCACATTAAAACCTACTTATATTGCTCGGCAAGTTTTTTACCCGCGTTTCTACTATAACTTTGAACAACTCAACGACCATTTAATTAACTCTGCGCGTTTAGAAATTTTGACATACGGTGAAAAGTGGCTAAAGTGAAGCGAATAAATTCAGTGCAATAATAGCGGTTTAATTCTCGATTGTAATTTTCATTGAAGTGAATAATTCATTTTTGTGTTACTATATTATTTCGAATATTTAATATCGTTAAATTAATTACTGCATATAGCACAAAATCCAATATCTTTGCAACCTTCCAGAGTAAAGAGTATACTTTCAACGTCCTCCGAATTAACTCCTTGCAGTTAAATGCTCTCGTTTTCGGAGGTGAATCAAAGCAAATAGATCCTACTGGTATACAGTTTAGGGCCTGTACTGGCCACACAAACTTGACTAAACATACAAAATAAAACTTCTATAGTCTAATAAAACAATAAACCAAAACAACATTCCGTAACCTACGGAACATTTAATAGTGCTCTTTATATTTTAATGAAACCAATAAACCTAGGCAATTTGACGACCTACGACACGGCAGACACTTCAGACGAAAGAAAGTTGGACTTGCTCATCTTAACGTTAGCTTTCGGTGTGACTTATCTTCATATGATCCAAACAATAGTTATTGGAATTGGTGGGCGATTTTCTTTTCTTTTAACCGTTTCTCGTTTCTTTTTAAAAGCTAATTGGTAGTCCTATTTATGGCGCAACCAACCTATTCCAAAACAGGGTGGGCACTAATAGGGAAGGGTCCCTTCTAATTTCCATAAATTATCCTTGCTGAAAGGAGTTTGCACTCTATACATGCAATTGCTAGTTGCTTACGATTCTTGTCTTGTCTTTTGTCATGGCAACACAAAAAATGATGCCCCTATTGTTAAGAAGAATCACCTGCTTTTGCCTTTCCCTCTTCCCCATATTCTGCCAACATATCCTTTGACCGAGATGCTGGATCCAACGTTGATTGGTTCGTTTCCTGCGGTTCCCGCTTACCTTTGACCTTGTCTGTCAAGACCGTGGATCAGTCGTGTTTACTCCCTCTCGCCTCAAGGCTCCTCCTATCCTCTCTGACCGCCTCTTGAATTTTGCTTGGGGGTTTTCTCCCGGGGGGAGGGACTTAACTTTTTTTCTCTACTTGGCTGTATTTTCCTCATCGTGTTTAGGTTTTTGCTCGTAGGTCTGTTTTTGTCTTATCCAGACTGTCTTTGTTTTTACGCCGCCTTGCCGGCCTAATTTTTTTTTTCCTTCAGGTCAGAGCTTGTCTTGTAATTTTGTTAAGTTAATTGAATTTGGTTGAAGTTGTCAGGTCGGTTGTGTACGATGTGTAATAGTAAATGTACGTTTCTCCCTAGGCATTCCATGGAATAATTTAGATCGTATTTTTGCCTTTCCGCAACGGAAGAAGTTCGGTGGGGGGAGGGGGGCTTCAGGAGAATTGCGCGCCGTCTGTGTCTAGCACCACAAGGGCTCTTCTATATTAGCGTCCAACATTCCACTTCCCTTGATCCCACCACTTTCTTTGTTTCTGATGGAGAATCTACCCAAATAATTTTCACCCCTCCATAATCCTCTCAAGCATTCCGGGGCAGAAGGCCCCCACGCTCGCCCCTCACAAACATCCTCTCGTTAAGAAAAAATAAGACAAATCAACACTCCTCGGTTCCAATTGTGAGAGTTTCCCCCGGCATCCCCTGTGGTCAACCTGAAAATCCGCCGTTATGATCAACAAGCCCGGAAATATTCGAGCTCAAGTTAGGTCCGAGCTAATCGGGGCGTCAAATGAGTGCGTGTGACCTAACATAATTATAGCGTAAATTTTCTTCCAGAAGCGGGTACACATGACCGGGGAGGGGGTATATTGTGGTGATTTTGGCTTTTCCAGGGGACAGTCGCCATGAAACAAGCGAAAATAAGTTCTCTTATCGTCAAGAACAGACCTCTCTCTCCTTTTGCTTCTTTTTATATATTTAAGGACCAAGCGAGCCCCCCCCCTCCCCCAAACACCCTCTCGAGGCTAGTGCAAAAAAAGGAAGGGGGGGGGGAAGAGGATTGGACTGAAGATGAAAAGGAAAATCTGTTTATGCAGTAGAGCTTTTGTAATGGTAGGTTTATAAGTTAGTGATATTTTTCACTTCTTATTTGAGGTGCTTTCTACGACTTACGTAGGCAAATTGTTCCCTATTTTAGTCATTTTATACAAGAAGAAATACTGTGCTATCATAGTGCTGGGTCGTTGCACAGGAAACTGCCAACACTAGTGTTGGAAACTGCCTCTCAATTTTCTAACTCAGGGGTCGCCAATCTTTTTTCACAGTGGGCCAGATAACGGAGAGGATGACTAGCACGGGCCGCATAACCATTCTGTTCAATACAGTATAGTGAATATACAAAAAATAAAGACAACCAACATATTTATTTACCAATACACAAAGAATAAAGACAACAAACATATTTATTTACCAAAAGGTTACCAAAGGCGTCGTTAGCAATAAGATAGTATTATCACACCCAGAGCGCACATATCCGAGTCTCACAAACTAAGCAGCAAAAAAGGTTAGTGAGATTTGTGAACCTGGCGTTTAGCTTTTAAGGGATCATCGCTAGTTGCCCTGTAATTGCTGCATCCAATCAAGAGAATTGCTTTCGAATGTTCATCAGTCAGCCTTGTTCGATGTGCTGAGTTCACATATAATTATATGCACATAATTATATTTTAGCTCATTTGTGGCACAGTGCAGCGGCGGGCCGTAGTTTGGAGACCCCTGGTCTAACTTGTAGAGAGACGCGTGCTTTATATTGGTGAAAATAGTGTGTTTTCAAGACCGCCACCTCCTCGTTTTCTTCTGTTCTTTGTTTTGCTTTCTTCTGCACACCCCTTGCCCGGAAAGGGGGTATTAAATTTGTTGTTTAAAGTGTTGGCTTATCTTTCCTGTGTAGAGTTTTTAGGGGGCTAACCCCCTTTATCACCGGGCATGTGGTATCCCTTGGAATTTGGTTCCCTTTCTCATCATCGTCACTGAATGAATCTTGCGGGAAGCAACGAGTGTCGGTGCGATTTTTCCATCACTATGGAAAGGTCGAGGAAAAGGGACAGGATAAAAAGGTGCGCCAATGGTGGTCCAGTAACAAGATATTTCCTTGATCAACGACCTCCCCATTGCATGAACTCGTTCCCTTCTGGTGGTGCTGGTGGGGGGGGGGTACTTAATGAGCATGTCTTGGGATTACTCCGGTGTCCTTTCAACTAACGAGGGCATCCTCGCCAAAAGGTTTGTTAGGAGAGGCTTGAAAAACAAATTGGTGATAATATAGGCAAGATAGTCCGAGGAACCTAGTTAAGAGATATTACTTGGATTCTTTGAGCTCCAAAGGGCGCACACCTCTCTCAAATATCTACAAAGAAGTCCGTTCCCACTTGGGGCCGGTAGGGCGCACAATATTTGAGATGTTAACTGCAGCACGATTGCCGGTGGTGTACCCGACATCCGCTTATGGGTCTGGTTTTCTCACGAACCATAGTAACGAGTGAGGATCGGGTCTCTGCCTCGCTTTGGTGACGCCTGCTGTGCTGTTCTCTTTCTCTCTCTCTCTCTCTCTCTCTCTCTCTCTTTTTATCTCTAGGGTGCATAATGTCCGCCACGGACTCTGTCAACGCTCGTTGCGCGGGCCAGATTCTCGCCGTGCTTTAAAAAGCATTCCGCGACGCTGACGAAGCAGGTGTTTGCTTCTTCTTCCCAAAGCGATGGTGTGGAGTCCTTGTTCGCTTAGGGCCTTGTCTTCTTGCGCGGTTCAGCTTACCCTCGTTGGTCCGACTATCGACCTCTATCTTTTGGAACGACCCTCCATTTTGATGTTTCTTGTCTCTTCTATTCCTTCTCTATTCCCTGTTGGGTCTTTTCTCTTCGCTAGTTCATTATTGTTACTTATTGTTTTGAACTTTATTTATTATCATTTGTCTGTGTAGACTTTACACCTGGTACCTGGATGAGCGACACGCCCTATCGGACACAGTGTCCCGGGCAATTTCAGACGATTGAGACTACCTGGGTTTTATTCCCTCTAGACTTTTCCATTTTACTTTCTTTACAAATCTCTTCCCTTTGGGTAACTACGTCGATATCTCTTCAACCCATTTTCATTTCCTTTATCTGCACCACTTGTTTTACAGATGGGGCTGTTTCCCCCTCGAGTTTAAAGCTCAATAGCAAAGAGTTCATCCTTCGCAGAGGGCTTGTAATAGAAATCCCTTACAAGCTTTCTGCGGGGGGGGGGGGACTTCGGTGCTATTGCGCTTAGAATTAGAGGGGGACCTCCTCCAGTTTTCCTTCAATTAGTTTCCTGTGTTAGCCCCTCGGCACGCGTCTTTCACACATTTGATTCTCCCTAACTTCCCCAATTATAGGAAAGTTTACGATGCAGGCCACTATAAAATTGAGCTGCCTATGGAATGTTCTGAGGGCGCGGGCAATATACCACCTTCCCGCGCAACTCCCGACTCGAGCCGGCGATGCGGAACGACCCGTAAGAGCCAGATTCAAAATTCTAGCCAATTCGTTAAACGGATTCGCTTCGAAGTCATCTCAGAGGCGCCAGAGTAACCTCTGGGCTTACTGGAGAGCGGGGGGGGGGGGATTCCCATTTTGCTGAAAGGGACACTCCCATTTCCATGGAATTGTTAACCCCCTTTCCTTTGTTTAGGGTGTGCATTGATTTTTATGCTCATACGTCCAAGTACAGTAGCGTCCAAAAGTGTAAGAATGCCTGAATTTCTATGGCATCATCTTTCATAGCTTTTGGCGGAGAAAATCCGAGATATTCAAAGTTGGTGCACGATAATCTACACATCCAAACTACGAATGGGTAAAGGTCATGGGAATTTGTGTGAATAAAGCGAAAGTTATTAGTAATAATGAATTTAGAAACATTGAAGTGTCCAAAACAATCGAAGCGAAACAAATCGCTATTAGCATGATTACATATCATTTGAAAACACTTGTACAAGTTATTAGTACTTCGTGTGGAGGCCTTTATTATCGATGGTGTTTGACATCTTCCACAGGAACAAACTAACTGTTGACAAAATTGCACAGTAATCTTGCTCCATCCATCTTCAAGAATTTCACACTTCTTGAACTGTTTTCGGATTCCTGGCTTTAGAGCTATGTCAAAGTGTCTTCCAAACATTTTCAATGCGATCTTGGTCTGGACTCTTCTCTACTGGCCAGTTCATAACAGTGATGTACTCGCCGTTCAGGGAGTACTTGGCCTTGTGGTAGGGGCGTTATTCTGCATGAAAACTGCAGTTTGGTCTTCGAATACCTGCAGATGAGACAAAGCATGCTGTCTGAGTAATTTCTTGTACACATGTGCATTCACTGTGCCCCGTAAACTCACAAGTGGTCCACTGTGCATTCTCTCTAAATCGCGCCTTAGACCATGACCTTTCCCCCGCCGAACTCCACACTCCCTTTGGTGCAATTGACAGACAATCATTTTTGTCTGTTCTGCCACGAACGAACCTCCTACCATCGGATCAGAACAAATTAAACTTAGATTCGTCACTGAAGTCGAATTGGTTCCATTAATCATCCGTCCAAGTAACGTGTTCAGTGGCGAATGCAAGACCGACCTTCTTGTTCTTCGGACTTCAGAGTGATCAATGGCTTGACCGCAGGTGTGCGAGCGTGAAGATTATCTTCCTTAGCCGACGTGACTAGTCTGCTTAAGATTTTCATGGCCAAACTTTCGCTATTCTCTCGAGAAACTGCTGCCTCTGTCTTGAGACTCTTTTACTTCACGATTTAGGAAATAGCTCAGTCTTCCCTCTTTTTAAGCCTTTCTTGGCATACCTGTTGATTTACCGTCATAACATAAGCCTGTTTGGTCAGGCTTATGTTATGTTGACAGGTTGATTAGGCATTGAATTAAAGTTAGTTGCTATGCAAACACTGTCAGGTTTCTTTAAAAAAAACTAGCTTTAGAATCATTTTGGATACTTTTAAGTTTTCTATTAAATTGCTTATCTGCTAATGACTTTCTTTTTATTCATCCAAATTTGGATTACCTGTTTTTAATCGTACACGAATTTTGGCAAAACCTTTGGACGGTACTCTAGTTGATGAAGAGTAGGATGGCGTCATCGCTGAGGCGAACCTCTAGAAAGCTATCGACTTTCATTGATTCCTAATCCAAATTTGGATTACCTGTTGGTAATCGTACACGAATTTTGGCAAAACCTTTGGACGGTACTCTAGTTGATGAAGAGTAGGATGGCGTCATCGCGGAGGCGAACCTCTAGAAAGCTATCGACTTTCATTGATTCCTAATCCAAATTTGGATTACCTGTTGGTAATCGTACACGAATTTTGGCAAAACCTTTGGACGGTACTCTAGTTGATGAAGAGTAGGATGGCGTCATCGCAGAGGCGAACCTCTAGAAAGCTATCGACTTTCATTGATTCCTAATCCAAATTTGGATTACCTGTTGGTAATCGTACACGAATTTTGGCAAAACCTTTGGACGGTACTCTAGTTGATGAAGAGTAGGATGGCGTCATCGCAGAGGCGAACCTCTAGAAAGCTATCGACTTTCATTGATTCCTAATCCAAATTTGGATTACCTGTTGGTAATCGTACACGAATTTTGGCAAAACCTTTGGACGGTACTCTAGTTGATGAAGAGTAGGATGGCGTCATCGCGGAGGCGAACCTCTAGAAAGCTATCGACTTTCATTGATTCCTCAGAAGGTGATTGATGGGGTCGGAATTGATCCATAGAAGGCGTAAGTCTTTTCAAATGTCGCTGCGAAGAGATAAAAATATGGCCCGATATTAGGCGTCTAGAAATGGTTAGATTGGGGGAGGTTTTTCATCGTTTTCTCCTGCCAGGAAGGATTTCGCTTTAACATGGATGTGAATATGATGATTTAGTATTCCTTTGTGCCCCCTCCCCCCTAACCCTCCGCGACTTTTCTCTGGGATTTATAATATATCTCTCGACCCTAGAGATCATAGTACCTAGATTGCCTGTATCTCGTTTTGTCTAGTTTAAATAATCCACCTTATGTTTTTCCTCATAAGAATCGCGCTATATTGACTCTTGACTCGAAAAATGAAAACAAAAATGGCCCCCGGTGGGGGCACTTTATTCACTATTTTGAATCTTAATTCTTAAATTTTATCGCATCACTTATGAAACAGGGTGACAAATACGTTAAAAAATAGTGTTCTTTTGCTTCATTTAATTTTGCATTTTTATTTTCACACCAGGCTCGGCCTCCAGCTATCGGTCACATTCTATCGATGCCATATTTTGACGACATGAGGATTTTATGTTTGCTTCAAGACATGGCACCAATTTTTGGTGACGTTTTTATCTATTGTTGCAGTGCTCCCCCGGAGCCAGATAACCTCCTCCCTCCGACCTCTTGGAAGATTAAGGGAGAAATCCTTTGATCCTACAGCCTTGTGGTGAAGGCCCTATCAACGTTACCATAATTAAATGGGGCCGTACTTTCCGTGAGACTGTCCTGAGGGTGACCAAGTTAGAATGTAGGAAAGCTGTTGCATACTAGGGACTTTTATAGCACCCCCCCTCCCTGTGCCATCGGTCCATGCCACAACTAGGAAGTAGAAGCTCATATGCGGCTTAGCCTCACGCAGATGACATCCAAGTGAGGCGGTCCTACACTAAGATTGCATCCAGGTGGGGGTAATCGTGTCTTATCCACTTAGGAATGATTGACTACTCTTCAACATTTTTATCCTGCCCTACAGCCCACAGGGTAGGCTAGTTTAAAAAAAACAAGCAAACCGGCCTTTCCTGGTGGATACCATTTTATCTAAACCACTTTACCAAATATTGGTAGCAGTACAAATTTTGTCTTTGTTGTAATTGCTGAAACTCTTATCCCCTGGAGAGACGGACCGAGATTCCGTAAGAAAGGACACAACGAGAGAAGGTGACACTTAAACCTCTAATTTATTCTGGAAACTCTGACGCGGGCGTCCGAACTGTTACACTAGCAAATTAGGTATGCGAGAAGTTAATTCCTCGATTACTGAATGATTGGCGAACATTATATTATGTCCTAAGTTTTATACCATCTACGAGATGGTCGAATCTGGTTTAAAATATAGGACGCATCCTCCCCGCCTCTCAAAAAATAAACAAGAGAAGTGATGAAGGCGAAATTTAAAAAAAAATACATGAGAAATGACGGCAAAGGAAGATAAATGCCAAACACAATATTGAAGTGGAAGGATACAAGAGATATTAGAGTATTATCAATAAAGCAGAAGCCAGTTCCTCTCTGTAGGCAAGGAACTCTGTGGCAGTGATCACCAACTAGTTAGACTTATAGTCAAATTTCCCAAGGTAGAGTCTGCGACTCGTGAATCGAGGAAACTTGATTTGAGAAGAGCAGACTTTGCAGGTCTCCTTGCTGGATTGGCTGCTGTGAGGCTGGAAGGGTGTAATGCTGTTGAAGATTTGTGGAATAGTTTAAAAACTACGTTCATGAGTCTTCAAACTCAATTTATCCCTGTAAAAAGCCTACGTCGGTCTTCCATTCAACCAAGGTGGTTTAATCGAGAAATTGGTCAACTGCTGAGGGAGAAGAGAACTGTGTACCGGCAGTCAAAGACTTCAGGTGACTTTAATGAGTACCGAAGGCTAGCTAAGAGAGTGGTCCAGCATAAGGGCGGCAAAACGTGCCGAGGAAATTCGAGTGGAGAAACTCTGCAAAGAGAATCCCAAGGAGTTCTTTGGATATGTAAATAGCCGTAAACCAATCCATCGAACGATTGGCCCTCAGATGCAGAACATGCAAACCTCCTGAACGACTACTTCTCTCAAGTGCTCACTGAAGAGTGGTCCCATCCCCCAGCCCACAGACTCTTACTTGGGTGAGAAGCTGGAGGAAATGGACTTCACCCAAACCGAAGTAGAGGAAAATTTCAAAGACCTAAATATGAATAAGTCCCCTGGCCCGGACGGGTTTCTACCTAAAGTGTTGAAAGAAGTGCGTGATGAGGTGTCAATCCGGACTGGATGCTTTCTTCGAGACTGCCGTGAGGCGGAGGTGACTCCTAGCTTCAAGAAAGGAGACTCGAGCCAATCCGTCGAACTACCGATCTATTAATTTAACTTCGATAGTTGGTAAACTCATGGAAAGCATCATGGTGGACAAATTATCGTCTTATTTGAACTCAAACCTGCTATTGAAGAGTTCCCACCACGGTTTTCGAAGGCACTGGTCATGCCTAACGAACCTTGTGGAATTCCTCCACTTCATTTTCAGTGAACACGACCGGGATAAAGCGGTGGATGTTGTAACTTCGACTTTAAAAAAAGCCTTCGATAGGGTACCACACCGCCGCCTCCTCCGGAAAGTGCGTGCGCTGGGCATAGACGGAAATGTAGCAGGTTGGATAGATAACTGGCTAAGCGTCAGGTGGCAACGGGTGGTGTTGAATGGACAGGCTTCTAAGTTGGTGCCCATTACTAGCGGTGTTCCTCAAGGTTCTGTCCTCGGACCACTACTTTTTATCATCTATGTTAACGACATGGATGGTGACATAGTCGCGAAGATTTCTAAATTTTCCGACGATACCAAGCTTGGTATAAACGTTGCAAAGGAAGGAAATATTGCCCGCCGGAAGATTGGGGAGTGGTCGGACACGTGGCAAATGCCTTTTAACGTGAACAAATGCAAAGTGATGCATATCGGCCACATAAATCCCCAATCTCAGTATATCCTTAAGGGCACTGCTATTGAATCCACCGACACTGAGAAGGACTTGGGTGTAACAATCACTAGTGACCTCAAGTTCTCGAAACAGTGCATTGAGGCGGAGAAAAAGGCCCAAAGGATGCTAGGCTATATAAAGCGCCAGTTTGGATATCTGAACAAGGAGATTGTACTTTGTTTGTACAACTCACTTGTCCGACCGCACCTGGAGTATGCCGTACAATTTTGGAGTCCTTCATTTCGAAAGGACATCGCGAGATTGGAACGCGTGCTAGCCAGGGCAACCAAACTGATTCCCTCTATCAGACATAAAAGTTATGAAGATAGATTAAGGGAATTTGATCTGTTCTCGTTGGAAACCCGTAGACTGCGTGGTCAGCTCATCGAAGTTTTCAAAATACTTCGAGGGTTCGACAATGTTGACTACCGGGATATTTTCTTACTCAGTGAGAACAGAACGCGCAATCATGGCTTCAAACTTGAACTGAAGCGTTACAACCGCAATCTGTGTGGAATTTTTTTTACCTACAGTATCTGCGGTAAGTGGAACGCACTTCCAGTAGAAGTTGTCAACAGTGATTCTTTTGACCAGTTCAAGTCAAGACTAGACAAAGTCTTGAAAAGTGGCCGTTTTGGAGACGCAAAACAATTGAGCAGCCATGTACCCGCTCGATTGCTAGTCCAAAGGTACCCTCTTTGAATGAACCGTAAGGTCTCCTGGGGTACTTCTTTCCTTGTAACTCCTTGTAACTCCTGACGAGGAAAGAGATACAGCTGTTTTAGCTACAAAGATAGCTAATTTAATTTCCCAACTCCCTCCTCTCTTTTTATTGATTGGCGACTTTAATGCTCGACACCCCCTTTGGGGGGGCGGACCATGATAACAACCCTAGAGGAAATATGATTGAGAGATTTCTGGGTACTAATGATGTTTGCTTTCTTAAAGATGGCAGCCACACATCATTTCACATCCAGAGCTGATTTTGACTGGGCAGTGGACCCTGACTTGCGAGGCAGTGATCACTTCCCCATTGTAATAACACCATGTAAAGGTGGTCCTCCTCCAGCACCTAGCAAAAGATGGATTACAAAAAAAAAGCAAACTGGCCTAAGTTCAGGCACCTCTCAAGTCATGATGGGTCCTTCCCTCATGAAGATATTGAAGTGGCTATTGATGATCTAGCCCACATCAATCATGCAGCTAATTCCTCCATCCCCCTCTCCGGCTCAACTGCTCGTTGATCACAATTGCCTTGGTGGTCTTCTGAATGCTCAAGAGTTGTCACTGAATGTAAACAGGCTTGCCGACGTTACCATCGGTGCCCCACGATGGTAAAGAAACTTCTCGTAACCCAGCAAGGGCAGCACGGCGACGCACCCTTTGACAAGCTCGAAAGACCTCGTTGGATGGTTACATCGCATCGATATGTTGGCAGACCCCTGTAGACAAAATCTGGAAGAGGGTCAAAAAGCTATTGGGGAAATCCAATGGCTTTACAGCTCCTAACATTGTTCAGGCCGGATAACTGTTAGGAGACTTGTCCCATATTTCCGATGTCTTGGCTGCCAAATCGTTTGCTAATATTTCAAGCCCAGACAACTATTCCATCCAATTCCATTGCCTTAGGCTCCAGCATGAGCAGCATCCTATCAACTTTATGGCGCCTAACATGTATAATGAGCCTTATAACCGGCTCTTTTCGAACCATGAGCTCGATAGTGCACTGAAGCACTGTGGATCCACTGCACCCGGATCAGATGGCATTTCCTATGATATGATCAGGAATATGCATCCATCCCTCCACTCACATTTGCTGGACATCTATAATTTCATCTGAATTAGGGCTGCTTCCCTTCTATGTGGAGGGAGGCTGTGGTTTTTACCTTTCCGAAAACCAGGAAATGATGGGAAGGAACCCACCCATTACCGCCCCATTGCCCCTACTAGTTGTCCATGCTAATTGTTTGAGAGGATGATAAATACAAGCCTCGTCTGGTTTTTGGAGACGAACTATCTTATATCTCCCTCTCAATCAGGATTCAGAAAAAAACAGGGTACCATCGACCTGCTTGTTAGAATGGAGTCTTATATAAGAAATGCTTTTTCAAAGAGGCATCATTCTGTTGCTGTTTTCTTTGATATTGAGAAAGCATATGATACCACTTGGAGGCGTGGTATCCTTCCACCAAGCTCCATTCCATAAAACCTTGTCCTCCCATGGCCACGTACCATAAGACCACGTAGACTGGAGGTTATTTTGTGCCAACTGAGGATAGGGCATTGCCGCCTCACTCATGGGCACTTGATGAATGGGCAGCCCCCACCTTTGTGCATCCTGTGCGGGGTGCAGCTGTCCATCCACATCTTTGCCGAGTTTTCCCTTTTGTGAAATTTTGGGAGGAGGGTCTTCCCTTTCATTACTGAGCAGATGGCCTCCCAACAGGTTCTGCAGGGCATCTTGTCTGAGACTCATGTCTCTTTTAGTGTGAATAGAATTTTTTAATTTTTAGAAGAATCTTCTAATCTTTTAGCCAAAATTTAATATATTGTTTCATGATTTTATATTCTTTGTTCTTGTATTTGTTGATCCATCTATAGTCTATGTTTTTATCCTTTGTCGAGTTATCAATAGTTTATTTTTGATATCCTTTTACACCGCTTGATGGTTTTAAATTCCTGTACTTCCATTCTATTGATTTTAATTTCATAGCTATATTTTTGTATATTCTCCAGATGTCTATATTTTTATTGAGAATTTTCATGCAAATTACCCGTCCTTGAATTTGGCTGCGGGCTCGTCCGTTTGGTCTTTGCAACATTTTTTTTGGCACTATTCATTATCACTCCCAAACACGATTATCTTAATCTTTTTTGCACTCAATTTTAGACCCCACCTCCCACACACCATTTAAAAGGCTACAATCAATATTTCCAAATCTTTCGCTCTCGGCCACCAACACCAGGTCATCAGCCTCTACCAGCATAGATAGAACCCATTCCTCATCTATCTCACACCCCTTCTCTCATTCCCATACGTATTTGTTTCGTTATTCCATCCAGATAGATATTAAACAGTCATGGCGACACCACACAACCTTGTCTCTCTCTACTCTCACGTATGCCAAACCACTCCACACTAAGGCTATCTTTCACACTATCCTTACATCCAACGACAACAGTCTTCACACCATCCAACGGTTCACGACCACTCACCCCATAAATTCTTAGCACCTGCCATAATGTCTGTTTATCCGATCAGACGCTTTCTCCGGATCCCTTGTTTTGCTTTGTGTTTTCAGCCTTAGTGCAAGCACTCACACTCGTATAGTTCTTGCACTCGCCTTCCTCCTCTTTTACCCTTATCCACTGGCACTATTAATACAGTCTTCCAGTCCCCAGGCACTATGCAACTTTCAAATGCTTTACAACATAGCCACCACCCCTTTCATACATAACACAATCAACACCACTTTTTAGCATCTCGACGACTATATCATCTACTCCAGTTGCCTTCCCATTTATCAGACCTTTCAGATCACTAACAACCTCTTGTAAGCTTGTCTTCCATACCCCAATGCAGCGCCTGATTTACACCCACAAAGCCAATCATCTTTACATTTGCATAATCTTCCCTGTCCTCATTATATAGTAAAACTCATCATAGTATTATCGCTATCTATTTTTTACCGCATTGTTCACAACTACCCTTCCATTTTTGCCCTTGAATGTTCACGAATGTCGTCACCCTTCTCACTTCACTCCAGAATAGTTTCTTGTTCCCATCCGGATCATCAATCTTTTGTCCAAATGCTTTATTTGCTGCTTTCCCTATTCTCTTAATCATTTTACTTTTTATTTCATTGTTTGTATTCCACGCATTACTGTCATTCTCATCGGCAATATTGAACCTTTTCAAGTACGCCTCCTTTTTGCTTTCTACTACGCGCTTCACTGTCATTCCAACATTCTGCATTTTGCTCTCTTTTCATTTCTGGCACAGCCCTTGCACAATCTACTACCGCTTTCTTATATTTGTTCCACAATATGCTTTAGCTCCATGCTCACACTTAGTGTGTTTAGAGATTATATGGAATAGTTCTTTAGCATCGCGTCATTTTTCAGAAAAGGTTTATGAAACTTGTTTCAGATACGTTGATGAATGTAATGGGCACAATTTATTAGAGTTTCACACAATTTATCTCGGGGTTTAGGGAGGTTATAGTTAATTTTCTAGAATTCGATTATGACGACTGTCGATATCTTTTGCAAGAAGCATTTTCTGATAAAATGACCAGGAAAAGGGAACTCTCCCAAGAATAGGAGAATTATATCGTGAAGGAAATATGAAAGAAAATTGTAGAGAATGGCATCCACGCAAGAAAGTAGAGTTCAACCAGAATTTTGAGCTCTGCAAATCGCAAAGAAGTAGCTAAGCTAGCATCAAAGCCATTTTGAAAGCTGTTGGGGCTCCATCCGTCTCTAAAGAAACGAGGATATAACTCTTAGGAAATTTTCCAACGTTAGGAACAAGGCCAAAATGCCGTTTCTAATCAAAGAACGCAAAGGAACCAGGTCTGCTGACCCCAAAGTCGCGTGCTCTCACTTATTATGATTTATGACCTTACGACCTTCAAAGCTTTCAATAATTCCCGGACTAACCTTGGGAGTACCTTTACAATTATATCATTCGGAAGAGAATGTAAAACAACATATGGGTTTCAAATTTCGTTAGAATCGACCGAATAGTTACAATGTTATTAACCAAAAAAAAAGAAAAGCCAAACGAGGTACGACAGACATAGTGAGATATAGAGTCGCACGCGACTAAAAATGTCTGTTGTAGGCGGACAATTAGTTGGACAATTGTAGGAGCAAGTTCCATCGGAGCGTCTTCGTCGTGTGTTTTGTTATGATCCGGTCTCACCCCCACCCCCCACACGAGTCTTCCTGTTCGCATATCTAGCTAGGTCTCTGCTCCGGTCCCGAATTTAATCCCGGGATCATTTTAAGGCATAGAAGAGTGGAAGTGCTGCTTTCGATTACAAGCAAGTTAAACCACATTGGGTGTGATTAGTCGCTGGATGGAGTCTCGATTCGGGTCTCCTTCGGGTTAATCAGTCGGTCCCCAAAGGGGGGATAGCAGAAGGCCTCAAAACGAGTGGAAGTTGGTGGTAAAACTATAAGAAAATTATTGTTTGTCTCTTTTAATGACAGCTACTCCGGCTCGCTCACCAGAGGGGGCGGGGGCTCGTCCTTTCTTTATCTTTATTGTGCCAAAACAACTTGTAATCCAATGCATGTTGGGGGGGGGGTCCTTTGAAGCGTGTTTCGACGAGGGTCGTTTGCCACGATGATGCCGTCTCGCCATTAGAAACCGACATAGGCTGGTCGGGAGAGATAAGAGGTAAGGTTTCTGGCAACTTATCCACCCAAGTGGGGAGGCGCCGGACTGGAGTCCCTATCCAAGGGGCCTCCGGCGATGTACACAGTAATTTCGTCCGTGGTTGTCACTGCAAAGAGCCATTTGTTCCTCATTTCACTTCACCACATCCTCTGCCGTGCCCAGGGATACCGAATAGCTCCGATGTCACGAGAGATGTCTTTTCTGAGTCCGAACTAATTGGCGAGAACAAGTCGTGAGAGTTCGGACGCTCGCGCCTTTGTTATCCTTGTGTGTTTCACTCGTTGGGTCTTTTGTCAAATTTGGTTGATTCACTTTGCATATTCTTTAACTTGACTTGTGTGAATGAGAGAGAGAGAGAGAGAGAGAGAGAGAGAGAGAGAGAGAGAGAGAGAGAGAGAGAGAGAGAGAGAGAGAGATAGAGAGAGAGAGATAGAGAGAGAGAGAGAGTGTGTGTGTGCGAAATAGATAGATGTTTGATATCTTTCGTTTGAAACGGAAGGAAGCGTTTGTGCTCTTTGGCTATCCCCAACTTTCCTCCCTCTGTGACATGGAGTGAAGGAAGTGAGTAGAATTCTCGATTCTTGGGGGGGGGGGGTGAAGGAATGATGTGCTAGGTTGGAATCGATTTCGGTTACAGGAGCTCCGTGTAAAGAGAATGGCGACGAGGGAGGAGGAGGAGGAGGAGCGGGCAGTCGATAAGACTTGAGGGGGGAATAACTATTGTTATTATTATTGTGTTAATTAGAGGGAAGTTGCCAAAGTGGCCTCTCAGATCGCTGGAGCCGGCGTCTCCACAGGGACATTTTTGTACTCTAGTAGTTTTCGTGATTCCCTCAACTTAGTATCTCTCCCATTACACTTTATATACATCCCTCCCCCAAATCGAGACTTGCTTCCCTGGTAGAATTGGATCAATTTTAGAATTGCTTACTTTCAATGTCTCATCTTTTGGGCTCTTGGGTTATGCACCGTCTACATTTTCATTTCCCCTAACTTAACCACATTAATACTTTTGCAATGTTTATTTAGAGCTGTCATAAATTGTTTTTAACCTTTCTTTTAACGAGAACAAATTCGTCTTTAATTTGAGGAACTCACGTCTTGTATGAATCTTTCGTCTTCCTATTTAGTCGTCCTATGAAGGAGGAAAATGGGACGAAAAAAAAAGGTGTGAGAATATTGGAGGTGGAATCCTGTGTTTCCGACTCCAGGTATATTTTGGGTGAGACACAGGCCATGTATGAAAGTACATACACATTCCACACGAGGAGTGTGTACAAAACAAGATCAATGAAGCGGCGCAACTCCACATCCATGCAGCCTGGCATGGTGGGAGAATTGCACATTAGTCTTGTGAGGAAGATCCATTTTAGTTTCTACCCCTCGATAGAGAGCGATAAGAATGGCTGATCCTATTTCAGAAGCGGTAGAAGAATACTACTTTTACTGATGATGCTTCTTATTATTGCTATTAATGGTGAAACATGAAATGGAAATGGATAGAATAGGGGGGAGGCTCTCCTCCGTGTTAGGAAAGCCTGGCTACGTATTCGGAAGGAACCTGATCCCGCTTTAAAAACAAAGTTGTTGGGTCAGTTTTCCCAACAAAGGAGTTCGGCGACGACGACTAATGATTGGGAGTTTAGGGCTGGGGACTCCTAAAATAACATGCGTGGTGTGACGGAGCCAAAAGAACCCACGGTGGGGTTGTCAATCTAACTCAAATCCGCGTTTTGATCGCTAGATCTAGGAAAATTTCTCATCGAGGGAGAGGCTGAAGTATCTTGGTGGGTTGTCGTAAGCAGAGAATCCAACGCGGCGTTTATCTTTGAAATAATAAAAGATTCCGATGAATTTGGTCTCATTGGAATGCGTGAATTGAAGGGATCACAATATGAATGTTTTTTCATCTAAAGATCTTCGAATAAATTGGATCTTGCCGAGTCTTTCTCGATAAAATAATAGTAAGTATATATATATATATATATATATATATATATATATATATATATATATATATATATATAATGTGTGTGTGTGTGTGCGCGCGTTACCAGGCCCGAGCAGAATAAGAGAAGGATTTTCCTGTATTAAAGTATTTTCAAATATATGTTGTAGATAAATGAAATTTCCATGGTACATAAAAGCATGAATTTAATATATTTTACCAAGATTTCATACAATACAAACTTATATTCAAGAAATTATACTAAATAAACTAACAAAATAAAGTATTGACACGTGCAAAATTCTGTTGTTATTTTGTTCCATTCTTGCCCAATTTTCGTTTAAATACGTCACACTTGAAGGCTGCTCTCCAGTGATCTTCCAGAGGTTCTCAATTGGTTTCTGGTCCGGGCTCTGAACAGGTCACTTCATTACCTCGAGAGCTTCTTGTTCGAAATTTTACTCGTTTTGGAGTATCGCATGGCGTGTGTTATCCTGCATAAATACTGTCGGCTGATTCAGAAATGCTCGAAGCGAAAGTATAACATGTTGTTGTAAGAGGTTTAGGTACACATTCGCATTTACCGTTCCAAATTCCCGATAGGTGCCAATTCCTTCAGATGAAAACATCCCCCATACTACAGTGGCGGCAACAAAAAAAGTGACATGTGACAATTCGGGGAAAATAAAACAGAAAAATGTAACTTACATATTTTATTATGAATATTTCATGAAAGTTATTACTTGGTCATGTTGCCCTTGCACTTGATGACCATCCTGAGTCGATTGGGCATTGATTCAGTGAGGTTTGCGAAGTAGGTGGGGTCGATCGTAACCCAGATCTGCTTCAGTGATTCTATCAGGTCCTTGATGCTGCCGGGTGCTGTCACTTGAACTTTGGATTTCATCAGATTCCAAGCATTCTCAATAGGATTTAGGTCCAGGAAATTACCAGGCCACTCCAAAACACTAATATTATTATCATTGAAGAACCTTTTTACTAACTGGGACCTGTAAGCAGGGGCACCATCATACATGAAAAATTCACACTGATGAATTTCCCAAAATGGCAGCATGTGCTGCCTCAAAACTTCAAGATAGTTAGTCCCCCTCATGGCTACATTCTTGGCAAGGAAGTACAGACCTCCTCTGCCCTTTTTTCCACTAAAGGCACCCCACACCATCACACTATCAGGGTGCTTCACAGTTTTCACGGTATATTTCGGGTCATCCCGAGACACAGTGCTGGGACGACGCACGATCTTTGACTCTCCTCTGACCAGCCTAAAGGTGCTCTCATCACTGAACATGACCTTCTTCCAATGGGCAGCTGTCCAATGTTTATAGGTCTTGCAAAAATTGAGCCTTTCCATCTTCATCGCCTTGGTAAGAAGTGGCTTCTTGGCAGCGCGGCGAGACGGTAGGCCTAAGTCCTTCTGTAAGCGATGACTGATGGTCCTGAGGGCAACGTTCTGGAGGAGGTCTGGGTGTTTTTTCTTGATTGAAGCGGAGGTTACAGAAGGGTCTGACATTACTTTACGCCTTAGGATATTATCAGTCCTTGAAGATGTCTTCCTAGCTGCACCAATGCCCTCCTTCCTCTTTGGTATGGTACCTGGTGGCAATAACTCAGCTGCACGTTTTAGGCGATGAATCGTATTTTTGAGGTTACTAAATCTGCTGCTACATCAATAAAAGACTTTTCCTGCTGTAATAGGGTCAAGGCACGGCTTTTCTCTGTCATAGAAAGCTTTTTCCACCCAATTGTATCCACTTGCACAGAAGTTATAGCACGTCAAATGTAGGCACGAATGCAGATAATCAGCACGCTGGAGTGCCATATACTAAAACCTCGTTGTACGAGCTCAAACGAGACACTGAGTTCCAATAGAGCGCAGTTCTGTTGTCTTAGCCCAGGAGAGTCGTCCACTTGCGGCATAAGCTCCGCACATTTTCATTGGATTGTTGGCAAGTAAAATAGTAAAAGCGATTTTGTGTATCGATTTCCGTTGCCAATATTCAATGTCACTTTTTTTGTTGCCGCCACTGTATGACGCCGTTTCCTCCATGTTTGGCAGACTTTTTAACACATAAAGCCTGTCACTAGCAACGCCTCTAACAAAGCGTCTGCCATCAGATACAAACTAAATTTAATTTACTTTTGTCGCTGAAATTAATTCTCTCCAATATTCATCCCTTCAAGCAACATGAGCTTCAGCACATTCCAGTGTCTCCCTCTGGTTCTTCTTACTGATGATTGGTTTGATTGCATTAGAACGAACTTTTAAACCCGATGCATTGAGGCGACGGGACAGTGAAACGGTTCATTTCTTAGGCATTACTGGTTTTAATTTCTCGAAAATTTCCTCCTGCACTCTGGAAGGGATCCTTCATAGAGAATTGTCGAAACCACCCACCATTATCGATTTTCTCCTTGTTTGGTTCCGATATATAGACGATATTTTTTTGTTTGTAGCCTCCTTCTAAGGATGTTAATGGTTTTCTTACTGAACTTAATTCTCTGGTTCCCTCTATTAAATTTACCCTTGAACTCGAACAAAATGGTGTCCTTTCGTTCTTAGATCTACTTATTCATAGGACTCCATCTAGATTTTAATTTTCCGTCTATCGTAAGCCTACCAACGCCGGTTCTTATATTCATTTTTACTCGGGTCACAATGATAAAGTCAAACGGTCTGTATTTATTTCAATGTTTCTCCAGGGGTTACGAGTCGTCAGCCCGGAATTCTTGGATCTTGAGATTTCCAAGATCTTTGAAATAGGTAACAATCTTGGCTACCCTCAAAGATTTCTTGCAGGATGCTTAGATTTGCCCCCCCCCCCAAAAAAAATCCTTTTACAGAACTGAAATCCTTCCCGTATTCAATTTTAAGAACTCCCTTGTTTTAGCGTTTTTTGAGTCCTTTTCTTGGCTTCCTCGCCTCTTGAATAAGTTAAATATTTTTCTATCATATTCAAGTATCAGTCTACCATGTGCAAAATGTTGATTCATAATAATAACAATAGTATAGGGTAGGGGGGGGTATTTTGTTGATTGTTCAGTTTGCTCTAAACAATACTTTGGGCAAACCGGTAAATCATTAAGTGTAGGCTTGACGCAACATAAATACAATATTAGGAGGGGGAAAAGCAGTAGTGCTTTCTTTGTCCATTTATCTGAAAACAGTCACCCTATCTATTGCAATTCGGCTAAATTTATTTACAAATTTGATGACTTTGTTCAAAGAAATATTGTCGAATGCTCATTCATTAATTCCTCGCCTAATTTTAATATATCCCCCGAACTCTTTAAACTAGACCCTGTTATTAAAAGGCTTATTTATAACGAAATTGTCCATTTTAAATCTTAGCCCTTTGATTTATTAATTTAATATGTTTATCTCGTTTATTTTTATCTATTCCTAAATGATATATCTATATATATTTATATGTATATATATCTTCTCTCCAAAGTTATTGTTAATATTTACTTAAAACTAAAACCAACACCAGAAAGTGTTTGAGGAGGGTAAATACAATGGTGACGTTAAGAAAGGAAAAAATAAGAATATTCAAAAGAAGCGAATACTTGGGACGTTTGTGTATGAGGATTTAAGGGACGAAATGGAGGGAGATGCCCACGTTAGATTTCGCTTCTTATAAATAAATAATTTCTCGCCATGATCAAATGTCATATAGAAAAGGACATTTTTCAATTTGGATATACAAAACACACATGCACACACACACACGCGCACGCACACACACGCACCCTCTCTCTCTCTCTCTTTCTCCACACGCACACACACACACATATATATATATATATATATATATATATATATATATATATATATATATATATATATATATATATATATATATATATTTATATAATTTTTTTCTCGTGCGCGTCTTCTCATCTTTAACGAAGTCACGTGTCATGGTTAGATGTCGGATGTGATCCCGATTTGTGTCGGAATGGCATGCCTACTACTCATGGTTTGGATCTTACGTTGGACTGATGGTGTAGCTCCGCTCTGCGATAGACACGAGACAGTGCGCTCTAACCTGGTGGCAAAACCCCTACCGGGGCGTCCCCGTCCCCTCCTCGTATTCCCTCACTTTTCTCTTCCCTATCATGACTCTAATCAATATATTCCTTTCTCTTCTGGCTTGTCATCATTTAGTCTCCTTCCATTAGGACCGTGCTGTATTAACCCCTCTCTCAACCCATTTTCACCCCTCCCCCATTTCAACCTTTAATTCGAGAGTTAATCACGAATCCGAATCTTTTCACCCGATCGACCAGCCCGTTCTCAGGGCCTTCTCGCTCCACATTTTCAGCCTGGCCTCCTAACCTTCCTCTGCGGAAGGGCAGTTTGGCATTTGTGAGCGCGGGTCGAAACCGGTGTTGATGGTTAGGGATGCAATTGCTAGGTCTACACTTCACACGTACAACCATATACACAATACAGCTACATGCGCGCGCGTCTTGTGTTGGGCACGCATGTAAATCGGTCGTCAGGGACTGTGGAGTTTGTTATGGTGTGTTGCAAAGGGAATCTACCTTCGTTGGGGAATGCGGGCAGGTTCACCCAAGCTGTGTGCTCGGTCAGAAGTGCGTCTAGTAGGTTTTTTGTTTCGAGTTACTTTGGTACTGTACTTTTTTACGCATTTCAATTCTCTTTCATCTTGGTTCCATCCTTTTGTTTTTTGATCTTTTATTAATAAAATAATGAGTTGGATAATTGTCGCTCTTCTTTGCGTTTCTGTTCATTTCTTTGAGCTGTTATCCAACGAAGTATAGGAATTTTTCTCAACTCTCAGATAATTAAAGGGAAATAAGTCCACATTTTCTGCACATAACCGTTATAGAATTGAATTTAATTTATGGTCGATGACATCGGAATTTAATTTTTGCGTGGCCTTCGGAAATGGGTATAGGGGTGTCGCAGACCCCCATTCCTATAACATTGATAAGATCTTTGTCTTGTTTCAAGGCAGGTCGCAGCGCACTGAATCATATCTCCTACTTGTAACTAATCTCTGCTTTCGTTGTGCGGCAGATACTGCTCGGCTTTCTATTCTAATCTTTTTTTTTTTATCTCTGCCGCCTTCGGTAGCTTCGATCCTCTGTTCTTTATCGCCTTTTATATCGGAAATGATATATCTAAGCCATTGGAGGTGTGTTTTGGTGTTGGGTAAGACTCGGGTTCCTCTTCCTATCTTCTTTCCCATGGCATTTTTATGTCGGCTCGCCTCCTATCATTTTAGTTCTTTACCGATGACACGGAAGCCTACTTACATTCTTTGCGGCCTTGTTTGCTCACTCTTAGAAATTAGATATCCGCGTACGACATTGATAATGACTGGCTGTGAAGTAATGCTGGTGGGTTCTCCCTCGGTTGGCCTCTCTTTAAAATTATTGCTGCTTTTTTTTAACCGTGGTTGCTTCCCGGTTCTCCCTTTCAGCATTACTCACGTGTAAGTTGTAGTACAAGATTGAGAAAGGGGTAAATTTCAGATTTACCTAATTTCCTGGAGAGGGGAAGGTGGTCATCTTTTTATGCCCAATGCGGCTTCCGCAAGTTCCATTCCACGTCGAATGCTCTGCTTTGTCTTGAGAGTGCAAATTGCCTTCGCAGGCAGCATTTCTCCACCACATTGTATTGATTCGTACAAAGCCTCTTTGATGATACCGCATGACGATACTGTATCAGGGAGACCCTACCTACATCTTTGGTGGCCTTCTTTGACACAGCGTGGGACTTTTTTTATCTTTTTTTTTCAAATACTTTTTGTTTCTTTGTGTGTATATTTTTCGGTGAAGATTCATATGTTGAGTTGGAAAAAGAAATAATAATTTCTTGAACTTAAAGCAGTCATCATCGTTCACCCACCCACAAGAGGGTGTCACTTACAGCCGACATCTGTAGGATTGCAGAATCACTATACCCCAACACTCGCAGTTTTGTGCCCTCCAAGCCCCAAGGCATGCGGGTATATATATATATATATATATATATATATATATATATATCTATCTCTTTCACATATTTTCACCTCGATTTCTTTACACTTCTCGCCTTGCAAATTTTCTGGAGGAAAATTCTCTCGATGGTCCTCATCGACATTCGTTGCCGTGAGCATCAAATGCATCGCTTGCTTGCTGCTGGCGAGATGTTATCGCCATGCTCCACATGACGACTTTTCGATCTCGTTTGGCACTGCTCAGATGCCTAGCTTAGAGTGCCGGCTCAAACAGGCTCTCAGCCGCGCCTCTCGTTATATCGAAATACACTGGTTTCTTTAGCTAAGTAAGACCAATGTTATTTTTTTTTAGCCTTAAAGGCTTTCACCGCGACCGGACCTGTTCATAAATGAAGCTTGAGGCGAGGTTTTTGACTCGACGATTCCTTGGTTTTGTATTCGACCCAACCCTTCACCTATGTGCATATTTGCAGTTTTAGGGGTCTCTTATAACCTGACCACTACCGATTTGTGGCATTCATTCCGCGGGAAACTGATAGGGATACTCTTATTTCACGGTTCCTTTGTTCGCTCAAAAATTGACTCTGGATAAGAAATTTATTCCTTGGCACTCGGATCATATATTGCCGAAAGTAGATTCGATCCACCAAGCCGGTCTCCTTCGGTAAC
Source organism: Ceratothoa steindachneri (assembly GCA_963969495.1). Classification (NCBI taxonomy): domain Eukaryota; kingdom Metazoa; phylum Arthropoda; class Malacostraca; order Isopoda; family Cymothoidae; genus Ceratothoa; species Ceratothoa steindachneri. The sequence goes on from OZ018321.1 coordinate 181,892,118, forward strand.
TGGTTCCTAACACCCTGAACCACGCTAAGAGCTTGGTAGGGAAAGTTAGGATTTCTCGGTTCTTTGTGAATAATTTTGGTTAATTTTTCCCGTCTGGTTTACACAATACGGTAACACTATTATGTTTTAATTATGTTGTGTTACGTCCTTAATTTTTTTTTATTTCAGATTCGTCGTTTTTTAGGTGAACCGCGTTAATAGTATCATCCCCTTTAAGAACAATGGGACGTCGCCGAGGCCTCAACAATGAAGAAAAGTTTCACCATCAAGGAAAGTGCTGAAGAGGCGCCTCTGTTAATGTTATTGCGAAGTTACTTCGCCATGTGGACACGGTTGGAAGATTTCTGAAGGACCTTCGCTAAGAAAGAAGCAATCTCAATTTTGGGACCTCCAAGACTGCGACAACTAGGTAATTGACGAATATTGGCCACCAGTTACGTGGGAACCCAAGACAAACAAGTAGTCATTTTTACCGCCGCTGGTTGTCTCCATGTATCGAAGACCACCAGGAACCGTATCCTAGGGATTATGGCTTTCGTGAGAGCTCCCCCGAAACCGATTCCTTGGAATTGATGAATAATAGTTAAGAAATTTTGGAGGTGGAAGAGAAGATGATGAATTTTGGTTGAAGGGAGTATGTAGGGTTTGCCCTGGTAGTGAGGGCTACGCTTTTCATTTATTTAGATTTATTTTTCTATGACTTTCAATCCTGTAATTTGTATTGTTGTGTGAACTTGATTTTGTGTTTTAACACATTCAAGCATTTTCTTTTATACTTATTTTGCAAACTTGTTTTTATTTTCCTAAGACGGGACTCAGCACCCCGTCAGACCCCAGCTTAGCCTCTTCTCCTTCCTTCAAAACACTTGTTTCCTTGCTTTTCATACAACTTCTCCCACAACTTTCTCTGGTCAGCCTCTAAATTCACAGGGTAGATGATGACCTTCTTCTCAGCCAACCGTCCCGGATCGGGGCTGAGGGGGGAGGGGACAATGTTCCCTAACCCCTGAGCTCCGGTCTGGGGTGGCTGGTTTTTAACAACCTGCTTCATCCCCACCCGTACCTTCCTCACATTCCTTTTCCTTTCCTCTTCACACTCAGTTTTACGCCGCATCTAAGGTGGAGCCGCCATGCCGATGGACTGCCAGGCCACCAGGCGGGAGGGGTGGTCCGAAATGGCGGCGCCTGGTTCTGCCAGGCCTGTAAGCACCTCTCGCAGTGCGGGCAACTGCGAAAGGTGATGAGCTATTGCGTCCCGGATAAAAAAAGAGGGTCACCATGCCCATGTATGTAAATAAAAAAAAACCCAAATCTCTCCCCATTCTCCCTTGTACATCGACGGAGCCGCCCTCGGGCAGCTCCACCGAAAAAATGGAGGTCACCCCCCCCCCTCCCCGTGCTTGTGCAGGAGACCCTCCATATTTCTTTAACGGAGAGGAGGCTTACTCCTCTGATACGCCTACGGGTGAAGGGGACTCTCCCTCAACCCCTTCTCTTGAGGTGGTTTCGGGCACCTCCCTATTTCCAGCGGCAGTCTCCTCCTTTTTTTTCTAAGGGCACTGCCAAGAAAGCCAGCAGGCAGCCCATTGCCGACCGTCCTTCGTGTAAGCGGCTCGGTAGGGCAAACCCCCTTAGGGGGGAGAGGGAAGCCAGGCCCCTTCGGTCGCTTCCCTCAAAAGACTGCTGGCAAGAATTTTAAACCTTGCCGGGGTCAAGGCCTGTGCCTCCCCACACAAGACTAGTGACACTGCCAAGGTGACCTGCGATGTCCTGGGAGGGGATGGCCAACTGGAGGCCCCTCCTGTGATAGACATGGTCCTTTGGAAACCCAGCCTGAGACGGTAGGGCCTTCCATGGGGGGGAATCCGGGCTCGGCGCCAAACACGGAACCCGAATCCGCCCCTATGTAGGGTCCTCCTCAAACGGCTAGGGTTTCAGAGGCAGTACAATGAGAGAAGGGATCTCAAACGACCGGTGCCCCTGCGACCACCAGGACCTTCTCTATTTCGGAGAAGGACCTGGCTGAGGCCGGTCCATCTGGCCTAGGGGCTTCTGCCGGTGGAGGCGAGAAGCGGGTTCATTCCCCGCCCTCCTCTCCAAAAAAGAAAGACTAAGAAGACTCGGAGCTCCTCTCCATCCGCGGGGGCTGCGGGGACGGATGGGTCTGCTGCCACTTTGGTAAGTGACCAAGCCAATATCAGCACATCCGGCCCCTCTGCCCCCCCGGGTGCGGAGTCCCTGACTATGACAAAGAATAAAAGTGCACAGGGCGGAGCCTCGATTACATCGGGGCCCCTGATTCAGAGGTTACCTGGCGTTTTCGAGCCCGCTGGCTTCAAACGCTTCGTCGTTATTCGCTCCACTGATGGCACCATGTTGTCCAAGGGCAACATGATCCATCAGAGGAGAGGATTAGCTAGTGCAATTGGTAGAGAGCCGAAGGTGACCCGTTTCTCGGACGGGAGCCTTCTGGCGAATCCCGCCTAGGCGGCCAAGATAAGTGCTCTTCGGACACTTCATGGTACCCCGGTGAGTGTGACGCCGCACTCTACCATGAACTTTGTGAAAAGAGTAGTTTATGCGAGGGAACTCGTCGACTACTCCATTGAGGACATCACCTTAGAGCTGACCGACCATGGGGCGGTCAAGTTCGAACGTGTGATGAGAAAACTGGGAGGGGCCTCGAGACCCACCCCTACACTCTTCGTCACGTTCGACTGTGACAAGCTCCGTGAGTCGGTGCGGGCCGGTTGGTACCGCTACCGCGTGAAGGCATTCGTGCTACTGCCGTGGCGGTTCTATTACTGTCACCGCTTCGACCATACGAATCGTTCGTGTAGACGTGCAAAGTCGGGGTCACCCGAAGTTTGTGTAAATTGCTCCAAGGCCGCACATCAAAAGTCCAAATCGTGTGTGGCCAAGTGTGTCAATTGCGGAGATACGTACCCTGCTTCTGCGAAGCAATGTGGTGCATATCTCCTTGAGAAAGAAATCCTGGCCGTTCAGGCCCAGGATTGACTCTCATTCCGCGAGGCTAAGGACTTGGTCCTGGCGCGCCCGGCTCTGCCTGGGACGTCATATGCCTCAATAGTTAGAAAGGCACACTCTGCTCCTGGTTCATCCAGGCCAACGAGCATGGTTGTTTCCGCGCCCATTCGGAGCCCATCTGTGGGCTCTACTCAACCCGGGCGCTCCCCTCGTAAAGCTGGCGGCAAAAAGGGTTCACACCCACCCCCGGCTAAAACTAGGGCTCCCCCCTCTTCCCCTAGCGTGACGGTTTCCCGTAAGGCGAATCGGCCACGCGCCTACACGCCTAGTGGTGGAGCGAGTGGCTCGGAGACGGTGGTTCCTCCAAAATAGGCCCGCCCCTTCGCCTCCGAAGCCGCGACGCCGCCTAAGGTTTCGAGGCGGAGGGAGGAAAAGACTCGCATGGCGAGCCCAACCTCCCCCAATAAGTCCTCGAAGGCGACAGCGCTTTGTCCAGCCAACAGCGCCAGGGGTTCCGCTTCCGAGAAGCGTACGGCCATTTCCGTGAGGGTCTTCTGTTCGAGGAGGGCCCCCCGTCTCCTCCTAGCTAGGCCTGGAGGGCATATTCCTTCAATGGAATTGCCGTTGACTCCGGGCCAACTGGGAGGAGCTGCAGATGCTCGTCTCGTCCCGTTCCCCGTTAGCTATCTTTTTGCAGTAGACCATTCTAGGCGCGTGCTCCCTGCCCGCCCTCCCGGGGTATAAGGGTTTGCGACCCCACCACCGCGCGATGGTTGGGCTGGGGGAATGCGCGGTTTACACCCGGCAAGATGTCTCCGTTCTTCCCCTCTCTTTGGACACCTTTTAGGCAGTGGCTGTGCAGCTGCACCTGGATAGGAGATATACTATAATTTCTGCGTACATTCCACCCTCAGCTGACTTCGACCATGTGGGACTTCCGCCGCGTCGTGCCACGGTTGCCGAGGCCCTTTCTCTTGTTTGAAGATCTGAACTGCAGGCATCCTCTTTGGGGAGATTACTCAATAAATCCGCATTGAATGCCAGCATTCAATGCACTTCGTGATGTCGCGGAAGGCCCCCGGCTGGACTTTACCTCCAGAGGAGAAGAACCCTTCAACGACAAGTTTACTGTGAGTGATTTGCGCTCCGCTCTCGCTTCGTGCGCGGACACCGCCCATGGTCCGGACGATGTCCCGTACGCCATGCTTCGACTCCTGGGTGAGCGAGGCATGGCCTTTCTGTTAGATTTGTTCAACAGGATCTGGATGGAGGGTCTTCTCCCAGATTCCTGGCGAATCGCTACTATGCTCGCCTTTCGCAAGACGGGGAGAGATCACTCTACTCCGACCGGTTTCCGCCCAATCTCTCTAACCTCTTGCGTGTGCAAGTTGATGGAGAAATTGGTAAATGTTAGAATAGCCTTGCCGATCTGATGGAAGAGCTTGAGATGGGTGTCCTAAACGAGGCTGAGTTTACGCATCACTGTCCGAGAACCGCTTCATTTTCTTACCTTGACCTATCTTTGTGCTCTTCGGATGCACAACCTGATTTTGATTGGGGGGTGGTCGATGACCTCCATGGTAGTGATCACTTTCCCATTCAAATATCATTTTCAGGGCCACTGCTTCCTGAGAGCCCACCTCGGTGGTGCTTGGCGCGGGCGCGGTCGCCTGCATTTCAGGAAATGACTGAATTCTCTCTCTCAGTCGAGGAGTTTAGGTCGGTAGATGAGGCCGTTGAGTTCTTCTCCGGCAACCTCATCGCCGCGAGCCTGACTATTATTCCTAGAACGTCTGGCCGTTTTACACGCTGACCACTTCCATGGTGGTCGGCCGAGTGTGAGACGGCCCTCAAACAGAAGCGTTATGCCTACATGCGCTATAAGCGCTGCCCGAACGATTTCACTTTCGGTGAATTTCGTCGGGCTAGGGCTAGGTTCCGGTATATTTCGAAGCACCCCCGCCGCTCTTCTTGGTGGGCATACGTGTCTTGACTTAACGGGAAGTCCCCTTTAGCAGAGGTGTGGAAGCGAGTCAAAAGGATTCGGGGCAAGTTCTCGCAGGTTTCCCCTCCCGTTCTCCAAGAGAATGGGACCGCAATCTCGGACCCCGCGTCCGTGGCGAAATCCTTCGCGACCGCTTTTTCCGCATTCTCTAGCCGGGATGCTGCTCCGCCAGCATTCCATGCACGTCGTGATTTTCGCGGAAGGCCGCCGGCTGGACTTTACCTCCAGAGGAGGAGAACCCTTCAACGACAAGTTTACTGTGAGTGAGTTGCGCTCCGCTCTCGCTTCGTGCGTGGACACCGCCCATGGTCCGGACGATGTCCCGTACGCCATGCTTCGACACCTGTTAGATTTGTTCAACAGGATCTGGGTCGAGGGTCTTCTCCCAGATTCCAGGCGAATCGCTACTATGCTTGCCTTTCGCAAGACGGGGAGAGATCACTCTACTCCGACCGGCTCCTCCCCCAATCTCTCTAACCTCTTGCGTGTGCAAGTTGATGGAGAAATTGGTAAATGTTAGACTAGCCTTTTGCCTGGATAGCGGAGGCCATCTGTCTTCTGCACAGTGCGGCTTCCGCAAGTTCTACTCCCACGTCGGATGCTCTGCTCCGACTGTGAAATGCCGTCTGCGAGGCTTTCCTTCGTAGACAGCACTACGCCACGGTGTTTTTCGATCTGGAGAAGGCCTATGATACCCTATGGCGATATGGTATCATGGAAACTCTCCACACGATGAGGGCAAGGGGCCGCCTCCCAGTCTTTATATCTGAATTTTTGCGAGATCGTCGATTCCGCGTACGGTATGAGGGAGCTCTCTCCGGCCCATAGGAGCAGGAAGAGTGTGTCCCGCTGGGAAGTGTCCTCGGTGTCGCACTCTTTGCCCTGAGCATCAACGGCATCACCTCGGTGCTGCCAGAGGATGTTTTCGCTATGCTCTACGTGGACGACCTTTCAATCTCTTAGCGCGGCCCAGATGCTAACTCTGGAGCGTCGACTCCAACAAGCATTGAACGGCGTCTCTCACTATGCCGAAGCGCACAGGTTTCCGTTTTCTTTGGCCAAGACTAAGGTGGTGCACTTCCTCCGCCATCCACAGCTCCACCCCGACCCAGATTTGTCTCTTAATGGGGTGCGCCTGGATGTGGTTGAGTCGCACCGTTTCCTTGGTCTTGTATTTCCCGACGCCTCACCTGGGAGGATCATATTCGCAACCCTAGGGCCTCCTGTACTCACGCCATGGATATTCTCCGTTCCGTGACGTTCAGCGCTTTGGGCGCTGATAGGGCTACTGCCCTACTCTTTTATCGATCCTTTGTTCGTTCGAACCTCGACTACGGATGCGAGTTTTATGTATCCGCAGCCGAGCGTTTATTGCGGAAGATGCACTCGATCCACCACACCGGCCTTTGCTTGGCAACCAGTTCCTTCCGCACTTCCCCCATTGAGAGCCTGTTGGTCGATGGTTGGGAGATGCCACTCGCTCTGCGTCGCGTGCAGTGCATCACTCGCAGTGCATCACTCGCCTGTACGCGCGAGCCCGGCGCCTCACTCAGTCGCCAACAGCTTTCACTGCATCCGCAGCTAATCTTGACGGTGCCTATGCCGCCGAGAGACGCCAGTCATACCCTAAGCCCTTTGGGTTTAGGGTCAGGAAACTCCTTCGAGAGCTAGATATAGCTCTTTGGCTGGTGGCGCCCTTGGTTCTGCCCAGGACGCCACCCTGGAAGGTACCACATTTGGCGTTTTGCCGCCACACCTCTGCTCCCAAAGCTTGTACTGCGCCGGGAATATTGCGTTCTAACTTTTTGGAGCACACCTCGTGTCACGCTGGAACCGTGCCAGAGTATACGGATGGCTCCAAGTCCCAAGAGTGGGTCGGCTTCCACGCCATATTCCGTCTGTTTGAAGTCAGCGGGGCTCTTCCAGGCGCTGCCTCTGTCTTCACGGCCGAGCTGGTGGCAATACACCACTCGGTACGGGAGATTACGCGACGTGCCCGGTTCGGAGACCGGATTGTGATCTATAGCGACTCACAAAGGGCCCTGAGTGCTCTCGGGGCATTGGAATCTCCGCATCCCCTGGTTTGCGATATCCGTGACGCCACGGTTTTGGCGAGCCGGGCAGATGTCGAGATTATCTTCTGCTGGGTTCCTGGACATGTAGGAATTGCGGGGGATGAGGGCGCCAAAGAGTCCGCGAGGACTGTGTGACCGGACCAGCGTTTCGCTCTTCCTCACACGGACTACATGACAGGAATACGTGCAGCTCTTCGGACTGCTTGGCAAAGAAGATGGGAGACGGTCTAAGGGAACTTAAAGTTGCGTGCCATTGCGCCGCGACTGTTCCCATGGACCTATCCCCGAATACCGCGACGGCTTCACGTCGCTTTCTGTCGTCTCCAAATCGGACACACTCGTGTGACGCATCGCTATTTGATGGAGCGCTCGCCTGCGCCCTATTGTGACGACTGCGTCGTGCCTCAGACTGTTCGGCACATTCTTGTCGAATGTCCCAGTCTGGGTGATCTTCGCGCACCTTACCTGTCCCTGTACCGGGATGGGCGGGGTCGCTACCGCCTGTCCCTTGTACTCGGGACTGGTTCGTGCACTTTGACTTGTGGACTTGTTGACTTTTGGGGGGAGGTCGGGCTTCTCCCCTTTATTTAAGTAGTTTTTATTTTATTTTTTGTTTTCTCTGTAGGTTGCACGCTCCTGCGCCGGGGTGAGGGGGACCTCCCCCCGACGTCGGAGATTGCTTCCTAATTTTTAAGTTTTTTCCAATTTTATGATTACTTTTTCACATTCCTTTTTTAAAGTAGCCTAGTTCTAGGCTGTCGTGTGTCCGGCGACTTATACCCAAGTGGGCACTCGCCAGATGGGCTGTAAAAAAAAATATATATATTTTCTTAAATTTTGAACTATTTTTTAAAATTATTTTATTTTATATATTTTTTATTTTATTTATTTTGTTTGCTTGTTTATAATTTTGTATATTTATCTCCTTAATAATATACTTATTTTAAGAGAGATAAGATTTTGAAAAGTAATATTATAATTAATCATTTAATCTAATTCTTCTATACTAATATTTTTTTTTCTTAATTATTAGTTTTCATTCAAACACATTCATTCATGTCTGTGAGTATATTTGTTAATATATAGTGTGCGTAGTTGTTTGTTCAGTGTGGTCTCTTATGTGAACAACGTTGCCAACTGTTCCTCTGAGCATTGTCTCGAACTGGGAAATTGCCTTGTTCTGGTCACTTTATCCCTTTTGTCCGCTGGGATGTTTAGACCCTCCGCTAATTCGGGTGCCGTTTCATTCAGGATCCTCTCTCATGTTCTTTTGGCCAGACTTTGGGTCGCCAGATTGATTGGTGTCGAGGCGACTCTTCGGTGGAGTTCTCTTTGGGGTATTTCATCTTTCCTTCTAGACCCTCTGCAGGTGGTTCAAGTGAGACTTAGGGTTTTGGTCACCACCGCTGGGTATATTAATGTTGCTCGAATATGCATAAGATATATTTTTTATGTTGTTAGAGCTTATATTTCTAAATCTGTGAAGTTTGCTGAGTTCTAACTTCGCCACATTTTAACCACGTTATAAAGTGGTGGCTATATCTGGTGGAGGTGATGTGGTGCCCCAGAACACTTCCTTCTTGGTGATAGGGGAATATTAGCTCCCCTATTGTTACAGCCGCTGTTTTGCTGCAGCCGAGAGCGAGGATCTTGAATTTTCGGCTATTCGTGCGGATCTTCCACTTTCTTTCGTATTCACTTACGTTGTGAATTTCATTTGCAGTCTCGAGAGCCTGAGCCCTGGGATTCTTGATTTACCAGGGATCACCTGGATTATATCATCAGCATATTAGAGATATGATGAGTCCTCCTTTACCGGAGTTGGTAAATCTATTGTGTAGATTAGATAAAGGAGGCTCAGACAACTGCCCTGTGGTACTCTGGCTTCGAGGAGGAACTCTGATCCTTGGTGACCCTCTATCATGATCCGTGCGCGCCATTCCATGAAGAAATCGCAGATGATTCGTTCCAGGATCGGGTCTAGCTGAAGGTTCAGGATCTTATGTTGAAGGCCCCTCAGCCAGACCTTATCGAAGGCCTTTTGCACGTCCCTTAGTACGATGTCAATGTACTTTCCATCCGCTCGATACTTGGCGATTTTCTCGGTTAGGAGCGCGAGTGCGGTGTTCGTTCCGCGCTTCTTCTGGAGCCCGTGTTGTGGGTTGTGTGCTCCGTTCTCGTCAAGTTGATTTTAAAGCCTGTTGGCTAGGATCTTTTCCAGAATTTTGTCGATGATTTCCAAGAGGGAGATGGTCCTGTACTCCATCGGCTATTCTGGCAACTTTTTCCTCTTCGGTATAAAGATGGTTTTTGCCACCTGGTATCCGTCATGGAAGTAACCAGTGTTCAGGGCCGCATTCATTACTTTGGTAATGCCCTAAAGCAGGCGTGGGGGAGCATTTACCAGATGGTTTTTGGTAATCACTGTCCAGCCAGGAGCTCTCTGCTTGAAAGATTTGAGCGTGCTCAGGAACTCCTCAACAGTGATCGGTCGGCCGTGGTCCTCCATTCTCCTCTCCTCCGAAACGTGCAGGTGGGGATGCGTGCGCTGGATTATATTATTTAGTTCGTCAATCACCTGGCCTTCGAAGTCCTGAACCTTCTTTCAAGTCTCTCTGGATCTTCTATGATTTCCCCATGTTCTTCCAGCCTCATTTTCTCCTTCGGGGGCATCCCTCTCATTTTTTTATATTCTTCCAGAATTTCTGGGTGTCGTAGTATGGCCAAGTGTACATGAATATGCGCACACAGGCTCTAAGGTAGGCCAAGCAAGGCGACAACTGTTATTGTTCTAAGTGTGATTTGAATAGATAGCGGCAGCTGCTTGACCAAAGAATATAACAAACAAAATGACAAAAATAGATTTTTAATACACTAAATAAAATGCACAACAATAAATAGGGATATATATATATATATATATATATATATATATATATATATATATATATATATTTATATATATATTTATATATATATTTATATTTATATATATATATATATATTTATATATATATATATTTATATATATATATATTTATATATATATATATATATATATTTATATATATATATATATATATTTATATATATATATATTTATATATATATATATATATATATATATATATATATTTATATATATATTTATATATATATTTATATATATATATTTATATATATATATTTATATATATATTTATATATATATATTTATATATATATTTATATATATATTTATATTTATATTTATATATATCTATATATATTTATATATATTTATATATATATATATATATATATATATATATATATATATATATATATATATATATATATATATATATATATATATATATATATATATATATATATATATATATATATTAAAAAAATTATTGCAGTAACGCAATTAATTATGCGGTTAAAAGGCTATTTTTTGGCAAACCAGTCTTCCTCAAAGCCTTCGGAAGGGGCTCTTCTCACATACACGAAAAGGTAGCACTTAAAATAGGCGTTCTCTCAGATAGCCAAAAAACTATCTTTCGATTAGTGTTTTTAAGTGTCACCCATGCTTTTCGAAGAGAATGGAAAATTTGTTTGATTCAAAAAGCATGGGTGACACTTAAAAACGCTAATCGATTGATAGTTTTTTGGCTATCTGAGAGAACGCCCATTTTAAGTGCTACCTTTTCGTGTATGTGAGAAGAGCTCCTTCCGAAGGCTTTGAGGAAGACTGGTTTGCCAAAAAATAGCCTTTTAACCGCATATATATATATATATATATATATATATATATATATATATATATATATATATATATATATATATATAAATAAGACGGACTTAAGCTCCGAATACTAATTTGATGATCGTGGTTAGGGGATGGTTATAATGGGAGATTAAGGGTAGCGAGTGATTTAGTTCCTTTGAACCACGAGAGTAAGGTGGGGCAAACTTGGGGAAAGGTCTTGGTGACCTTGATTACTCACGGGTAGTAGCCACAAACCTGCAGCGGGTGGGTCTACTTTCTCGAACTTGTGTTTTGCGAGCTGCGGCCCTCTTGTCCTCAGGAGATGACTTCTCCACACTCGGCTTGAGCGAACTAACGGGCCTGTTGCCCTTAAGAGGTCACCAGAAGAACTTTTCGGAGGACGGCTTCTCCAATCTTTGATCCAAAGGTGGATGAGAAAGGCTGACGTTACCTCACGAGACTTCTCCCTGACCCGAAAATACGGGTGTGATGTCCAGCTCTTCCGTGGCTTACGACCGTCACTCACACTTCTTGGAAGAGAGCTCGTTGATTTGCACTCCTATCGGGGTAGTCTCGTCTGTAATCCTGGAGCGGGTGCATATATACCCGGAGTTCTCCAAAACAGGGAGAGAGATTGAGACCTCTAACCTTCGTTATCGGCCGTGACAACCCGAGCGTCTCCTTGCGGTGAAGTGTCAAAGGCAGGGATCAGCAGGCCAGACGGGCGACCAGCGGTGGGAGCCATAAAAGTGGTTTACGGCGAATCCTACAAAGTAATCTCCCGACCTGACTGGGGGGGGGGGGATTGAGACGGCCGGGAGGTAGCTCCAATTTAAGCGTCATGCCTCGGTGGAAATTTCGCGGACATAGTGGCGATTCCAAAAAGGGTGAGGTCGGAAGGGGTAGGGGATGTGGGTAACGTCTCGCTTTCTCCCGAAGTAATATCTTAGGAGGTGGGAAAATAATATTATTCTAAGGCGATACTTCCACACTGTGGGTTCTGCTCTGTTTCGAGCCTCTCGATAATTCCGTCCCATATGTTCCGTTATTGTTCGTTAATCCGCGATTTGAGTTGTCAGAGTCTTCTGGTGCGATCTCTGTTTGGGCTAAATTGCTTGACTTCCTCATAGATCTCTCTGTGTTCTGAGGCAATATCTTGCATCTCCTCGGTCTACCTGGGTTGCGGAGGGCGGCTTTTATGCGTGATGTATGGTATACATTTCTCGTCCGCTTCTATGATCATGTGTGATATGCGGTTTATTTCTTCGTCAATATTATCCAGGATAACTTCGCTTAGGTTGGCTGGTTCAAAGCTGTTGAGAATTCGCTTGTACAGCTCGGTTTGTTTTTGCAAAGCTTTTCCTGGGTGGGATAGGAAGCAGGATAAGTGCGAGGGAGATGGTGGTCATGATGGAGATATGGTCGCTTGGAACCGTGGGGCCAGGCATACTGACCAGATTGAAAGGGAAGTGGTGCTTGTCAATATTATATCCGGGGATGTCGCTGATCTTTCAGTGATGTAGGTCGGAAATTCTGGCTCGGCTCTTTCGAGCCTATCTCGGTCAATGACAAGCTGCAGGTTTCTGCCACTCTCGTTTGTTCTGATGTAGCCCGAGCCCCCCATTCTATCATTGAGGTCGCCCCCTATGAATACATTCCTGCGGTGAGTAGTTAGTGTTAGTAGATTATTGATGGGCAAATATGGACGGCGTGGTGGTTGGTATATTGCAACGTGAGTCCCCCAACAAGTATAGGGATTTCGACAGCTCCAAAGGACTCGTCAAGTTATGGTAGCCTTTTGAAGGTAATGTTCCTTCTTATGGCGATTGCAGCACCGTCGAATCTATCTTGCGAGGAGTTCTTTGCCAGGACCTGGTAGTTCGGGATTTTCATCCGTCTGTTATTCGTGTTGACACAGTGTTCAGATATTAGGATAATATCGGGGTCCGCTCTTCTGAATATGTTGCCATATTCATTCGCTTTCCACAACCATCCATTCGTGTCTAGTGTTAAAATTTGTAAAGTGTTTATGTTCTCCATGTTTTGTGTCTACTTCTAGAGTGTACTGCTTATTCCTTGTGTTTTCGGACCTTTCCGTTTTTCGTCATGTATTCCATGGCAGAGATCGTAAATAAGGAGGCGTTGTCGAGTTTCACTTTACCTGAGTAGATTTTTTTTTTCCCTTTAGAGCCCATCTGGCGACTGCCCACTTGGGCATAAGTCGCCGGAAATACGACAGCCTAGAACTAGGCTACTTTAAAATAAAATTATGAAAAAATAACAATGATAAATATTGGAAAAACTTAACAATTAGGAAGCAATCTCCGGCATCGGGGAGAGGTCCCCCTCACCCCGGTGCAGGAGCGTGCAACCTACAAAGAAAAACAAAAAATAGAACCTACTTAAATAAAGGGGAGGAGCCTAGCCTTCCCCCAAAAGTCAACAAGTCAATGTGCACGAACTCGTCCCAAGTACAAGGGACAGGCGGTAGCAACCCCGCCCATCCCGGTACCGGGACAGGTATCGTGCGCGAAGATCACCCAGACTGGGACATTCGACAAGAATGTGCCGAACAGTCTGGGGGACGATGCAGTCGTTGCAATAGGGCGCAGGTGAGTGCTCCATCAGATACCACTGCGTCACACGAGTGTGCCCGATTCGGAGACGACAGAAAGCGACCTGAAACCGTCGCGGCATTGGGGGATAGGTCCATGGGAACAGTCGCGGCGCAATAGCACGCAACTTTAAGTTCCCTTCGACCGTCTCTCATCTTCTTTGCCAAGCAGTCCGAAGAGCTGCCCGTATTCCTGCCATGTAGTTGGTGTGAGGAAGAGTGAAACGCTGGTCCGGTCGCAGAGTCCTCGCGGACTTTTTGGCGCCCTCATCGGTGCGCTCATTCCCCGCAATTCCTACATGTCCAAGAACCCAGCAGAAGATAATCTCGACATCTGCCCAGCTCGCCAAAACCGTGGCGTCACGGATATCGCGAACCAGGGGATGCGGAGATTCCAATGCCCCGAGAGCACTCAGGGCGCTTTGTGAGTCGCTATAAATCTAAATCCGGTCTCCGAACCGGGCACGTCGCGTAATCTCCCGTACCGAGTGGTGTATTGCCACCAGCTCGGCCGTGAAGACAGAGGCAGCGCTTGGTAAAGCCCCGCTGGCTTCAAACAGAGGGGATACCTGAGTAGAGTGCTGCCGCAACTTCAGTTTCGTCTTCCGGTTCTGTTATTGTCCATTTGAGTTTCTGGTTCTTAATGCCTTTGGTGATATCCGCGAGGGATATTTTTTCAGGAAAGGTGGTCTTGTCAGAAGCGTAAACCTTCAGAGCTAGTTCCCTACCGTCGTACCTGTGCTTGTGTTTCTTACTTTTTGTTCTTTATGTGTTATTCTCTTGTGGGTTCGCTCAGGGTACTCTCGCTGTCTGAGTCTGCGTCAGTTGTAGTTTGACGTTCCCTTCTTTTGGGTTCGTTTGTTGCAGCTTTCCTCGCCACAATTCTGGGGTCAAGTCTCCTGGTGGGTTCCTGTGTTTCTTGCCCTTGATCCTCCTGGTGTGAATCCGTTATTTCAGCAGGGTTGGAAGACGTGGCTGCAACTACCTCTTCATTCACCTTTGGGGAGAATTGTAATTGTAGGACATCTCCTGAGGGAGGGTTCTCTGGGAACCACATCTCACTTAGATTGTTCTTCTTGAGCATCATATTGAGCTTACTTGAGAACGTGCCTGGATTCATGAAATTTCTTACGTGCGCATAAAGAATGCGGGTAAGAATTTTCGTTGACTCCTCGTCCTCAAGTTTGATGTAAGTTTTTGTCGGGGCTTGTGTAGGGTGGGACATTTTCGCTGCTTGTGCATACGAAGTTGTCCTCCTCCTCTGTTCTTCCTCTTTCTTTGCCGCTTGTTTTCTTTTGATTATATTTCTTTTCATGTGGCAAACCATGGCTAGTGCTCTGTGGCCCTGTCCGCAATTGACACACTTCTGTCTTCATGCAGTTTTTCCACCCATGACGCCTTTCACTGCACCTGGTGCATGTCTCCTCTCCTTCTTGGCAATCTTTTGTGGAGTCTTGCTCCATTTTGTAGCGGTGGAAAGACATCTGCACCGGCGTGAATTCTTCATGCTCGATCTGGTCCCCAGTGATCTTGGCGTGGAAGAGTAGCAGACCCTTTTCTTTGGTCTTCTGGACCATCTCCGTCTCCTTGAAGATCACCTTGATTACATGAGTGTATTCTTGGTTCTCTCTTCTGTTTCTGAGCTTTATTATTTCAGAAACTTTCGCCCAGCTCTAATTGGCTTCTATCTTTTCTGCTATTTCCTCCCTCGTGTGATCACCTATCCAGGGATCGAGTCGACGGCAAATAACGCTGCGGTGGGCCTGGATTTGGAGTGGTACTGCGGGCTGGAGGTTTATCTCCTGGAGTGCGAGAAGGCCATCTTCCTGGTGATCGTCTCGATGTCCTTCTTCCTCTCGCAGATCGCCAAGTAACCGGTTGGGGCGTCTTTTAGGCGAATCATTGCGACGCTGAGTTTCCGAAGATAGTTTCGAAAACTTTGCCTCTTTCCGGTTTGACATGGCCATTGATTACCCTGAGGGGTATTCGTGTGGCCAGATCCACTGCCATGTTGTTTAGGGTAACTCCCTCTTGGCTCTTTAGGCAAGCACGTAGGGTAAACAGACTTCTGTTATGCGGTGTGTAATTCGGTGGGCAGTATGTGTGTATTGAAAGTATTGTTTTCCTAGGGGGACTCCCCCGCCTCCTCTTTGTGAGCAACCTTGGGATGAATGTGGTAATGGCGCATTATGATGAGATGATGGATGATTGAGTAGGTGTGAGACTGGGTGGTATCCTCCCCGGGAATGACTACTGAAGGACTCATTGAAAACGCCACTCCCTGGGGGTTGTTTGGATCGCGACTGCTCCCACCATATACAGAGCCGGTTATGTGTCCCTCTGTGTCCTGGGTTGGGCCTCCGCAGTGATTAGCAACGGAAGTTGCAGGCCGTCCCTTGTCCAGTCGAGCTTCTTGACATTGTCATCCACTGTGGGCTAATCCTCAAACCAGCTTCCTCTAATGCCCCCAATTATGTCTTCTCTAGTGAGCGACATAGTTGGGCGAGGCTGTGTACGTAGGAGTAATAGGGTCAAATCCCCCTTGTGACTTTTCTTCTTTTATATCTAGTAGCTTCCTCGTCGTCGAGAGGAAGCGATTATAGTGTTTACTGGCAGATTTTGGCCAGATTTTGTCGCATTTACCAAAGCTTTTCCGCCTTTGCCGGTTTCTGACTTATGCCCAAGAAATCTGATCAGTCAAAAATCGATCCCTTTAACATCCCGTCTCAAGACTTTGAATCTTTAATGTGCCCGGAAGTACATTACGTTGGCCACACGAGTTGCGTTCTTCACTGACGAGACCAGGGTGACCCTTGACAGACCTGACGGCTGAGCAAATGGTTATATCTATTTCAGAGATGAGTGTCACAAACATTTGAAACGTCGACAGCGGGTAGGTGTTATGTTGTGGGCAGGTATAATCGGACAGTGGCTTCTTGGCCCAGTGAGGGGGGCTGATGTTAAAGTGATCGCATCCGCCTACTGCACTCTCTTGAATGAGGTATTTGATCCCTATCTACATAGATGACATACCGTTGTCACTTCTAAGAACTCTAGTTTTCATGCATGGCAACGCTCTATCCAAGCCATCAAAGCGTTCCTAGGCTCTTACAGCATAAGAGGTGACAAGTTGATGGTGTGAACGCCGCCACTAGCCTTTCCGGCTCTCAACCCATTCGAAAATTTGGGGACCATCATTTAAAGAGATATTTATGCCGATAGGCGTCAATTTTCGTCTAGGGAAGTCTTATGGACAACCATCAAAGCTCAATAGACACAGTCCAACCTGCTACTATTAAGAAATTGACAGATTCCATTTGTGGTAGTTTTTTTTAAGTCGTCTGTCGAAATGGCGCGCATGTGGGCAAATAATTAATTGTCCATTAATCGAGCATTATAATTATGGTATTCTGTTAAATATATACGCAAGGCATGTTTAATGTGTTTAATCATCCTTCGATTTCTCCAAATATGTCTAAATGGTCTACTTTCATTCAAAAGCTATTAGCGTGGTTCACCCCCAAAACGACGAATCTGAAGTAAAAATTGAAGAACCTCACATAACATAATAAAAACAAAATTAGAGTTACCATATTTTGCAGATCAGCTGTGAAAGGTTTCATCTATATTGATTTACAAAGATTCGAGAAATCTTAACTTTTCCTAGCAAGTTATTCGCGTAGTTCAGGGTTGATGCCGTACAGGGCATCATGAGCTTGTACGCATGGGGTTGGCGTCTCCCCCAGTTCTAACTACTCTCGGTTCTTCCGCGGCCGATTTTGACTGTCTACCTGTTGTTAAGAGACTCCAATCAAAACTTAGACTTTTTGGTTTCAGCCCAGGAAAACTTCTTTGAAAGATTCCTTTAACTCTCGGACCGGTTGCGCCTTAAATGTTTAGCACCCCGCCTCTTCTCCCAGAGCTCTACAGTTCCTGTATTATTATGTGCGTATTTATTGAAGCATCATGGAACCGTACTTGTGTACAAATATTTGCTCAAATTCCGATGGAGTTGGCTTTCATGTTACTTCCACTCTGTTTGAAGCCAGAGGTATTCTTATGGTTGCTGGGTCTGTCTTCACGACTGAACTGGTTACAATATACCGCTCTGTACCAGGGCTGCCATCTTTTGGCCAATTGTAACCCCTCAAAATTTCAAATGTAACCTAAATCGTGAAAATTTAAACACTTTATTAATATTCATATTAAAGACAAATATAATTAATGTCATAAAAAAAATTACCTTTTGCTTAAAAAGTCAAATCTTCATCCTTTTCTTCCTCCCTTTTTGCACATACCAATGCTTTTCGCTTATTTTCTTGCAAAGATGTTGTGCTAGGTTCCACTTTGTGCAGTTGATTTTGTGAAGCATTGACTTGGAATGCATCAATGTATTTACTGTGCTTGTATTTAAACTTGCGCGATTTTTTTTAACTTTTATATTATTCAAAAGAGAAAATATTCTTTCTGCAGCTGCTGAAGAGTTGGGTAAAGCCAACATGTGAAACATAAATTTACTTAACAAAGGATAGCGGGGTTGATCTTCCTATTTCTCCAAGGAAATAAGATGCCAAAATTTATCAGGTTCAATTTCTTTGAAACAAAATGTATCTTGATGAGTCAGTTCTCTCCATTCACTCTTGATGGCTTCATTAATACTGTACTCAGCAAATTTGGAAACTTCATTGTCAAAGGGATGATTGACGTAGGTTTCCTTCGGAAACATTGGTTGGATTTAATGCTTCTAACTTATCCATCATCATCACTAACTATAATTTAAGAAGGGGATTTTTTTTAGTATTTGAATAATAATTTCATCTTAGTTTGGTTATGACTTATGTTTTTTTATCAAAGTTATTTTTAATAATTCTTTTATAATATCGAAAACTAAAATGGTGAAGTTCGGAAATAAAAATAAATATCGAAATTTTGTGAATATTTTTAAAACCCAAAGAATTACAAAGGGTGAAGTTCCACAAATTTATTTTTATATATCTTCTTCTATAACTATATTTGAGCAACGCGATTTTTTGAAAGGAGGAAAATTTAGTTAAGAGTTTCTTTTTAAAATTATAATAATTGGCGAAGTTCAGAAAATTTATACAAATTTAACCATGGCTGCATTTTTTTAGATTTTAAATTTTAATCTTAGTAGTGAAGCGCAAGCTCCCCCCGTAAGGGGGGGGGGCGAAGCCAATTGCCTGGTTTAAATTAAAAGGCAAATCCTTTAATAGAAAGCGATTCATCATTTCTTTCGAAACACGCACAATAAAGTTGAATGTATTAATTCGAAATTCGTGAAGTTCTTTCTGACTAATGGTTTCCGAGTCTTGCATGTAAATGCTTTCAGGAATGGCACCACAATAAACATTTTCTAGTTTTAATGTAATTTGCAGAATTGCTAATATCAATGTCCTCAATTTCTTGCTTTTATAAAATTGCCCCAAATGGTTTTCATGACGCTAGTTATAGAAGATCAATTTGTGCAGTCTAAATTCTTCAACCTAAAACTCCAAATTAAGTTTATTAACACATGGAAATCGATATTTAGGATAAAAATGCAAAATACATTTTTGTTATTGGCTTGTGCAATTCCTCAAGTATTTTCGTAGCCATTGGAATCTCATCCTCAAAAGTAACTGTGGTTAATAATAACAAATGTGCTGGTCATTGATCCAATATTCGTTTAACTACATTTTCCAAAGATAGCCATCTAGTAGAGCTGAGATGAAGAATCTTATGCTGGCTAATTTTTGCAAAACTTTGAAATTCTTGATATTCCGATATGCGCTTTGGGCTATTTCTAATGTATGAAGAAATATTTCTTACTAACTCGTGTAGTTGGCGAGGCAATGCAAAACAGGCTTTTGAAGCACACAGTTGTATAGAATGACACACTTGGTTGAACAAATAAATCAGGATTTTTCTCTTAAGTAGTTTTTGAACCCCACCCTTGCTTCCCATCATCACACTGGCATTATCACTAGCAAACCCGATTAGGTTTTCAAAAGAAATTTCCTGTTCATCAAAAAACTTCATTATAGCATTATAAATGCCAATGGCACTTGCGTCTTTGATTTCTATTAGGGTCAGAAATTTGTCCAGGTTTTTTATTTCTTGATCATAACACCTGACGACCAAAACAAGTTTCAGTGTAGATAAATCGGTTGTTTCATCAATTATATGTGAAATTTTGTCGTTTTTATACAAGACAATAAATTATTCAAAGCATAAAGGCCAATCACATTGAAAAAAAATACCTGTGCCTTTGGTTCTTGGGCACTTTAAATCTTTAGCAATATTCGAATCTGAGCATACATTGGTAATAAGATCCGGCAAATGGTCTAAAAGAGCAATAGAGAAATTGTGTTCACCAATGAATGCACGAAGTTTAAGCTCAGCAGTTGCAACCTTCTGGTTCTGAGAAGAATGCTGTGAAGTTATAAAATCAGTTAGCTTTGCCGAAGTTTTTATTACTTTTATGTTCTTTTTATGCTTTTCCGAGGTTTCGTGTCTTTCTATGTTTTTAAGGGCACCTGAAATTTCAACACTGCACAGTTTACAGAATCCTTTGTTACCGTCCTATTTAATCACTTGCAGCCATGAAGAAAATCGTTTGTCATTGAATATATGTGATGCTATTTTCCTTTCACGTTTTATTCCAGTCATTTTTTGTTTCTTCTTCTTAGGGGTGCTGCATTCAGCTCTATTATAAGTATCGTCATCACTGTCACTCATATTCAGATGGGGTGATCAAATTTTAAATCTTAAAAAGAATCAAGATTACTCGGCACATAAGAATAAGAAATTACAATGATGCCGGAACTGGAAGGCGAAGCGGGATGTATTGTTACGCAATGCATTATGGAACCTTTAAGTGAATTGACCAATAAGCGGCGAGTTTACAAATCGCTTACCGTAGCTAGACGTTCTTTATTCTTTATATGCATGCCTATTGGTCAATCAATTCACGGGTTTGAAAAAACACTGATAATTATCAGCAAATTATTATTTACGATACGCAATTTTAGTTTTAAAAATACTATATAATTGTTTTTTTAAACCAAAACAAAAGAAAATTGATAATAATTAGTCTTTTAAATGTAAGTTAAATTTTAAAAATATTATCAAATGTTACAAATGTAACCTTAAATACCCGAGTTGTAACCTTTTGAAAGAAGATGAGCAAAATGTAACCAAAGGTTACAATAATTGTAACCATTTCGGCACCCTTGCTATGTACTAGTTCGCAGTATTCGTAAGGCCATGGTTAGAGTGACTCGCGGAGACTTCTAGATGTTCTTCCTAGCTCCTGGGCGTATACAGATTGCTGGAAATGAGCGCCGCTTATGGGAAGACTTGGCTTGTCTGCACAGATGGAGCCACCAGACTGGCTTTTCGCTCTTTCTCACACGGACTGCATGGCAGGGATCGGATCATCCCCCAGAGCTCCATGTTAAATAAGATAGGATACGACGTCCGGGAATTTAAAAATTTGTACCATTGCGCTCGATTCTTTTCTTAGGCCCCCACTCACCCCACCTATGCTTCACCGCCATCGAGTCATTTTATGTCGCCACCGAATCGGCACACTCGCGGGACTCGGTGCCATCTGACCGAGCGGTCCCCTGAACCTTTTTTTTTTTAGTGTCTTAGACTGAACGGCACATTTTGGTCGAATCTCCTCCTTTAGGGAAGCATCGTGTGCGGTACGGTACCGTATCTCGGTAACGTGACCAGCTTGTCCCTCGTGCTGGCGCTAGCTTCTCTACTCCTGACTAAGGTGTGATATTTGGGAGAAGCAGGCCTCCTCCGTTATGTGGGGTCGCAGACCCTACATAACGAATGACACCTCGTGGGGCCTCAGCAAACACGTGCAGACGATGCATTTTGGGGCATCTCGAGACGGACGTTCCTAAGCAGTCCCGGGCTTTGTGTGATAAAAGATCTCGCAGTCGAGTTGTGCACAAAAGCTTCCTCTCCCCGTTCGGCTTCTCAACGGTAAACCTCTTTGAGGACGTCTACAAAAAGCATGGCATAAAACGAACGACTTTTTTCAGAAGATCTCAGCCTCACCGCGCTCGTGCGCCTCCCCTTCCGAAGCACTCAGGGCATCCTACAGTGAAGCACGAAGGAGGTTCAGTGATGGTTTGGGCAGCCATAATCGTATCTTGGAATTCTCTTGGTCCAATCGTTGCATAGTAGGATAAACAGCAACGAATATCTGAATATTTTGGAAGATCAAGTCCATCCCATGGTCCACACATTATTCCCTGGTGGTGAGTGCTTTTTCAAGATGACAATGCCCCACTACACACCGCTCATGTGGTTAAGAATTGGGATGAAGAGCATAGGAGTGAGCTACAACACATGGAGTGTTCCCCACAATCTCCAGATCTGAATATTATTGAGCATCTGTGTTGTGTCGTGGAGGGACAAGTTAGAAGTCTTTACCCCCCCACCGTCATGTCTGAAATAGCTGGAGCAGATATTGCAAGAAGAATGGTTCAAGATTCCTCTCAAGGAAGTCGGGAAGTTGTATGAATCAATTACAAGGCGCACCAACGCTGTTCAGAAAATAAAAGGAGGACCAACTCCGTATTATATATATATTCATTGAATTTAACGTGTTCCAATTATTTTGTTCAACCCCTGTATATATATATATATATATATACAGTGCCCCGCAAAAGTTTACAACGCACCATGAAAAACAGTAATAAAAGTTTCATTTACCTATCGTGCTTACAAATACATAAACGTGTTTTTCATGGTGTGTTGTAAACTTTTGCGAGGCACTGTATATACCACAATATTGACTGTTTTGAACTTTACTTATATTTACAGATCTCTCTTAACAAACTTTCTCAGGGAGATGACCTCGTTATTGCAATTTTAATTGAAGGCGAAGGGGCGATGTCAGTGGATCGTGTGGTGTGAGGCGAGGTTTTCGGTATTGACTTGCGTTGCGTGTGTGCGCGCGCGCTCTTTCGGTGACGAAAGCGAGCATTCAGATTCCCCCGAGAACATCTGGAGATATGCATTGTATTGGGATTGTCATGGAAACGAGGCTTCATTCTGATGTTAGCCACGGATTAGAACGGAATTTCTGAGAGGAATTGCAATTTTCCTGGGCTCATGGTCGCTCACTCGGGAGGAAGAGGCGAAATCGGATTACTTAGAGAATCGGGGTCTTCTTCCCCTTCATATTCAAAGCGGAGTAGTAACGAGGTCTTGTCATTGCAACTTGTAAGAAGATGCCTTAAATAAAGTTTTGAAGATAAAGGGAAAATGTGTGGAAGTTATGTAACAGCTGATTCTCCCTCAGGCATTGAAGACGTCGCGGGGGGGGGGGACGCATCTGCGGGCGTTATGTCCAGGAGGGTACCCAATCCTCCAGATGTGAACCGCAACAAGGTTATCTATGCGACACGTGACATCCTCTATTTGGACGGACGGGTTGGAGCGAAATGCTGCAGGAGATCCGTCCGTGCCCTCGATATTCGAACGTGAAAGTGCATCATTTAAGTGTGTAAGGGGAAATTGGTCTAAAGAGACAAATGTTCATTTGTGTGACATTTTTAAACGCCCGACACATTTTTGGTCACGGGCGGCTCTACATCTCACTATGTCGGCCGGTTCCCGTTTTCCTCTTTTTTTTGGGGGGGGGGGGGCAATAACATCGTAACTATTCGGCCCATTCTAACGAAATTTGAAACCCTTATGTTGTTTTATGTTCTCTTTCGAACGATATAATTGCCAAAGTCCTCCCGAGGTTAGCCCGGGAATTATTAAAGTTTTGAAGGTCGTAAGGTTATTAGTTAGAATAAGTGAGAGCACGCGACTCTTTGGTCAGTAGACCTTGTTTGCATTCAGTTATGGAGGAAATTGTAATCCAATGGGGAATATTTCTTTTGCGTGGACAGAACGGACTGGGGGTGGCAAAGAGTTTTAAAGTGCACAGGCCCCACCTGTGTTCGCATAAAGAAGGGCGGCAGAAGTCTACAGGACGGACTTTATGCAAAAAAAAAGTAGAGTTTTGGATTAGAAATGTATGTAGTTGTAGTTCACCATCCTGCCTTGTCCATGGCGGAACCCGACTGGATAATGAAAGACATAAAGGTTAGTATGACGATCGCTGTTGAGCCCGAGGGCACCAAGGGCCGGGCCTCTTTTAGGGAGAGATGCCAAGAAGTATAATTTTTTTTTACTCAAACAGCGTCGCCCCGGTGCGGATGGGGGGGGGGCTCTTCCGCGTCCGAGGTATGTGGATATAGATACCCATCGGCAGGATTCCTTGGAACAGAGAGTATGTATGTGTGTGTTGTGTTGTGCTGTGAAGGCGGGAGAGGAAAGAAAGCAGTGTTGTGATTGGCCATGTGTGAGGTGTAAGATCTACCCCCAAAAAACTGGGTGAGCACAGCGCGTCCACCAATCGGTAGCCAAATCTCTTCTACGTGCGCTGACGTTTGTGCCGCTCATGTCGGGATTCGGAATCGAACCCGGTGCCGCGCCGTTGGGAGAGCAACGCCATATCCACTTGGCTCTAGAAATGTAGGTAAAATATAACGGCGCTCAAGGCGGTGTAGTTGTTTGTTTGTGCGTTCGTCCACAAATTAGTTACCGCGCTCCATAATTCCTCCCCTCCCCCTTCCCCGTTCGACGCTTAGGGATTGTATTGATCGTTTATCCAAGCCTCTAAAGATATTTCAAAGTACCTTTTAAAAAGGGCATCGGTGAGAGTGCCACATTCCGGCTCGATCTTGGAGGAAGGAAGGGGGAGGGAGGCGTAATGGAGTGGCATTCGTGGCATTGGTTTTCTCTCTTGGTATTTGCCATTAGTTCGAAGTTGAAGAGTTGGTTTCACTCGTTGTTTTCATGTTTGTTGCGGATCTTCAGCGGTTCGTAGGCACGGAGAAGAGACCCCCCAAATGTGCCTATATTGAAGCGTTAGTGCCAAGGTGGTGAAGCTCGACCTTTTTTTTTAATGGGAGAGTGGGTTGACCCCTGATTGTCGTGAGTGCGCCCCCACTCAGCGAATATGCTTATTATTAAGAGTAGGAAAATGAGGGTAGGAGAACATAGGTGCAATTGCATCAGAAAAGGGAGAACCAGAGGGTCTTTGGCCAGGTTAGACGCGAGTGCTCTGGGTGAGGGATAAAGGGAAGAAGCAGTGGAATGGAGAGTGAATTTGGGGAGAGCCGAGGTGTGTGTGTGGGGGGAGGGGGGGGGGTTAGGAAAAATAAAAAGGTTTGGATTATTCAAGATTGACTCTGTTAATTGGACTAAAAGTCCAGGGGGGGGGGTCAATCTTCGATTTGATTTGCCCTTTCACCTTCGATTATTGTCACTATTGCTGCGCCTTCTCTTCATTATTTACCCTTTCTCCTTTCATTATTCCATTTTCTAGAGCGATCTTAGTGGTGTAAAGAGAAGGCGTTGAACAGGCTAAATTAATGTTGTATCTGCAATCTCTTCATGCCTAGTTCATTGCCCTTTACCGCGCATTTCCCCCGGTATACAGTAGGAGCGGCTTTCTCTTCTTAGATTGCACGTCGATGTGGTAAAAACGTCAATTCAAAATGTTGCACTTCTCTGAATTCGGTGTTTGTCGGATCTTTGATCACCAAACCAAATCATGATGGGTTGTTTCGGAAAATTGGCAAGTATAATTTGAGGAAGGATCTTCATAGACCAATGCTAGGAGGTAGAATGAAATTGCGTTGATTCTGTTGGCAGTCGCTGGTCTGGTATACGAAGAGCCTTCCTGAATTTTTTTTTTTAATTTTCCTAACCTAACCTCAAATATATCGCTCGGTATGGGAGATTGCGTGCCGTGCCCGTTTCGGAGAGAGTTGTGTAATCCATACTGACTCACAAAGTAAGCCAAGTGCCCTGGGAGATGTTTTCTGCTGGATCCTTGGCCATGTACAGGCTGCTCGGAACGAGCGCGCTAATGGGGGTGGGTGCTGTCTGCACAGACTGAGATAGCCAGAAGTCGTTTCGCTCTTATCTGCTCTGAAAACATTGGCAGAACGTAGGAAGTCCCTTACATAGGGTTGCATGGCAAAGAAGATGGGAAACGGCGAGCGGAATTTTAAAGTTACATGCCATCGCGCCCAACTCTTCCCTTGTGTCTATCCGCCAATGCCTCGGCGGTACATTTTGGTACCGAAGAGACGAATATCCCTTCCGTTCGCTCTCTGGTGTTTGGATCGGGCTCCAGCGCACCAGGGTTATTTTTTTGTCAGAGTTGTTGGGAGGAAGCGGGCCTTCTGCAGGACTCCTTAGACCCACGCCTGTGTACTGTAATCCTTACTGGAATCAGGCCTCCTGCCTGGGATTTTGTCATGGCGTGAGTGACTTTCTTGTTTGTTTGTTTTTTTCTTTTGTTTCTTGCCCTATTTTTTAGTAAACATTTTATTTATATAAACGGTAGAGGCTTGTGTAATTTCTTAACTTGCAGTTAGGGGATTAATTGTTTACTTGCGGTGGCTATTCCTTGGTTAGTCCCGCCATAATGTACCTTTTTTTCAAATTCATATTGGAGGTGGCAATCTTGATCAAATTGTTAATCGATGTATAGGATTAGCACGTTGGGTTTTATCCCCCTGAGACGGCCCCAAAGGGGATGGATTGTATAGCAGGGCTAATAAAGCCACTGCTACACCTGAAACCTGGAGGACTGACACGATCTCCTCGCCCCAGTGTGTACCCCGAAATGACGTAGCTCACTTGGAGGATTCGGTGTCCTCCAAGCCCCTAACAACCGTAGTTTGCCATCCCGAGCCCATTCCATTGCCTATAGGATGATCTGCGGCTCTATCTTCCACTCATTTTCACTTTCTTTACAAATTTCCCCTTTGAAATTTTCTGGCAGATATACCTTCGTTGGTTTTCGCTTTAAATTTTGCAACTCCTGTGCCGTATTAAAGTTTATGGCGAAAGAGTCCAGATTTTTGGTCGGAGATTGTCGTCAACCTCTAATCCCCATTTGGTCGAAGGACGAGACGGCGTCTCTCGACGACCGACGCTTCGAATGGCCTGGGGATTGAGCGAGTCATTCAGCGGGGAGACTCTTGTTCTCCCTGGATTGAGTCGGCAATTCATAGTCCGTCAGGCGGCAGTGCGATTTTCCCCGGAAAGTGAGTCGAGCTTAAACCCCGACCAGATTCAATAGATCCGCCCTGTATTTACAGCTGCTGTTTCGTAGAGGCATGGATACTTATTTCCTTTGCATTTTGTGACGTGGTGCGTCAATTTGATGGTATGGTGTGTGTATGTATGTACACGCGCATCCTGGACATATTTTGAGCCACGTTTAAGATTTCCCCTGTCTCATTTCTCCCTCCGGGAGTATGCATTCTCGCTGAAAACCGCAGGTCATGGCAATTTTCATCAGCTTCCGTCGCTGAAATTCTATTTTCAGTGCTTCCCGCTGCGAGATGGATGTTGGAACGAATTAAATGGGTCCTGCGTTATTCCCATGTTCAGCGAACGCCCGATGCTCTTCCTCTTTGTCGTTCCGTGGTCGCGAACGTAGATGGATGTCCATTTGAGTCCCCCTTTCCCTCAATTTAGGCCCAATCGACTTTATCTCCAATTCTTCTTCTTCTTCTGGGCTTTCCCCTACCCGTGGTCGCCGTTCTTGAAGAGTCGTTTCATTGGGTCAAAGACTCCTCCATTAAGGTTTTGGCAGAGACTTTACGGACGGATGCCCTTCCTGACTCCACCCCTCCCTATGTATCCGGGCTTGGGACCGGCACTGAGTTGGGCTGGTTTCCCCCCCCCCCCCGCCTTAGTGTATAGATAAGCTTCTATGTATTTTGAATTATGCTGACAAGATTAGGACAAATTAATAGCATTTGACTTTGCTGCTTCCTTAGCGTTCATTCAGATGACGTTTGCTCCTGATTCGTTGTTTTATTCTCGAAGGTTTTCTACAACGAGGAATCGTTCTCAAGTCCTTTCTCATAATATTCGCATATTTTATTACTTTCGTCTTCTTCTTTACATTTGCAGCAGAAATTTCTCAAGGTCCTCCTAGCTTTCTCACCCGAACACAAGACATCTTCGTTCCTACTCCGTGTTCATCTCTCTTGAAAATTCACAGGATATGTGCGTTGATTATGGCTGCATCTCCAGGAATTGGCAGATAATATCCAGCTGTTCGGTACATGGGCGATTCTCGTACTACGTTCCAGTAATTCGCCGGCGCTGCTGCCCCCCATCCCCTTATCAGCACTACTCGCATATAATATAACAACGTTTGAATGATTAAAGCATTCCAGCAGAACAGTTTACGTTTGGTCTTCATTCCACCATCGTTGTTGCAAACTGACCAAATCGTGCAGCTCAGTCCTGAGTTTAGTTTACATTTCTTACAGGAAAGATGAAATGCGATTCCAAGAGTTATTGCCTTTATTTGCAAAGGCTTCATTCGGGGGATGTTTGTATACTCTTAATTGGAGTTGTGTGAAGCATCGTTGTATTATATGATGCCCCTCCTTACTCCCGTACATGTGCTTGCGTATTACAAAGAATTAAAGTAATGGTAGTGGAAACGCGCAATTATAGCTTGGGTCTTTCAAGATTCACCCAAATCAGATATCGCCTCCGTTGACAAATGCTTCGAACGCGTTCGATTCCTGGCAGAGGAAGGCTCTCAGAATCCATTTGAGACGGTGGAGCTCCCCACACATACCCGAATTTCAGTCCTCTTCTTGGTTTCCGTGTCTTCTAAGAACACCCTATTGAGGAGGGGGAGGGGGGGCTTATTGCTATTGATTACGGCCTCGACCGAACATTGCGATTGGAGAAAGTGAACGATTTCGTCGGAAGGGGAAAAACAACTTTGGCGAGAGAAATGTTTGTGTGTCTGGGTGCTATGAATCAAATTGGACTGCTCTTTTGTTTGGCGAGTCAGTTTTGTGTCGGTAGAGATTCCTTGTTTTTGCGGGGGTTCTGGTATACCCATGACTCGGTAGAGGAGGTGCAGTCCAAATTCGTACCTGTATCCTGTGCAAATTTTAGTAGCGACGGCCTCCAATGCTCGCTGCCGCCCCTCAATTTCGGGGTTGAACTTTGCTCCACCAACCATTTTCACCCCGTGATCTTTTTCACTTTGTTTTTCTCAAATTTTTATAAAGGTGAAAGAAAAGGTGATGGTGTAATCTCACCTTCCATTAGCTGAGAGGAAAAACGAGTGAAAGAGGCTGACGAAGGGGAAATTGATAATTTGTTTTAGTAATTTGCTAAGCTATGCGTAGGGGGTTTCCCTGCCAGACCCCCTGGAACCAGTTCGTTACACGAAGAGACTAGTACATTGAGTTGAACGCATACGCACGCGTATAATAGCTGCGGATCGGGTGTAGTTCGCACGTACACATTACACTTCATTACTATGGTGAGATGTGCGCAAAAGTCTCTTCATGCTGACAGGGAATTCTGTGATCTTATCCATACACAGAAAATCAAGTTTCGTATATATTAATTTATCCCTCGCATTTCCCGCCCCACCTTCGGTTTAATCAACCTGGGCTGACTTCCATTCTCGGAAAAAGCCCGAGACGTCAACGTTTTGACGAACCAATCTTGGCGTTCACTTTCAGGGAGCGTTTCCCTGGCAACGAAGCCCCCTTCCACATCGAGCAATTAAAGCGGGAAGGTGATGCTGTGAAAAGAATGGGTGCAGTACTTTTGGAGGTGGGAACCAAAACCTTGGGACTGTAGTTGGATTGGATGATTAGGCGGAGGGAGTATTTGGAAAGCGACTACATATTAACTGGGTATGGATTTTCTTTCCAATGGAAGGGGGGGGGGGCATTCACCGGGAAAGTAGGGACTTGGAGGAAAAGTGCGGTTAAATGTAAAGAGAGACTTGGAGGAGTAAAAAGGTTAAGGGTGAGGAAGAAGGCGATGGTGTACATCGTGAATTGTAAATGCGGGGCCAGGGAGGGGGCGTTATAAACCCCGAGGGGCAGGTTCACTAGAGGAAAACAGGCACTCGAAGGTTCGAACTTGAAATGGAGGGGGGGGGGGGCAGGGATTCTAAGGAGAGGGGTCTGTCAAGATCGAACAAGCCAAAGTGTGGACAAATATACAGCTCAAGATCATGCTGCGGGCCTTGGGGATCGGAAGGCACGCGCTACTCTTGATGTCAGCTGCAAGCTGCAGCATGGTTTCCCATAAATCGCTGCCATCCCGCCTCCCTCGGAAAGTCGGAGCAGAATGGGAATTTGCAAGAGTCCAAAATAGGTCCCTGAAAGAGGACAACCGCCACGAGGACAAAAGTTTATTCATGGATTCCACTCGCTCGTCAACATCGAAGTTCTAACTCTACTGAGAATTTTAAGGTTATATTTGTGGTTGTTATTTTTATTCCAAAAAGTAGTTTGACAGTATCAACCTCGCAAGGGGGTACCCTGTGGATACTGCTACAACTAGTACCGGGAACAGCGGCACGTCCAGCCGGCCGAGTGTTAATAAGGAAGGCCTGGCTCACTGGGTAGAATTGAAGCTGGTGCATTCTCCTTCTACCTTTTATGCAACCACTTTGTTCTAATAATACCTTCCTCCTTATTTCCTCTATCTAGGTTTAAGGACCTGACCACCTACCCCATGCCTTGTCAGAAGATAAGCGTTTGAACCTCTATAAACGACGCCATTTAACGCCGGCAGGTTAAAAGAGACGAGGACTTGACGGGTCATGGGCGTGAGGGCTCAAAAAATAGGAAGACTTGCTTTTTACCATAATAACACCTTCCCTCCACCTGATGGACTGACCCCTGCGGCCGTTCTTGGTTGTGCTGTGCTGCTTAGGGCGAGCGGGTTTTACTGCCTTGGCAGCTAAGAGTATCGCCTCTGGGTCTGTCAGACGACAGAACTTCAGAGCCTCTACTAGGTAATGCCTGATCGGTTTGTGCCGTTGCAGAGACGCGGGCACCATACATTATCGTGGCCAGAGTTGGAACCCGCAAAAGTTCGAAAACAGGAGACGGCATAAGCGGGAGCTTCCCCTCCCCCCCCCAACTTTTTTATGGTCACGTCTTTGGAAATTTGGTTTGTTGGTAAACTTTCAAAAACTTCTGACTACATCACCCCTTGGTGTTGGGATGGGCGAGAAATTCGATAGCACAAGCCTCGCCGGTGAAAGGTCTCAACCTGTCACCACCTTCCTATGGTAAGGTGTTTCCCTTTTACCCTTTCTTGAACCGCCCTCCGCAACTACCTCTTGAAAGGAGACGCCCCTACAATCTTCTAGGGGTTCTCCAAGACTATGAAGAAGACACGGAAGCAGCGCAGCTAGGTCTACAGCTCCCGATGGGTCAACTCACTTTGAGGGTGCGAGGTACACTGGGCCATGCCTCCCCGTTTCATAGACCCGTGACTCTTAACCTTGCTGGTGGTCGGTGTGCCCCCACAACCCACCTTTTCCTGATGGAGGTCGTATTTTACATCCTTATGTCACAGGCCTAGTGAGTCCCAGGTCGGGATTCCTGACACCAATGGGGGGGGATGGTTGACATAGACTTGAAAGGCCCCCCCTCCCTCGAGTCTGATCTTGGGCAAGATCTTCCTGGGGCAACACGGGGCCCCAAGGACTCAAGAGAAAATGATGTTCCTCTTATGTGGCCCTCCACTGAGAGAGCTAGACCCTTATCCATTTCGGACAATGATGAAGCTGAGGCTGGCCCCTTAGGCTTCTGGTCCTCCTTTCGGAAAGAAAAGAGGGAACGTTCTCCCCCCTCCTCTCCCCCCAAAAATGTAAGAATAGTCGGGGTTCCTTTCTTCATGGATAGGTTAGGTGGAGGGTGGTGGGCGAATGGATCCTCTCCTGACACATGCTTCATCAGCGCCAGGTATTAACTAGGTTTCTAGGTAGAAACCCTTTGCCCTCCCCCTCGTTTCTCGGACAGCGCCGTTCGAGTGAATGCACCCGACCCTGGCCAAGAGGCCATAATGAGTGCTCTTTGGACACTCGATAGGTGACATGATCTCTACTGTGATATTTGTGAAAGGGGTGGTATATGCGAGGGAACTCATGGACTCCCACTTAGAAGACTTCACAGAAGAGCTGGCCGACCAAGCTGCGGTCAAGGTCGAAGATGTGATGAGGAAATCGAGAACGACCTCGAGACCCAATTCTACACTTGTCGGTCGTCACCTTAGATCTTGACAGGCTCTCTTTGGGGGTACGAGGTGGTTGTTATCGCTACCGCCTCAAAACATAAACGTCATTACCTTGGAGATGTTGGCGCTGTGCCACCGATTCGGCTATAGAAATTGAACGTGTAGACGCGCTAAGTTGGTTCAACCCGAAATCTCGGCAAAAATTCACTAAGCTTTATTTTGTAAGCTTTCTCGAAGCAATCTGCCTCGTATCTCTTCTAGAAAGGAGTCCTGTCTGTTCAGGCTGCAGACTAAATCTTTTAGAGGGGACAAGGAATTGGTACTGTCGCTCCCTGTGCGAGCTGGGTCTTCCTACACATTTTAATTGAAGAAAGCACCCTCTGTTCCTGGCCCCTCTTGGCCTACTTCTCTCGGGTGCCACCTTAGTAAGGCTGGCGGCAACATTGAGTCGCGCCCATCCCCGGCTAAAACGCCAAGCGATTTCGCGCCTCCACAGTCTTAGTAGCTTCATTGGAGTCACCCACTCCCTAGCCCTGATTGCATGCCCGGGGTCTCCTAAATTAACAAGGGAGCTTCAGGTTCCTCTTCCCTCTCCAACTGAATGAGGAGCTTTGTAAAGTCGGGTCCCCTCGAAAGGACACGAGACCCCTCTCACTTGCAAAGTCGCGCCGCTTCAATAGTTTCGAGGCAGTAGGAAAGGAAGGCTCGTCCGGCGAGCTAAGCCTCTTCCAAATAAGTCCTGGAGTGGAAGCGTTTTTTACGGCCATTCCCAGGAAGGTCTAAATTCAAGAGGTCGCCTGCATCTCTTTCGATCTAGGCCAGGAAAGCTATTTTCATTGATAAGAATTCCGTGGACTCCGGGCTAAATGGGAGTAGATTGGGATGCTAGTCTCTTCCCTCTCCCACGTAGCTATCTGCTTTAAGGAAACCATGTCGAGTGCGTGCCACCGGGGTATCAGCATTTTGCAACACCATCGTCACAGGATAGGATCCAGGCAGGTGGATGCGCGATTTACACCACTTCTGTTGTCCTAGTTTTCGTCCGGACTTTAAATACCTCCTTTCAGGCAGTCGCTTTGCAGCTGCACATGGATAGATGGGATATTTTTATTTTAGGGTTTATTCCACCGTCAGCCGACATCAATGCGGCGGACTTCCGCCTCATGGTGGCACAGTTGCCGAGGCCCGTTATCCTTGAGGATTTGAACGTGAGTCACTCCGACTAGGCTCAGCACGATTAATCCCAGCGGTCAGGTCCTGCCGATTTTATTAAAGAGCTGAAAATCTGTGTCTTAGCTGTGTGTGAATTCACCCATCACTGTCAATGAACCGCTTCATTTTCTTGTATTAATCTATTCCTTTTCTCTCTGGTCCTACATCCTGATTTTGAGTGGGAGTTGGTCGCTGACCTTCGCGATAGGGATTACTTCCCACTCCAAATGTCTTTCCAGCAGTGGAAATGACTCATTTTTCTTATCTTAGTAGGCCTTTGAGTTCTTCTCTCCGGTTTCCTCACTGTTGTGTGCCAGACTACACATCCTAGGACGTATAGTTGTTTTGCGCGCCGTCCTCTTCCTTGATGCTCCGCCGCCGAGTGCGAGCCGGCTCTTATGCGTAGCCCGAACGATTTCATCGTGGGTAAATTCCATCGATCGAGGGATAGGTACCGGTATATTTCGAGGCACGCTCGTGGCTCTTCTTGGCGTGTATAATTGTATTCGTTTACTGTGAAGACCTCTATTGCAGAAGTGTGGAACTGCGTTAAGTTCTCGCATGCCCCATCCCATCCTCTAGGAAGACGAGAGCGTAATTTCGGACCTTTTTTCCATAGCGAAGTCCTTCGCGACCGCTTTCTCCGCATTCTCAAGGCGGGGTGCATCTCTGCCAGCATTTAAAGTACGCCGGGAGCTTGCTGAAGTCCGCCGACTAGATTTACTTCCAGAGGGAGGGTGGGGGGACCCTCCCACGACATATGTAGGCTAAGCGTGTTGCGCTCCACTCGCTATGGTTAACAATGGGTGAACGAGCCATAGCATTTTAGCTAGCTCTTGAAAACAGTAATCCTCGCCGATTACTGGCAAATTATTAGCGTGCTTGCTTTTAGCTATCTGGGGAGAGATCATTTTATCCAGGCAGGTTTCGCCCAATTTTTCTAACTTCTTGAGGGTGCAAGTTGATGTAGAAATAGCCCAATTCCTGGATTGCGGACCGCTCCTGTCTCCAGCACAGTGCGGCTTTCAAAAGTTCCACTCCACGACAGATGATCTGGAAAAAGTAAATTGAGACGACGATAGCGCCGCCTACTTTAGCCTATTTCCACAATAAATTATAATTTTTAAGGTAATTTCGAAATGAGGGGGGGGGGGCGAAGCCTCCACATCCCACGCAATTTATAAATAAACTAGTATTATTCCTAATTTGAAAGCCTAACATTAGATTCGAATTTAAAAGGCGATTGCTAAATGTCATTAGGCCTCTAGTTTTTCTACTGCGTTCCTTGACATCAAACATATTCTAAGCCTCATCCCCGAATGCTATTTAAATCAATCCTATTTTCTCTAAAATTGATTTATATTAAATTTCCATATCATATTTTAATTAAAAAATTCCTCTCGAAATGATATATAATATAATACGATTCGTTTCCAATTCACGATGTGGCTACTGGCTCCCAAGATGGCGGCCTATCTATTTTCTTGTCACAACTTAGAAAAAGTAACAAAATAGTGAGTGATAAACTTAATTTCATAGAATAGCACCAAAAATGGGTATTCCTATGTAATTTGATGAGCTGAATAACATTTTTTCTATATCTTTTATTGATTAGAAGGCTCTAACACCCTGGGAATGACGGCGCTATCGTCGTCTCAATTTACCATGAAAAAGGCCTATGCTACCGCATGGACATACGGTATCATGGAGGGCCCCCTCACGATGGGGGTGAGTGGATGAGTTCCATTTTCTAGTCTGAGTTATTGAGAGATGAGCGATTCCGCGTACGACCTGTCTATCAGCCCAAGGCGTAGGAGGAGGGCGTCCTCCTGGTACTCTCTCCGTTGACGACCTTTCGTCTCTTTTGGTGTTTCCCAGATCCCTACCCCGAAGCGTCGACTCAAAAGGGCTCAGACCGCATCCACCGTTATGCCGAATCGTGCGTGACTCTGCGACCGGACCAGCGTTTTGCTCTTCCTCACACCAACTACATGGCAGGAATACGGGCAGCTCTTCGGGCTGCTTGGCAAAGAAGATGGGAGACGGTTGAAGGGAACTTAAAATTGCGTGCCATTGCGCCGCGACTGTTCCCATGGACCTACCCCACAATACCGCGAAGGCTTCAGATTGCTTTCTGTCGTCTCCGAATTGGGCACACTCGCGTGACGCACCGCCATTTGATGGAGCGCTCGCCAGCGCCCTACTGTGAAGACTGCGTTGTCCTCCAGACTGTTCGGCTCATTCTTGTTGAATGTCCCAGTCGCTACCTACCGCCTATCCCTTGTATTTGGGATGAGTTCGTGCACACCGACCTGTGGACTTTTAGACTTTTTGGAGGAGGCCGGCCTTCTCCCCTTTATGTAACTAGGTTTGGTTTTGTTGTTTTATTTGTAGGGCGCACGCTCCTGCGCCGGAGGGGGGGAGGCAGACCTTCCCCCAACGCCGGAGCTTGTTTCCTAATTGTTGCCATTTTCCCTTTTTTTGTTGTTGTTTTTCATATTCGTATTTTAAAGTAGCCTAGTGCTAGGCTGTCGTGATTGCGGCGACTTATGCCCAAGTGGGCAGTCGCCAGATAGGCTCCAAAATTTAAAAAAATATGCCGAATCGTGCGGGTTTCCGTTATTTGTCTAAAACTGTCGTGTCGTGTGGCTAGCCACGTGGGGCTTCATTCGGACCCGGACCTGGGCCTAAATGAGGCTCACCTGGATGTGATGGTCGTGCCTTTTCCTTTGTCTCGCTCTTGATCGCACCTCACCTGGGAGGCTTTAGGGTGTCTTGACCCCCCCGCGTCATCATATTATCCGTTCCTTGGCGTTCAGCACCCGAGCTGCTTTTAGAGTCGCTTCTCTACGCTTTTGCCTCTCCATTTGTTGATCTAAGACTACGGATGCTAGTTTTATGCATCCGCACCGGAACGTCAATTGCCTGCCGAAGGTGAACTCGATCCACCAGAGTGGTCTGTATCTGGTGAACGGTGCCTTACGCACGTCCCTTGTAGAGAGCCTACTTGTCGACCTCTGGGGAGATGCCTCTTGCCCTTCGCTGTGCAAAATGCATTGTACGCGCAGGCTTCGTCTCCTTCAGTCGTCGACGGCTCTCAGTGCATCCGCTGCCTATCCCGTCGAGAGACGCTAATCTTACCCTAAGCCCTTCGGTGGTTTAGGGTTAGGAAACTCCTTCGAGAGAAAAATAGGTGTGGTGGTAAGCGAACTCGACCGGCTGTTTGTTAAGTTTCATTTATTCATTTTCTCGATTGATTATCTGTTATTTCCAGGCTGCCCCTCCCTTCCTTTTTTCTCTTTCTTACGGGAGGCTATTCCTCCGCCGCTCGTCATGCGAGAGCATCTGTCGGTGGGATGTAGCCCCGTCACAATGCCAGGCCACTGTCGTTTTGGACTCGGGCCGAGATTAAATCGTGGCTCTGTTGGTCTACTTTGCCACCGAGGACAGTTGCGCTACCCGTGCCCGTCCTCCTCTGTGACAATGAAAGGGAGGATGCGGGCGAGTTCGCTACCCTGCATAGAGGGCGGAGGCCATATTCGTACATTAAGATCCCATGGGATTGGATGACGATTCCGTTGTCTTAAGATTGGTGAGGTTTCTTATTGCAGCTTTTTTTTCTATTTTCTTTCCTAATATCCACTTATCCACCTGCCCTCCTCACTCTTCTTCTGAGTGAACTTACTTGCCTTAGTTTTCCGTTTCTTTTCTGAAAATAACTCACGTTTGCCATTATCTAAGTTTACTCCACTCAGAAGGTGCATTTCCAGTAATGATAAAAATAAGATATTTTAAAGATAATTTAAAAAAAAATTAATCCACGAAATTTAATAGTCAATAGATTTGCATTTGTAAAACAATTATAGACCGTGAATCTGTTGGGCCAACTCCCCTTTCCCTTCATGGCCCTGTAAGGGGCACGGCGATTTGCTTTCCTGACCGCCGCGCTGACGGGATTAAGCGCCTCGTCCGGTCCCAGCTTAGCCTCTTCTCCTTTCTGATCCCATAAGGGGCGCGGTGATTTGCCATCATGGCCGCCGTGCTGACGGGATCTAGCGCTCCGTCCGGCCCTAGCTTAGCCACTCTTCCTTCCTTCAGATAGCCTGTATTTCTCCCCTACTTCGTCGCCATTCATACAACCTCTCTTACAACTTTCTCTGGTCAGCCTCTAATTTCACAGGGTAGATGCTGACCTTCTTCTCAAGCCAACCGTCCCGGATCGGGGCTGAGGGGGGAGGGGACAACGTTCCCTAACCCCTGAGCTCCGGTTTGGGATGGTTTTTTTAACAACCTGCTTCATCCCCACCCATACCTTCCTCACATCCCTTTTCCTCTCCTCTTCACAATCTATCCTTTTACGCCGTGTTCAAGGTGGAGCAGCCATGCCGATAGACTGCCAGGCCACCAGACGGGAGGGGTGGTCCGAAATGGCGGCGCCTGGCTCTCCCAGGCCTGTAAGCACCTCTTGCAGTGCGGGCAACTGTGAGAGGTGGTGAGCTATTGCGTCCCGCAGAAAATTTAGGGTCACCATGCCCAATGATGTTAAAAAACAAAATCTTTCCCCAATTCCCCCTTGATCATCGACGGAGCCGCCCTCGGGCAGCTCCACCGAAAAAATGGAGGTCCCCCTTTCCTGTGCTTGCTCAGGGGACCCTCCATATTTCTTTAACCGGAGAGGAGGCTTACTCCTCTCCTACGCCTACGGATGAAGGGGACTCCCCCTCACCCCCTTCTCTGGAGGTGGTTTCGGGCACCTCCCTATTTCCAGCGGCAGTCCCTCCTTTTCTTTGTAAGTGGACTGCCAAGAAAGCCAGCAGGCAGCCCATTGCCGACCGCCCCTCGTGTAAGCGGCTCGGTAGGGCAAACCCCCTTAAGGGGGAGAGGGCTGCCAGGCCCCTTCGGTCGCTTCCCTCAAAAGACCTGCTGGCAAGAATATTAAACCTTGCCGGGGTCAAGGCTTGTGCCTCCCCACAAAAGACTCTTGACGCTGCCAAGGGGACCTGCGATGTCCTGGGAGGGGATGGCCAACTGGAGGCCCCTCCTGTGATAGACATGGTCTTTGAGGAGACCCAGCCTGAGACGGTAGGGCCTTCCATGGGGGGGAATCCGGGCTCGGCGCCAAACACCGAACCCGAATCCGCCCCTATGCAAGGTCCTCCTCAAACGGCTGAGGGCTCCGAGGCAGTGCAAGGAGGGGAGGGATCTCCTCCCACAGGTGCCCCTACGACTACCAGGACCTTCTCCATTTCGAAGAGGGACCTGGCTGAGGCTGGTCCATCTGGCATGGAGCTTCTGCCGGCGGAGGTGAGAAACGGGTTCATTCCCCGCCCTCCTCTCCTAAAAAGAAGAATAAAAAGACAAGAAAGACAAAAAAGACTCGGGGCTCCTCTCCATCCGCGGGTGACAAGCTCCCTGAGTTGGTGCGTGCTGGTTGGTACCGCTACCGCGTAAAGGCATTCGTGCCACTGCCGCGGTGGTGCTATTACTGTCACCGCTTCGGCCATACGAATCGTTCTTGTAGACGTGCAAATTCGGGGTCACCCGAAGTTTGTGTAAATTGCTCCAAGGCCGCACACGATAAGTCTAAATCGTATGTGGCCAAGTGTGTCAATTGGGGAGAGCCGCACATGCTTCTTCGAAGCAATGTGGTGCATATCTCCTTGAGAAAGAAATCCTGGCCGTTCAGGCCCAGGATCGACTCTCATTTCGCGAGGCTAAGGACTTGGTCCTGGCGCGCCCGGTTCTGCCTGGGACCTCATATGCCTCAATGGTTAGAAAGACACCCTCTGCTCCTGGCCCATCCAGGCCAACGAGCACGGTTGTTTCCGCGCCCATTCAGAGCCCTTTTGCGGGCTCTACTCAACCCGGGCGCTTCCCTGGTAAAGCTTGCGGCAAAAAGGGTTCACACCCAGCCCCGGCTAAAACCAGGGCTCCCCCATCTTTCCCCAGCGTGACCGTTTCCCGTAAGGCGAAACGGCCACGCGCCTCCACCGGGTCGTTAGACTCACAGGAGGCAACACCCCTGAAGATGGTCGCTAGGCCATCTTCCGGGTTTCCTAAAGCTGTTCCCCGAAAGGAGGACAGCAACAAAGGAGCTTCGGCTCCTTCGCTCACGCCTAGTGGTGGAGCGAGAGGCTCGGAGATGGTGGTTCCTCGAAAAGAGTGCCCCCTGCCTCCGAAGCCGCAACCCCCGCCTAAGGTTTCGAGGCGGAGGGAGGAAAAGACTCGCATGGCAAGCCCAACCTCCCCCAATAAGTCTTCGAAGGCGACAACGGCTTCAGCGCTTTGTCCCGCTAACAGTGCCAGGGTTTCTGCCTCCGGGAAGCGTACGGCCATTCCCGTGAGGGTCTTGTGTTCGAAGACGGCCCGTGCATCTCCTCCGAGCTAGGCCTGGAGGGCATATTCCTTCAATGGAATTGCCGTGGACTCCGGGCCCACTGGGAGGAGCTGCGGAGGCTCATCTCGTCCCGTTCCCCGTTAGCTATTATTCTGCTGGAGACCATGCTAGGCGCGTGTTCCCTGCCCACCCTGCCGGGGTATAAGGGTCTTGCGACCCCACTACCGCGGTATGGCCGGGCTGGGGGATGCGCGGTTTACACCCGGCATGATTTCTCCGTTCTTACATTCTCTTTAGATACCTCCTTTCAGGCAGTGGCTGTGAAGCTACACCTGGATAGGAGGTATACTATCATTTCTGCGTACATTCCACCGTCAGCTGACTTCGACGCGGGGGACTTCCGCCGCGTCGTGGCACGGTTGCCGAGGCCCTATCTCTTGCTTGGAGATCTGAACGGCAGGCATCCTCTCTGGGGAGATTACTCCATAAATCCCAGGGGACAAGTCCTTGCCGATCTGATCGAAGAGCTTGAGATGGGTGTCCTAAACGTGGATGAGTTTACGCATCACTGTCCGAGAACCGCTTCATTTTCTTGCCTTGACCTATCTTTGTGCTCTTCGGATGCACAGCCTGATTTTGATTGGGGGTGGTCGATGACCTCCATGGTAGTGATAAATTTCCCATTCAAATATCATTTTCAGGGCAACTGCCGCCTGAGAGCCCACCTCGGTGGTGCTTGGCGCGGGCGCGGTGGCCTGCATTTCAGGAAATTACTGAATTTTATATCTCAGTCGAGGAGTTTATGTCGGTAGATGAGGCCGTTGAGTTATTCTCCGGCAACCTCATCGCCGCGGGCCTGACTACTATTCCTAGGACGTCTGGCCGTTTTGCACGCCGACCACTTCCATGGTGGTCGGCCGAGTGCGAGACGTCCCTCAAACAGAAGCGTTATGCCTACATGCGCTATAAGCGCCGCCCGAACGATTTCACTGTCGCTGAATTTCGTCGGGCTAGGACTAGGTTCCGGTATATTTCGAAGCACGCCCGCCGCTCTTCTTGGCGGGCATACGTGTCTTCACTTAACGGGAAGACCCTTTTAGCTGAGGTGTGGAAGCGAGTCAAAAGGATTCGGGGCAAGTTCTCGTAGGACCCTCCTCCCGTTCTCCAGGAGAATGGGACCGCAATCTCGGACCCCGCGTCCGTGGCGGAATCCTTAGCGACCGCTTTTCCCGCATTCTCTAGCTGTGATGCTTCTCCGCCAGCATTCAATGAACGTCGTGATGTCGCGGAAGGCCGCCGGCTACACTTTACCTCCAGAGGCGGAGAACCCTTCAACGACAGGTTTACTGGGAGCGAGTTGCGCTCCGCTCTCCCTTCGTGCGCGGACACCGCTCATGGTCCGGACGATGTCCCGTACGCCATGCTTCGACACCTGGGTGAGCGAGGCATGGCCTTTCTGTTAGATTTGTTCAACAGTATCTGGGTGGAGGGTCTTTTCCTTGATTCTTGGCGAATCGCTACTGTGTTCGCATTTCGCAAGCCGGGGAGAGATCACTCTACTCCGACCGGTTTCCGCCCAATCTCTCTAACCTCTTGCGTGTGCAAGTTAATGGAGAAATTGGTAAATGTTAGATTAGCCTTTTTCCTGGACAGCGGAGGCCATCTGTCTTCTGCACAGTGCGGTTTCCGCAAGTTCCACTCCCCGTCGGATGCTCTGCTTCGACGGGAAAATGCTGCCTGCGAGGGTTTCCTTCGTAGACAGCACTACGCTACGGTCTTTTTTGATCTGGAGAAGCCCAATGATACCGCATAGCGATACGGTATCATGGAGACTCTCCACACGATGGGGGCGAGGGGACGCCTCCCAGTCTTTATATCGGAATTTTTGCGAGATCGTCGATTCCGCGTACGGGTGGGGGAACCTCACTCCGGCCCAAAGGAGCAGGAAGAGGGTGTCCCGCAGGGAAGTGTCCTCAGTGTCACACTCTTTGCCCCGAGCATCAACGGCATCACCTCGGTGCTGCCGGAAGATGTTCTCGCTACGCTCTACGTGGACGACCTTTCGATCTCTTTTGGTGCGGCCCAGATGCCAACTCTGGAGCGTCGACTCCAACAAGCATTGAACCGCGTCTCTCACTATGCCGAAGCGCACAGGTTTCGGTTTTCTTTGGCCAAGACTAAGGTGGTGCACTTCTGCCGTCATCCACGGATCTACCCCGACCCAGATTTGTTTTTTAATGGGGTACGCCTGGAAGTGGTTGAGTCGCACCGTTTCCTTGGTCTTGTTTTCGAACGACACCTCACCTGAGAGGCTCATATTCTCAGCTTTAGGGTCACTTGTACCCGCGCCATGGATATTCTCCGTTTCGTGACGTTCAGCGCTTGGGGCGCTGATAGGGCTACTGCCCTACTTTTTTATCGATCCTTTGTTCGTTTGAAGCTCGACTACGGATGCGAGTTTTATGCATCCGCAGCCGAGCGTTTATTGCAGAAGGTGGATTCGCTCCACCACACCGGCCTTCGCCTTTCGACCGGTGCCTTCTGCTCTTCCCCCATTGAGAGCCTGTTGGTCGATGCTGGGGAGATGCCACTCGCTCTGCGACGCGTGCAGTGCATCACTCGCCTGTACGCGCGAGCACGGCGCCTCCCTTATTCGCCAACAGCTTTCACTGCATCCGCAGCTGATCTCGACGGTGCCTATGCCGCCGAGAGACGCCGGTCATACCCTAAGCTATTTGGGTTTAGGGCCAGGAAACTCCTTCGAG
Organism: Ceratothoa steindachneri; assembly: GCA_963969495.1. Classification (NCBI taxonomy): domain Eukaryota; kingdom Metazoa; phylum Arthropoda; class Malacostraca; order Isopoda; family Cymothoidae; genus Ceratothoa; species Ceratothoa steindachneri. The sequence goes on from OZ018321.1 coordinate 181,934,000, forward strand.
AGCTAGATATAGCTCTCGGGCCGGTGGCGCCCCTGGTTCTGCCCAGGACGCCACCCTTGAGGGTACCAAATTTGGCTATTTGTCGCCACGCCTCTGCTCCCAAAGCTTATTCGGCGCCGTGAGTAATGCGTTCGACCTTTTCGGATTTCTTTGGCCAAGACTAAGGTGGTGCACTTCTCCCTCCATCCACGGATCACCCCGACCCAGATTTGTTTTTTAATGGGGTACGCCTGGAAGTGGTTTAGTCGCACCGTTTCCTTGGTCTTGTATTCGAACGACACCTCACCTGGGAGGCTCATATTCGCAGCCTTAGGGTCTCTTATACCCGCGCCATGGATATTCTCCGTTTCGTGACGTTCAGCGCTTGGGGCGCTGATAGGACTACTGCCCTACTTTTTTATCGATCCTTTGTTCGTTCGAAGCTCGACTACGGATGCGAGTTTTATGCATCCACAGCCGAGCGTTTATTGCAGAAGGTGGATTCGCTCCACCACACCGGCCTTCGACCTTTCGACCGGTGCCTTCTGCCCTTCCCCCATTGAGAGCCTGTTGTTCGATGCTGGGGAGATGCCACTCGCTCTGCGACGCGTGCATTGCATCACTCGCCTGTACGCGCGAGCACGGCGCCCCTCTTATTCGCCTATGCCGCCGAGAGACGCCAGTCATACCCTAAGCCATTTGGGTTTAGGGCCAGGAAACTCCTTCGAGAGGTAGATATAGCTCTCGGGCCGGTGGCGCCCCTGGTTCTGCCCAGGACGCAACCCTTGAGGGTACCAAATTTGGCTATTTGTCGCCACGCCTCTGCTCCCAAAGCTTGTACGGCGCCGGGAGTATTGCGTTCGACCTTTTTGGAGCACACCTCGTGTCACGCTGGAACCGTGCCAGTGTATACGAATGGCTCCAAGTCCCAAGAGGGGGTCGGCTTTCAAGTCGTATCCCCTCTGTTTGACTTCAGCGGGCCTCTGCCAGGCGCTGCGTCTGTCTCCACGGCCGAGCTGGTGGCAATACACCACTCGGTACGGGAGATTACGCGACGTGCCCGGTTCGGAGACCGGATTTTGATCTATAGCGACTCACAAAGCGCCCTGAGTGCTCTCGGGGCATTGGAATCTCCGCATCCCCTGGTTCGCGATATCCGTGACGCCACGGTTTTGGCGAGCCGGGTGGATGTGGACATTATCTTCTGCTGGGTTCCTGGACATGTAGGAATTGCGGGGAATGAGGGCGCCAAAGAGTCCTCGAGGACTCTGCGACCCGACCAGCGTTTCGCTCTTCCTCACACCGACTACGTGGCGGGAATACGGGCAGCTCTTCGGACTGCTTTGCAAAGAAGATGGGAGACGGTCGAAGGGAACTTAAAGTTGCGTGCCATTGCGCCGCGACTGTTCCCATGGACCTATCCCCCAATGCCGCGGTGGCTTCAGGTTGCTTTCTGTCATCTCCGAATCAGACACACTCGTGTGACGCATCGCTATTTGATGGAGCGCTCACCGGCGAACCTACTGTGAAGACTGCGTCGTCCCCCAGACTGTTCGGCATATTCTTGTCGAATGTCCCAGTCTGGGTGATCTTCGCGCACGATACCTGTCCCGGTACCGGGATGGGCGGGGTTGCTACCGCCTGTACCTTGTACTCGGGACGGATTCTTGCACATTGACTTGTGGACTTGTTGACTTTTGGGGGGAGGCCGGGCTTCTCCCCTTTATTTAAGGTTCCTTTCTGTTTTTTCGTTTGTTATTGTTTTGTTTGTAGGTTCCACTCTCCTGCACCAGGGTGAGGGGGACCTCCCCCTTCTGCCGGAGATTGATTCCTGATTGTGATTGTTTTCCAATATTTATCATTGTTATTTTTTCATAATTTTATTTTATAGTAGCCTAGTTTTAGGCTGTCGTGTTTTTCGGCGACTTATGCCCAAGTGGTTAGTTGCCAGATGGGCTCTATAAAATTAAAAAAAAAAAAATCTCCTTTCTGACACTGTCTGCTTACACTGCTTCCTCACTTTCCCTACAACCTCTCTCACAACTTTCTCTTGCCGGCGCCTAATTCCACAGGGTAGACGACGACAAGCTTCCTCTCACCCAACCATCCCGGATCGGGGCTGAAGGGGGAATGGGACAAAGCCCCCTCACCCCTGAGCTCCGGTTTGGGGTGGTGGGTTTTTAACAACCTGCTTCATCCCCGCCCACACCTTCCTGCATTTCAATCTCTATCCATTTTACGCTCACCTAAGGTGGAGCCGTCATGCCGATGAGCTGCCAGTTCACTAGGCGGGAGGAGTTTCCTCAAATGGCGGTAGCTAGTTCAGCCGGCCTCGTGTTCACCCCTCGCAAAACGGGCTACTTCGTGAGGTGATGAGCGTTTGCGTCCCCTGCTATAAAATGGGTTACCATGCTAAATGCTGAATTAAAAAAAAAATAAATACTCCCTCTCTACCTAATAATAGTTACCCTCGACCATCGTCGGATTCGCTCTCAGGCAGCTCCATCGAAAAATGGAGGGCCATCCCCCCCACTCTTCTTTAACAGGAGAGAAGATTTACTCCTCTCCTTTGTATACGTGTGCAGGGAAGTCCCACTCCTGCACTTCTGTGGAGTGCCCTTGGGCGACTCAGACCTACTAGCGGCAGTTCCCCCTTTACTTTCCCAGGTGACTGCCAAGAAAGCAGGCAGGCGGCCCATTATTGACGGGAGCGGCTCGATAGTTCCAACCCGCTATGGGGGTGACAGATGACGAGGACCATCAGCCCGTGCCCTCCAAAGTCCGGCTAGCGCGCCGAGCGAGCTTACAAGGGGTCACAGTACGTGTCCCCCTCTCTTTCCCGACGGAGGCCGGTTCAGCTGCCCAGAATACGATAACACATACCTCGAAGAGGACCTGTGATGTCTTAGTGGGGGATGGCCACATTGAGCCCCCCCCCCTCCTGAGATGGACATGGTCCCTATGGTAACTCCGCGCCAGACGGTAGGATCTTTCATGGGGTCGAACCCGGGCTCGGTGCGAAGCACATAACCCGTGTCGCCCCTATGCAATCTCCTCCTCAGACGGCTCAGATCCCCGAGGCCTCACAAGGAGAGAATGGATCTCTTTCCCCGGCTGGTGCCCCTGTGACAGCCAAGATCTTCTCCATTTCAGAGAAGGATCTTGCTGAGGCTGGTCCATCTGGCCTATGGGTACCTACGGCGGAGGGGGAGAAGCAGGTTCATCCTCTGTTCTCCTCCTAAAAAGAAAAGAAATAGAAAAAAAAAGATTAAAAAAGACTCGGGGCTCCTCTTTATCCGCGGGGGCTGCGGGGACGGATAGGTATGCTGCCAATTCGGTATGCAACGAAGCCAAGATCGGCACCTCCGGCCCCGGTGCTTCCCCTGGTGGGGAGTCCTAGACTTAGACCAAAAGTGTCCAGAGCAGAGTCTGAATTACGTCGGTGCAACTCATTCAGAGGTTACCTTGCGTTTTCGAGGCGCTGGTTTCAAACGCTTCCTCATTATTCGCTCCAATGATGGCAGCATGTTGGCTAAGGGCAACATGATTCATCAGAGGAAACTTTTTAGCTAGCGTGATTGGTAGAGAGTCAAAGGTCACCCGTTTTGGGAGCGCTCCCCTGGTAGTACTGGCGGCATAAAGGGTTCACGCCAGCCCCGACTAAAACCAGGGTTCTCCCTTCTTCCCCCAGAGTCACCGTTTCCCGTAAGGCGAAACGGCCGCGCGCCTTCATCAGAGAGGAAAAGACTCGCATGGCGAGCCCAACCTCCCTCGATAAGTTCTCGAAGGCAATAGCGCCTTCAGCGCGATGTTGGGACAACAGAGCCCGGGGATCTGCCTCCGGGAAGTAAGCGTATGGCCACTCCCGAGCTAGGCCTGAAGGGCATATTCTCTTAATGAAATTGCCACGGACTCCATGCCAACCAGGAAGAGCTCCGGAGGATCGTCTCCTTCCGTTCCCAGTTAGCTATCTCTTTGTAGACTATGCTGGGCGCGTTGCCCCGGCCCACCCTCCCGGAATATAAGGGTTTTGCGACCCCACAACCACGGGATGGGGACCGGGCAGGAGGATGCGCTATTTACACCCGGCATGATGTCTCCATTCTTCTTTTTGCTTTAGATACCTGCTTTCAGGCAGTACCTGCGCAGCGGCACCTGAATAGAGGTATACTATTATTTCCGCGTACATTCCACAGTCAGCCGACTTAGTCGCGGGGGACTTTCACCGCGTCGTGAGACGGTTGCCGAGGCCTTTTCTCTTGCTCGGAGATCTGAACGGTAGACACCCCCTCTGGGGAGACTACTCGATTAATCCCAGGGATAAAGTCCTTGCAGATCTGATCGACGAGCTGGATATAGGTGTCCTAAATGTGAATGAGTTTACGCATCACTGCCCGAGAACAGCTTCATTCTCCTGCCTCGATCTATCTTTGTGCTCTCTGGATACACAGCCTTATTTGTGTTTGCGGGTGGTCGATGACCTCAATGGTAGTGATCACTTTCCCATCCAAATAGTTTTCTCGGCCGCTGCCGCCCGAGAGCCCGCCCTGGTGGTGCTTGGCGCGGTCGCGGTGGTCCGCATTTTAAGAAATGACTGATTTATCTGTCTCATCCTAGGAGTTTAGGTCGTTGATGAGGCCGTTGAGTTCTTCTCAGGCAACCTCATCGCCGTGGGCCAAACTACTATTCCTAGAGAGTCTGGCCGTTTTGCACACCGTCCACTCCCGTGGTGTTCAGCTGAGTGAGAGACGGCCCTCAAACAGAAGCGTTATGCCTACATGCCCTATAGGCGCCGCCCGAACGACTTCACTGTCGGTGAGTTTTGTCGAGTTAGAGCTAGGTTCCGGTATATTTCGAAGCACGCCCGCCGCTCTTCTTGGCGGACATACGCGTCTTCACTTAACGGGAAGACCCCTCTAGCAGATGTGTGTAAACGAGTCTAAATGATTCGGGGCAAGTTCTCGCACGACCTTCCTTCCGTTCTCCAGGGGAATGGGATCGCAATCTCGGACCCGCGTCCGTGGCGGAATCCTTCACGATGCTTTCTCTAGCCGGCATGCAGCTCCGCTAGCATTCAATGCGCGTTGTGAATTCGCGGGAGGCCGCCGACTTTACTTTACTTCCAGAGGCGGAGAACCGTTCAACGGCAGGTTTATTCTGAGTGGGTGCGTTCAGCTCTCGCTTCGTGCGTGGATCCCGCCCCTGATGCAGACGATGTCCCGTACGCTATGCTTCGACACCTGGGTGAGCGAGCCATGGCCTTTCTATTAGATTTGTTCAACAGGATCTTGGTAGAGGGTATTCTGTGCTCGCTTTTCGCCAACTGGGGAGAGACGACTTTGCCCCGGCCGGTTTCCGCCCAGTCTCTCTAAACTCCTGCGTGTGCAAGTTTATAGAGAAATTGGTAAATGATAGATAAATTTTTTTTCTGGACAGCGGAGGCCACCTGTCTTCTGCACAGTGCTGATTCTTCAAGTTCCACTCCACGTCCGATGATCTATTTCGACTGGAAAACGCCGTCTGCAAGGCCTTGTTCGTAGACAGCATTACGCCACGGTGTTTTTTGATCTGGAAGACGCCTAAGATACCGCATGGCGATATGCTATCATCGAGATTCTTAATTAGATATGCTTAAGGGGACGCATACCAATCTTTATATCTGAATATTTTCGACATCGTCGATTTCGCGTACGAGGGGGGGGGGGGCCCTCTCTGGCCTAGTGGAGCAGGAAGAGTGTTGCACTATTTTCCCTGAGCATCAACGGCATCACCTCGGTGTTGCTGGAAGATGTTCTCGATCTATCTTGGCGCGGCCCAGATGCCAACTCTGGAACGTAGACTCCAACAGGCATTGAACCTCGTATCTCTGTATGCCGAAGCCCACAGGCTTCGGATTTACTTGTCTAAGTCTTAGGTGCTGCATTTCGGCCGCCATCCACGGCTCCACCCTGACCCAGACTTGTTTCTTAATGGGGTGCTTTTTGAAGTGATGGCATCTCACCAGGTGAGCCTTAGGGTATCTTGTATCCGCAACATAGATATTCTTCGTTCCGTGACGTTCAGCGCCTTGGGAACTGATAGGGCTACTGCCTTACTTTTTTATCGATCCTTTGTTCGTTCGAATTTCTGCTACGGATGCGAGTTTTATGCATCCGGAGCCGATCGTGTATTGCGGAAGGTGGACTCTATCCCACTACACCGGCCTTCGCCTGGCGACCGGTGTCTTCCGCACTTCCCCCATTGAGAGCCTACTAGTCGATGCTGGAGAGATGCCACTCGTTCTACGCCGTGCAGAGTGCATTATTCGCGTGTACGCGCGAGCCCAGCGCCTCCCTCAGTGGCCAACACCTCCCACTGCATCCGCAGCTGATTTCGACGTTACCTATGCCGCCGGGAAACGCCAGTCATACCTTAAGCCCTTTGGCTTTAGGGTTAGCAAACTATTTCGACAGCTCGTTATAGCTCTCGGGCCGGTGGTGCCCCGCGTTCTGCCCAGGACGCCGCCCTGGAGGGTACCACCTTTCACTATTTGTCTCCACGCCTCTGCTCCCAAAGCTTCGTGTCACGCTAGAACCGTGCCAGTGTATACGGATGGCTCCTCTTCCTAAGAGGGGTTTGGTTTCCATGGACTCCGTATCCCCTCTGTTTGAAGTCAGCGGTGCTCTGCCAGCCGCTGCGTTCATCTTCACGGCCAAGCTGGTTGTAATCCACCGTTCGGTACGGGAGATAACGCGATATGCCCGGTTCGGAGACCCGATTGTGATTTGATTGTGATTTATAGCGACTCACAAAGCGCCCTGAGTGCTCTCGGGGCATTGGAATCTCTGTATCCTTTGGTTCGCGATATCCCTGATGCCACGGTATTGGCCAGCCTGGTCGACGTCAATATTGTCTTCTGCTGGGTTCCTGTACATCTAGGAGTTTCAGGGAATGAGGGCGCCAAATAGTCCGCGAGGACTGTCCGACCAGACCAGTGTTTTGCTCTTCACACCGATTACATTGCAGAAATACGGGCAGCTTTCCGGGTTGCTTGGCAAAGAAGATGGGAGACGGCCGAGTGAAAATTAAATTTGCGTGCCATTGCGCCGCGACGGCTTCAGGTTGCTTTCTGTCGTCTCCGAATCGGGCACACTCGTATGACACATCGCCATTTGATGGAGCGCTCGCCTGCGCCTTACTGTGACCATTGCCTTGCCTCCCAGACTGTTCGACACATTTTTGTTGAATGTCCCAGTCTAGCTTATCTTCGCGAGGTCGCTACTGATGGTCCCAGGTACTCGGGACGGGTTCGTATACACTGACTTATGGACTCTGACTTGTTTGAGGAGGCTGGCCTCTTCCACTTTATTTGACTGTTTGTTGTGTGTCATATGTTGCTCGCCAAGGGCAGGCGGGCTTACCCCCGACATCAGAGCGAGCTTCCTTCTTGCATTTTTGCTCTGTTATTTCATTTAAAAAAAATTTTAGCCTTTGTAATTTTTAGCGTAATTTGTGATTTGTTAATATGCCTAGTAATAGGCTCGGTCGAGTACGGCGACTTATGCGCAAGTATGTAGGCTCCAGATGTGCTCCCAATATTTTAAAAAAATAAAAAAAAGCCCCTTCATGGTTAATAGGCTCTTAGATAGAAAAGGATTTAGCAAAAATGAAACCTGATCGTGCCAAGAATAGCTATCCCCAAATTACTCGTGCCAAGAATAGCTATCCCCAAATTACTCGTGCCAAGAATAGCTATCCCCAAATTACTCGTGCCATAATAGCGATCCCCAAATTACTCGTGCCATAATAGCGATCCCCAAATTACTGGTGCTAAGAATAGCGTTCTCGAAATTACTGGTGCTAAGACTAGCGATCCCCAAATTACTCGTGCCAAGAATAGCTATCCCCAAATTACTCGTGCCATAATAGCGATCCCCAAATTACTGGTGCTAAGAATAGCGTTCTCCAAATTACTGGTGCTAAGACTAGCGATCCCCAAATTACTCGTGCCAAGAATAGCTATCCCCAAATTACTCGTGCCATAATAGCGATCCCCAAATTACTGGTGCTAAGAATAGCGTTCTCCAAATTACTGGTGCTAAGAATAGCGATCCCCAAATTTTTCGTGCCAAGAATAGCGAACCCAGTGTAAATATCATGGAAAAGATAAAATTAAACCACCATATGCAATGTTCATTTCCAAGCAAATCCATCTGGCCTTTTTGCTCATTTGCACCATTTCATTTCTTTTCAGCACAATTGAGAGTGGGGCCTGCACGAAAAGAGGAAGGATAACAGCCTGGAACGTGTTCTCACCCAATTTTACCACGTCAAGAATAACGAACGCCAAATTACTCGTGTGAAGAATAGCGAACCAAAAGTTTGCTATTCTTGACATGGTCCAAACTAGCCTCCTTATAATTCAGGTCAAGTTGAATTATTTGAAGGTAGGTAAAGTTAGATTATTATGTCAGACAATGGGGGCGATGGTTTGGTAGATTTGATGCTTTTTATCAGACAAAACTTATTTATCCGCGACTTTCCTTCCGAGTGATAATTATTGCTCCTTAACCTGCAAATACCACATTCGTCGTAGAAAGTGTTGGAGGGGTAGAACATTATGATTAAAGGGCAATTCGCAACTCATTCAGAACCCTTCTGCAGGTTCCTTTCACCCCAGGCGCTCCCCTGGTACTGCTGGTGGCACAAAGTGTTCGTACCCAGACTCGGCTAAAGCCAGGTCTCCTCCCTAATCCCATCGTGACCGTTTCCCGTAAGGCGAACGGGCCGCGCGTTTACACAGAGTCGTTAAACTCACAAGAGGCAACACCCCTGAAGTTGGTCGTGAGGCCATCTTCCGAAGTCCCTAATGCTGCCTCTCGAAAGGAGTACGAGTAAAGGAGATTCGGCTCCTACGCCTACACCCAGTGATAAGTGCCTAAGGTTTCGAGTTGGAAGGATGAAAACTCGTATGACGAGCCCAACTTTCCTTGATAACTTGCCGAAGGCAACATCGCCTTCAGGGCATTCTCCGGCCAACAGCGCCTTCAGGGCATTGCCCGGCCAACAGCTCCTTCAGGGCATTGCCCGGCCAACAGCTCCTTCAGGGCATTGCCCGGCCAACAGCTCCTTCAGGGCATTGCCCGGCCCACAGCTCCTTCAGCACATTGCCCGGCCAACGCTGCCTGTAATTCTGCCTCAGGCAAGTGTACGGCCATTCCTATGAGTGTCTTCTATTCGGAGAGGGCCCCCGCATCTCCTCCAAGCTAGGCCTGGAGGGCATATTGTTTCAATGGAATTGCCGCGGATCCTGGGCCAACTGGGAGGAGCTGCGAGGCAAGTCTCCTCCCATTTTCCCTTCGGGTATAAGGGTTTTGCGACCCCACCAGCACGGGATGGGGGCCGAGTAGGATGATGGGCCATTTACACCCGGCATGATGTCTTCATTCTTCTCTTTGCTTTATATACCTCATTGCAGGCAGTAGCTGTGGAGTTGCACCTGGATTGTAGGTATACTGTTATTTTTGTGTACATTCCACCGTCAGCCGACTTAGACGCGGGCGACTTGCGCCACGTCGTTGCACGGTTGCAGAGGCCCTTTCTCTTGCTCGGAGATCTGAACGGTAGACACTCCCTCTGGTGAGAGTATTCAATCAATCCAAGGGCTCAGGTTCTTGCCGACATGATTGACGAGCTGGAGATAGGTGTCCTAAATGCGGATGAGTGTAGGCATCATTGCCCGAAAACTGCTTCATCTTCTCTTTCGATCTATCTTTGTCCTCTCTCTATGCACAGCCTGATTTTGGGTGGAGGGTAATTTATGATCTCCATAGTACTGATCACTTTCTCATTCAAATATCATTTTCTGGGCCCGCCCCGATGGTGCTTTGCGCGGGCGCGGTGGTCCGCATTTCAGGAAATGACTGAATTTTCTGTCTTAATCGAGTAGTTTAGGTCGGTAGATGAGGCCGTTGAGTTCTCCTGCAACCTCATCGCCCTGAGCCTAACTACTATTCCTAGAACTTCTGGCAGTTTTGGACAACGACCGCTTCCGTGGTGGTCAGCCGAGTTTGAGGTGACCCTTAAACAAAAGCGTTATGCCTACATGCGCCGCCCGAACGATTTCACTGTCGCTGAATTTCGTCTCAAACTAGGGCTAGGTTCCGGTATATTTCGAAGCACGCCCGCCGCTCTTCTTGGCGGGCATACGTGTCTTCACTTAACGGGAACACCCTTCTAGCAGAGGTGTGGAAGCGAGTCAAAAGGATTCGGGGCAAGTTCTCGCAGGACCCGCCTCCCGTTCTCCAGGAAAATGGGACTGCAATATCGGACCCCGCTTCTAAATGGGGTTCGCCTGGAAGAGGTGGACTCGCACCATTTCCTTGGGCTTGTATTTGACCGACGCCTCTCTTGGCAGGCTCATATTCGTAGCCTTGTACCCGCTCAATGGATATTCTTCGTTCCGTGACGTTCAGCGCCTAGGGTTCTGATAGGGCTAGCCTTTTCTTTTTTATCGATCTTTTGTTCGTTCGAAGCACGACTATGGATGCAAGTTTTTTGCATCCGCATCCGAGCGTGTATTGCAGAAGGTAGTCTCTATCCACTACACCAACCTTCGCCTGGCGACCGGTGCTTCCGCACTTTTCCTATTGAGAGCCTACTTGTCGATCCTCGGGAGATCCTACTTTGCGCCGTGCACTCTGCATTATTCATGTGTACGCGCGAGCCCCTTGCCCTCCTCAGTCGCTAACCACTCTCACTGCATCCGCAGGTAATTTCGATGTTACATATGCCCCCGAGAGACGCCAGTCATACCCTAAGCCTTTTGGATTTAGGGCTAGGAAAACTACTTCGACACCTCGGTATAGATCCCGGGCCGGTGGCGCCCCTGGTTCTGCCCAGGACGCCACCCCGTACGTACCACCTTTTACTATTTGTCGCCACGCCCCTGCCTCCAAAGCGCCTGGAGTATTGCGTTTTGCTTTTTTGGAGCACACTCCGTGTTACGCTGAAATCCTACCAGTGTGTACAGATGGCTCCAAGTCCCAAGAGGGGATTGGTTTCCATGGACTCCGTATCCCCTCCGTTTGAAGTCAGCGGGTCTCTGCCAGGCGCTGCGTCTGTCTTCACGGCCGCGTTGTTTGCAATATACCGATCGGTACGAGAGATAACGCGATGTGCCCGGATTGTGATTTATAGCGACTCACAAAGCTCCCTGAGTGCTCTCGGGGCATTGGAATTTCCTCATCCTATGTGTCGCGATCTCCGTGACGCCACGGTTTGGCGAACTGGGCGGATGTAGAGATTATCTTCTGCCGAGCTCGTGGACATGTAGCAATTGCGGGGACTGGGCGACCAGACCATCTTTTCGCTCTTCATCATACCGATTACATGGCAGATATACGGGCAGCCCTCTGGGTGGTTTGGCGAAGCTGATGGGACACGGCCGATACTCTGCTAGACTAGACTATAATATGCTATACTATGCTAAGATATAATGTACAAGGGTAAAATATACTATGCTAATTTATGTTATAATATGATATGCTAGGCTAGACAATAATATGCTATGCTTGATTAGGGTATAATAATATAGTGCCTATACATGTCTAGGATAGTTAATGCTAGACTAGGCTAAGCTAAGCTATATTAGGCTAGGTTACGCTATGACACGCTAAGTTAGGCTATAATATATTAAGCTATGCTACACTAGGCTAGTCTTCGCTATACCAGATTAGGATAAGCGAGGCTTTGCTAGGTTATGTTATGCATTCTATGCAAGCCTAGACTAAGATCTAATAGTCTAGTCTAGGCAATACTTTGATATACTATACTAACTAGGGTAGGGTAAGTTAGGCTATGATATACTATACTAGGCTAGAATATGCTAACTAGGCTAGGATAGATTATACTAGGCTATTCTCCAGTGAACTAGGCTAAGTTGGCTATATTAAGATAGTATAGTAGGCTAGGATACACTGTGATATGCTCAGGTATACTATACTAAGCTAGGTTATTCTAATATATATTATCCTAGGCTATATATGAAAGTCTATACTAGGCTAGGTTATACTATGCTACTCTAGGATATACTATGCTATTCTAGGCCATTTTATGCTGTGATATTTTACGCTGGGCTATACAAGGGTATGTTATGCAAGGCGATGCTGGACTGTACTACGCTAGACTAAGCTAGATTTTAGTGTACCATGCTAAGCTTGCATAGGCTAGGGTAGGCAATGCTAGACTATGGTTGGGTGTGCTATGCCAAGATATACGATGCTAGAATAGGATAGGATAGGATATACTATTCTAAGCTAGGCTAGGTTATATTATGCTTATACTATACTATGCTAAGCTAGATTAAGGTAAGGTAGGCTATGGTAGATAGACTATACTATGCTAGGTTTTGCAAGGATAGGATAGGCAATATTATGTTAAACTTCTAAACTATACTAGGTTAGGCTAGGCCAGGGGCGGGCAACCTTTTTGAGAGTGCGTGCCAAAATCGGCCAAATATCTACCACACAATTTTTTCACGTGCCAACCAAACTTTTTTGAACATATTAATTGATATCTCTTAAGCATTTGAAGAACTTTTTTAAATAATAAAGAATCACCCAAGAGCAGTAAAGACACAGTATTATTGTAAGTCATTATGTAAATTGGCTAAAACTGACTGAATGAAAAAGATTATAACAGGCTTTACGAAAAGGTTCTTTGTGTGGATTTTTTCATTAGCCTCTGAGTTTTACTGTAACTGCCATACCTATTCACACAATTTAACGACTATTATTAACATCAACACAAAAAATTAACTGATATTTTTCTGATTAATCGGTCATTATTTTTTCCCAGTTATACCTTTGTATTACTAAATCACAGTAAAAGGTTACTAACAGATAATCTTTTGCTTATTTTAAATCCTTTACAATTGATGTATAAAAAAGAAAATATATTTATTTACCTTCAAAACTACATTCAAACAACCACTTTCAAAAGAAAACATCAGATAAAACTAGTCAGAAAACTTGTTGACTCTTTCTATATATTATTTTTCAGCGAGATTTCTGCTGCTGTATCACTGATGACAGATTTTATATCGGGTTTATATTTAGTAGCCTTGAGAGATATGCATGCACTACTAGTTTCATCCATCAGGTTACTCCTCTTACGAAACTCAACAAAGTTCATCGCTGAGAACAAAGATTCATAAGCATATGTAGACAAAAATATGGATAGTAATGCTGTTGCAAGGTTCTTTAAACAGATAATTTCTGGAATAATATTCTAAATCCTTAATATTTCGTTTTCCGCATTTCTCTCTCTTACTCCCGTCTCTATCACTCCCTTTTCACTATTTTCTAAGTAAACTCTAAGATCACCAATTTTTTATTTCCAAATTGAGCTACTTTGAAATTCAATCAAGTGCATTTCAAATCGTCCATGTCTATCCAATGAAAACATTTGCAAGTTTAGTTCATCCAGTTTGATACTGTCTGGAAACTTAATGAATTTTGCCGTCTCTTCCAGTTCTCTAAACCTAGCAAATTTTGCAAAGAACTGCCCAATAATTTTTACAAACAGCTTATGAAGACATTGGCGGTCTGTTATGTCATCTTTCGGGAGATCATCGATGTACCTCTTTGTGTTTGGAAAGTATCTGAATTTCTCATCATTCTACATCCTTCTTAAAAACCTCTTTAAAAAAACGGTAACCTGTGCTTTCGCGTGCCAGAAATAAGTCATCGGCGTGCCACATTTGACACGCGTGCCAAGGGTTGCCCGCCCCTGGGCTAGGCTATACTATACTATACTAATCTAGGCTAGGCTAGGCTATACTATGCTATACCATGGTAAGCTTTACTATCCTATATATACTAGGCTTTACTATGGTTTCTAGGCTAAGATAGGCCATACTATACATTGTCTGCTAGGCTAGGCTATACTATACTATACATTCTCTGCTAGGCTAGGCTATACTATACATTCTCTGCTAGGCTAGGCTAGATTAGTCTAGGCTGTCATACTATGCCAGACTAAGCTATATAATGCTAGCTAGCTAGCTACGCTAGACTATGGTATGATAAGTTCTACTATTATAGGAAATCATAAGCTAGACTTGGTTATACTAGACTAGGCTAGGCTATGACATAATCTACTGTTATACTATGCTAGGCAGGATTTACTATGTTAGACAATCTAGGCTAGTCTATACAGTACTATGCGAGGCTTTATTATGCTAGGTGAGGTAATACTATGGTAGGCTATCCTACGGTAAGCTAGGTTTTGCCAGGCTACTATTCGAGACTATACAGGCTATTATGCTATAAAATGTTATACTATTCTAGACAATAAGAGGATATGCTATGCTAGGCTTTACTATGCTAGGAGAAACTATACTACATATACTATACTATACTTTACTATACTATGTTTTGTTATGCTATGCTATGCTATATTAAACTATGTTATGTTATAATATACTATGTCATGTTATACTATGCTATAATATGATAAGCACCACTATGCAATAATATGCTATGTTATACTATGCTATAATGTGCTATGTTATACTATTCTTTACTATGCAATTAGGGTGTGACCATTTTTTTGCCTTTCCAATTCCATAAATGAGGAGTGAAAAAAGTTAAGTCCCTCCAATTTAATAAAAAATATATATATTTGAATATAATTTAGTTCAGCTTTTTATTAAACTTTTAGAAAGTTGTGACTTTTTAGTCGCAGGTGACTACATCTCACTATCTCGGTCGGTCCACGTTTTTTTTTTTTTTAATAACATTGGCAAAGTCCTGCCATGTTAGCCAGGCAATTATTTTCTTTTGGCAATAACATCATAACTATTCAAGCAGATTCTAACGAAATTTGAAACCATTATGTTGTTTTACATTCTCTTTCAAATGATATAATTGGCAAAGTCCTCACAAGGTTAGCCAGGGAATTATTTTGTTTTGCCAATTATCTTAACTATCCGGCCGATTCTAACGAAATTTGAACCCATTGTATTGTTTTACATTCTCTTTCGAATAATTACTACGGTCCTCCTAAGGTTAGCCCGAGAATTAGGGTTTTTTTGCAATAACATCATTACTATTCGGCTAATTCTAACGAAATTTGAAACCCTTATATTGTTTTACATCCCCTTTCAAATAATATAATTGCCAAAGTCACCCAAGGTTAGCCAGTGAATTAGTTTTATTAGGACAATGACATCATAACTATTAGGCCGATTCTAACGAAATTTGAAACCTTTAAGGCGTTTATATTCTTTTTCGAATGATAGAATTGCCAAGATCCTCCTAAGGTTACTCCGGGAATTATTCAAAGTTTTCAAAGTCGTAAGGATATAAAATAGAATAAGTGAGGGCACGCGACCTTTTGGTCAGCAGCCCTTGTTTGTTTTTGTAATATTGTAACTATTCGGTCGATTCTAACAAAATTTGAAACCCTTATGTTATTTTACATTCTCTTTCGAATGATACAATTGGCAAAGTCCTGCCATGTTAGTTAGCCCTGGAATGATTTTGTTTTGGCAATAACATAACTATTCGGCCGATTCTAAGGAAATTTGAACCCATTATATTGATTTACATTCTCTTTCGAATGATAGAATTACTAAGGTCCTCACAAGGTTAGTCCGGGAATTATTGAAAGTTTTACCGATCGTAAGGTCATAAATCAGAATAAGTAAGATCACGCACCTTTTGGTCAGCAGACCTTGTTTTTTTCGTTATTTGGTTTTTAATCTCGCCTAATGGTAGTCTGTGGTGTAAGTACGGCGATTTTTGCCCTAGTAGGCAGTCGCCAGAAGAGCTCTTAAAATTGAAAAAAAAATGGCCTCCCAAGGGCACCTCAGCCTACATCTCATTTCTCTTGAATTTTTTTTTAATTTTAGTTTTCTTGTTATTCCTGTTGCCTTATGTTTTAGAATAAGAGCTTAAAGCTAGGTTTTTGTTTGTACCTTCGGCGGTTTTGCATTCATTGGTAACGGTCAGAATGCATAGTTAAAATTAAAATTCATCCCACTTAAGAAAAATTAACCTGGTTGCGTAAAGGTTTATAACACAACTTAGGTGATTGGGGTGGGAAAAAACGAGTGAACTAACATACCGTTTCTTAAATTTACTTCATGGTGGAATATAAACTGTGATTAATAATTAATTATTCAGATACTGTGGAGGGATTATTGTAGGGATGCCCGTTTAAAAAAAAAAAAAATCTCGAGAGGGGTAGAGGGAGTGACAATGACCTCACGTGACTAGTTAAGAATGGCGGAGACTTCATTGAGCAGCTTCGTAAAAGATGAATAATTCCCCCCCCCCCATCTCCCTCCCCCTCTACAAGTTTCGGGAAGAGAATTCCGGAGGATATGGAAGGTCGCCATTTAGATTGTTTGGGGGTGAATTTATCATTCATTATTCATGTATTCATCTATTTACTTACGAGAAGCGAAAACCAACGAGGGTATCGTAACTAGTTTCACGAGGTTTGAAGTGAAGGGAAAATGGTTGAAAGGACCATGACCTGATTAAACCATTATGTAGGCCTAGGGTCACCGCGCAACTTTCTTTGACCCTACTCCGTTCCATAAAGTCGACGATTAGGAGGATCGGGAGAAACTGCCATGGAGGTCCTCAATGAGGGTGTGGGTATTATTTTAGACCCTTCCGGAACAACGGTGTCTGTGCTCGTACCAATGTTTTTTTTTTTTTCATCTTGTGGAGTTCGTAATTTTAGGGAATATAATCTTCCGACGAACCACCCTAGGTTTGTGTGTACATTCGTTCGTTTTCCAGCGTCAGGATTTGGGTGGGATGAAGCTTTGTCATTGCGCTCTTTTTTCATCCCTAACTTTTTAGTCTAGGATGACTCTTACATCTCACCATGTCGGTCGGTTGGTTGGTGGGTCCCCGTTTTTTTGGGGGGGGTAATAACATTGTAACTATTCCTCCGATTCTAACAAAATTTGATACCCTTATGTTGCTTTACATCTAGTTTGAATGATAGAATTGCCAGTGTCCTCCCAAGGTTAGTCCGGGAATATTGAAAGTTTTGAAGGTCGAATAAGTGAGAGCACGCGACTTTGGGTCAGCAGACCTTATCTTCATTACTACTAGTTTCGTTTCGTTTGCTTTCATCCCCTATGTTGGCTGCATTACCCCTCGCGAGGGATTTTTCTTTCGTGGGATTGCGACTGTAGTTCGCGCGTATTCGTTGCCGTATATCCTGAAATACTACGGTATCTGCCCCAGGAATTTGTAATGCCCAGGATATTAATCTTTGAGAGCAACCAAAATTATACCCTTGTTTCCTTTTAAAAAGTGATGTTTGAGATGGGTCGTTTCAAGTAGGTATATAAAATGATCACTATTGTAGATAAAGCCTAGCTTGGCACGTTTTTATATTTAGAAGAAAACATGGCTAGGAGACAGTTTGAAAATTAAGAAAAAGCTGCAAGTTGAAACTGCGAAAGTTTTTCTTCACTCTTGTCATAATGTACTGGGAGAAATTGTTAATCATGTTAGTTTGAATGGGTTTAAGATAAAGCTGGTTCAATATATGAATCGGGAAGTCGTATGAAGTTTTGGAAAATACCGGAAACTATATACTGTATAATGTAAATATTGATAAATACATATAATAGATTATCAAAGCATGTACTCGAAACGTCCCTTTATGGGCTTGGAAAAGTTCTATTGTACTTGTTCGGTGTTGACGTTGTTCTTTGAACTGTATTGAGTTTCATTTCGGGGAACTTGGTTTTGTGGCTAGGTGTAGGTTGGACTGATTGGGAATGAGTTTGATCACCTCTGGTAGGCCATTGTTACCCTTTGTCATCTCACTTTTTTTTATTGTAGACTTGGTTATTCTTAGGAAGATTTGAGTTACCCTCCTTTCTTTGTTTGCTTTCCACCCTCGCCCACAAGAGGGTGCCCCGTATCGTCTTAGACATGGAGGAGCGGCAAGCCTTCTCGGATCTAGTACCCTCAGCAGTCTCGAACTAAGTTGAAACTCCCTAGGCTTTATTTCACACACACACACACATATATATATATATATATATATATATATATATATATATATATATATATATATATATATATATATATATATATATATATATATATATATATATATATATATATATGCAAATTTTGTTGAAGACCATTGTGTATTTTGCCTTAATTAATTTCCTCTGGCAACTTTTTCTTCTATCTTTTTTATTCCATCTTGTAGATGGTGGATCACTTGTCCAGTATTCGTTTCTTTTTTAAATGAATGTGTTTGGTAAAAACCAAACCAAATTGCTAAGCTTTTGATCTTATTCGATCATCTTCAGAGCGTTTTGAAATGTTCTTGCCTCCTTTATATATATATATATATATATATATATATATATATATATATATATATATATATATATATATATATATGTATATGTATATGTATATGTATATGTATATGTATATGTATATATATATATATGTATATGTTTGTTTGTTTGTTTTACTTTGATCCTCCGTCGTAGCTTTCAAGCCTTTCAATTGTTTTTTATTATGCTAATTATCTCTAGTTTTATTTTATTAAGTTATTCATTTATTATTTTCAGTTTAAGTATTAGTTTGGGCACTTCGCCTCTTTTCGTTTATTTTAGTCTATCTTCCTCTTCTTATTATAGTTGGTTAATTTTGTTGATTTGTTCTTCTTCACTTCTCTGTGTTTGATAAATTTAAGTTGGGCACTTGGCTTCTTTTTGTTAAGATGAATTATCTTAGATTTAAGTTTTAATTGAGTTAAATTTGGGCACTTCGCCTTAATTTGGTAAAATTAGTTATCTTGGATTTAAGTTTGTTATTTTCCTTTGTATAATTCTATGTATATATCGGTAGTACGTTCTCTCTCGCGCAGGCTCTTCCGCTTGGGAATAGAGCTGTTCTTCCAATAGCGCGTCTTCTGTTTCCTCGTATGTTTAGATCGTTGTTTATAGTTGGGAGTATTTCCTTATCTATTTTGTACCAAGTCTTTCTCCCTAGCCTTTGGATCTCAATATTGATCGGTTTTAGTCCGATTCTTTCATGTAGAACCGATTGCCGAATATGGTCGATCCTTAGCGTGCCAGTTATCAGCAGTGTGGCTTTATTCTGCACCTTCTTCATCGTTCTGAGAGAGTTACAGCATGCCATCTGCGTGATCACAGCCGAGTACACTAGGACTGAGCGTATCAGGGCCATGTGCAGCTTTTTCTTATTTGGCACGTTGAGGCTTCGGAAACGGTTAAGTTTCTTCAGCACTCTTGGTATTTACGTGGGCCTTGTAACCTGTTTTGTAGAGTCGAAAGCCCAGGACTTTTCCCTCGTTAGAGTACGGATAGAGTTCGTTGTCGACGAGAACGTCGTCTACTTTCCGGCGGTTCATTGGAATTATAGTGAACTTCTGGCGGTTGGTTTTTATCTTCCACTTTTTTTCGTAGCGATTGATGTTAATCTCGGCAGCTGTTGCCTTTGCTTGGCTTCCAGCTTTCCTGAATGGACTTAGGACGATTTGAATGATGTCACTGCATATTGCAGATACATCGAATCGTACCTCACTGGAGCAGGTAAGTCAATTGTGTACACGAGGTACAACAAAGGACTCATACAGCTGCCTTGTGGAACTCCCGCCTGAGTTCGAATTCGGGTCCTTTGCAGCTCTCGATCGCGATTTGTGCTATTATATCCGTGACATAGTTACAAAGGACCCTTTCCAGCATTGGATTTAGCTGGAGATTGAGGATATTGAACTGTAGCCCTCTCTGCCATACCTTATCGAAGGCCTTTACATCCCGCAGCACCACCTCTACGTACCTTCTCTCAGCTTGCTGCAAGCGAGTTTTTCTGTTAGGAGGGTGAGGGCTATTTCCGTTCCTTGTCCCCTGCGGAACCCGTGTTGCTGAGGTTTGTGAGCTCCTAACTCGGTTAGTTGTTCTTGGAGCCTATCAGCCAGGAGCATCTCGTAGACTTTCGCAACGAATTCCAGCAGGGTGATTGGCCTGTAATTTACCAGTAGATCAAGGGGTTTACGTCGGGTATATAAATTACGTTAGCGATCTTAAAACCCTCAGGATAGCGTTGTAAATGTTTGTAATTTCCTGAACGATCTACGGTGGGGCACTTACCAAGTTGTTTCTGGTGATGTCCGTCCAACCTGGTGCCTTTTGTTGAAAGGCTCTCACAGTGGCCATGACCTCCTCTGGTGTTATGGGACGGCCATGGCCCGCCCTTTCCCTGCCTTCGTCTACTTGATGTTGTGGGTGCGTACTGTGCATAACCTAATTCAATTCTTCGATCAGTTGGCCTTCGAATTCCTGGTCGAACTCATTGTTTTCTTCTGGGGTGACCCTGAAAACGTTTTTCCAGAAATTCCTGAATCTGTCTTCCAGAACTGCCGGGTCCTCTATATAGTCTCCGTTCTCTTTTATTCGAACCTTTGTTCTTGCTGTTAGTCCCTTTAAGTTCTTGACTTGACGCCAGAATTTAGCCGGGATGAGTTCGCTATCGACTTTGGCTATCAGGTTGTTCCAAATTTCCTCCTGTTGAAGTTTGATAGCCTCTTTTAGCTCGGTGCTTAGGCGTCAAAGGAGCGAGCTTCTTTCCCGGTTAGGACCTTCCCGTCTTATCTCTTCTTACACTTCCTTGTGAACACGAGCGATCTCTCTCAACTCATCTGTCCATCTGGGCTGAGGTGTTTTATACCCAGTTTCGGGTATGCACTCGCGGTCCGCTTCTACTATGGACGTAGTTATCCTCTCCAGCTCCCAATCCATCTCCTCAAATGCCGCCTCGCTTAGGTCAGCTGGGGCATATTGACTGAGTCGTCTCTTCTAACGATCCCAGTTGGCCAAGGCGTAGTTTTTTCTGAGAGGGACTGGAAGCTGGATCGCAGCGAGAGATACTGTAATGAGTATCGCTATGTGATCACTTGTGACTGTTGTACCCGGCTCACTATGATAGTTGTAGGGGAAGCCTTCACTTGTTAAGATTATGTCAGGTTTGGTTGCTGATCTGGAAGTCATATAGATCGGAAAATCTGACCCTATTCTCTGGATGTTTTTTCTTCCCATAATCCGTTCCAAGTTTCGGCCTCTTTCGTTGGTACTAACCATAGCCCACCGCACGGCATCTTGCATTGAAGTCTCCCCCTAAGAATGACATTCTGCGGTGTTCGAACAGTGGGTAGAAGTTATTTAACAGGAGATAGGCTCGACGAGGGCTTTGATAGGCTGCAACTATCACGAGGTCCCCTACCAATGTGTGGAGCTCGATCGCCACAAAGGATTCATCAAGTTCTGGTAGTTGTTTGAACGAGGTGTTCCCCGTGACAGCTATTGCAACACCATCAAACCTTTCCTGAAAATGATTTTTCATGACTACTCTGTAGCCCGGTATTTTAAGTTGACCAGCTGTAGTGTCGATACCGTGCTCAGTTATAAGAATGATGTCGGGGTCAAGCACTCGGAATATGTTTCCATATGCCGTAGCTTTCCCCTCCCATGCGTTTACGTTGAGTGTCAGAATCCTCATTCTATTGCTTACTCTCTCCAGGTTGTTTCTTTTAGTGTTTTGGGGTGATGTTCTTCTTCCTCCCACTTATGTTTTTTTTCTGAACTCGGCGTTTGAAATCTGCAGTGAAAGAAAACGATTTTTAAAGGGTACTTATTCGCCTTGGTTAAACGTAACGTTAGAGGAAATGGAATTTTTAAAATACTTTTAATGTACGATTCCAGTTTGTCGCTTGACTGTTGATGTCCGGCTTATCTTCATTTATTAATATGGTTTCTAAGATGTTGAGCCTCGCTTTATTAACCTCTTTTCTTTTAATAATGGTGTTGTCAACGAGCATATTACTCGTTAGGTTAATATTATGTACACTCTCCATATGTTTTTTTGGCCCTCTGCTGTGTAGATGCATACTCAAACGCCTTGAAAGTGTGGTAGATGTCATGCCAATATATTTAGTTATTATAAAGCTTACAGTCTTTATTGGGGTAGGTAAACTCTGTTGGTTGACTTGAGATTCGAGGAGTTAGGGCAGATGTTATTTTTCATCAGAAGGTTGCTAGCTTTTGTAGTTATATAATAGATGATGAGTTGGATTTTATCGGTTTGATTTTTAACCTTGATGTTACGGTTAATAATCTTGATGTTTTTATCATCTATTTTATAGGCCGTGGACATCTGGTTTCTGTAGTACACTTTGATGTTATTGACTTCTCCATGATTACTTACAGTTTTATCCGCATTACAAACATGCGGATAAAACTGTACCTTACCTTTTGACTGCTAAGATTTTTGTACAATTTACGTTTCTCTTGGTATGTGACATTCGCAAAAGGAGGAAACCGCTTGTGAAGTTTACCTAACGCCTCCGAAGATTTTTTCGATTATCGAAGTCTTCATGTGTGAAACCTTTTTCACCCGCCAATTATAATCTGTGAGTGTTAAATATTCAACACCACAAAAAGTGCCAGTGCCACCTACAACCCTGGAGTACGGCAAGTTACCAGACGACATTTCTGCTATACAAAAGGTAAAGTGCTAATTGGACTTGGAGTTTTTATCTATCTTTTTTCGCTATTCTGGTCTCTTATCTTCTCTACACCTATGGCTAAGACGACTATGACATCAAAATGACGGATGACGTACTCAGGATCAGTCTGAGGACTCTCCCCGAAAGGACTAAGCCTGATCGGGGGGACGTCTTCTCCATAGTCTACGGGGAGCTTGATGTAGCCCTCGTTAGACTAATCGACACGCCTTTTGGATACACGGCCATCTGCCAAAGGGAAAGTGATGCCGAGCTCCTGGCCTCGCCCAAGGGAGCGAAAGTTTTTGGTGAAATTAATTTGTCACCCCAAATCCAGGCACACCTCAATGTCGTCTGCCGTCGGCTCGACTCATGGGTGGGTCATCATACGAGCGCCGAAATCTCAAGAAATTGAGAGGAATCACCCCTGAGCTAAGGTCTCGGAGGTGATCAAGTTTAAAGACTACACCCATGTCTTTAAAGTCGTGTTCGCTGACACTGGGATGGCGCTAAAGGCCAAAGAAGTTGGACTCCTTCTTTTCCACGTCTGGGTCTGCCCTGACCAAATAGAAAGGGAAGAATTTACGCAAATTCAAACCTGTTTCAAGTGCTACAAGTTAAACGAGCACACCACTAAATCTTGCCCCAAAACAGAATCCATCTGCTCTATCTGCAACAAAACTGGGCATATATGGCGTGACTGCAGCAGCTCCGAGAAGCGTTGCATTAACTGCAACGAGGAGCATGCAGCCATGGCAGTGTCCTGGCCGGCAAAGAAGGCTGCAATAAAAAAAAACAACAACAGCAGAAGAAGGAGGAAGAAGAGGCCCGAACCAATACGACTTATGCCAAAGTGGCAAAGGCGGCAGTCGGCGAGGCAGCAGCTCAACGCACCTACCTCAAGGTAGAGAGCGAGCAGTCGACCAAAACCATGTGCTGCATTTACTATGCGCACATTGCCAATTTAACACACCCCGGCTCGTTCAAGAGAGCTCAACCAAATGCTCAAAAACAACGGGATGGATGAGATGTGGTTCCCCGAGAACCCACGCTCGGAGAAAGTCCTTCGCATCCAGATGCAGCCCCCAGAACTAAGACCAGCCGCTCCAATAACAACTGATGTTCCCGCTCTACTAACCCAACCCAACAAGATTCCGAACCAAAGACGGCCACAACAAATGAATCCGCCACTATCGTTTCCGAGGTGAACATCACTTAGAGGAACTAAAAACAAGCACCGACTTTGTAGCCGCTCCAAGCGATCACCCATCCGGCACTGGGGCAGGTCAACCTCTTCATCGAAGGAGGGCAAACATGCCTACCACGGGAGGAGGATTGAATTAAAAATATACACCACTGAGGACGTCCGCTTCTCCGAAGAAAAAAAAATGATAAAGATGTGAGCGACGGAGTGACCACAGGAAGATACAAATGGGAATACTCCCAAGACATCCCAGAGAAGGTTGTCGAAGAGGCCCTCATCGGTATGGTCCGGCTCAACCAGGACGCATTTGTAACCCTAACTAACTGAAGAGTTCAATAAAAAGAGATCCGGCAAGTGCCGATCTCCTCCAGCTAGCCTCTCCACCCCCAAGAAATACGTTAACAGGAACGACTAATTGACAGACAACATGGACAGACTAAAAACGGACTTGACAATCGTACAAATGAACAGTGACGAATGGATCGAAAAACAAGTGACTTATGGCAACATTATTAGGAATTGCGACCCTGATATCGTTATGATATCAGAACACGGTATAGACACCTCACAGAAGACTATGAAGATATTTAATTACTGCGTGACAACTAAAAACCATAGCCAGGAACGTTTTGATGGCGCCGCCATCGCAGTCAAGAAAGATATTCTGTTCAAACTCCTCCCTTTAGACGAATCCTATCTGGCCATTGAGGTCCAAACCACCCTGGGGACACTTGTGGTATCAACAGGGGACCAACCCCCAAGACGAGACTATATCCCGATGCACAACTTTCCCCAGCTGTGTACACACGGGAGCACAGTCCTGTTCGGGGGGGACCTCAACGCCAGATGCCAGGAATCCGGTTATACCGGAGCTAAACAAGAAGGGAAAGAACTTGATGAACCTTATTGACAGAGGTATCATTGCCCGCATCGGGTCCGACTTCCCCACCTTTATCACAGACACCTACGCAACCAAACCAGATATCGCCCTAACCAGCCCGTAATTTCCCTATAACTACCATATTCAGCCCGGACCTCTAATCCCCAGCGACCACGTCGCTACCTTTATCAAAATCGCATCCAGCCACATTCAAATACCCGTCAGGGAGCGAAAATGCTACTCCCGAGCGAACTGGGAAGAGTGCCGTACGCTTCTCGGTGAATTCAGAGCTTAGCCCCTAGAAGAAGCCACCCTAGAGGAGATCGACCAGGAACTGGCAAGATTGACGGAGGCAATGGTGGAAGCGGACCGCGCAACGGTACCAAAAATCTCGTTCAAAACGTTACCAGCACCAAGGTGGACCCAAGAACTTTGACCTATCAGACGAATACAAAAGACTCTTCGAAGATATTTGAGTGACTAGCACAGACAGAATTAAAAACAGACGGTTACGAACACTTAGGACAGAGATGAAGACTCATAACAGAGCAACAGCAAGCGCTCTGGAATGACCTTGTCGACAAACTTGACGAAGAGAAGGATCCCCGAACATTCTAGAACTCACTATCCAGACTGAAGGGTAAGCTGCCTGACAAAACCATTCTCCTCAGTAATGATGACGCGACAAAAATGGACGCGACAGAAACGGAAGAGGAGTTCAGAAGCTACTGGAAAGATGTATTTTCCATCACTCCAGAAGAAAACGAACTCTTCGACCTAGACTTCGAAGAACGAATTCATGACCAATTAAGACCTGTACTAGACAGGACATACCCCTTTAATAACGCGACTGCTGACAGAGAGATGGCAGGTTACGGAAGAAGAGTAACGACAGAAGAATTACTACCGACACTACGTTCCTTCAAACAGAGAGCACCAGGAAAAACAAGATTGACCAAACTCAACTGGGTGAACGCCCCCCGAAACATCTTAAGAGGGGCTGGTCAATCTAATGAATGCGTGCATGAACGTCGGCTATTTCCCAGACGAATGGAAAATCGCCAAAATGATCTTCATTCCAAAAGCCGGGAAACCGTCCGACAGACCAGCAAATTCCAGACCCATCTCCCTCCTCGAAGTGGCTGGCAAGGTCTTCGAGAAGATCCTTGGTAGTCGAATCCAAAATTTTATGTAGGAAAACACCCTCCATAATCAACACCAGCATGGATTTAGAAGAGGGAGAGGGATTGATACGGCGTTAGCAATCATCACCGAAAAACTGGCGAATTTGCTAGCCAAAAAAGGTACGCTGACCTGGTGCTCAGAGATGTGAAGAAGGCATTTGACAAAGTATGGAGAACTGGGCTCCAGTTTAAAATACTAAGACTCAGACTAAACCCAAGATTGGAAAAAAATATTTGCGACTACGTGACAGACAGAAAAGCATACTTACAAATATACAACCATACTGGACCAGACTTCAAACTAACTGCAGGCGTACCGCAAAAGGGGGGGGGGGCTAAGCCCCCTCCTTTACAATATATATATATATATATACCCTCGACCTACCCGATCCAGTCAGGGAGGACACCCTGTATGTTCAGTTCGCGGACGACATCTCTCAGATTATGACTGCCTCCTTCAAAAATCCTGACCTCATGGCACAAATTACCGCCAGAGAAATCGACCACATCAACAGGTTCGAAAGAAGATGGAAGATCGCCACGAACACCCCAAAGTTTAAGGCTATTCCATTATTCCGTAAGAAACGGGCCCATATCGAGACCGATAACGCCCGGATTCCTTACAGTAACGACGGGACAGTACTTGGACTAAAGATAGGTAGTAAGGCATGCGGTACTCACGTTGCTCAGGCAGCAGCGCTAGCGCGGGTAGAGCTTTCAAAGCTGTTCAGGTTCCCAGACTTGAACACAGCTAACAAAAAAAAAATCTACAACGCACTCATAAGATCGAAGCTACTGTATCCACCAATACCTATCAACACTAGTTCCAAAAACAAAGTACGACTCCTGCAAAGGGTTCAAAACAAAGGTGTACTGCTAATAACAGGCACCAGGAGGAGAGAAAGAGGCAGAGGGACGTTCACCAAGGCATCCAGTTGACTCCAATCAACATGGAGCTGCAAGGAAGGGCCCGAAAAATCTGGGAGAAAATCCAAAGACTCTTGACGGACGAAATCAGACAGAGACACATTGACATTCCGTTACATGACGTAAACAGAAGAAGACTGGACTTTGTCAGTAGCAAAGCACATACAGAAAGACGAGAAGACCCAATATACACATAAAACTAAACACTCCAAACAATGAAATACACAAGTTTGAACAAGAAGAAGAATACTGAAGACACTTAAGCGAACAACGAGTGAAACACAGAACTTACAACAACAACTTACAAAGGCTTGAACGCTACAAAAACCGCTACAAGTTACAACACAACGAACACTCAACCAATAACATTAAAAAACAAACAACCACACAAACAAAACATGCTATTCAATAGCAACCCAAACTACTAAGAAATAAAAAGAAGCAGAAAACAGTACGAATAACAACAAGAATATTAGAGCAATAACAAAGAGAACAACACCAACCACTGACAAATGCCTGCGATTCCCTATCACCAGGGGTTTTCTACCCCCCCCCCCCCCTCTATCCTTTTCATCAGAGAAATCTATCCCTACCTATCTATCTTCCACTATTATATACATATATGTGTGTATGTGTTTACCTTTTCACTACTTTTTATATTCAAGTCGAAGTCCAAGTACCTTACCTTTTGATAGGTCGAATTCATCATGTCTGGTCGTGGCAAAGGAGGAAAAGTTCAGTGATATATTTTTTCAACGCCCTCCAGAAAATTCTACAACTCAAAACCCCGAATTCACAAGGGAATACACTAAGCGGACCCCCCTCCGGTTAATAGCAGGGCATCAAAAACCTGGCAGGCAAACCATATTCGAGACCATATTTGGAGAAATAAACATCGAGCTCACCCGTCTCATCGAGACACCAAACGGGTGGGCGGCGATTTGCTGGAAGAACAAGGATATTTATGTCTTTGTTTCAGAAAAGGCTAAAGAACCCCTTCGCAAGATAGGGATAGAAGCAGTAGCCCCCCACGAGTTAATCGAGAGGCGCACCGTCATTCTAAGGAAAGTTGACCCCTTCTTCTTGGATAACTCCACCGAGGATATCAAAGCCGAACTGAACTCCAAACAGGCATGGGCAAAGATAGACAAGGTGGAAAAAATCGGGAAGATGTTAATTCAAATCCTTTAACAGCAGTGAGATGGCTCAGAGAGCGATGAGGGATGGCCTCCTGGGGTTCTACCTACGGATAGCTCCAGAGCAGATCGAAGCAGAGGAATATATTTACCTAGAAAACTGCCAAAACTGCCTCGCGCTCGAGAGTCACTCGACTAAAGAATGCCCGACGAAAGAGCAAACATGTGCGGCATGCTCCAAAACTGGCTACAGTTGGAGAGACTGCCGAGAAGAGCGTGAAAAATGTGCTAATTGCGGATGGGAAAATCGGGCTCTGGCCATGAGATGCCCTCTACGCAAAGAAATGATACGGGCGAAACGAGAAAAGCTAAAAAAGGAAAAGGAGGCAAAGGCCCGAGTAGATTCCTACGCCACAGCAGCATCGGCACCAATAAACACGCAAACACCGGAAAGAGTAACTCCGAAACTTGTCATGCCGGTCGAGTGCAAGAAAATAATGACAATGGTCATCGTCGCCCACCTGGGGAACCTTGTGCGCTCCGGCAGCTTCTCGGAGGAGCTAAACAACATGCTACAACATAATGGAGTAAAAAAAAAGTTGTGGTTTCCGCCAAACCCAGCATCTCAAGATGTATTAAACATCAAGTTCGTCGATGACACAGACGGAGAACACAAAAAAGTAACGGTTCCAAACAAGGAACATCAACATCAACCTAAAAACACAAAAGAAGACGTAAACCACGAAAAGGAAAAAAAAAGAAGGCGAAGCAAGGAAAGAAAACGTCGAAAACACAAAAAATAGCCCGAAGGAAAAGAGAACGAAAAAGAAGAACACCAGATCAGCATCAAAGCAAGAAGAAGAAGAAAAACAAATACAAACAGACGAAGAATCGGAAGATGACCAAAGTTACTCCGGAGTGCCCCTAACGAAAAAAATCGAAGTCCTGGAAAAAGGACATTTTTTCGACGGGGAAGAAGTGAACTTAAAAGTTTGGGGGATTATAGGACATCGACCTGAAAAAAACAATAATGTGAAAGTAGTGCAAGGAATCAGAAGTGGGGAATTCAAGTGGACCTTTGAGGGGCCGTGGTCTCCAAAGGAAATTGAAAGCGTCCTGTGTAGTGGAACAATGTATATTCCGGACTCGAGTTTATACACAGTAAACGGGACAATATACAAGAACATAAAGTGCGGAATGAAGACCTCAGAGATAAACTAATGGTAAAAAGTAGTGAAAGTGACAAACAATAAAGTAAAATTCCTATAATTAACAGTGTATAAACATGAAATGTATAAAGTGATAATAGTTAATACGAAAGTACTAGTGAATTGTGAATCTAGAAACTAATAGAATTAAAGATAGTGAATAAAACCAAAATAAAAGTTCCAAGAGTGAAGAGCCCTGAAATATAAACTCGGCAAAAACAAAGTGCGAACAATGAACTCAATAATTTATAAGTAAGCGTACATTAAATATAATCATTAAATAAATTTTAAACTGAAGAATATATAGCAATATTAGTATGAATAGTAATATAGTAAACAAATAAGAATAGTAAAATAAATACTAAATAAATTTAACATTGATAACTAAAAGATATAATTAGATATAATAATTAAAGTTCGCATGTGAAATTTAATCAAAATGCGAATTAGTAAACCATCAAACAAAGATTGTAATAATAAACTCAAGTATTAATGTAAATATAAAACCATTCCAGTGGTGTACAAATTAAATGCAAAAATGATGTAAACTACCCTTCTCAACTATAGTTTCATTTTCAACACTTTATTTACTTTTGCATTGTATAAACTGGATTGCATATAGATGTAAAGGTGAAAATACCCTCTTGTACCCCATTTTTCTCAAATAAATATATCATCATCTTTCACTTAACTTTCTGCCCCACCATTTTACTTCCCCCATACTCAAGCCTGTCACACTGAGGAAAAGTTATGCGAAAGCTAACTGGGAGCAGTACAGAGAAATGCTCAAGCACCTATCAGCCAGCTGACCTGGATGACGCAAATCTTGAGGAAATTGATGAGGAGATTGACAAGATCACTAATCTCCTCATTCATGCTGACGAAAGATGCGTCCCCAGAATCTCGTACAAAATGCTCTCACAACCTAGGTGGACGGACGAAATGAGGGATATCGCTAGGAAACACAAAAATGAGGAAGTCGGTAGGACAGGCCCAACCCAGGAAAGGGCAGCCCAAATGAGACAGCTAAGCGAGGAACTAAAAAACATAATCCTCAAGAAACAGAAGGAAATCTGGGACGATATCATAGGCAGACTAGACAGGAAGAGAAATCATATACGTTTTTGGAATAGCATCCGAATACTTAGGGAATTGCCTTCCAGGTCTGGGGTAAAAATAAAGGAAGGCGACATCATCATAATAAAGGATCCGGATTCTCTCGAAAGGAGATTCAGGAGCCATTGGAAAGAGTTCTTTGCAATATCACCCGAGGAGAACGACAATTTCGACCAGGACTTCGAAGACCAACTGCTCGAGGACCTCGGAGCGATGATACGTAGGACCCACCCACAACCGCAAGTATCTAGAGAGAGAGATGGTTAACCACTAGCGCCCTATTACCATTGAAGAGACCATTAACACCATAAGTTCCTTCAAACAAAGGGCCCCCGGTTCGTCTGGGCTCACTAAGAACAACTTAGTGAATGCCCCACGGCAAATTATTCAGGGCATGGTGAACACCATGAACGTATCCCTGAATACAGGCTACTTCCCAGACGGGTATAAGGTGGCTAAAATCATCTTTATCCCGAAAGAAAATAAGCCCCCAGATTAAGTGGCTAACTATCGCCCAATCTCTCTCCTAGAAATACCCGGCAAGATCTTAGAGATGATTGTAGCCAACAGGCTACAAAATCAACTCGACGAGTTGTGAGCGCATAACCCACAACAACATGGGTTTCGACCAAAAAGGGGTACTGAAACAGCCCTTGCGCTCCCAACAGAAAAGATCGCACACTGCCGAGCGAAGGGTCAATATGTAGACATCGTGATGAGGAACGTGCAGGAGGCCTTTGGCAAGGTTTGGCTGAGAGGACTACAATACAAGATCCTACGTCTCCAGCTAAACCCAGTCTTGGATAGAATTCTTTATGACTTCATCATGGACAGAAGGGCGCGTATCATGATCGAAGAGCACAAAGGACCAGAATTCGAACTCAAAGCGGGCGTTTCCCAGGGGAGCTGCCTGAGTCCCCTGCTTTACCTGGTCTTCACCATCGACCTCCCTGCTCCAATACACAGGGACACGATATACCTGCAATACGCAGATGACGTCACCCAGATCGTCCCCAGTAGGGTTAGGAGAGCAAGGGATCAGGCGAACATCACCATTACAGAGATCTCGAACATCAACCAATACGAGTGAAGATGGAAAATCCGGAGAAACGGGGAGAAATTTAAGATCTTCCCGTTGTGCCGCAAGTTGACGTGGCCCATTGTAATAGATGGGAGGAGATATTGCTACTCCGCCGAAGTCACCATCCTGGGCCTAAAAATCTCCGACCACGGATACTCGAGTCACTACAAGGAGAGGCAGAATATGGCGAAGAGAGAAATCTCTAAGCTATATAGGTTCAGAAATCTTAGCTCGGCGAATATCAGGAAAATATACCTGATGTTTATCCGGGCTAAGCTCATCTACCCTGTAGTAGTGACTCAAACGGCCAGCAAGACCGCTATGAGGAGGCTCCAGCGAGTGCAGAACTCTGCATCCCTCTGCATAACTAAAAGCAGACGAAGAGAGCATCTCCTGCAGAGAGACCTGCACCGCAGACATCGTCTACAGCCCATTAATGTCGCAACCCAGAAACTGGCCAAAAAGGTCTGGTCTACAATGGCCAATGATATCCTCCCAGAATTAAGAAGAACTGGTGGCAGAATTAACATCCCTGCCAGATTGCACGGGAAGGTCGCTCGAAACCTGCGCTTCCCAAGCACTAGACTCTGTTCCGAGGAAAACACAATACCAATCTACACATAAACATAAACAACACAGAGTATGACACAATAAACTACGAGACAAGATTAAACTCACAATCAACGAATAACAAGCAAATACAACAGATCAAAACACGAGGTATAACAATAAATTTGAACACTAATAAAGGCTCGAAAGCTCAACATCGCACGAAAACTAGAATATAAAACAAAGAAACAAATACAGAGAAGAACACAAAAGAAGAACGCACACAGAGACAAACAATTGACAACATCAACAAAACAAAAAAAGGAAAAATAAAATAACTAAAGAATAAAAACGCCTGCGATGCCCCCTCAAACAAGGGCAACCCTACTTTACTTTCACCAACTATCTTCTACTACTATCTAAATCTTCCACTATTGATTACACCAGAAACTTTCTGCCAGATCCTCACTCCACTCATTACATCGATAAAGGAGGCAAGAACATTTCAAAACGCTCCGAATATGATTGAATAAGATCTAAAGCTTAGCAATTTAGTTTGGTTTTTACAAAACACATTCATTTAAAAAAGAGATGAATACAGGACAAGTAATCCACCATCTACAAGATGGAATAAAGAAGATACTTAAAAGAAGAGAAAGTGGCCAAAGGAAATTAATTAAGGCAAAATACACAATGGTCTTCAACAAAAAAAAGTAATATATATATATATATATATATATATATATATATATATATATATATATATATATATATATATATATATATATATCCAAAAAATTACAGTAGGGTACGTGCAACTATAGGGATAAAACCACAGTAATATAAAATTAGTTGTTATTACTGTAGTTTTATCCATATATATATATATATATATATATATATATATATATATATATATATATATATATATATATATATATATATATATATAATTATATTTTACCCTTGTTTTACTCTTTACATCCTTCTTATCACCTATTTTCTTGCTGGGCGCCTAATTTCGCAGGCTAGTCGGCGACCAGCTTTCGTCCATTCATCCCCTGGTTAGGACCGGGAGGGAGGGTAGGAGGCTGGTTCACTCCTCATGGACCCGGTTGAAGTAGTGGGTTTTAGGATGTTTCCATTCTTCCGACTCTCCCTCCCCCCCTTATCTTTTTTATATCTTTGTGCAGCATGGGCAACCTTGCTGAGCCCGACGTTGGTATTTCACCTTAAATTCGAGGCAAAAAAAAATTTTCCTTCCATATTCGTTGATGCCGCGTTGGATTACATAAATATCATCCGATTTTTCATGGAGACTTCCCTTGATTGAGGGGCGCGATTTATATGCTCCGGAGAATGGTGCCCCCTCTCGGCCTTGGCGCCGCTTTGCCTAACTTCTCCACTTTCTTTCAGAATATTTCTTCTGGTCGAGGTGCCCTTGTTAGCATGTTTTGGGGGTATTTTCCTCGTCCCGGGGGGGAGGGGGCTGGTTGGAGTGGAGGACTCACGGTTAAGTAGAGGATGCCAAGTTTTTACGCGACAGCCTCGTCGATCTCTCCCTGGCTCAAATCGAGACTCCGTCCGGTCACTAACTCTGGCCAATGTGGCTTAACATGTGTCTCAGGGGTTGGGAATCCGAGTTGCCCGCGATGGAGCGTCACGCGGAATCTGTAAAGAAAGTGGCAAAGTGAAAATGTATGGAAGATGTATGTATGGCTACAGATCCTCCTGCAGGCATTAGGGGTTGGGAGGGCAAACTGGCTACAGATGTCATCAGCTCAGGGGAGGGTGGACGTGGAGGAGGATGCAGAAAAAAAGGGTGGACTAAAGAGAAAAAGTAAAGCGACATTTGAGGAAGCAGGACCAAAGTTCGAGATGGGTACAAAATAAGATCGCTCGAGTTGGTACCCAAGTACTCGAAAATAGTCCTTTGACTTGCCTTATTTATGGAGGCCTTATAGGGCGGCTGCTTCCTTTAATGGTACAGATCCGGCTTTTTGAGGACTAGAGCGATTCCCATTGCTCAGAGTTGCCCGCGTTGTGGATGGGGCGTTGCTCTTCTTTCGCAGCATTGTTGAGAAGAGAGAGAGCCCCCCCCCCCTTCCCTCCCCGAGAATTCGGCATCGCGCGGAACTCGCCGCGTTTCCATGGCGACTGGACTGCGGGTTCTTCCCGGAGCATATGGAAGCGAGTCGGGGTCGTGTCTATATTTAGTGGGTCGTGTCGTTTTTCCTGGCCCGATCCATTACATCGAGTCGTGTTCTTCTCCGACGGGGGAAGGTGGGGGTGGGAGGGCTTCTTTTGGTGGGGTCTCTGGGTGGGTTGGGGAGGTGCTCTTTTTGTTTCGTTTGGGCGTCGTGGTCTCCCGTGTTTATTCATTTTGAATTATCTCCAGCGAGGAATGCGGTCTGGGATTCTGTCGAGGCGAGTGTCTTTTTGTGATATCATGGGGCTGAGATGGGGGTGGGGGTGGAGGGGAGGTATCGACGGTCTTCGGAGCAGATCGCGAGAATTCGTTTCCACAGATGGAGCTCCATATAAGGGGCCGAGAGTCACCAGGGGTTTCCATTTTGAAAGTTTTTTTTCGGGGACTTGACCTCCACCCCCTGCCTTTCTTCCCTTTACACTGCCACCAGGCGCATTCACACCGGGTAAGAGGTTCCCCAGTACTTATTGGTACGTCGTGGATGTATGGGTGTTGGATAAAGGGATGGATGTTTTTTAGTGACGAGGAATGGCGATGGTTTTGGAGACCTTTTGTTTCAAAGGCTTTGCACTAAGTTTAAGGGCAAATGGAAGAGGGGAAGGGGGTGTAGTTCTTGGAAAAAGAGCCCCTCTTATCGTTAATAGGGATTGAATGTGTGTTTGTGTGCGGTGATGCTGGCCATTGGGCAGGTTGGGTGGCAGGCAGCTCAGCGAGAAATTGCAAGTCACGGGCAAGTTTCGACCTCGACCGCGGACAAGCGAGATCAGTCACCCCCTGATAGGGGGGGGGGACTTTCCTCGTGTCTTGGATGGGTATGGGGCGCGATTTAGTTGACCTAGAGTCGTTTGTATGGGGTCCAAGATGGGCCTGTCGGAATCGAGACCGTCCTCGACGCGACAAGGAGCGTGAGATAATTCAGAGGCGCGAGTGTGTGTGTATGTGTGTGTGCGTGCTGCAAGATCTCGATCTGGGCAGTGAGTGTGCTTTGTGCTGGGTCTATCTTCGCAACCACCCTGTAGACGGTGATAAGGACGGCGGCGCTGTCGGATTTGACGTTCTGGAATCCCTGGTTTTGGGAACGCCCCCCCCCCTCCTCTCCCACCCACCAAGGTAGGGTGAGCTAGAGTTGTTCCACACGGAAGAGCCAATGGTCGCGTTGTGTTACGAATAGAGAGGAGAGAAGACCTTAATAAAGGAGGGAGAAACCGCCCCTCTCCGGTCCGAGTGTGCTGTAGTCGAGAGAGGGGACTTTGGAACCATTCGCCCCGACGAAAGTAGTGCGGAGAATCGATCATCAACGAGGAAGTAGGTGGAGGTTAAGGAGAGGCAATGGAAAGGGCGTTGTGTCCAGTTCAGACAAAAACAAAGGGGGTGACGAAATTGACCCTATGAAATTGCGCCACCCATCAACAGCCGGATCCAACGAGTTCATTTCTAAGCCACTTCGTTCAAACAAATATAACGGGTGCTCTGGCCTAATTTTCAAGTAGGCAATGTGGAATATCTTTCTCTCGCGTCGAAGGAAAAGAATCTCACGTTTTTATGCGCCATTAAAAATAGCAAATAGAATTAAATATAACGAGAGAAGAGTGAATTAACAATAACTAAGCAAATCCTGAGTTCGCAGTGCGGCCAAGTAAAATTTCGTCTGTTGCGGGCCTGAGCAAACTAAATGGCTGCAGTGAGCAGAACTGATCTAGGTAAATGTCATAATAACGCAATCGATAAAGTGATCCAATGTCGCACAATAACGGTGGAATTAGAATCGCGAGTGAACGTTATCCTCGATGGCGTGATGGAGTGGGTGCTACTTCCCGATGTTTAATCCGAGATGCGGTTGCAAGTGCTTGCGCGCAGGTTTCATACTAGTCCCCCCGCTGGGAATCTAACCTAGTACCCAGGCGAGGAAATTCACCTCCTTAAGACACTCGGCCACGAGAGCTCTCCATAGGGAGGTTAGTGCCCCGCGAAAGAGGCAGCTTCAAGTTGGAACCGAAGAAATGGCTCGTTTCTCAATCTCACCGGCCGAGAAAGAGCGCACCGATGATCGCGAGTGCTATGCGGAGGGGTAGGAAAGACCATCGAAGCTAGCGTGCTTGCTACCGACACTATCTGCTGGTTGTCCACTACTTTAATCTCTGATCGTTGCATGGGACGGAAGGGGTAGAGCGCAAGCCACTTCCCCCCCCCCCTGTCGTGGTAAGCTGGCGCCAGACAAGGCTATCTCTTTTGCATTCTTTAACCTGTGACAATTTGCGTTAATTGTGTACCGGCGGCCAAATAATTTGTGTCAAGAGCGCTTTCGCTCTGAACCAGGTCTTTTGGACAATGCTCTTTACTTACACCACTGCATAACAATCACTTAAAAGCGCAGGTTTCTTTGAGGGGTTCACCGACAAGCCAATATCTAAATAAGCACGTTTTGTATTTTGTTTTTGCCGGGCCCCCCCCCACCCCCATCTCCCGTTGGCACCATTTATTCCGTCCCTGATGCACACAAGAGTTCGTGACCGATCATATGGTTGGAACTCTTTTTGAAGTACAGGGTTCCTTTCCTAACCGCCTCTCAAAATTACACCTACCCCCGCCCCACCACACCACACCACACCACACCACCACACCACACCACACCACACCACCACACCACACCACCACACCACACCACACCACACCACACCACACCACACCACACCACACCACACCACACCACACCACACCACACCACACAACACCCGTACATATATGATTTCCATTGGTTGAATTGTGTGGAATGTGTTTGCGTTGACCGTTTGATGTATTCTTTCTTTCGCCATGGTGAGATCTCGTGGCCTATTGACTGAGCTAGAGGAGGCGGAAGGCTTATAGAAATAATGATAAAGATCCACTGTGTGGCGAAGGCTCTTCTGCCAACTGAGGCTTACTTGGCTTTATGTTAAACGTTTACCCAGGACGCCATGCCTCTTTTAAGTGAGCACAAAAGAAATGGCAACAAGCTCTCGATAAGTCGATCAAGCCATTTTCCTTTCACAATTTCGAATAAAGAGGAACTTTATTAATACCATAATTAGTGTATTTATCCCTTCAGTTGTAAGGGAAAGAGGAATTGTAGCAATAATTTAATTTAGTTGGTCTATTTTTTGCATTTAGTAATTAAAAAATCGGCAGGATATCGATAAATTTTCAATTAGTTCATTTCCCTCTAGTGGCAGGGTAAGGAAGGACCTGCAACGATACCTTAATTAGTTGATTGGGCCATTTTTGGTTTCAGTATTTCATAAGGGAATGATATATACGCTTCTTGGTCATTTGACACAATTTTTGCTCTCATTATTTCGTAAGGAATTCTATTAATGCCTCAAGTAGTCAACCCATTCTTATTCACTTGGGCGATAAAATGAACATTGGCAATACACTAACTACTAGTTGATCGGAAGTTATCAGCAACAGCATAAGATGAAAAGAGGTAATGGATACAAAGACCTTCTTGAGCAGGTGTAGAGAGTGGCGATTCCTTAGAGCCGATTTAGGGTTATTGAATTCCTTCATGGAATTAGTATACAAAAATTCCTCACCCATTGGTGCGGTCTATTCGGCTTCTTGTACCCACTGCTGTCGACACGGATGGTATTCTCACTGCCCAGCCGCAGGGAGGTGAATATTTCGAAGGGTTAATCCTTTGGCTAGCTCCTGCCCTTGATAATTCGTAAGAAAGATGGCTATCAATGCACCAATTAGTCACTTGCCATTAACGAAGGAGGGACGGCATTAATAGCCTAAATAGTTACGCGTTTCCTTTCAGCTTTTCATATTTTGTGAAAAGGAACAGTATCGATGTAATATTAATTAGCCCATTACTTATTTAACTAGAAAGGAAGGGATGAGTATCAATGTCGAAATTGAGTTTGCCTATTCACTAATCCCATAAGTAATGTCGCAAATCTGATGTTAATAAATTTGTCTGGACTAATAAAAATTATACTGTTACGGTTGAAGACTTGCACACCAAAGTGAAATCCTATCATTCAACCGTTCACTGTCATCTGCAACACCATGAAATGGTTGCCTAAACTCAGAAAATGCGTTCCTCATAAAGCAAGAAGAGTATGAAGAGAAACGTATGTACTTATCTCCATTTTTTTTTAACATATCTGGTTATTTCTTGACACATGATGAAAAATGCCTAAAAATGGATATTCTCTCCTACGCCCTACGGCAATATAAAACGTCGCAAACAATGGTTTAGTGGAGAGAACCCGCTAAAGCACGAGTCTGAGGTAAGCTCCATCTAAGGAAAATTTGGGTATTTTGAGGGAAAATAGTTGGTACTATCCGATTTGAGTTGCCACCAGTTGAATGTTTCTTATCCTTAGTAAAACCTTTTGAACACTGGCATGAAGAAAAAGAGGATTTCTGATACGTCACAAAAGCGTGCTGTTCCGCCATGCTAATACACGGCCCAACCCACCAAAGAATTTTTAGAATTCGGCGGGGAAAAATTTCTCCCCCCTTCAATAGAATTATATCGTGAGGCTATTGAATCTTTGGAAGGTCATTGATAGTTATGATGACGTTAATGAATAAATTTGAATAAAACATGAAATTTAGCGACCCTTTTTTTCTTACCCCAAATTCGGACATTATGTATGGGATTGATATGGTAGGTGAAAGGGAAGAGGGTTAATTAAGGTCTAGCTAATTGTGGGTTGGCACCATCGAACTTAAAGTTTCTTTCTTCCACTTCAATTGGTTCATCACGCTGACGGTATACTGGGCCAAAGGAGGGGGCGGGGGTAAGGAGACGACTAACGGGAGGTATCATTCATCGCTTCTTC
The DNA here is from genome assembly GCA_963969495.1 of Ceratothoa steindachneri. NCBI lineage: Eukaryota > Metazoa > Arthropoda > Malacostraca > Isopoda > Cymothoidae > Ceratothoa > Ceratothoa steindachneri. The sequence continues at coordinate 181,972,868 of OZ018321.1, forward strand.
CACACATTCGCTTCTCTTTTCGACATTTTTAGGCATAAAACCGCCCAAAAAGCCCAAATGAGAGACGAGGGCGAGAGCTTATGGAGCGGGATGGCAGGAAACTATCCTGAACCCTCGTCCCTCCCTTCCTCCCTCCCTCCCTCCCTCCCTCCCTCCCTCCCTCCCTCCCCCTCCCTCCTAGCGAGGGCCAATGGGGGCGGTGAAGAAGATCAATGCTGCCTGCTGTGGTAGGGCTTGGTTGTTATGGGGAGGGGAAAAATGCTTCCCCAAAAGGAAATTCCCCCCCAAACAAGGGGATAAGTAGGGAGGATAATTTTTTAAAAAGTGAATTACTGTTAACATCGACGCCATTTTCATTCCATGGAAGAGAATGCAGGGAGAGGGGAGGGGCAGGGGGGCAGAGAAAGACAAGTGAAAAGGGTGAAGAACAGACCTAAGTCGCGTGCTCTCAATTATTTTTAATAAATGGAAAAAAATAACAAACGAATTATCAATTAACAAACGCATCATCTGACCTTACGACCTTCAAAACTTTGAAAAACTCATTGAAAAGTAAAATGGTTCCTATCGGACTGACATTAACTTATAAGAGTCGCATGCACGCGATTAGAAAATGAAGATTTTTTTTAAGGAATATAAAGCGCAATAGCAGCGAGGCCATATCACTCAGAAAGTAAGGAGATATTTGTAAAGAAAGTTAAAGGTAGTGGAAGATATATAGCTGCAGGCATTGAGGCCGGGAGGGTGTGTCGTTCCTCCACGGTTTCATGTGTGGCAGGGGTATTTATGACCTCTGCTATACACCATCCACTCTGAATCGGAGAAGACGTAGCAAGAATGAAAAAGTCAAGGTTTAACCCCCCCCCCCAAGAAAAAACCCACTGGTAATAAAAGATGCTGCGAGAGAGAGAGCACGAGTTTCTCTTGGGGCATTGGGGTCCGGAGGGCGCGTTGAATAAGTAGGAAGAAGGGGTTGTATTGTAAATCTCGAGGAACAAGTTTGGGCTTGACTAGAGCTGAGATCCGGAACTATGAACTTGATCCTCCCTTGAGGTATCCGGCGAGTGTGTGTGTGTGTGCGAGAGAGAGAGAGAGAGAGAGAGAGAGAGAGAGAGAGAGAGAGAAAGAGAAAGATGTTTATGGGTTAAAGCTTCCTCGCCTTCTTGAGGCGCTTGGATGAAACTGCGAGAGTAGAGGGGGGTATCCTTAAGCGCAATCTCGATTTGTGGTGACGGTGTCTCGTGTGTAGAGGCACTCGTCGGAAACCCCCTTTGCCCTTCTGGAATTAAGGGTACCCTCGGTGGCGGAAGAAAGGAACTCTTGAGCGGGTAAAATATCATAGTATGGGGCCATTAATACAGGTGACTGCCATTGTGACCCGAGGTCCTAGCGTCATTACGCTCTGGGTCGGCGCCGCGAGGCCTATGCACGAACCGAGGTCGTTTCACCTAATGGAATCCCGAATAATGTGATCCGAAGAGTGCGGATTCGCCATTCCACCCATTAAAAAGGATCGCTGCAATATAAGGGAATTGCATGTGGAAGTGGCCTTAGAAAAGCTATGGTGGGCCCCCGAGCTTCCTTCCTTCGTGGGAGAGCTGCTGGCGATTTTTCCCGAGTAATAGCCCCTCCTAAACTCGATAGAAGGTTGAGAAGAAACGTCCATTGCTACAAATGAGGCAATTGGTACTGCAAAGGAAAGTGGCTGCTCTCGGAGTATAGCGGTGCGAGATGGAGGGGAAAGAGGCAAGGGAGGAGGGGTAAGACGAAACCCCGTAATAGGCTAGCGTTAATATTTTTAGGACGAGAATTTGGCCTGAGCGAAGGACTATAGGAGGAGGGAGCATACAGAAGCAGGATACATGCATCTTTTTTATATACAACTGTACCCGTTTCGTGCTTATTGACTTATTTGTATTATTGTTTGATTTCTCGTTTCTCTCTTCAAAGCTATCTCGAAGCATTCTTTAGGGGGATGTGGGGTATAAGCTCAGTCACTGCCTTACATCGTTGGCCTGAGAAGGCCAATATCAACGAGGTCGTGGCACGCCTGAATGATGATGCTTAACCCGCTGGGAGAAAGGTTTCTTAAGCCCTTTTTTTTCTTGTTAAGACTCACTTTATTTGAAACTTTCGTCACTTTAAGTGTCCTTATTAAGTTAGTCAATTTTGAGGGCACTTTCTTAGGACTTATTAGGCTGTTTTTGTCATGTTGGGTTTGGGGGTGTCCCGTTCGGTACAACACTTAGGAAACTGGTTACGTTTCTTGATTCGTAGCAAGTATTACTTATGTGCACAATGTTGTTTCCACTATTGCCATCCTGGCCACCGTGCTGACGCGACTCAGGGCCCCGTCCGACTCCAGCTTAGCCTCTTCTCCTTTCAGACAGCCTGTATTTCTCCCCTACTTCGTCACTTAACCTACAACCTCTCCCACAACTTTCTCTGGTCGGCCTCTATTTTCATAGGGTAGATGCCGAGCTTCTTCACAGCTAACTATCCCGGATCGGGGCTGAGGGGGAAGGGGACAATGATCCCTAACCCCTGAGCTCCGGTTTGGGATGGTGGGTTTTTAACAACCTGCTTCATCCCCACCCATACCTTCCTCACATCCCTTTTCCTTCTCTCTTCACACTCTATCAATTTTACGCCGTGTCCAAGGTGGAGCCGCCATGCTGAGGGACTGCCAGGCCACCAGGCGGGAGGAGTGGTGTTAAATGGTGGCACCTGGCTCTGCCAGGCCTGTACGCACCCCTTGCAGGGGTGATGAGCGTGTGCATCCCGTGAGAAAATTAGGTGTCACCATGCCCAATGATGCAAATATAAAAAAAAACCCTTCCCCTTTATCCCTCACAATCAATGGAGCCTTCTTCGGGCAGCTCCACAGAAAAAAATGGAGGTCCCCTCCAAATTTCTCTAACCGGGGAGGAGGCTTACTCCTCTCCTTCGCTTACCAGTGTAGGGGACTCCCCCTCGCCCCCTTGTTTGGAGATGCCTTCGGGCACCTCCCTCTTTCCAGCTGCAGTGTCCCCTTTACTTTCCAAGGGGACTGCCAAGAAAGCCAGCAGGCAGCCCATAGCCGACCGCTCCCCATTGAAGCAGCTCGGTAGGGCAAACCCTCTTAGGGGGGAGAGGGAAGCCAGGCCTCTTCGGTCGCTTCCCTCAAAAGACCTGCTGGCTAGAATACTAAACCTATCTGGGGTCAAGGCCTGTGCCTTCCAAGACGAGACTGAAGACACTGCTGCCAATAGGACCTGTGATTCGGGGGGGAAGGGAATGGAGGCCCCACCCGAGATAGACATGGTCCTTGAGGCAACCCAACCTCAGACGGTAGGGTCTTCCATGGGAGAGAATCCGTGGTCGGCGCCAAGAACCGAACTCGAGTCCGCTCCTATGCAAGCTCCTCAAACGGCTAGGGTTTCCAAGGCAGTACAAGGAGGGGAGGGATTTCCTCCGGCCGGTGCTCCTACGACTGCCAGGACCTTCTCCATCTTGGAGAAAGACCTTGCTGAGGCCGGTCCATCTGGCCTGGGGGCACCTGCCGGCGGAGGAGAAAAGAGGGTTCATTCCCCGCCCTCCTCTACTAAAAAAAAACAAACTAAAAAGACTCAGGGCTCCCCTCCATCCGCGAGAGCTGCGGGGACGGATGGTCTGCTGTCATTTCGGTAAGCGACCAAGCCAAGATCGGCACATCCGGCCCCTCTGACACCCTCCCCCGGGGTGCAGAGCCCCTGACTATGACCAAAAGTGCGCAGGGTGGAGCCTCTATAACATCGGGGACACTCAATCAGAGATTACCCGGCGTTTTCGAGCCCGCTGGCTTCAAACGCTTCCTCGTTATTCGCTCCACTGATGGCACCATGTTGGCTAATGGCAACATGATCTATCAGAGGAGAGCTTTAGCTAGTGTGATTGGTAGATATCCGAAGGTGACCTGTTTCTCGGAACGGAGCCTTTTGGGGAATGTATCGAATCACTCCGAGGCGGCCATGATTAGTGCCGTTCGGACACTTGATGGCACGCCTGTGAGTGTGACGCTACACTCTACCATGAACTTTGTGAAAGGAGTAGTTTATGCGAGGGAACTCGTTGACTACTCCATAAAGGACATCACCTTAGAGCTGGCCGACCATGGGGCGGTCAAGGTCGAACGTGTGATGAGAAAAAAGGGAGGGGCCTCGCAACCCACCCCTACATTCTTCGTCACGCTCGACTGTGACAAGCTCCCTGAGTCGGTGCGTACTGCTAACGCGTGAAGGCATTCGTGCCACTGCCGCGGAGGTGCTATTATTGTCATCACTTCGGCTATACGAATCGCTCATGTAGAAGTGCAAAGTTGGGGTCACCCGAAGTCTCTGTAAATTGCTCCAAGTCCGCACACGATAAGTCCCGATCGTGTGTGGCCAAGTGTGTCAATTGCGGAGAGCCACACCCCACTTCTTCGAAGCAATGTGGTGCATATCTCCCCGAGCAATAATCGACTCTCATTCCGCGAGGCTAAGGACTTGGTCCTGGCGCGCCCAGGCTCTGTCTGGGATGTCTTACGCCTAAATGCTTAGAAAGACACCCTCTGCTCGTGGCCCATCCAAGCCAATGAGCACGGTTGTTTCTGCGCCCATTCGGAGCCCTTCTGCGGGTTCTTCTCAACCCCTTGTAAAACCAGCCCTCCCACCCCTTTTACCCCAGCGTGACCGTTTCCGTAAGGCGAAACGGCCACGCGCCTCCACCGAGTCGTTAGACTCACAGGAGGCAATACCCCTGAAGTAGGGCGCCAGGCCATCTTCCGGGGTTTCTAAAGCTGCCCCCCAACGGAGGGCAGCAACAAAAGAGCTTTGGCTCTTTCGCACACGCCTAGTGGTGGGCTGGGTGGCTCGGAGACGGTGGATACTCGAAAAGAGGGCCCCACGCCTCTGAAGCCGCGAATCCGCAACGCCGCAACGCTCGCCTAAGTTTTTGAGGCGGAGGGAGGAAAAGACTCACATGGCGAGCCCAACCTCCCCCAATAAGTCCTCGAAGGCGACAGCGCCTTCAGCGCATTGTCCGGCTAACATCGTCCAGGGTTCTGCCTCCCGGAGGCGTACGGCCATTCCCGTGAGGCTCTTCTGTTCGAAGAGGCCCCGCATCTCCTCCGAGCAAGGCCTGGAGGGCATATTCCTTCAATGGAATTGCCGCGGATTCCGGGCCCACTGGGAGAAGCTGCGGAGGCTTGTCTCGTCCCGTTCCCCGTTAGCTATTTTTCTGTAGGAGACCATGCTAGGCGCGCGCTTTCTGCCCTCACGGGGTACAAGAATTTTGCGCCCCTACCGCTACGAGATCGGGGCCGGGTTGGGGGATGCACGGTTTACACCCGGCATGATGTCTCCGTTCTCTTTTGATTTTAGATAGCTCCTTTCAGGCAGTGGCTGTGCAGCTTCACCTGGATAGGAGGTATACTGTTATTTTTGCGTACATTCCACCGTCAGCTGTCTTCGACGCGGGGATCTTCCGCCGCGTCGTGGCACGCTTGCCGTGGCCCTTTCTCTTGATGGGAGATCTAAACGGCAGACATCTTCTCTGGGGAGACTACTCAATGAATCTTAAGGGTCAAGTCCTTGCCAATCTTATCGAGGAACCTGAGATGAGTGTCCTAAATGTGGATGAGTTTATGCATCACTGCCCGAAAACCGCTTCATTTACTTGTATTGATCTATCTTTGTATTCTTCGGATGCACAGCCTGATTTTGATTGGGAGGGGGCGATGGCTTTCATGGTACTGATCACTTTCCTATTCAAATATAATTTTAAAGGCAGCTGCCGCCTGAGAGCCCACTTTGGTGGTGCTTGGCGCGGGCGCGGTGGCCTGCATTTCAGGAAATGACTGAATTGTGTATCTCTGTCGAAGAGTTTAGGTCGGTAGATGAGTCCGTTGAGTTCTTCTCCGGCAACCTCATCGCCGTGTGCCTGACTACTATTCCCAGAACGTCTGGCCGTTATTCACGCCGACCACTTTCGTGGTGGTCGGCCGAGTGTGAGACGGCCCTCAAACAGAAGCGTTATGCCTACATGCGCTTTAAGCGCCACCCAAACGATTTCACGGTCGCTGAATTTCGTCGGGCTAGGGTTAGGTTCCGGTATATTACGAAGCACGCCCGCCGTTCTTCTTGGCGGGCATACGTGTCTTCACTTTACGGGAAGACCCCTTTAGCTGAGGTGTGGAGCGAGTCAAAAGGATTCGGGGCAAGTTCTCGCAGCCCCCCCCCCCCTCCCGTTCTCCAGGAGAATGGGACCGCAATCTCGGACCCCGCGTCCGTGGCGGAATCCTTAGCGACCGCTTTTTCCGCATTCTCTAGCCGTGATGCTGCTCCGCCAGCATTCAATGCACGTCGTGATGTCGCGGAAGGCCGCCGGCTGGACTTTACCTCCAGAGGCGGAGAACCCTTCAATGACAAGTTTACTGTGAGTGAGTTGCGTTCCTCTCTCGCTTCGTGCGCGGACACCGCCCATGGTCCGGACGATGTCCCGTACGCCATGCTTCGACACCTGGGTGAGCGAGGCATGGCCTTTCTGTTAGATTTGTTCAACAGGATCTGGGTGGAAAGTCTTCTCCCAGACTCCTGGCGAATCGCTACTGTGCTTGCCTTTCGCAAACCGGGGAGAGATCACTCTACTCCGACCGGTTTCCGCCCAATCTCTCTAACCTCTTGCGTGTGCAAGTTGATGGAGAAATTGGTAAATGTTAGATTAGCCTATTTCCTGGACAGCGGAGGCCATCTGTCTTCCGCACAGTGCGGCTTCCGCAAGTTCCACTCCACGTCGAATGCTCTGCTCCGACTGGAAAATGCCGTCTGCGTGGCTTTCCTTCTTAGACAGCACTACGCCACGGTGTTTTTTGATCTGGAGAAGGCCTATGATACCGCATGGCGATACGGTATCATGGAGACTCTCCACACGATGGGGGCGAGGGGACGCCTCCCAATGTTTATATCTGAATTTTTGCGAGATCGTCGATTCCGCGTACGGGTGGGGGGAGCCCTCTCCGGCCCAAAGGAGCAGGAAGAGGGTGTCCCGCAGGGAAGTGTCCTCAGTGTCACACTCTTTGCCCTGAGCATCAACGGCATCACCTCGGTGCTGCCGGAAGATCTTCTCGCTACGCTCTACGTGGACGACCTTTCGATCTCTTTTGGCGCGGCCCAGATTCCAACTCTGGAGCGTCGACTCCAACAGGCATTGAACCGCGTCTCTCGCTATGCCGAAGCGCACAGGTTTCGGTTTTTTTTGGCCAAGACTAAGGTGGTGCACTTCTGCCGCTATCCACGGCTTCACCCCGACCTAGATTTGTTTCTTAATGGGGTGCGCCTAGATTAGGTTGAGTCGCACCGTTTCCTTGGTCTTGTATTCGACCGACGCCTCACCTGGGAGGCTCATATTCGCAGCCTTAGGGTCTCTTGTACCCGCGCCATGGACATTTTCCGTTGCGTGACCTTCAGCGCTTGGGGCGCTGATAGGGCTACTGCCCTACTTTTTTCTCGATCCTTTGTTCGTTCGAAGCTCGACTACGGATGCGAGTTTTATGCATCCGCAGCCGAGCGTGTATTACGGAAGGTGGATTCTATCCACCACACCGGCCTTCGCCTTTCGACCGGTGCCTCCCGCACTTCCCCCATTGAGAGCCTGTTGGTCGATGCTGGGAATATGCCACTTGCTCTGCGCCGTTTGCAGTCCATCACTCGCCTGTACGCGTGAGTCCGGCGCCTCCCTCAGTCGCCAACAGCTCTCACTGCATCCGCAGCTGATCTCGATGGTGCCTATGCCGCCGAGAGACGCCAGTCATACCCTAAGCCCTTTGGGTTTAAGGCCAGGAAACTCCTTCGAGAGCTAAGTATAGCTCTCGGGCCGGTGGCGCCCCTGGTTCTGCCCATGACGCTACCCTGGAGGGTACCACATTTGTCTATTTGTCGCCACGCCTCTGCTCCCAAAGCTTGTACGGCGCCGGGAGTAATGCATTCGACCTTTTTGGAGCACACCTCGTGTCACGCTGGAACCGTGGCAGTGTATACGGATGGCTCCAAGTCCGAATAGGGGGTCGGCTTCCACGCCGTATCCCCTCTGTTTGAAGTCAGCGGGGCTCTACCAGGCTCTGCGTCTGTCTTCACGGCCGAGCTGGTGGCAATACACCACTCGGTACGAGAGATTACGCGACGTACCTGGTTCGGAGACCGGATTGTGATCTATAGCGACTCACAAACCGCCCTGAGTGCTCTCGGGGCATTGGAACCTCCGCATCCCCTGGTTCGCGATATCCGTGACGCCACGGTTTTGGCGAGCCGGGCAGATGTCGAGATTATCTTCTGCTGGGTTCCTGGACATGTAGGAATTACGGGGAATGAGCCCGCCGATGAGGGCGCCAAAGATTCGGCGAGGACTCTGCGACCGAACCAGCGTTTCGCTCTTCCTCACACCGACTACATGGCAGGAATACATGCAGCTCTTCGGACTGCTTGGCAAAGTAGATGGGAGACGATCGAAGGGAACTTAAAGTTGCGTGCCATTGCGCCGCGACTGTTCCCATGGAACTATCCCCCAATGCCGCGGCGGCTTCAGGTTGCTTTCTGTCGTCTCCGAATCGGGCACACTCGTGTGACGCATTGCTATTTGATGGAGCGCTCGTTGCCAACCTAATGTGAAGACTGCGTCGTCCCCCAGACTGTTCGGCACATTCTTGTCGAATGTCCCAGTCTGGGTGATCTTCGCGCACGTTATCTGTCCCGGTACTGGGATGGGCGGGGTCGCTACCGCCTGTCCCTTGTACTCGGGACAGATTCGTGCACATTGACTTGTGGACTTGTTGACTTTTTGGCGGAGGCCTGGCTTCTCGCCTTTATTTAACGTTCTTTTTTGTTTTTTCGTTTGTTATTGTTTTGTTTGTAGGTTGCACTCTCCTGCGCCGGGGTGAGGGGGACTTCTCCCCGCTGCCGGAGATTGCTTCCTGATTGTTAAGTTTTTCCAATATTTATCATTGTTATTTTCTTATAATTTTATTTTAAAGTAGCTATAGTTCTAGGCTGTCGTGTTTTTTGGCGACTTATGCCCAAGTGGGCAGTTGCCAGATGGGCTCTATAGAATTTAAAAAAAAAAAAATCAATGCACGTTGTGATGTCGCGGAAGGCCGCCCGCTAGTCTTTGCCTCCAGAGGTGGAGAACCCTTCAACGACAGGTTTACTTTGAGTGAGTTGCGTTCCGCTATTGCCTTGTGCGCGGACACCACCTATTGTCCGGACGATGTTCCGTACGCCATGCTTCGACACCTGGGTGAGCGAGGCATGGCCTTTCTGTTAGATTTGTTCAACAGGATCTGTGTGGAGGGTCTTCTCCCAGATTCCTGGCGAATTGCTACTGTGCTCGCCTTTCGCAAACCGTGGAAATATCACTCTACTCCGACCGGTTTCCGCCCAATCTCTCTAACCTCTTGCGTGTGCAAGTTGATGAAGAAATTAGTAAATGTTAGATTAGCTTTTTTTCGCATTCTCCTAGCCCGGATGCTGCTCCGCCAGCATTCAATGCACGTCGTGATGTCGCGGAAGGCCGCCGGCTGGACTTTACCTCCAGAGGCGGAGAACCCTCCAACGACAAGTTTACTGTGAGTGAGTTGCGTTCCTCTCTCGCTTCGTGCGCGGACACCGCCCATGGTCCGGACGATGTCCCGTACGCCATGCTTCGACACCTGGGTGAGCGAGGCATGGCCTTTCTGTTAGATTTGTTCAACAGGATCTGGGTGGAGGGTCTTCTCCCAGATTCCTGGCGAATTGCTACTGTGCTCGCCTTTCGCAAACCGGGGAAAGATCACTCTACTCCGACCGGTTTCCGCCCAATCTCTCTAACCTCTTGCGTGTGTAAGTTGATGGAGAAATTAGTAAATGTTAGATTAGCTTTTTTTCAGTACGGCTTCCGCAAGTTTCTTTCCATTTCGGATGCTCTGCTCCGACTGGAAAATGCCGTCTGCGAGGCCTTCCTTCGTAGACAGCACTACGCCACCGTGTTTTTCGATCTGGTGAAGGTTTATGATACCGCATGGCGATACAGTATAATGGAGACTCTTCACACGATGGGGGCGAGGGGACCTCTCCCAATCTTTATATCTGAATTTTTGCGAGATCGTCGATTCCGCGTACGGGTAGAGGGAGCCCTCTCCGGCCCAATGAAGCAGGAAGAGGGTGTCCTGCAGGGAAATGTCTTCAGTGTCACACTCTGCCCTTAGTATCAACGGAGTCACCTCGGTGCTGCCGGAAGATGTTCTCTCTACGCTCTACTTGTCGTCCTTTTGATCTCTTTTGGCGTGGCCCAGATGCCCACTCTGGAGCGTCGACTTCAACTGGCATTGAACCGCGTCTCTCGCTATGCCGAAGCGCACAGGTTTCGGTTTTCTTTGGCTAAGAATAACGGTGCATTTCTGCCGCTATGCACAGCTCCACCCTGACCCAGACTTGGGGCGCTGATAGGGCTACTGCCTTGCTTTTTTAGCGATCCTTTGTTCGTTCGAAGCTCGACTACGGATGCGAGTTTTATGCATCTGCAGCTGAGCTTGTATTACGGAAGATGGACTCGATCCACCACACTGGCCTTCGCGTGGCGACCGATGCCTATCGCAATTCCCCCATTGGGAGCCCACTAGTCGATGCTGGGGATATGTCACTCGCTCTGCGCGCTGCACAGTGCATTAATCGTCTGTACTCGGGAGCCCGGCGCCTCCCTCAGTCGCCAACAGCTCTCTCTGCATCCGTAGCTGTTTTCGACGGTGCCTATGCTGCCGAGAAACGCCAGGTATACCCTAAGCCCTTTGTGTTTAGGGCTAGGAAACTCCTTCGAGAGCTAGGTATAGATAGCTCTCGGACCGGTGGTGCCCCTGGGTTTGCCCAGGGCGCCACCCCGGTGGGTACCACATTTGGCTATTTGACTCCACGAAGTTACAGCACTACAAAATCATGAAGCTAAGCACTTCATTCTCCTAAAGAGCTTAAATTAACTCCCCGTTAATTCACAAAGCATTACAGATATTATATTTAAGAGGAAAGAAGTTAATTGGAAAAGGTGAGACGAGCTTGAGAAAGAAAACGGACCTCTCGGTTCCTTTCCTCTCTGCGGGAACCATTGTGCCCTCCTAAAAGCGTCTGCCCTTCCAATTGTGGCTCATGAGACTCTCCTCTTTAAAGTGTGTAACTGACAAATAGCGCCCCACCTTGGTTGCAATATATAGGGAACTCTATCCCCCCCCCTGATCCCACCCTTCTAAAATATGTTTCCTCTCCATATCCAGCTCCAAGTAAGGGGATGGAGTCGTAAATCCATTAAAACCTCCTAGCGGGTGCATTGGCCGCTCTCCGCCGACCACTTGTATCAACCTTCAACAACAGAATTTCCAAACACACGCCGCAGGTCCTCACACAGAAAAAAAAGATACCCCGGCACGTGAATGATAGATAGACGAAAGAAGGGGAAATAGAGGAAAGGGGAAAATCTACCGGTAGAAACTTTTTAAAGGATGTTCCATTAAGACGGATCGAAGTTAGCAGTAAATAAAACAGTGTTATTGGTGAAAATTTATTGATTTCACTATTGGATCATGTTATTTGAGTCATGGCAATTATGTGTGAAAAATAATATCGCCTAAATGTCCGCCAAGGCTTCGGCGGCACACCTCCACTCGATGGTCAAATCTTTTGATAACGTCTCTGCTTAGTTCCTCCTCGATCTCACCAATATGCCTTATTATCTCATCCTTCGGCTGTTGAATTGTTCTTGGCATAGACCTTACTTTTGAGACCACCCCAAAGGAAGAAATCTAAAGGCGTCAAGTCACACGAACAATTTTCCCAATTGCGCTCTCGGTTGGTCGATTATGTTGACCCCCAAAATCGCGAAGTGCCCGAAATGCGTTTCTGTTTGAACGTTCATTTTTGTAATAGGCTTCGATAACTTTAACACGTTGTTCGATTGTTAATCTTTCCATGGTTGAAATTGCCAAAGACTGAAGTTGTTAAATCTGAAAGAAAAAGAAAAAAAAAATCATTAGACGCTTAAACTTAACTCGCATTTAAAATCGGTCCAAGTTATTGGAACACCCGGTATAAGTAGGGTCATGTGGACATGCATCGTACTGATAGTGGTTTTTAGGTCATCAAAACTTAAAGTTTTAAAGTTAGCAGAAATCCACAAGGATCCAACAGGTAGCTCACATAAATACCTTCATTTTCCACATACAGAACTTTGAAATATGTTTACCAATTCAGAATTTTATGGTGTCATTTTTTTTTTTTAAAGTGGTTTTGTACGGATCGTGACCATGTAGGAGACGCTCCGTGCGCTCGTGTACCATTTTTTGTAATTTTTTTTATATGCCATAACTGAAATTAAAGGATCTACTAAATGATACACAGATGTTATGAAAAGACATAAAAAAATGGTTAGAATTGTTATTTTACAACATTTTTTTTACGTAGATATAAAAAATAATAGAAAAAATAATAAATTTCTTAATTTTATAAAACATTTTGAGCAAGTAATCCGCACTCCTCATTGTTTATCAGTGCTTAAATCTATTAATAACCTCCTTAGACAATGTAAAATCCCCATCTTAGTGCAATAATGCAACTGGAAAATTGAAAGTCACAAAATTGAATATAAAATAAATAGCCTACAAAATGATAAATGCCCCCAAATAAAATGAAATATTTAAAAAATATAAAACTTATCCTATTACTTAATACACTTAGCACAACACTGTATACTGTTAAATCTTGCATTTAACGTAAAATATTGTTAGATAACACAAATAACATCATTTAACACTCATAAAATGTTCAAATTTGCACTTTGATCTCTTGTATTTTTATTCATTTTTTGGTCGCTTTTTCAGATTTAAAACATAAATCAATGTTACCTGATCAACATACAGTAGGTTCAAGACGAAATCTTCATTAGTATAATTTTCACGAATTTCCAAATTTTCTACGGACTGTGTACAACGCCTCATTTTATGTAAACTGTAAACACAGAAATTCCCATGCTGGTTACCGTTACGAAATCACACTCATTTTCCTTCACAATGATCATATTCACCATGGAAACCATAACCAGCAGAATCGCGAAATATTCACGGATTCTGTGCAATATAATGTAACTCTTAAAAAATTACATCAAACACGTAAAATATCCAAAAACTTACCTAACAAACAAAAATGGCGTCGGAGCTCCGCGGGAAGAAGAGGGAGGAGACGTTACATCAGACCCGTTTTCTATGCCAAAGGTAAACTGAATCAAACCCATATTTTGGCAAGAAGGCCTTTTGTACGGTCCGTGTCCACGTCCCGTATGTGTCCACTTCACCCTACCATATACAATTTTTAACGTGTGTTGGATCTCAATTCTTGTTGGGCGCTTTGGCTTATTTCATCCGCGCAAAACATTTGGGGGCGGGGCCTAAAAAAGCTGAATGGCCCTTGTCTAACCATACGATGCCGGGCTATGATCGAATCCCATCTAAATTGATCTATTTAAAATTGTTTGCCCTCGTTCCTCGTTATTTATTTAGGTATGAATGGAGGGTTATTTTGTAGGAGACCTCTTCTAACACTGCGAGAGGAGCCTTCTTTGCGGAACGGGGGCGGGGCTAGGAGAATTGTGGGCTCTCCATTTCACGAGTTTGAGTAATCTCCTCTTTTGTCCACTCGGGTTATGTACCTGCCCAAATTTTATTTTTCCTAACCTCACTAATAGGAGAGTTTTCGAAAGCCTCGTATGTTTCGCTTTTTTTAATATAGATAAATAAACCGAGAAAGCAGGGGCGGTCATTAGATTTCCCCCTCTCATTATGACACACGAACATCCCTACATTACCCATTGCCATTGAATTAGGGGCGTGGACTACGGGGGCTCCGGCTCAAACGAGCCCTCCCGAGTTCAGCATTTAGCGTTAATGGGATGGTCGCTATTGCAACCCCTTCTTACCTAAAATGTTTCACATCTTTTTCTGCATTTCATTCGTTCCTGCCTCTATTCTGCTCCTATCCGTCTTTCCATTGTCTCTATAAACCTATTTAATAGTGAAAGATGGCGTTAGATTCCTTCCGGATTTCACTCAGAACCGAACTGCCCTAATGATTTCTGCACCTGACATTGATTGGTCCAAACTAAAGCCATTCGAATAAAGAATTGGTGCCTTTTACTCCCTCGAAATGGGAGGAGACCGTTAGTACCGCCAATATAGACTCTGTCATCTTAGGACCTTGGTTGGTTTAATGGACTCATCTATTTTGTTTGGTGACCAACTCTGGTACAATTATATACTATTTGTTGCCTAGATTATTGTATAATGTGCTTATAGTTGAGGGCGAAATTGATGTTGGTATGTCTAACAATAGAGTATTTTGTTTTTTTTGGTTCTATCACCCCTCCCACCTTTAAGATGCCCCAGTGGTTTTATTGACTGGTGTTTCCTTATGGTCTTAAAATTGTTCGGGAGACCATAATCGAGTAACCAATGGGAGTCATTTGCCCTCGTGCGACCCCCTCGTCTCCGGTAGTATATACCCCCTGCCGGCAATAGCATCCTGCGCTAGCGTGTCTTTTCCCCCCGTTTTTATCCTTGATTATTTTTTTTTATACTCGGCTGAGCCCTTCTTTTTTTCTGTCCGTCCCCACCCGCGTTCTTTCCACATTGAAATTTCCCTCGTTGGATTGCACGAGCATTTTTTCCTGGCAGATCTTGCATACCTTCATTCTATACTAGATCTTGTTAAGTGAGCTTTCTGTTATCCTTATTAATCCAGGGATGTGCTATCCCGGCCCTGATGACTGATGGAGAATCTAAGGCCATCCATATAAAGGATGGGGCCGATCATTTGTCGCCCAACTTCAATATAAAAGAAAATAGCGGCTCATTTATACAGATCTATTTACCAAAGTTACACGTTAAAGGCTTGAGGGATTGCTGTACTCTTCATTTTATTCAATGACATCGCCATCGGCATCAACCACAGCCTCCAGGCGGCGTCGTAACCTGCTGGAGGCCTTCTCGATAGTCCTCCTGTTTAACTGGCTGAAAACTTTGGTGATCTTGGACTTAAGCTCCGCCTTGATGGTGCACGGTGACCTACTGGTATCTCTCTCTCTCTCTCTCAACCACGCCCTACACTTAATATTCGAGGGGGTTGCAGTGTGGACAGTTAGGAAACTAGATGTTGCGAGTGATGTGGCATGGTATAGACACCTGTTGCCACGCGTACGACATTCCAACGGCCACCTCTTGGATCCAGAGAGCACCGACTCCTCCAAGCACTTGTTGTAGCCCTCCGGGAAGGTAACCGGAGACATACCGTCGCGCTCGCTGCTACTGAACACCCCAAACATCATGATGTGGACCGAGAACTCGTTCTTCATGAGTTTCGGAACATCTTTGCGGTTGTTTGGCGAATTCACCATCTGGTCCTGGCAGAAATTCTTCTCGTCTGAGAAGTATCAAAACATGCCAGGCTTGAGGGGGATACTTCACTTTCCCATAAACTCCACAGTCCATTCCTTCCGCTTCTCCTTCATCTTCTGCGGTGGAAGCTGGCCCTTTTTCATTTTGTATGAGTAGTAGCGACTGTCCTCGTGCACTAAGTGTCTGATGAGGGACTCTGCCACTCCCCTTTTCCTAGCTATGGACCTCCAGTGACTTGCTGCTGGGTTCGTTGTCACGGATGGCTTGGATTTCCGAGACAAATTCACGGCTTCTTTTCGTATCAGAACGCTTAGTGAGGTTTCCGCTCTGCCGTACCCTCGAGATCTCAGCCTGACTCATCTAACTTTCCTCACCTTCTGCATGGTTCTTAGATTGACACTCAACCACTCTTGATGTTCGCATCGGAGCTCCTGGCGTGAATCCCGATCAGCACGGCTTGCCTTTTCCAAATTTTGGGAGAATTGGATTTAGCCATAGAATTGTTTCCTTCACAGACGTTGCACAACTGAGACTGCTATGATAAGAACAGAGCACACGCATGCGCGGATTTCAGAGTGGCCGTACTCTTCCACACATTTTCGCATTCTTTCTCTTGCTTTACCACTTTCTTAATAGATCTCTTACACACCTTATGCAGAATATGCCCTTGGTGCTATTTCAATTCAAATTTAATTTTAAAATGTCACATTACTATTACTTTATTAGACCCTTTCATTTCTTCACTTATAATTACAATGTTCTAGACCACTTCTTTAGAGGAAAGTGAAAGCCCTTTCAGTGTTGGAGACGATTCATTAAAGAGACAATGATTACAGAAACGGGAGAATTGGCGATGTTTTTACATTATAGTTTAATTGCTCTTGCGCTTTGATTAAAAGTATAGTTTTAAGCCAGATTTAGTTGAAAGATTAGTTTCTATAGCAACCTTAATAAAGGAAATAAAGTATAATTTCCAAAAGAACAAATAATTATAATTTGCAGATCAAATATTGAGAATCTGATTCGGCATCGTTTCACACTAAGGTCTCCCGTTGGTTTTTGCTTCTTACTTTTATGTAAATAATAATTATAATAATGGTAATTATAATAGTAATAATTATACTTAATAATAATTATAATAGTAATAATTAATAATAATAATCTCTCGAAGGCGAAGATATCAGTAATATTTGCCGGTAATGAGGTTATCATAGGTTCGAATAAAGAGGCGGATGAGGACTATTTGTGATTGCAAGTTAATTTATAGTCTATCGTCAGATTTATGGGGCGATGCCTTTGTTGGTTGTCGTTTTCTCCAGATTTATCTTTAACTTGTGTATCGGATTGATGGCGCATTCCTGGTCTCTTTCTAGGTTTTGATCTCTCTTGGCTCTTTAAATATAGCAACCACATGACTAATCTGCTACTTGTTGTAGCGCTGTTGCAAACATGATAAACTTTCTAGAACCTTTGTGTAGTACTTAACATCTCTGTTTTAATTTTCGGTTTGATGGTTTATTGTTTGTTTCAGATGAAGCACCGTTACGTGCTCTCATTTCAGTTTTGTTATTATTATTATTATTAATATTATTAGCATTCATGTCAGCACAATGAACAATTTTATTTGGAAGATCGTTCCATAATTTGCAATAATATGGAACAAAACATTTGAAAAACTGATTAGTTCTGAACTTAATATTGGAAAAAGCGTTGTTATTCAGGGCTAAGGATACGCCTAGTAGGTCTATTGTAGATAAAAGGAGCAGGTAGTCTCAAGTACAAGGGATGGTTAACATTATGGAAAATCTTGTACAAGAAAAACAAACCACCAATTTTTCTACAGTTCTCCAAGTCGATTGGTAAATCTGGTAGAATGAAACGAATACAATTTAAAGCTCGGTCTAATAATTTAAGATGACACTTAGCTGTAGAAAGCCCTATATTGGCATGCGACACTTAAAACATGCTAGGATGAATGCGTAAAAAGACTTTAAAACTGCGTCTTCATTACGAAGTCCATTTTTTTGTGTGCAATAGAGGAAGCCATTGATCTTAGATGCTTCTCAAAAGTAAGCTTATTATCTATCAAAACACCCAAGAGTTTAAGGGGTCACGAATCCTCTATCTACTAACAATTATAGATTGTGTCTTACTTGGGTTTAGCTTCATGTCCCATTTAAGACATCACGACTGATTCAGGGAATCAGCCGGACAAGCACCATTACTAGGAGAGTTAACTGAGGCATACAAGGTACTATCATCAGCATAAGCATTTAATTTATTTTATAAATTTAACCACATGTCGGCAGTGTACAATATAAAAAAACAAGGGGCCCAAAATACTACCCTGTGGAACGCCAAAACCGGTTTAAAAGAGCTAGAACTTTCATCAACTAAAACACGCTGCTGACGGCCAGACAAAATTCTCTGAATACATTGATTATTATAATTGGACCACTAATACCTATCAATTGCAACTTATACAAGCTTCAATCCAGTTTGGTTGCCCCGATCACCAACTTTATATGTGGTATTGCATAAAAGAAACTTAAATCAGCTTAATTTTATTAGTTTCCTATCTTTTTGCTACAGCATTCCACTCGAATTAACAAATACTTCGACCATTTTTCATACGTCATTAAGAGAGCGTTTCATTTGTCTTGACTGCCTATTTTTTTTATTTTGTCGTTCTATTTGTTGCCTCGGATATTTATCGAAAATGAATTGCGCCTTCAATTTATTAGATTACTCTCCTGAAGTTTGCTTCCTTTACCTTTAAAGGTTAATCGATTAACCCAGAGAGGTTTGACATGAACGGCCAATAAAATTAAAGTTTCCCCCTTTACGTTCACGAATCGAAAGAAAACGGAATGGAAGAAAACGGCGCTCTGGACATGTGTATTGTGCGTACGCCGGGGGAGAAATAGGGGAGGGGGAGCTTTAAATGTATACCCCCATCTTTTCATCCAAGAGTTGCCTCTTCCTTGCATTACCCCATCCACTGAACGCCTCATGTAAAGAGAAGTTCCCCCTACCTGTTTTTTTTTAATAAATTATTTTTAAAAATATTGATTTACTGACAAGGTTTTGTTCGCCTCCAAATGACTTTTGGAAAACACGGTCGTTTGGGTTGCCAAACGTCGCCGAATGCTTCATTTCGCCGTTATCCAATCCATTATTCGGGGTGTTTTTTGCGAGATTTGTCCTTATTTCTCTCTCACTTGGTTCTTTCTGCTCGCTTATTGATTTAGCTCTTTTAATTTTATTTGGGAGCATTACTAGTGTGGCTCCACCCCCTCTCTCATTGAAATTATGGTGCGTTGTTTATAATGATTGAATTAAGGGGTGCCATAGCAAATCTGGGCGATCAAATTATTAGTAGTTTGCTGGGAAAACGAACGGCCACTTTAGTTTTTATGTACTCATATTTTATTGTTTGTGTAACTTATTACTTTTTGTTTACAAACTGGGCGACGCATGCAAAGGAAAACAATAAATCCTTTAATATCAACGGCTTTGCAGAGAACACGAGAAAGAAAAAATTGGTGATGACAAACAACTCACAGGCGATGAAGAGATGTTGAATAGAGAAGTGAACTAGGTAGGGTACATCAGCAAGGCCCTAAGTGTCGAGAGACTATTTCTCGCAGGTTAAGTGTGATAGCAACGAGGCCGTATCCCGCAGGAACTTAGGAGAGATCTGTAAAGAGAGTAGTGGTGATTAGATGAAGTGAAAGTAGTAGAAAAGATATAGATGCAGACATTTTGAACCGGAGGGGGCACAATTGCGAGCATTGGGGCCGGGAGGGCGTGTAGTTCACTCAGGTTTGCTGCAGTAGAGGTGCACCATTCACTCCCTTACGGGGAATAGGATGAAAAATATGGTGGAAGATGTATAGAGATGCAGAGGATGACCGAGAGAGAGAGAGAGAGAATTCCTCATGGGGGTTTGAGATGGGCGTGCCATTCCCCAGGCTTCATTTGTAACAAGGGTATCATCACTGATACAATATCCCCCCCCCCCTCCTTTATGGAGGAGTGGATAGAGAACGAGAACGAACGAATCAATACCAAAATATAGACTCTGGATCGTGAATGGTAAGAATGGCCCTGCGGGAAAAGCGGTCTCATGGGGGCCGCCTTGCCAGGAGTCAGGATAACGAAATGACGTGGCCACGGACGATAAAGGCACGTTCATACATAGGTTGGACTCGCAATGCATTGCAGATGTCATTAGGTCCTAAATTCAAACCTCGACCAGCGACGTGTGCACCCTTGTCTAGAAACTCTAGTGCGTTTGGATACGAGATTAAATATCATATTTATGAGCAATTAAGACGACTGAGTTTATTGGCACTTGAGCAAAGACTTTAATTTACACGCTCCATATTCCGCCTCTCCAGCCCTAATTGATGGGGAAGGGGGAGGAGTGAGAATTAGGTATATTCGTGTTTGTAAGACTCGATGATTTTGCGACCTCACCCATTAAGTAGGTAGGATCAAGTCCTTGCCGACCTGATCGACGAGCTGGAGATGGTGTCCTAAATGTGGATGAGTTTACGCCCGAGAACCGCTTCATTTTCTTGCGTCGATCTATCTTTGTACTCTCCGGATGCACCACCTGATTTTGGGTGTGAGTGGTCGATGATCACTTTCCCATTCCAATATCATTTTCTGGTATATTGACGCCTGAAAGAGCACTACAGCAGTGATTGGAGCGTTCGCGGTACTCCACATTTAAGAATATAACTGATATCGATAGGTCCGTGAATAAGGCCGTTGATTTTTCCGGTACCTCATTGTCGGTATCGTCACTATAATTTGGGCGTTTTGTACGCCGTCCGCTTTTGTTGGTCAGGCGAGTGTGAGACGTCCCCCAGGCTGAAGCGTTTGTCTATATGCGCTATAAGGACCCCGGGACGATTTTACCGTCGGTGAATTTCGTTGAGCTTGGCTTAGGTTCCCCAATGTTTCGAGGCACACCCGACGCTCTTCCTGGCAGGCATACAGGTCTTCACTTAGGGAAAAGACCCCTCATATAGAATTGTCGAAGCGAGTCAAAGGATTCGGGGCAAGTTCTTGCAGGACCCTGCTTCCATTGCGGGGTCTTTTGCGACCGCTTTCGCTAGCCTAGACCCCGTAAGGGGCGCGGTGATTTGCCATCCTGGCTGCCGTGCTAACGGGATCCAGCGCTCCCTCCGGCCCCAGCTTAGCCTCTCTTCCTTCCTTCAAATAGCCCGATTTCTTAACAACCTGCTTCATCCCCACCCATACCTTCCTCACATCCCCTTTCCTCTCCTCTTCACATTCTATTATACAACCTCTTTCACAACTTTCAATGGTCAGCCTCTAATTTCACAGGGTAGATGCTGACCTTCTTCTTAAGTCAACCGTCCCAGATCGGGGCTGAGGGGGGAGGGGACAATGTTCCCTAACCCCTGAGCTCCGGTCTGGGGTGGTTGGTTTTTAACAACCTGCTTTATCCCCACCCATACCTTCCTCACATCCCTTTTCCTCTCCTCTTCACAATCTATATATTTTTTACGCCGTGTTTAAGGTGGAGCCGCCATGCCGATGGACTGCCAGGCCACCAGGCGGGAGGGGTGGTCCCGAATGGCGGCGCCTGTAAGCACCTCTCGCAGTGCGGGCAACTGCGAGAGGTGATGAGCTATTGCGTCCCGTATTAAAAAGAGGGTCACCATGCCCATGTATGTAAAACAAATAAAAAACCAACCCCCAACTTCCCCTGAAACAGCGACGGAGCCGCCCTCGGGCAGCTCCAGCAGAAAAATGGAGGTCACCCCCCCTGTACTTGCGCAGGGGACCCTCCATATCTCTTCAACCGGAGAGGAGGCTTACTCCTCTCCTACGCCTACGGGTGAAGGGGACTCCTCCTCACCCCCTTCTCTGGAGGTGCTTTCGGGCACCTCCCTTTTCCCAGCGGCAGTCCCCTCTTTTCTTTCCAAGGGGACTGCCAGCAAAGCCAGCAGGCAGCCCTTAGCCAGTCGCTCCCCATCGAAGCGGCTTGGTAGGGCAAACCCCCTTAGGGAGAGAGGGAAGCCAGGCCCCTTCGGTCGCTTCCCTCAAAAGACCTGCTGGCAAGGATATTAAACCTTGCCGGAGTTAAAGCTTGTGCCTCCACACAAATGACTCTTGACGCTGCCAAGGGGACCTGCGATGTCCTGGGAGGGGATGGCCAACGGGAGGCCCCTCCTGTGATAGACATGGTCTTTGAGGAGACCCAGCCTCAGACGGTAGGGCCTTCCATGGGGGGGAATCCGGGCTCGGCGCCAAGCACCGAACCCGAGTCCGCCCCTATGCAAGGTCCCTCTCAAACGGCTGAGGGCTCTGAGGCAATACAAGGAGGGGAGGGATCTCCTCTGAAAGGTGCTTCCACGACTACCAGGAACTTCTCCATTTCGGAGAGGGACCTGGCTGAGGCCGGCCCATCTGGCATGGGGGCTTCTGCCGGCGGAGGTGAGAAGCGGGTTCATTCCCCACCCTCCTCGCCAAAAAAGAAAAAGACTAGAAAGACAAAGAAGACTCAAAGCTCCTTCCATCCGCGGGGGGCTGCGGGGACGGATGGGTCTGCCCATACTTTGGTAGGCGACCAAGCCAAGATCGGCACATCCGGCCTCTCTACCCCCCGCCCCGTGTGCGGAGCCCCTGACTAAGACTAAGACCAAGAGTGCACTGGGCGGAGCCTTGATGACATCGGGGCCCCTGATTCAGAGGTTACCTGGCGTTTTCGAGCCCTCTGGCTTCAAACGCTTCCTCGTTATTCGCTCCACTGATGGCACCATGTTGTCCAAGGGCAACATGATCCATCAGAGGAGTGGATTAGCTAGTGCAATTGGTAGAGAGCCGAAGGTGACCCGTTTCTCGGACGGGAGCCTTCTGGCGAATGCGGTGAATCCCGCCGAGGCAGCCAAGATAAGTGCTCTTCGGACACCTGATGGCACCCCGGTGAGTGTGACGCCGCACTCTACCATGAACTTTGTGAAAGGAGTAGTTTATGCGAGGGAACTCGTTGACTACTCCATTTAGGACATCACCATAGAGCTGGCCGACCATGGGGCGGTCAAGGTCGAACGTGTGATGAGAAAACAGGGAGGGGCCTCGAGACCCACCCCTACACTCTTCGTCACGTTCGACTGTGACAAGCTCCCTGAGTCGGTGCGTGCCGGTTGGTACCGCTACCGCGTGAAGGCATTCGTGCCACTTCCGCGGCGGTGCTATTACTGTCACCGCTCCGGCCATACGAATCGCTCATGTAGACGTGCAAAGTCGGGGTCACCCGAAGTATGTGTAAATTGCTCCAAGGTCGCACACGATACGTCCAAATCGTGTGTGGCCAAGTGTGTCAATAGCGGAGAGCCGCACCCCGCTTCTTCGAAGCAATGTGGTGCCTATCTCCTTGAAGGAAATCCTGGTCGTTCAGGCCCAGGATAGACTCTCATTCCGCGAGGCTAAGGACTTGCTCCTGGCGCGCCTGGCTCTGCCTGGGACGTCATATTCCTCAGTAGGTTGAAAGGCACCCTCTGCTCCAGGCCAACGAGCACGGTTGTTTCCGCGCCCATTCGGAGCCCTTCTGCGGGCTCTCCTCAACCCGGGCGCTCCCCTGTTAAAGCTGGCGGCAAAAAGGGTTTATACCCAGCCCCGGCTAAAACCAGGGCTACCCCCTCTTCTCCCAGCGTGACCGTTTCCCGTAAGGCGAAACGGCCACGCGCCTCCACAGAGTCGTTAGACTCACAGGAGGCAACACCCCTGAAGATGGTCGCTAGGCCATCTTCCGGGGTTCCTAAAGCTGTTCCCCGAAAGGAGGACAGCAACAAAGGAGCTTCGGCCCCTTCGCCCACGCCCCGAGGTGGAGCGAGTGGCTCGGAGACGGTGGTTCCTCGAAAAGAGGGCCCCCCGCCTCCCAAGCCGCAACGCCCGCCTAAGGCTTCGAGGCGGAGGGAGGAAAAGACTCGCATGGCGAGCCCAACCTCCCCCAATAAGTCCTCGAAGGCGACAGCGCTTTGTCCGGCCAACAGCGCCCGGGGTTCTGCCCCCGGGAAGCGTACGGCCATTCCCGTGAGGGTCTTCAATTCGAGGAGGGCCCCCGCGTCTCCTCCGAGCTAGGCCTGGAGGGCATATTCCTTCAATGGAATTGCCGTGGACTCCGGGCCAACTGGGAGGAGCTGCGGAGGCTCGTCTCGTCCCGTTCCCCGTTAGCTATTTTTTTGCAGGAGACCATGCTAGGCGCGTGCCCGCTGCCTGCCCTCCCGGGGTATAAGGGTCTTGCGACCCCACCACCGCGGGATGGCCGGGCTGGGGGATGCGCGGTTTACACCCGGCATGATGTCTCCGTTCTTCCTTTCTCTTTAGATACCTCCTTTCAGGCAGTGGCTGTGCAGCTGCACCTGGATAGGAGGTATACTATCATTTCTGCGTACATTCCACCGTCAGCTGACTTCGACGCGGGGGACTTCCGCCGCGTCGTGGCACGGTTGCCGAGGCCCTATCTCTTGCTTGGAGATCTGAACGGCAGGCATCCTCTCTGGGGAGATTACTCCATAAATCCCAGGGGACAAGTCCTTGCCGATCTGATCGAAGAGCTTGAGATGGGTGTCCTAAACGTGGATGAGTTTACGCATCACTGTCCGAGAACCCCTTCATTTTCTTGCCTTGACCTATCTTTGTGCTCTTCGGATGCACAGCCTGATTTTGATTGGGGGGTGGGGGTCGATGACCTTCATGGTAGTGATCACTTTCCCATTCAAATATCATTTTTTCAGGGCAACTGCCGCCTGAGAGACCACCTCGGTGGTGCTTGGCGCAGGCGCTCCGGCCTGCATTTCAGGAAATGACTGAATTTTCTATCTCAGTCGAGGAGTTTAGGTCGGTAGGTGAGGCCGTTGAGTTCTCCGGCAACCTCATCGCCGTGGGCCTGACTACTATTCCTAGGACGTCTGGCCGTTTTGCACGCCGACCACTCCCATGGTGGTCAGCCGAGTGTGAGACGGCCCTCAAACAGAAGCGTTATGCCTACATGCGCTATAAGCGCCGCCCGAACGATTTCACTGTCGCTGAATTTCGTCGGGCTAGGTTCCGGTATATTTCGAAGCACGCCCGCCGCTCTTCTTGGCGGGGCATACGTGTCTTCACTTAACGGGAAGACCCCGTAAGCTGAGGTGTGGAAGCGAGTCAAAAGGATTCGGGGCAAGTTCTCGCAGGACCGCCCTCCCGTTCTCCAGGAGAATGGGACCGCAATCTCGGACCCCGCGTCCGTGGCGGAATCCTTAGCGACCGTTTTTTTCGCATTCTCCTAGCCCGGATGCTGCTCCGCCAGCATTCAATGCACGTCGTGATGTCGCGGAAGGCCGCCGGCTGGACTTTACCTCCAGAGGCGGAGAACCTTTCAACGACAAGTTTACTGTGAGTGAGTTGCGTTCCGCTCTCGCTTCGTGCGCGGACACCGCCCATGGTCCGGACGATGTCCCGTACGCCATGCTTCGACACCTGGGTGAGCGAGGCATGGCCTTTCTGTTAGATTTGTTCAACAGGATCTGGGTGGAAGGTCTTCTCCCAGACTCCTGGTGAATCGCTATTGTGCTTGCCTTTTGCAAACCGGGGAGAGATCACTCTACTCCGACCGGTTTCCGCCCAATTTCTCTAACCTCTTGCGTGTGCAAGTTGATGGAGAAATTGGTAAATGTTAGATTAGCCTTTTTCCTGGACAGCGGAGGCCATCTGTCTTCCTTCATTGCGGCTTCCGCAAGTTCCACTCCACGTCGGATGCTCTGCTCCGACTGGAAAATGCCTTCTGCGAGGCTTTCCTTCGTAGACAGCACTACGCCACGGTGTTTTTCGATCTGGAGAAGGCCTATGATACCGAATGGCGATACGGTATCATGGAGACTCTCCACACGATGGGGGCGAGGGGACGCCTCCCATTGTTTATATCTGAATTTTTGCGAGATCGTTGATTCCTTGTACGGGTGGGGGGAGCCCTCTCCAGCCCAAGGGAGCAGGAAGAGGGTGTCCCGCAGGGAAGTGTCCTCAGTGTCACACTCTTTGCCCTGAGCATCAACGGCATCACCTCGGTGCTGCCGGAAGATCTTCTCGCTACGCTCTACGTGGACGACCTTTCGATCTCTTTTGGCGCGGCCCAGATGCTAACTCTGGAGCGTCGACTCCAACAAGCATTGAACCGCGTCTCTCGCTATGCCGAAGCGCACAGGTTTCGGTTTTCTTTGGTCAAGACTAAGGTGGTGCACTTCTGCCGCCATCCACGGTTTCACTCCGACCCAGATTTGTTTCTTAATGGGGTGCGCCTGGATGTGGTTGAGGTGCACCGTTTCCTTGGTCTTGTATTCGACCGACGCCTCACCTGGGACGCTCATATTCGCAGCCTTAGGGTCTCTTGTACCCTCGCCATGGACATTTTCCGTTGCGTGACCTTCAGCGCTTGGGGCGCTGATAGGGCTACTGCCCTACTTATTTATAGATCCTTTGTTCGTTCGAAGCCTCGACTACAGATGCGAGTTTTATGCATCCGCAGCCGAGCGTTTATTGCGGACCTGTCCCAGTACCGGGATGGGCGGGGTCGCTACCGCCTGTCCCTTGTACTCGGGACAGATTCGTGCACATTGACTTGTGGACTTGTTGACTTCTTGGGGGAGGCCGGCCTTCTCCCTATTATTTAAGCAAGGTTTGTTTCTTTTGTTTTGTTTTGTTTTTTGCATTTGTTTTGTTTTTGTTTTTTTTTCCTTTAGTTGCACCCTCCTGCGCCGGGGGGACCTCTCCCCGATGCACCAGCTTGCTTCCTTTCCCCCTTTTGGGGTGGGTTTTTTTTCTCTAATTTTATTTTAAAGTAGCCTAGAACTAGGCCAGTTTTAATACGGCGAATAATGCCCAAGTAGGCAGTCGCCAGATGAGCTCTTAAAAAAAAAAAAAATTTCTCTAGCTCAGATGCTGCTCCGCCAGCATTCAATTGACGTCGTAATGTCACTGAAGTGCGCAAACTGGACTTTACTTCCAAAGGCGGAGACCCCTTCAACGACGGGTTTATGTTGAGTGAGTTGGGTTCCACTCTCGTTTCGTGTGCGGGCACCAGCCCTGATCCGGACGATGTCCACTATGCCATGCTTCGACATCTAGATGAGAGACGTATGGATTTGTGCTAGATTTGTTCAACGGGATCTTTACAGATGGTATTCTCCCAGACTCTTGCCGAATGGCTACTCTTCTCGCTTTTCGAAAACCGGTGCGAGGTCACTTGAACCCGGTTGGTTTCCCCCAATTTCTCTAATATTTTTAGTATGCAAGGTAATGGAGAAATTGGTAAATGTTCTACTACCCTTTACCTCGACAGTGGAGGTCTCCTGTCTTCCGCAAGTTCCACTCTACGTCAGATGCTCTGGTCCGACTAGAGAAGGGCATCAACAGTATCATATCGGTGCTACCGGAAAAAGTTCTTGTACTCTCTACATAGACGACATTTCGATACCTTTTAGTCCATCGCAGAAGCAAACTCTAGAGCATGGACTCCAGCAGGCAATGAATCGCCTCTCTCGCTATGCCAAAGCGAACAGGTTTCGGTTTTCCTTGGCTAAGACTAAGGTAGTGCACTTCTGTCGCCATCTAGGGCTCGACCAAAACCCGGGCTTGTTCCTAAACTGGGTTTGCCTAGAAGTGTGGAATTCGCCGTCTCCTTGTTCTTGTTTTCCACTTACACCTCACTTTGGAGGCCCCTATTCACAGCCTTAGGGTCTCTTCTACCCGCGTCATGGACATTCTTAGTTCCGGGAGAAGATGGGAGACAGCCAAAGGTAACTTAAAGTGCTTGCCATTGCGTTGCGACTGTTTCCATGGACCTACCCCCTTTTGCCGCGACGGATTCAGGTCTCTTTCTATAGTCTTCGAATTGGACACACTCCAGGGACTCACGGCTATTTGATGGAGCGCTCCCCTGCACCTTACTGCGACGACTGTGTGGTACTACCGACTGTTCGGCACATTCTTGTTGAACGTCACATTGTGGGTGATCTTCGTGCACGTTACCTTTCCCGGGTGTCGTTCCAGCTTCTCCTTTGTATTCGTGACGGATTTGTCCCCTTATAGTTTTTTGGATTCTGACTTCGCCGAGGAGGCTGGCATCGCTATTTTATTTGACTATCTTTATGTTGGTCGTATGCTCCGGTGCCTAGGGGGTGGCGAACCTCTCTCCGACACCGAAACCTGCTTCCTTCTTCTTACTCTTTGTTTTTCTGTTGACTTTGGTTTTGCTTTTGTCCGGTTACATGCTTTTGTTCTTTTTTTTTTACTTTTTCTTAATGTGTTCCAGTATTAGGCTAAAAAGTAATTACGGCTACCTGTGTCCTTGGAGGCAGTCGCCATATAGGCTCTATAAAAAATCAGGGTTTTTTTTTAATTTTACACTACGTAGCATTTGCGTTTTTGTGATTTTTCTTTCTTGGCCTATCTGCTTTCCACTCATTA
The DNA here is from genome assembly GCA_963969495.1 of Ceratothoa steindachneri. Taxonomy (NCBI): domain Eukaryota; kingdom Metazoa; phylum Arthropoda; class Malacostraca; order Isopoda; family Cymothoidae; genus Ceratothoa; species Ceratothoa steindachneri. The sequence continues at coordinate 182,000,808 of OZ018321.1, forward strand.
TTTACCACGTTTATAATCCGCAAGAAGTTAAATGTAGCTACAATTGAATCCCTAGAGCCCCCCACCCCTAACCCCACCTCACCCGCTTCCACCGCCCGTGTTGCGTAACCTCCCAGCTCCATTGCCTTCAGTAGGGCATACGGCTCTCTTCTACTATTTCACTACTTTCTTTACAGATTTGTCCTTTCTGCACTCATTTGCCTTTTAAATTCTAGTAAAAAAATATTCCACGCTTGGGTAAAAAAAAAGTTCATCATAGCATTTTCTTTCATTTCAAATATTTCGACTATTTTAGTTAGTTTCTGTTTCTTCTGCCCCCATCCCCCACCTCTTTCTTTCCCACGGCGGATGGGGATCCTAATAAGGGTGAAAGAGTGAAAGAGATCGTTCTTTTTTATCATTCAACTTCGCGGAAGTGATAACTACACAACTTAGTTGAAAAGATTCGCAAAAGTTGAGGTAGGTGGAGGGTATGCATCAGGAGAGTAACGAGATGTCTTGAAGGGCTCTTTTCGCGAGAGAGTGGCATGATGTAGTGTATTGATGATTAGAGAATAGCCTGGAGTACACACTATTGTGTCGAAGTACTCCCCCGAGGAGGGAAGAAGGAAAATGACATAAGGTTAGCGGGTCGAAACTCCGCCGTGGAGAGGTCGCCGGGCGAAGAAGGAAACACCGCATCGAGACGTGAGGAGAGACTCGGACCTGATAGAATCTAATAGTGACCTCTTCCGGCACACGAGAGGCCTCTTCGCGTCTCTTTCTCCGATTGTCCTGCTGGAGTTCTCTGCTTGTCGTCTGCCGTGAGCAACAACGGGCTTAATGGGCGTCGATCGGACGGAACGCCAGCTGTTTAATTGAATCTTCTATGACGGAGTGATAGTTGTTACGAAAGATGGGTTGATATAAGAGCTAGCCAATTATTGTTACGGTTTGTTTAATTATCGCCCTCTTCCGTAGTAAGGACGCGATTGGGTGCGAAATATGGCCGGTTCATTATCAGGCAGCCTTTGTGTAAATGTGATTGTCTCATCATCTGTAGCACCTGGTAAATTCCACGTACATGTGTGGATGAACAGCCACGGATCAAAGTTCTTAGACAAGTCGCAAGATGTGACTTTAGAATAATGAACGAGTACTGGTGGGTATCTCCTGTATCCTTCGAGGAGAGAAGGGACGTAGCACCCCTCCCCTGCAAGTATTCCTCTATTTGCAACTATTCGATCTGTGAATCTTCCACACATTTCACCACCCTTAACTATTTTACGTTCGAACCTTTTTTTTTGACGAACCCTCCCACCCTCCTTGGTTTCCTTTTTTTTTAATAAATGAACCATCTCTCAGACCTCTCCTCTTTCTTCCCTTTTCCTCGTTTGTTATGACCAAGATGGAGCTGATCAAAGCTAAACATTTAGCCATCTCTGCACCGATAAAAAGTACGAGTATGTTTGAGTTGCTCCAATTAAGAAGAGAGACGCTTCTCAAGGCGCCCGATATGCTTGCGGAAAGGCCGAGGGAAAAGAAGTTTGCCAATTGCATAATCATTCTAATTCGAGCGATTTTTTCCTTTGCTAAAATAATGGTGTCACATTTTTTGCCATCGTTCGCATTCGTTGCCAGACAGAACTTTAGTCTTCGGCTAGTATGCCTTTACTACTAGTAGTAGTGAAAATACGACTTTTCTCGACTACAGCTTAGCCTAGGGAAAAAATCCCCACCGTTTTCTGATTATAGCGGTTAAGCCACACCGGGTGTTGTTAGTAGCTTGATGGTGGTAAGAGGAAGTGAAATGGCAGATATCGTACCTACCCCGCCTAGCCAAAAAGGATTATGAGGCGCAGGGAAGGGAGGCAACGGAAGCGATCACAAACCTCCACCTCTAAGGCCAATCTTCTGGAGATATATGTATGTATAATATTTGCTTGTTGAGAGATAATATTTGCTTGTTGAGATGTGTAATATTTGAACCAAGAGAACAAGAATCAATAGATGAGACCTGCCCGTGCCACTTTTTTTGTGTTCTCTTATAGTGTTATTACTTATTGAATTGCCTGAATTGAAATAGGTTATTGGTTCTACAAATAGGCTCAAGTAGCGTGTAATTAAATAGACCAAACTGACGTACAGCACTCGCTAGAGAAGGACTGAGGTGTGGAATAGATGATTAAGTGTAAATATAGTAGAAAGAACAAGAATAATGAAAAAAAAGGTTAACCCTAACAAATAGTACGATAGTGTCCTACCAAACGTGTTTAGGGTATAGGGACAAGTACGAATCCGACCCATCGGATTGTTGTGATTGCTTATGTATATCGGAGCTTCTTGACAGGGCCAAGATTTTAGACTAGAGACTTCGGCTCACTCACACACTTTCTACAATCTCAATTCTACAGATTATACATTATCTAAAGGACCGCACACATTATTTTATGTCGGGGATTAAATTAAAAATAAGGAAAATATTTCTTCATTATTCATCTGATTCATTTAATGCATCGTTTGAGAAGGGGAGAATTACATTATGATAGATAGTTAAAGCGGGGTGAGGTGGGGTTGAGGGTTGGGCGGGTGATGTATTTTCCCTATGGTCGTGCCCTGCAGTTTAGTGGTGGCTGCCTCCTTTGAATATCGGTGCGCCCCTGTATACATTTGCCCCCCCCCCCCGAGGCATTATTCATTGAATGCTTGGTTATCTTCTCAGTACCGTCAGCGGCATTTACGGCTGAAATTTCTACTCGAGGCGGACATTATTCCTGTTCGCTACTTTTCTAATTATTTTTCTCTTTCTTTATCTCTTTTTATGTTGTTCTTCCTTAGCCATGAGTGTGTGGTTGCTGGATTGCAAGGTTTGGTTTGCGTTTTCCCTTGATGTAGGAATTTGTTTTGTAACGTTTAATTTTTTTTTTACCATTTTTTGACTTTCTATTTGTAAACTTTGACTTTGTTGACCAATTTGGTTTAATTTTGCTGTTCTCTAGTATTTCAAGTGGTTCATCATGGCAGGAATTGTTGTGGCCAATTAAACGTATGTATGTATATGTATGTGTCTGTGAAATGTGAGAAAAAAAATTCTTGTTATTTAAATGGTTGTCGCATCCCGTCGACTTATCTCAAAGTTGCCGAATGTCGCTATTCTCTTCAATTCGTTATTATTTTCGTCCATGTGTGCAGCACGTTTTATTCTATAAGAATGGCGTAATTAAAATGAGTGGTTTATTGAATTATGTAAATTTAGGATATTCCTCGCACCATTTTAGAGTGGTTAGTTTGGGTGATGAGGTGACGAGTTAATATTATTAGGTTTTTGGTAGTTTTGGCAAAAATGTTAAATGTCAACTTGGAAATGTTTCCTGTCTCTCTTCTCTGTAATTGTAATGCAGGAACTATTGACTTTTCGTTTAAGGATAAATACTCACACGCACGTACGTACACATACGAACGTAGTCTACAGTTCTCTCACACAACGTTCATGGTAAATCAAATGTTTTCTATTTTGTAACACTTTCGGTAAACGCGTTTGTTTGTGAATGCTACCGTCTCTTTTATTGGGTTCATTCATTTTATGTATTTTTACTCTTTTATTTTATTGATTGTATTAGTGTTGTTATATACACACTTGCAAATTCACATGTATGTGTGATGTAGTTAGGTTTATGTCATTAGGTATTGATATTTTTCGACTCTTTGTATACTGCCATTTTAATGAGAAATTGTAACGGCAACTAACTATTCTTTTCAAGGAGCACAGTGGGCCAGAAGGCCAAATTTTGGGACAAAATTATTTGAATGAAAAATATTCTTTGTATATATATTGATAAAAAAACTGAAATATAATGCTTCTGACAACAAAATAATTAACTTTTACAAAAAAATATATAAAATAAATTGGAATAAACGAAAAGTAATATTATATTAGTTGTTATCACTGTCTTGAGAATCAGTATTTTCAAAATTGTCCTCTTGGTAGATCATACTTATTGCTTCGAAGGGTAGTTCTAACCCCTTTTTCTCTGGTGTTTGGCCCATAGAGCTCAATAAAGGGTCAGAAGAGCACAGCAGTCTTGACATACTATCCTGATTTGAATGGATTCTTGAGCTTTTTCTAGAAAAGCTCTGCCTATATGAGCGAAACTCCTTATTTCTCGCTTCTTGAGCTTCCTCCGAAAGTAGTCCAATTGGAATGTTGAAATTTTCTATAACTTGAGCTCCATGAACGAGCAATTTATTTATGTAGTGATTCTGTCATATAATACCAGTTGTATGAAAAAACAAATAGGCCTGCAGTTGAACGACAGTAATCAGAGAATTTGGAAATGTCTATTCTCTCTCCAGATGACACAAGACAAAGTATAACATGAAATCTTTTCAAAAGGGAAGCATCAAGACCTGTTATTTGGGCAGAAACATCGGCTGCTTGAAAGAATCCTCGTGCTGTGTTTCCGTGATTTGTTGCCCCAGAACCATCTGGTTTTGGCATATCAATTAGAAGCCCAGTTTTATCCTTGAAATCTCTTTGAATTACAAATTTTCTTGCTGTTACTAAAGTCTTAGATTCTTGTGTTCTTGCTTGCCAACTTTGTATTGGAATCTTATAAGCAATGCATAAAAAACATTCCATACACCTTATCCAAGAATGTAGTGTGGATAATCCAAAGTTGAGACTTTCTTGAACAACTGAGCGTTGAAAGGCCTCATCTAGCAAGTTCATTTGTTTGGGGGTACATCCACAAATGCTGCAACATTGAAATGAAGACGTTATTGTTGATAGAGAAGTTGCAACTTTTCCATCAATCATTGTAATGTTAAGTGAATGTTTGACTTGACATAAATCCAAAATAGTTGTTGGGCGAAGTAATTGGATGTTTTTTTGCAGATTATCTTCTATTTTAAGCAGGTCACATGTTTCCTTCTGAAAGGAGAATCTCAGAGGCCGGCAATATAAGATAGAGGATGCCTTTGAATTTTTCCACCAAATGATCTCTTCATTAGGTAGGTCTGTTGCTGTAATCTCAATTGGTACATAACAGGTCATAAGTATAGAATTCTCATTTGCAAGAACTATTTCGCTTTCCAATTCAAATTTTTGCTTGTAAATTGACTGTCCTGTTGATCCATCAAAACCTATTTTTCCATGCAAAGTTAGATTCTTGAGTTGTCCAATGTCAAATGAGTTGGCTTCTATAATGCGCTTTGCAGTGGGATCTAATAAAGATTGAAGGCTAATTTCGGCTGAGGATTCAGTGAGTAGCCACTCTGTGACCGGAGAAGGATAACATGACCCTATGGGAGATACAAATCAACACCTTTACTTTTGGCTCCATTTCTTAAGTGCTGGTAATTTCGCTTTGATAGGGAGCAACCAATTATTAATATTAAGGCATCATTAGCAGAATATAAATCCTTTTTTGACATGCTACCCTGTACCTGTCTTGAATGACTTGTAGATAGAGCTTTTAATGCTGCAAATCTTAGCCTCTCTGGTGTAACAACTCATTTTTATTTTGACTGAAGCCTCTTGAAATTCAACATAAAGGCGACCAGCTTTCAAGAGATGTGAATTAGGGGGGGGGGGGGAACTTATTTCATTGGAGAGCCATTCTTGATTTTTTTGAAGGAACAGTGTTCGATTCCGTTTTACTGATTGACACTTCTGGCGAAGATTCTTTAAAAAATTCACGACTCAGCTTCTAATTGTTCAGGACTGGAATTTAATTGCTTTGCAGTCAAATAATTAAGTACTAGGGGCTTACATTTAGTGTCTGAGAAGCCGCACAAATGTTTACCAACCATAACTTCCGTCAACTCGTCAAAAAGATCTTGATTTGTCACACTCATTCTGCTGATTATAAATCTTGCAAATCAGGAAATAGATAGAATAATGTTAACATTCTCCCTGCTAGCAGTTAGTAGCAATTTATCTTACTTATAACAGGTTCCTAACTTGTAAATGAAATAAAAAATGCATGTCAGGTTTACAGCTTTCCATAGCAAAATTTTTGCCAGCTATTTATTTAAAAATTTAAATGGTAGATATTGTTAAAAAACTAGGCATTTTTATTAGCAGCATTACTTGTATTAAATATCATTACAAATGTGAATTAACTATTGCAATATAAAATTTTAAGTGTTATGAAATGATATCCTACTGTCGTGGTATGACATTACATTATATCAATACCATATTATATCTATGAGGGAGGGACCAATAACTTGAAAGTGAACCGACAAAAGGGACGGAAAACCGCGAGTTTAGACGGGCTGAGTAGCGAGAGAGTGCAACGAGGTCAGGTAAATTATAGACAATGGCAAAGTTCTAGGTTATTTAAAGAGGCATGTACAAAAATATAATTTTATTTACACAAAAATAATGAGAGAATTGATGGGTAAATTACCTCAGAGAATTAACGGGCAAAATCACATCAGTAAATGAAAGGGGAAATTGTAGTTATAAATCAGGCTATGAGTTAGAACTTAAAGTATTCCAGGAGGAGACTATTCAAATGGGGGGGGGGTTAACTCAATTGGGTTACTGAAGGGGGGAGAGGGGTTGGCTTACGGAGGTCTTCTGCACGTGAGGTGAGGCCGCTCGGAACTTCTGAGCGGGAAGTTGGAGTGATGACGGTTCTCAAAAAACAAGGGGGTGGGGGTAATTTCCGGTCCAGGGGAGAGTATTTCGGCTACCCGAAATGAGGAGGGCTTCGACAGGAGTTGATGAAAGAAGTCGGGAAAGTCACTTGTGGGCGATCGTTAAGTGGAATTACCTCCTGCCCGGGGCTAATTCGAAATACACCAAATAGTCCAGCTGTCACTTTGCTTTGTTGCTAGCACTTGACTTGGAACCATGGGGAAATCTTCTGGGTTCTGGGCGAGACTTCTCAACTCTGTGTCTCCTCATGGGAGTCGAACACTATTTATGTCCAAGGCTCTGCCCGAGGAGGGTTAGCAGGAAACAGCTCTACTCTCGAATGGCCTCGAATCTTCTTGCAGAGGCCCGTATAAAAATGAGTCGGGGTAGACATGGTTCGAGGCTACCGCTTGTGGAAGGGTGGGGGGTAGGCTTACCAATTTAGGCCTAACCGGCCGTTCTGCTGCGCATGGAAGTTCCGTTCTGCTCAAGAGATTCCACGTGGGGTCGTTCCCTCACACCTACCATATGTTGTGCCTCCTTTTATACGAAAGTAAGAATGAAAGAAGCAACACGTCTCACGACTCTGCAACTTGCTTCAGTAAATCAGGACTAATCATGTATCATCAAGTTTGACTCTTTCTGTTTGCCAACAGGTTGAACTCAGACAAGGATATTTTTAAACATTAGGAAAGAAATCAAAATTTCTAAAAATGCTATTTTATAAATTTCATTTCTTGACATTCGTCCCACTTCTGACCCACTGTGCTTTAATGGGTGGGATTTTGGTAGCATGTACATGGATTAACTTTTTTAAATTTAATTTTGGAAATCATTGGATGAATGAATCTTTTTTTGCGTGGGCGATACCTTGTGCGTCTATATGTGTGTGTTGTGTGCGTGTGTGTGTATGTGTGTGTGTGTGATAAGCAGATTGTAGGCACGTTCCTTATTGCATACTTTCGATTACAGTAATTCTTCGGGAGTGTTTTAAATATGGTTATTGTAAGTTGTTTGGTTGTCACGGGGCTAAGCGCTGTTTTAAATCGGTATACATAATGGTAATAATGGGATTCTCTTTTTTCCAGAAGTCCCATTAGGTTTAGATTTTTTTAGCTGAACTCTCGGCGCCATTATTAGTTCAAAATATGATCTTTGATAGCAGATCATCGGGAAGAAGCTGACACCCAGTGTCTTGAATGATTAAAGAGGCGTTCCGACAGATTTTTGTGTTGAAAGTGCTGAAGTTAAGAGAAATGAAAATGTGTGTGCTGATCAAAGTGGTCGAGGCACAAGCTCTCCTTAATCCGCCCACATTCTAATGGAGGTCTCTTTGGGGGACTAGAATGGAGGCGACGCCGACCAAACTCCCGTCCCCTCCATCTTGGCATGGAAAACAAGAGTGAAGCCAAAACATTTTGGGGCAAATTGGCCTAAATTGGAAAATAGGTCATTGTGGGGACATTGGAACTGATTCATCATTTGCCCGTTTGCACCACACGCACAATACGAACCTGTGTAGGGAGGGGGTCGAGGACGGGGTCACGGGTAATTTAATTTATTACAAGGAGAAAAATAAGTGAACACCGAGGGCATTTCGACCAGAAGGTTTTTGAAGACTTGAATAAAGAAAGGAGTGGGGGCGGGGGATGTGTGGAAGGTGCATAGCCCGAAGGTCGCGTAACTCTCCGCGATGAGGCTCCTTACGAGGGTTAGGGGAGGGAAGCTAGACTAGATTTCGGCACTAGATTAGGAGCGTGGTTTGGCATTGCCACGTTGCTTCGTTCTGGGAACTGCGGAAAAAACAAACGCTTGAAGAATTGCTGCAAAGAGAGCGGTGAAATTAGGGTAAGTCAAAATGTGTGGGGAGCGTAGAGCTTTTAAAGATGAAGTGCCTAAGAATAGATTATTCTGAGTAGTCTAGAGGGAAAGGAGCTTGCGCGATTCGCTTCGGTCATCCCGATGGGGAAGCAAGGGGAATGGACGAGGGAAAAGGAAAGGACAAAAAAAGGAGGATTGAATGAAGAGAGAGAAAAGAAAAGTCGCTTCAGAAGGCATCGCAATTGCGAACTTCTTCGATTTTAAATCCCCGAGACGAAGGGCCATTTAAACACCCAAGGAATGGATCCCCCACCCCTCCCCCAAGAGCGCCACTATACGGAACTACGCGTTTTTTTTTGGGGGGGGGGATACCAAACTGAACCACGGGTCTGTACACGATAGCTCTCTAAGCAAAGTTCACCCGAATCGGCACTACCATCCACCGACACTGGTCGTGTCTTCCACTAAATTTGGAAGTGTTGTTCTCACTCGGTTAAATCGAATTCTTCCTTCCAGAGTAATGGGGTGTCACCACTTAAGAAAATGGGTTATTCTTTAAACCTGGATGTTGGGGGGAACAATTTGGATTTTTTTCTTTAATTGGAGTTGAAGTAACCAATGGGGGGTTTTCATTGAGTGGCGAATTTTTAAGGGGCCATCTTGGCGACTGTCGCATAATTGGCCGTAAAACCCTCCCATTGCGGTATATTGAAAACACAAACAAGAAAAAGCAGAGAGACGGATGCATTGAACACCCACGAAGTGAAATAGAATGGGGCAGCTTATATTCCACAAATGTTCACCAGACCACCGTCCGGTGTACAAAACCCCCTCAGGATTATAAGGGACAGATACGGAAAGGTACACGCGTGAAGTTTTCCCCCACTGGAACACTAGCAAGAATGTAACGGGCAATCTGACTGAGGGACCACCCAGTCGTAGCAGTAAAGTGCGCAGAGGCGTTCCATTAAGTGGCGGGGCGTCCCGCGAGTGCGCCCAATTCAAACACGACAGAAAGCGATATGAAGCCGCGTAGGCGGGGGGGGGGGGGGAGAGGCTATGTCCACGGGAACAGTCGCGGCGTGAGGTTGCGCAACTTTAGGCCTCCCGTCGATCGTCTCCCATCTTCTTTGCCAGCCTGCCCGGAGGGCTGACCTGTTTCCTGTCATGGAGTCATTGTGGAGAAGAGCGAAATACTGATCTGGTCGCCTAATGTTCGCGGACTCTTTGGCGGCAACATAGGCGCCCTCATTCCCCGCAATATTTACATGTCCCCCCGCATGGAAGGGGGTGCAAATTAAGGAAGCCCTGTCAATGGATTGGCGTGAACTCTGATGGGGCCAGAGAAAGTTGTTGGTGCACTCTCCCCTCGCTCCCTCTCCGATCTACTTTCTTTATTTATCATTATTATTATTACTACTGTTGTTGTTATTGTTATCACCATTCGTATTATTGTTATCATCATTCTCATATTTATTATTATGATTATTTTATTTTTTGTATTATTATTGTTTTAATAGTTGATCACCCACCCTACTCGGTAGTGGCCCCGTCTTTCTCTATTTCTCTTCATTACATCCCTGCCTAGCCCCATTCCACACTTGCTCTTCTCTTCACAGTGGTGAAGAGGCTGCTCGGCCCTCTTCTGACCTCTTCTTATAAGGCCTTAGTTGAGTGGCAGTGGAGACCGTGAGGTCCCTAACTGCTGCCAGGGCTGAAACCCCCCCTGGCTAGGGGAAGTATGATGTACGGGGTGGATTGGGTCGTCGACTTTGCTCACCTTCTTTCAGTACACAGATAAGGTGGCTACACAGTCACCAAGCTTTATGGTTAGAGCTCGAGGACAATTTCGCCTGAATGGCGTTCCCAGTTGGCAAAGCCCATCAACATTCTGGATGTTTCTGATCCTGTAGAGACTTTTCTCTTGAACCTCCCAAGGCATTGGGAGGTCATGGTATTTACTTTCCATGTATCTCCTTTCCATGCGGCAAGGTCGCCGAGGACATTTTGCACGGGGATTTGAACTGTAGACAACCCCTGTTGTGGGGTAGGGATACTACTCTATCAATCCCATGGGTTAGATCCTTGCAGACATGATCGAAGAGCTGGAGATGTCCTAAATGTTTATCCTTCATTGTCCGATAACCGTTTTATTTCCCTGCCTTGGTTGTTAAAGTAGATCAAGGATAGAATTTACAAACTTCCTTTGTAGGTAGCTCGTTCTGTCTCGCATAGTCTATAACCCTGAGCTACGCTAATAGCTTGGTCGGCAAATGTATGATTTCTCGGTTCTCTGTGAATCACTTTTAGTGAAACTTTTCCAGCTGCTGTACACAATATGGCAACACTAACGATGAGTTACGTTTTCAATTTTTATTTCAGATTCGTCGATTTTATAGCTAACCTCGCTAATGGCTTTTGAATGAAAATAGCCCATTTACACACATTTTCGAGAAAACGAAGGATCATTATACACATTAAGCATAACTTGTGTATATATTTAACAGAAAACCATAATTATAATACACGATTGAACGCTATTTCTTAATAGTAGTAGGTTGGAATGCCTCTACTGCAGCTTTGATGGTCGCCCATATGACTTCTCTAGACGGAAGTTGACGTCTATCGGCCTAAACATCTTTAATGATGAAGCACAAATTTCTCAATTGGGTTGAGATCCGGAGAAGCTGGCGTCCAGACCATCAACTTGTATGCTGTAAGAGCCCAGGAATGAACGCTTGGATAGCCCTGGAAGAGTTTGATGGGGCGTTGTCATGCATGAAAACTAGAGTTTTTAGAAGTGACAACGGTATATCATCTAGATAGGGATCAAAGATCTCATTCAAGAGAATGCAGTAGGCGGCTGCGATCACTTTAACCCCATCAGGCACCCTCATTGAGCCAAGAAGCCACTGTCCGATTATACCTGCCCACAACATGATTCCTCCTACCTGCTGTTGGTGACGCTCATCTCCCAAATAGACCCACCCATTTGCCCAACCGTCAGGTCCGTCAAGGATCTCTCTTGTCTCGTCAGTGAAGAGAACGCAACTCGTGTCCAACATCATGTACTTCTAGGCCCATTGAAACCTCAAAGTCTTGCGACGGGGCATTAGGGGAAGCAGTTTCAGGAAGGCTCGCAGGAAGGCCATTAAGATACGGTTCCTGATGGTCTTCGGTACATGGGGACGAACAGCGGCGGTGAAAATGACTTTGCTTGTTTGTCCGGGTTTCACACGTAATTAGATCGGATCCTTAAATCGGATCGCTTCTTCCTTGGCGAAGTGTCCTTCAGAAATCATCTAACCGTGTCCACATGGTGAACTAACCTCCGCAATAACATGAACAAAGGTGTCTTCTACCCGTTGCCCGCTCAATTTCATAGTATCAAGCGCGAAGAGACGAGAAGTCTTGCAGTCGCGACCCGTGCGTAATCTGTCTAATCGACAGGCTTGTAAAATTTACCGCCGTCCTCACTCCAAGTTACGACTGACCCACGAGTTAGCTGCACAGGGTGATCAGTAAAAATGTCTATTTGGGGGCACGTATATATATC